>CM051825.1:16260482-17460482 GCA_028451465.1 Erethizon dorsatum
CAATGAGATCAAGCCCTTGTCTCTTCAGGACCAAAGACCAAGTGTCAGAAACTTGTATATTTCGTGACTTACCAGCACATAGCATGAATTCCATCTCATGACTGGCAGAATTTTATAATTAGAAGGGTTCTTAATTACAAAAACTATTGTCTAGTGGCTTATAGTGGGAGATTCTTCTAGCTCTGGTTTGGTGAAATGAAAAACATGTAAATGGTGCTTGACGTGGTGGGTGTGCCTATAATCCCAGCACTGGGGAGGCTGAGACAGGAGGATCACTTGAGTCTGGGAGTTTGAGGCCAGCCTGGGCAACATAGTGAGACACTATCTTAAGAGATGTGGGGGAAGAAAACAAATATAATTTCAAACATACCAAAAAGTGTATGGACTTAACCTAATGATCACTTGGTGGACTTGTTTTCAAGGAGTAATAGGAAGAATATGAGGAATTTGAGAGGGATCCCCAGGTGTGGTTAAAGAACATGGTTCTTAACACTGCTTAGACAACTTTATTATCGACTTGTAAATGTGCTCACATGGTGTCTTGCCCCTTGGCACACACAGAGCTCTGTGTACAGTAGCTGTGTTTGTGCTTTAAGTCGCATTCTTCTTTGACTCCTTTCCTTCAGAACGGGACATACTGGGTCTGTCTGTCTGGTAAATATTTCATCACATGGGAAATGGTTAGAATACTGCCTGGCATATATTGTAAGTGTTTAATGACTCTTTCAGGGGTTTGGCTAAGCTCGAACCCTGGGCAATATTTTTAGCCAGGGGTCAGGGAGCATCTGCATTAAGCCACTAACTGAGCCCAGACTTCAAACAAGTATCAAATTAAGGGGTCGGTTGCTCATTTTGGGTTGATCCTTTGTATGTGGACTGTGTAAACCCTGGGAGGTAGTAGCTGAGGAATTTAAGGAGGATGCCTGATGTCTGTGTACTTCTAGATTGTCTTCAGCCCCACCCCCAAATTCCAGAATGTCAGACATAACTGTAACAGCATATTCTTAAACCATCGAGAGAAAAATTCCAAGCTGTTCTGAATTATCTGGTTCATTTGAGGCTGGACTGTATGGGCTTTATGGCATGCTCGTTCTACTAAAGGCTTAAGGTGTAGGCAAACACCAGGACTCTAGGCTGTGGGTCATCGTGTCCACACCCCAAGGGCCACCCCCCCGCCCCAAAGTGCAGCGATCTGGTTATAGGTTTTCAAACACGATCATTTTTGCTGTTTTCCTTTCCCACTCCTCTGCTCTATGGTGTAAGGATCCTCTTAGATCTGTGTGGGTGGTGGGCGTTTGCCTGCTAGGTAGGCAGGCACAGCCTGGTTTCCCAACTGCATTTCTCCTGCATTGTTTTCTGCATCCATTAAGCATATCCGAATCGTGTAGGAGTAGCTGTCTCTTGTTCTTTGCTTTTCCTTTCTCGTAATCACAAGAATGAGCATGTGTGTGTGTGTGAGTGACTCACCCTAGCCCAGCCCAGTGTTCTGCAGCACCAGGGAAATCCTGCCCTCCTGGACTAAGCATTTGGTAAGTGTGTGGGCGACTCCTTGCAGGAGTAAAAGCAAGGGAACTTCCCTATCACCTACCTTGCCCGTCTCCCTTGGGTGCTCTTTTCCCTTTGCTCTTTTTCTTTTTTCTCCCCCTTCTCCCCGCTGAGGATTCAAACCAGGGCCTTCACACTGGGTACATCCCCTTTTACTTCTTGTTTGGAGACAGGGTCTTGCAGAATCCTTGAGTATCCCATCATCTTGTGCTCAAAGTTGTGATCTTCCTGCTCCAGCCTCCCAGAGTGCTGGGATTAGGGTGCCTTTTTTCCTTGATCACACTTCTTTTGTTTTTATAAACTTTGGCTTTTATTTGCATGAGGTTAATTTTGGATTGATACTCATTATATCTTTTTTTTGTTTGTTGGAGACAGGGTCTCACTATTTAGTTCAGACTGGCCTTGAACTCACTATGTAGTCTAGGCTTGCCTCAGGGGGATCCTCTTGCCTCAGCCTCCCAAGTGCTGGGATTACAGGCTCTTACCACCATGCCTGGCAAGCATTTGTGTATACACATACACTAGAAACAAATTCCTACTTAGTCTTCCTACCCATGACATACTGTTGTCTATCCAGTGTGTTTTACATTTAATTTGATAGAAAAATGCTCATCAGGAAACCCAGTACTTTGATGCCCTAGCCTTTCTGGGGAGTCTGGGAGAATGTGGAATAATCAGAGCCCGTCTTGCATTTAGAGTGGGGAATGTTGCAGGCACTTTGTATCAGCCACAGCTACACGCAGGGCCTTCCTCCGTGATGGTGCTGTGTGTGGGAGGCTGTCTGGGGGGACCGTGTTCCCTTTGCCACCTCTGGGTGCTTATGTCTTGTGCCTCACTTCCTCTCACAATGAAGAGAGGATGAAGAGGATGAGCAAGTGGGTCCTGTTAGGCTAATTTCTGCTAAGAAATTCTGCTTTTCTCCCTGGCTTTCCCCTCCGTATCTATCTGTCTTAGGGATGCCTGAGTGCATTGGCATCCCTTTCAGGGATTTTGCAAGGTAGAAAGTAGTGTCATCGGAATACCAAGATGATTTTCCTTTTCTGCTGTCCTCCCTTCCTTCCTGAATGTTCAGTGAAGCTTTCCAGGTGCTACCCGGTGTTTGACGTCAGGTCGGATTGGATCTAGGGAGGAGGAGCCAGCTGACTTCTACTAAGGCAGTTATTAAGAGATTTGCAGGAGTGGAAACGGTGCCATTTTCTTCTCATTAAGATTTTCTTTTTTTCATTCTGGAAAATAAAAATTTCCCTAAAATATGTATTTATGTGATGTGTAATGGTTTTATTTTCTACATAAATTAACGATATAGTTAATTCCTAATTTAATTTTTAGTAGGTTAACAGTATAAAACTTTTATAAATGACAACTCTTTTGGATCCTCAGTAATTGCTAAGAGTTCAAGAAGACCCTGTAGCCGAACAGTTTGAGAATTCCTGCTCTACCTGTATGTCGTGTAGTTTAGATCCTCTTTGAGGAAGAGTGCCCTGCCTCTTCTTATTCTGGCAAATTGCAAACATGTGCA
This sequence comes from Erethizon dorsatum, assembly GCA_028451465.1. NCBI lineage: Eukaryota > Metazoa > Chordata > Mammalia > Rodentia > Erethizontidae > Erethizon > Erethizon dorsatum. The sequence goes on from CM051825.1 coordinate 16,263,547, forward strand.
GCAATACTGGAAATATGTAATGTAATCCCGTGTATCCTCTCCTGGTTTTGTAAGTATCAAGACATGGTTAAGTCCCGATTTATACCTCTGCTTTTCCCTTCGCTTTGTAGCAAAGCAAATAAAAAGCATCACATGATTGCATGTGTAGACATTAACATTTTTTTGGGGACAGGGTCTCACTGTGTAGCCCAGGCTGGCCTTGAACTCACAGCAATCCTCCTGCCTCAGTTTCCCGAGTGCTAGGATTACAGGCATGTGCCACTCCGCCCAGATGACATTAATTATTATTGATACCATTTTTCTAGTGCTGGGGACTGAACCCAGGGCCCTGTGCATACTAACCAAGCACTCTGCCACTGCATTACATCCCAGCCCTTCATTATTAATTTTTAAAGGACTAGGATTCTATGTAAAGAAAATACTCATGGATATGGATAATATAAATGAGTTTCCTGTTATCAAAGAATAAGTCAGTGTTCAAGTTTCCACTAATGTGGGGTTTTTTTGTTTTTGTTTTTGATAAAGTTAATTTAACATGAAGTCCATACATTGAGATTGGCTGATAAGAGCGTAAGTTTATATTTGCCCTCCTGTCTCTTTACTTTGTTGTTGCTGAAATGGGGTCACTTACCCTGAGAGGTACAACTTTGGGTGTGGTGGTGCGTGTTGGCTGATCTGCCAGCAATGTTTGGGGCTCATTTGGAACCCTGTTGATAGGGTTTGCTTTGGCGATAGACCATCTTCCTCTCCCACTATGTACAATATTCAGTTGATATCTGGAAATATGAGTGCTGTGATATAAGGGTGTGTGTCATGGTACCAGTGAGGGAGTGGGGAGCTGTAACTACCTCCAAGACTCAGGTCGTGAGGCCCGAGGAGCGTACCTAATGGTGGCATCTTATGCAGGTGTGACACTGGCAATGGCTGAATTCTGCTGCCACCTATAGTACCTGGAAGTTGCTGTATGACAGCATTTGGGGGAAACAGCCTGGTAGTTCGGAAGACCATCAAGAACTCACAAAGCCAATGGAGGGATCTGGGGTAAAGTGGAGCCCATAGCATTTTCTTTGGGACAAAGGAGCAGGGCAGTAGACATTTGGTTCCGCAGCAGTTTGTACAGAAAGTGTAAATTCAATCAGATTGATGTGATGTGACGCAGAGCTGGGCCTACACCAAGTTTCTGCCTCCCCATTTTTACCTCCTCATCGCTAAGGCTCTGAGTCTCTTCCTCCGTGCAGGCTTTCCCACCCCACAATTAGACGCACCTTCCACGTCGGTGTAACTTGCCTGAGTTCTGCATTCATGTTCGGTTCTCACATCAAGCACACAGACCTGTTTTCAGAGGCTCCCTTTTCTCTGCCCCTGTCCTGGTCGTCTTTGATCCATCCTGTTAGTGGATCGCCAGTGAATGTTTACAGCAGGCCTGGCTCATGTGACTGTTGAGTAAAAGTTGATCAAGTGAGAGAATCTCCCCCAGTGAGAGCTCATGAAGGGAAAAATGCTAGGAGCTGAGCTCAGAGTCAGTGTCTTGTAGTATGGGGGGGAGGGCGTTCCTGCACTGTGTCGGGCCTCGTCGGTCTAAACCCTGTGTTGAATACACTCCCCTTAAAGTGTTCTGAGGTCTAAAGGAGCAAAACCCTTCCCGGATGGAATTCACAAAGCTCACAGATCTTGCAGAATGATACCCAAACCCTCTTTAAGCCATCACTAGTAATTACTTAGCTATTTACTGAGCACATACTGTGTACCAGGCACTGGGCAAGGTGTGCTTCACATGTGTACAGTATTTCCAAATCTTAGAACACTGCTGCTTGCCCGTTACTGCTTCTCCTGCTCTGCTACCTTCTTCTGTAGGAATTGGGCAAGTTATTCGAGATGCTAAAGTTTGAAAGTAATTCTAGAACTTACTAGTGTCATCACAAGGGTTCAATGATTATACATGTATACTGCTTAGACCAGAGCTAGCTCTATTAGCACAAGAGAGATTTGAAGCATGAAAAGTTTCATCCAGGTTGCCCTGTGTCCTATGAGATAGGAAGCTCTACAGTGAAGTCAGAATCTGGTCTGTGTCCAAACTTCAGGACACTGCTGTGGCTGGAAGGTTGCTGGTCCCTCCACTGGCCCTGTAGCTGGGGAGCCCTGTCCGTGGTAGAAGTGGTGGAGCGGGACACCCCTTGTCCCTAGTTGCAAAACCTTGAGAAATGACTACCACTAGGCGGTCAGATACAGTGCCCTCAGGGCTGGCTGAAGCCCCATCAGCATCTGTATGTTGTCACTGGCTCAAGGGAACATTCACACATCAGAAACACAGTTTAGGGTTGGTGATGTAGCTCAGCGGCACAAGCACTTGCCTGGCAAGCATGAGGTGCTGAGTTCGACTCCTGGTACCTGCATTAAAAAAACAAAAACAAAAACCAAAAAAACCCCACAGTTTAGAGGCTGGGTGTGGTGGCACACGCTTGTAATCCCTGCAGGGAGGCCGAGGCAGAAGGATTGCTGCGAATTCGAGGCCAGCCTGAACTATGTATCGAGACCCTGTCTTAAAAATCCAAAACAAGGGCCGGTGAGATGGCTCAGTGGCCTATGCGCCTGCCCGGCAAGCGCGAGGGTCCGAGTTCGACTCCCGGAACCCACATACAAAAAAGGGGCCGGTGATATCGCTCAGCGGCACGGGCGCCTGCTGGTGCGCGAGGTCCTGAGGTCGACCCCCGGTACCCACAAAAAAAAAAAAAAAAAAAAAATCCAAAACAAAAAAACCAAAAAACAAAAATACACAGCTTAGGAACCTAAAGAAACAAGTCTGTGTGCTGATGCCCAAAAGGAAAGAGGCAGAAACAAATGTGCTTTTAATATGTTTGTTTGCATTATTTTGGGATCCCCTTAGGCCTGCAGTTCCCTCCTTAATTGTCATTGTACTGTCCCTTAGGGCTTGAGGCCTGGGAGTCTGCTCTGTGGTTGTGATTAATCTGCAAGGGGAGGGAAGGGATGGGCCTGGGAAATGAGCCGCCACTGAGGGGGGGTGCCTGGTAGGGTTTCTTACAGAGAGAATCGGCACCCTGCTGGGATCTAACAGAATTTGGGGCTGATGGCGGTGATGTGCTAAAATGAATTCACTCAGGACTTCACTTCTTCACTTGCATCAAGTTCACTGTAAAACCTCTGGGGAGTGTGTCCGTGGCTGTGTGATGGCCTCTTTGTGTTGTCCCCTGTCATCTCTGTTTGAGGGTACATGGATGCCTAAATCTCACTTTCATAAATGAGAGATTTTATCTTTAATAAGCAAGTTAAGCTGCGTGCACTTTGTCTAGTCTGTGAAGGTCAAGGCGGCCATTTGGGTTTTGTCTGACCACGTCCAGGCTGATGTCAGAGTTCTTGTGCAATCTTAAAGTTCTTTATGTTTTATTTCACCATGTTTTCTTCATTTGTCCACTCATGAGCCAGCTTTACCCTTGTTGGCGGAGGAAGTGAAAGGACTGAGTTCGTATCTGTAAGTTTGCAAAAATGTTTTCTGTGTTGGGGGAAGAAATCTATGTAGAAATTCCATGAATGTTTGTGTTCATAATTCTCATGCTGCCTAAAACTGGTGTGTTTTTTTATATCTTGTATTAGTATGTGTTTGCCATATGTAATAATTACCTTCCTCTTGGGGAAGTGGCAAATACACATATCATGTGTTGATCGTTTTTACTCCATCTCCTGTTCCTCTTCCCCTTACCCCAAATCCCCTTCCCCTCTCCACAAAGCCTGCCTCATGTTCCACCATCTCTTTATTGTGCTCTTTAAACTAGTTATGTTTTGCATTTCATGTAAGAGAAACCGGGTGATATTTAACCTGTGTCTGACATATTTCACTCAGCATCATGGCCTCAAGATCCACCCATATATGAATGACTCAGTATGGTTCTTTATGTTCAACACCGATCATTGAAATAGGATTCAGCAGACTGTTGGCCTCCCTTAATTTTCACTGGTTTCTGGGGTTTTGCTGTAATTAAACTTGGTATTTATTTAAGGAGTTAGGGATGTTCTCTGGTCATGACCCAGGGAATTGGGCCTATATGTGCTCTAGTAGCTCTAAATTCTTGCAGGAACCTTTGTATTCCCCTTTCTTTTTTGATTTCACAACTCAGGCTGTAACTTTAAAAAGAAATTGTAGGGGCTGTTCCCCAGGTTATTCACAAAATGAGTCTTTGTCTGCTTTTTCATTCACCATCTGGTTACAAAGCTAAATTGGAATCATGCTTGTTTTAATTATTTTCTACTTGTGTGGCCAGGAGGTTATTTGGTCTGGCGAGGTTACGTTATAAGCTCTCGTGCTCATTAATACCACCGACTCCGCATCCCGCGCCAGCACCGGAACGGTTAAGTGGATCCACTTGTGTGGCCAGTGCTTGATATACAACACAGTGGTCAGGACCAAATTACCGGAGGAAGTGTGGTGTCAGGGTGTGGGTCCCCCTCCTCTTTTCAGTTTCCTCTCCAATAATGTTAATTCTTTAAGTACTGTTTTCTTCTAGCAGAACTATGATTATAAATGGCATAGATTGACAATCTTAGATAAGTGCCTGGTATTTATTAAAGGGGCAATGTATATTTTAAGAATTGGTCATCTTAGTACATTAAAAGCACAGAATGTATATCAAGAAAGTAATTAACACAGCATTTTGAACATTCCCTAGCATGAATAATGGAAATTATGTAGTCAGAAATTTCTCTGTGCATTCGCTGCTTTTGGTGAATCAGCTAAAAGATGCAAGCCTTGCAAAGATCTGTCGTTTAGTAGTTGGAAGGTCACATCAAAAGCTTTCTCAAGCAAAAAGAAAAAAAAAATTTCTCTCCTAGTTGTCCTTTTCCTTGCCTTAGGAGGGATGACTACTTCACAACAGTGTTTTTAAAAGATGACTTTAAGGGCCGGTGAGATGGCTTAGCGGCTTAAACGCCTGCCCGGCAAGCGTGAGGGCCCGAGTTCGACTCCCGGAACCCACATACGAAAAAAGGGCCGGTGATATTGCTCAGGGGCACGGGTGCCTGCTGGCGCGCGAGGTCCTGAGGTCGACCCCCAGTACCCACAAAAAAAAAAAAAAAAAGATGACTTTAAAAATGTTCTATGAAAAATTATTGGTCATTGTAATTAAACAGTAGTTTAAGAGAGGGAGTCTTCTAAGTACAGAGAAAACTCCATTGTCTTGTGGAAACTTAATTTACTTGTGAAATTTTCAAACTGAATGTTTTGTGAAATGAGTAGCGGTTGTGCATATACCTCTGCACTTGTTTTGAAAAAGCAAAACCTGGGCCGCTGAGATGGCTCAGCGGCGTAAGCGTCTGCCTGGCAAGCACGAGGGCCTGAGTTCGACTCCCAGAACCCACATACGAAAAAAGGGCCGGTGATATCGCTCAGCGGCACGGGCGCCTGCTGGCGCACGAGGTCCTGAGGTCGACCCCCGGTACCCACAAAAAAAAAAAAAAAAAAAAAGCAAAACCTGTGGAGTCCAGTAGTAGTGGTGGTTGGCAGCAGAAAGAAGTCCCTAGAAGTATTTTACGTGTGCCTCTTTTTTTTTTTTTCTTTTTTTTTAAGAGTAGGAAAATTTATTGGGAAAAGGAATGGGGAATAGGAATAGCTCCTGAGAGACAGGAGGGGTCTCAAAAGGGTTGCCCCTCTTTTTTTCTTCTATTATTTTTTCCTTTTTGCAGTGCTGGGGATTGAATCCAGGGTATGCTAGGCAAGCGCTGTGCCACTGAGCTACACCAACCCAGTATTTCACTTCAAGCTTTCCTTTTGAACTCCTGTTGGAGACTTCATGTCTTAATTTATGGACTGTATTGCTGTGCTGGCTATTGGGGAGTGTGGCTGTTATGGTATCCACTGTGGTTGGTAGCTCTTGGGGTTGTAAAACAGGGCCGTGCACAGTGAACCCGCATTTCTCCAACACAGCCAGACATCAGGGTGTACTTGGAGGGAGGGCAGTGGGGCGATTAAAATATGCTTTGGGAAAATGCTGACAATGACCCTCTTGACCTTTCAACTTTATCTGTCATATATTAATTTTTACGAGGTGGTGTCAAATGATTGTGGTAGAAAAATGAGCAATTTGCCTCAGGAATTGAATTTTTAGATATATTTGAATATTAACTAGGGCCTAAAGATACTACACAACTCATTTTCTTTTTTTTTTTTTTTTTTAATTTTTAAAATTTTATTTTATTTTTTGAAACAGGGTCTTGCTGTGTGGTTCAGGTTGGCCTTGAACTCACTGTGTAGCCCAAGCTGGCCTCGAACTCACAGTGATCTTCCTGCCTCAGCCTCTCAAGTGCTGGGATTACAGCCTTGCGCCACCACACCAGGCTACAACTCATTTTCATTAATGAGAATATTTCCTGTAATTGTGTTAACATGAATCACAAGTTAAAATCAAATCTTTATTTCATTAAACTGGCAGGTATTTTACAGTAGTGTTGTATAAAAACAGTTTTCTGTGAAGGAGAAATATTAATTTTAGTTTTAATTGTGGTGCTGAAGATTGAACCCCAGAGCCTTTGTGCTGAGCTATGTATCCACAGCCCTCTTTTAAGTTTTTGGGTCAGGGTCTCACTAAGTTGCCTAGGCCGGATATGAACCTATGATCCTCCTGCCTCAGTCTCCCAGAGTCCTGAGATTATAGGTGTGCACCACCATGCCTGGCTATAAATATTTCATTGGATTTTTTAAAAAAATGATACTGGGGATTGAACCAGGGCATTGAGTGTGCTATGCCAGGCAAGCACTCTACCATTAAGCCACACCCCAGCCCTGTAAAAATTAACACTTTGTTCAGATTACCAGTAAGGTCCCCAGCCTCGTTGCTTGTACTGTGCTTGGAAAGCAGTATTTGTTATAGTGACAGACAGAGCCTGTACCTTGAGCCCCAAGAGAGGAGGCTGGGACCCTGGGGGCTGCTAGCTGTCTGTGTACTCGGCCTCCTTGCGCCCCTTGGTCCAAAAGGCTCACTAAATTGTAGGAAGCCTGGAGGGATCCACTTGTTTAGGCCCTGCGGAGTTCGGAAAGGAAATAATGTTCTATGTGAGTATGAGCTGAAGGACAGTCCACATTTTAATATTAAGAGTTTTCAGTACTTTCTGCTCTGCCCACTATGCTTTTTATTTTGTTTTGTTTTGTTTTTGGAGACAGGGTCTTACTATGTAGTGCAGGCTGGGGTTGAACTCGCTTGTGTAGCCCAGGCTGGCCTCAAGCTTACAGCAATCCTCCTGCCTCAGGCAGGCAGTCCTGAATGCTGGGATTACACGTGTAAACCACCACACCCGGCCCACTATGCATTTTTTTTTTTTTTGTGGGTACGGGGGGGGGGGTCGACCTCAGGACCTCGCGTGCCAACAGGCGCCCGTGCCGCTGAGCGATATCACCGGCTCCTTTTTCATATGTGGGCTCCGGGAGTCGAACTCAGGCCCTCGCGCTTGCCGGGCAGGCGCTTAAGCCACTGAGCCATCTCACCGGCCCCCACTATGCATTTTTAAAGTGGCTTCTCATAGTCTTGTATTTTGGTAAAAGCTTCATTGAGATATCCACATACCATAAAATACATTCCCTTAAAGTATATATAATTTATCCTTAGTATATTTATAGTTAAAATTGAACTGTACCATGACCTAATTTCAGACTGTTTCCCTAAAGAAACCTTGAACCGATTAACAGACATTCTCTGTTAGTGGTTGCCCGATCTCTGGCCAGCGCTAACATACTTCCCGTCACCGTAGCTATTCCTGCTGTGGACATTTCATGTAAAGGTGATCATGCACTACGTGGCCTCATGTGCCTGGCTTCTCCCACTTAGTATGTCTTGGCCTCGATTACATGTGCGGTATTGTACAATGCTCATCACTATCCATTTTCAGAATCCATTTTTTGTTGAATAATATTATATTGTATGAACATACTATGTATTATTTATCCCCTCAGCAGATATATAATGTCTAGTTGAGCATTTAGATTGGTTTAGGATTGTGTAGGTAAAAGAGAATAACAGGAAATGGAGATTGCATTATGTGTGATCGGAAATGAGATTCAAAGTTGTCACCATAACGGGAATGGCAGGGGATCTTGGGCCAAGGGAAACATACTCTGAGGTGGTAGTAGTTCTTACAGGCACAGAGGAATTGGGTCCCTGCCCCGTCTGTGGTTACTAGCTTAGGATGCACACACAAGACAGAACAAATGGGCAAGCCTTTAAAACAGGGAGTGCACATGTGCCGGAGTCCAGAAGCCCAAAGGAAGGCGTGCCGAGGACACGCAGAGTTGCTCTCGAGCATGTATGAGTCTTGTGTGGACGTGCAAACAGGCACCGATCTGACAGTGCAAAGACGTGGCAGCCTTCTCTAATTAAAGCCTCTACACTGTGTTGCTTAATTACAGTAAGTCACACATTAACAAATCGTGGCTCTCGGAGGGGCATTTTCAGTGTACTGCAGAATAGAAGAAAATTTGACCCTGTAGTCACAAGGGGTCCCACGGAGGGATGGCTTGCATCACAATGGAAACATGAGCCCTTCTTGAGTTCTTATGGGGTTACTCGGAAAATGCTTCCTGGCAGTTGTTTCCATAAAGACATTTTTAATATTTGCATATGTATTTAGTATGTGGGGACATTTGTATGGATTGAAGGGAATAATACTTGGCATTCTATCTGTTTATTTTCAGTACCACCACTTTTGGACCCCTCTCTTAGTTCTCAAGCCAGAACTTTAGGCCTGGCCTCATTTACATGGTCATCCCCACCCCCAGTCATTTGGCCCCGGGCTGTTCCTTTTCCTCTGTTGAGTTTGGCATTTAGAGTCCCAGCCTTGGCTTCTGGGGGTGTCAAATAGGACTTGTTTACAAAAAGGCCCCTGGACAGCATCCTTAGTGCTCATCACTGTAATATTTGAGAGAGCCTGCCACTGAAGATATAGTAGATCTTTTTTGAAATTTTGAGTGAAGTAACAATACATAAGTACCAATTAAAAACCATGGGCTAAGATTGCAGTCACTGGTCAAAATGGACTGCCATTTAGAGAACTGGAATATAATTGTATACAGTATCGCCTAGGCTCATGAATGGTGTTATTAATTTACTTTCATTGGTTCAGTTTTCAAAAATTAGTGGAATTAAACCAGTGGGGTTTCTTCTGGATGCAGATTATTAAACCCTACTCAGCCTTTTTTCTTCTCTTGATGTTAATGCATAATAATCGAAAGCCAGTACACCTTCTATTGGTAGCACTGGAGGGGCCCTGGGATTTCTAAGCTGTCCACACTTCTCATCTTGAAAATGACTTTTTTTTTTAATGTGGGTACCGAGGTGCGACCTCAGGACCTTGTGCTTGCCAGCAAGCGCTTGTGCTGCTGAGCAATATCACCGGCCCTTTTTTTTTCCTTTATGTGGGTTCGGGGAGTCGAACTCAGGACCTCGCGCTTGCCTGGCAGGTGCTTATGCTGCTGAGCTATCTCACCATCCCCCTTGAAAATGACTTTTAAAAATGTCAGGGTCATCTTGCTTATGGCAAATGCTTACAGCTTAGCATTTGACTCGCCTCGCTGTTCCCCAGAAGTTCTGTCCTCTCCCTGTGTGCCTGGGACACTGTTTTTCTTTGCTTCAGTTCTTTGCCCTGTCCTCCTGTAGTTCTTCTGTCTCTGCTCGCCTGGTGTCTGCTGCCCATCCTACAGGGCCGTGCTGAAGACTCTGCCCTCTTCTCCTACCTTGGCCGTTCGTCTTTGCTGCGCCTGCGTTGGAACAGGTCCTGTACGTCCTCTTCCTTTGGGTACATGTGGCTGTCCCACGGTCCAGGTGGCTGGGCTTCCATCCCTGAAGCTAACTAGGAGCCCAGCCTGATTACCCCTGGGGGTGGTTGCAGTAGGAAGTTCATCAACTCCAAATTCTTCATGTGTTTTAAGCTATCCGTGTTTGAGGAATAATTGGCCACGTCCAAACGTTCATTGTATTCCTGTTTATTTTAAAAACAGAAATCTGAAATTATATTCTCTTGGCTTTTGAAATTTTAGAGTGAACTACTTTTGTCAAACTCCAAAAGTAGTACTTGCTACCTTTTAATTAGAATGTAATGCACTTTGTAGATGTACATGTAAAACAACATTTGTAAATACTTGTATACGATGACAGATAATGAGGCGTTTGCAAGGAAACCATTTTGCCCAGGCAAAGAATGTTGAGCTAATTTCCTCATGTTGAAAACCAGTTTCTGGAGCTTGTTAAAAACACACCCCCTTCAGTGTTCTAAATCAGCATAGGTTTGCTGGTAAAATTCAGGATTATGGTTAAAAAAAAAAAAAAAGTAAAATTTTGGGGAATATAGTTACGGATACCCAGGATTATGTATTTCTTACATGTTTGGTTAATTCTAATGTGCAGTTAGCACTGGAGAACTTTATTAGCAAATACCTTCTACCAGACAAAGGTTAACTTATTTTCATTATTTTGAGTGGTTCCATATGTTAAGTGAGGAAAAAAAAACCACTTTCTGTTACTTATAATCACTCCTCTTATATGTATTTTTGATTCTAGGGCTACCTGTTCCATAGTACAGATGCTGTGATTTTTTTTTTTTCCCCCATAGCCATAAAATTGTTAGGGAATAAGGACCAATTAATTTCTGTTGAGCAAGTCTTTGCCCCTTTGGGTGTGCCATCTCCATTACTTATGTAGTTTTATTTTATTCTTTATTTTTACAAACGAAGGCTGATGGGAAGGCTTTGAAGCAGGTAAAACCATGAGCTGGGTCTCTGAGGCAGATATGAAGGTTGCTCTGCTTTTCCTTAGTTGAGTGTGTGCTTTACCTGGTACACGACCTTGTAGTTAGGGGCAGTCAGTGTTGTGCTAGTGAAAAAAAAGGGGTAGTCTTGATTCCTCAAGTAGATATGCCAACCTCAGGATTACAAAGTTTATTCCCTTTTTCCTGCGTGGATATTGGAAAAACTTGTAAAGTGATAACATAAGCTTTTTTCCTTTTTTTTTTTTTTAAACACTCTTCCTTGGCTCCTTGCATGTCAGAAGTGTATCTTGTTTGGACTCAGTGGGCAGTGTCTGTGTGTGTTAAATGCAAGGTGGTCACTGTTTCTTGTTTTGAACCTTGAACTCTCTTGAGAGTTGTTAATTGTAGTTTGCTGCTAAGCTGTGTATGCAGGCATATCTGTCTCTACAGAAAGAGTTAATAGTCAAAATCCTGACCACTTTGAGGCAGGAAGCTGTCTGTGTGCGTGTGTGTGTATATATATAAATATCGATTACTTCATATGTCCAGTGACGTTTACCTCTTAAAAAAAAAAAAGGCAAAACAAAGGAGACTGTTTTCAAAAGGAAGTCTTTTTTCTTCTCTACCCACGCTCTCCTTCCTGCTCCTGTGATGTTAGAAAAGTGTTATTTTCACTGTTACGTAAAAATTTTTGATGGTTTCTTTTGTGTAGTGTTGAGACACTTCCCCGTTTGATGGAAAAGTCTAAAACATTCATGCAGAAATAGCACTTTTCCACGCCCATGTCTTCTCTGCTGTATGCACCCATTTGCATGATTGTTCCTTCCTCCCACATGTTCTTTCTCTTGCACATTTTGACTGGGAAATTAAGAAGCTGAATGCATAGGTAGGATTTTACTTAGCAGTAGCAAGCAAAGGGCTTTCAAGCTTTTCTAGTAGGTAAAGAAGCAGACAGTTGCTAGGGCAGGCCCTCACGGACCGGCCTCTATGTAGTATTCAGCGGTACTGCAGCAAGACTTGCCACACTTTGTCGCCTGTACTTTCTTTTTGATCACCAGAAAAGCTTAGGCGAACATACACAGTTTCTTTCTTGGGGAACATCATGCTGTACGCATTACTGAAGAGATGTCAGTTAAGAGGATTTATTCTCTAGTAAACGGAAATGGGCAGTCATATTGAAGGAAGGGGTGAGTTTGGAGTAGTGCTCTGGCACCGACAGCAGGCCATATAGTACCTGCATTGATCAGTACGCAATAAATGTTTAAACAAATGAGGTTAAGTATTAGGGAAAATGTGCAGTGCCGAGAAAGGCTCGGATAACAGAAAGAAGAGTATAATTTGGCACAGTTGGACACCTGCTTTTATACTTGACTTAGAAGAGTAATTTGGGTTCATCTTAGAATGTTTAGAAACTCTGCATAAGAAACAGCATTTGTACTAGTAATGCATATTTTGTATTATCAGTTACTTTTTTCAAGTAGTGGAGTGAAATACCAAAAAAGGAAGCAAAAGAAAATAGTTTTATGAAAGCCCCAAGATATTACATAGACTGTTCTCAGTCTTGCTTTAAAATACTCACCTATGTCTTTCTTTGTAATTAAGCGCATGTTCTGCAGTGCAGCTGAAGTAAAGCATCGAAACTCTTGGGGGGCAGTGGTAGCTCCGTGCTGCTTCTTGCGCCGCACAGTCGTCCGTTGTGGGACTGGGACAGAGCAGACGTCCACTTAGGGTCTGTCGTCCATGGGATTCATCCATCTCAGCCACTGTGCAGTGTGGTCTGCTGTAGTTTGTCAGGACCTATTGTTGGGATATTATGGGGAATTGCTGTAATTATCTATTACAAGTAGCTACCGAAAACCCTCAAAGTTTAATGCATCTTTGTATTTAAGATTCCTATAGAGAAAAGGAGTGAATTTGGTCAAAGTATATATTTCTTTTCCTTAACAATCTTTTTGGTAAGCTTTAATTTGTATATAACTTTAAAATTCATGGAGTGTCCTATCAACTTTCCTAGTTAATTGAAATTATAGGACTAGTTAGTGTTTGCAGTCTTGGTGGTTGGTGATAGAAGCCAGCACCAGCCACATGCTAGGCTAGTGCTCTGCAGCTCAGCTACATCCTTAGCCCTGTGTTTTCTTTTTCTTTTCTTTTCTTTTTTTTTGGTGCCGAGAATCGAACTCACAACCTTGTGCTTGCCAGGCAGGCACTGTGCCGCTGAGCTATATCCCCGGCCCAGCCCTGTGTTTTTAGTAAGATTATTTGACTACCTTCTCCTATGAAGAAATAAACAATATGTTGACCTTTTCCACCCCAGTGTTTATTTTGTATTCTAATTTACCTATTATTTAGAGCTTTATAGTAGTATAATAATGTCATAGTAGTGTAGTCAAGAACAGACTGTATGTGCTGGTGGTCCCACAGGGTTATAGCATATTACTGTGAGCTGTACTGTGTAGGTTTGCGTGAGCACACCCTAGGATAGTGTAGAAAGATGAAGTTGCATGTGTATGGCTGTACTAGAGGTGCTCAGATTTACGACGCTTTAACTGTGTCCCTGGAAGGTACAGTAGTGATGAGTGCTGTGTTTAATGACTGCTTCACTCTTGCATTCCTAGTTTAGGAGTTTACAAAAAACTCTTACTTTAAGTTTGCTTTTGTGATTTCTGGGATTTTCCCGCCACAGTTCTAAGGAAGGGTGCCATTAAGTTCTGTTCGCATGTTAACCCAGTGAGTTCTACAACTTTGGTGGGCATTATTACTGGTGGAATTCAGAGATGGTTATTGTCATATTAAAAACTCTCCTCAAACTGGATCAAGGGTACATTAAAGAGCTGGATGTGCATTGAAAAAAATGATTGTCTCTTAGTATCAAGTTACATTATTGTACATCAAAGAGGCTTGGGCTACAGGTGGTTCCATTGAGAGGAGGAAGGGAGGCCTGCTAGCCTGTCACTGTGCCCTCCCAACGTTTAGCAGATGTTCTTTGAGTTAATGTTGCTCTTTAGTTATCTTTGACAGAAGCAGGGTCTGGGTAAGATCAAGCTGTTTCGACTAATGTGCATTGATCTTGGCATCGTGATCACAAGACCATAAGCCAGCCAGACAAGGAAAAGCCAGTGGTGAATTGTTAGATTAAAAACAAAGCTAGTGATAATTAGAGAATAGCTTCAGTGCCTTTCATTTGTCCTGATGCACACTACTCTTAAGATTTACCTGGGAGCACCTTTTCTTTGCAAAATAGCTGCAGAGTTTTAAGATAAGAGCTGTGGTTCCCCTGGAGTGGATCTTGTGAGCCACCTTTCAGTGCCTCCAGGCAGTCCAGTGTAAAGTTTGCTTTTGTTTTAAGGGAGCCCAAGATAATCTGTCATATTGGGAGTGAGTTGTGATTTTATCATTTCCCAGTGGTGGTTGTGAAAATCACTTTCATAATAGTGGCCAGTCCTTAAAATAGTACTGGAAAGTAAATGTAAGAGAAAGATGTTGAGTAATTTTCCATTAATTTTACTCAGTGATGCTTGAGTGGTAAAGTCTACAGAGTGCTCTGGCTTAAAAAAAAAAAAAAAGCAAAAAAGCTCTGTTGAGATATGTTACAAATTCACATCCACTGAGAAGAGTGCATTTCTGAATATCCACAGTGTACTTTTTTCTTTTTCTCTTTCTTTCTTTCTGTCTTTCTGTCTGTCTGTCTTTCTTTCTTTTCTTTCTTTCTTTCTTTCTTTCTTTCTTTCTTTCTTTCTTTCTTTCTTTCTTTCTTTCTTTCTTTCTGTCTGTCTGTCTTTCTTTCTTTCTCTTTCTTTCTTTCTTTCTTTCTTTCTTTCTTTCTTTCTTTCTTTCTTTCTTTCTTTCTTTCTTTCTGTCTGTCTGTCTGTCTGTCTTTCTTTCTTTGTGGGTACCGGGGGTTGAACTCAGGACCTCGCGTGCTAGGAGGTGCCTGTGCTGCTGAGCGATATCACCAGCCCTTTTTTCGTATGTGGCTTCCAGGAGTCGAACTCAGGACCTTGCACTTGCCGGGCAGTTGCTTATGCCGCTGAGCCATCTCACCCACCACCCCCCCCCTTTTTTTTTTTTGAGACAGGGTCTCAGTATGTAGCCCAGGCTGGCCTGGAACTCAAACTGATCCTCCTGCCTCAGCCTCCTGAGGGTAGGATTGCAGGCATGCACCACCACACCCAGCCACAATTCATGTTTTTTTAAGTAAGTTTGTGAGGTTATGCAATCACTGCAGATTGCCTAACTTAGGCCTTAGTTGCTCTGATTTTCCAAATAAGTGATCTGTGACCATCCCTTCCCTTGAATATATACATTATTTGGTGTTGACTGGAGCTGTTTGGATAACTCCCTAGCTAGCACATAGCTTTATGTATTCTTACAGATTTTCTCCAGAAAAATTTTAATGCCAGATTGACTCTTTCCTTCAAAGCTTTCTGACATGTAGTAATGCTTTTAATCTCAAATTCATGCAGTGTTGTGGACATCAACTGATACTAAAATTAGTATTAACTTTACCAAGAGTATTCTATAAGACGCTGTTAATAGTCTGTATGTTTTAGAAGACTTAGATCTTTGCGTGCTATTTTGAATTGCTGTCTTCCATCTTTCTGATGGATTCTTGAGGATAGATTTTAATTTTTTGCCAGAGCCTTAATTTAATTAGAGAAGCAAATTTGCTGTTGTTGCAGAAAATCATATAATGCGCATCAAATGTGAATTTTCTCTGATTTGCTTTTTTGATGTTGCAGCTGTTTTCCACACTCAGGGATGGTAGTTGGCAGATTTGCCTACTGCTTCCTGGGGATGATTCTGAGGTTTCTAGTGTAGGTGCTTTCTCTAAGCTTTATAGAACTATACGTTATCATCCATATGTGTAGGCAAGGTTCTTTTGAGGCCATTTAAGAAGTTACTGGTATAGATTTAGTAATCCAGTAGAGTTTAATATTCTTAATTAGAGATATAACTGAATACCTTGTGAGACTACCAGTTCATCACCTCTGTCTGCCTACTCTGCTGTAGAAAAACTGATGTAGATAAACTCTGATTGTACGTATTGTTGTTATGCCTGAAGCTGGACCCTGATTTGAGAACCTTTGTTAATTGGCTTGGCTTTGAACTTAAAATGTGAAAGTCTAGGATATCACCTGTTGATCTTGTAGTAATTTTATTCTTGTCTGTTGCCTGTGTAATTGGAAAAGGGCTTTCCATAGGAACTTGACAGTATGTGGGAAAGTTGTTCAACCTCTTGGGGAATTTTCAGCCAAAATTCAATTTATAATGTGGCTGCTGCCTTATTATTATTGCATTGTTAGGGATGAAATTAAGACCATGTGTGGATTTTATACATTTTCTAGCTTTTATAAAATTTCTTTTCCTTAAAATACAAATTCAGAGTTTATTACCCTGGGACGGAGATTTTCTGAAGAGTAATCCATGTCTTTGTGTTTTCATAGTTACACGGGTAAAGTTCTGGTTTAACTCAGCCATGGGGAGATGGAAGGCTCACACTGACGAGGCTGAGAACATAGGGTTTGGAAGGGAGCTTGCCTGGCTTGAATCTCTGCCTTGCCATTTAACTCTGCGACCTGGGGCAAGTTAGCCTTTCTTTCATGGGGAGTTATGAGCACTTGGGGTGATACATGCAAAATATATTCAGTAACTGCTCAGTCTTGCAGTTACTCAGCTGATGGCATTTCAAATAACAAATTATTATTTAGCGAATTTCCTGTCTGGTGATAACAGTCCCTGGAATTGTTGTCAGGTGGCGATTGGAACCTTTGAAGAGGTTCAGCCTCTTTCATCCCGTTATGTGTGCACTGAAGCATCTAGTTGGTGAATGTTTCTTTGGTGGCATGAAGTCGTTTAAATGTGGTTCCCAAAGAACCCGGCTTTCATGAGTGTATTCATTTATTCACTAGGAGAGTAATTCATTTTTTATTACACAGTAGCTTATAGCAGGTATTAAAAATTCCTGTCACTAACACTAATGGCAATCAACATTTAACTTTTTTCTTTACTGTCTGCTGTATTGTGGTTTTCCACCATTTATTCTTAATTGTCATGTATAGTGGAAATAATTAAATCCATGAGTCTCCTCCTCTTGTTATGAATGTTTGCACCTCTTTTAAGTTTGCTTGGCTTTCCCTGATTCTGGTTTTAATTACTATGCTGATGGTTCTCTGGTCTGCAGGGCAGATGAGTTGGCTTTGGTGTGGCTTTTTCTCTTTTTCCTTCCTGGTTTTCTGCATTTGCTTGATGCCCTGTATACTGAACTTCCTTTCTTTGGGAGAGAGAATGTGGAGCCATGATTTTAAGAAACTTTCCTGGCCGTCTCCATGAACCTTACTTTTTTCAGGACACCCCCCCCCACCCCCGCAACGGGTGTCTGTAATCACAAGGAGATAGTGATCTCTGTTGAAGTCATCAAATTATTTTATATCAGGGAAAAAAAAAGTTGGATGGGGTGCTATCTTAAAGCAGTACCTGAATCTCTTTTCTGAGAGGATAGGTGGTTAAGTGCATGGGAACACATGCAACCGAACATTTAAGAGGTGTGCTATATTTAAAAATTGGATTTGAGAATTCAGCTATAATTTTATGTAAAGAATGTTGATATGGGGCAAAGAAAGGACCCAGGTAGCTGGTGAAATGCTATCTTAAACTTGTTTAAGGTAAGTAGGAAATAATGTTGATGTAAAGCAGAATGTTATGGAAATGTGTTTGTGCCTGGAGTGGAGAGTACGGGAGAAGAGAGTGGTTATTTTGTGTTAGGCAAGCAAGGCTTTCGCTACACCTTTTTACCCTTTCTGCCTTCAGAATACATTGTGCCTTCCAGAGTTACTTAAGGAGCTGGTAGCATTTGTGAGAATGCTTCCTTTCATGATGGGTTTTAGATTCCAGGATATCTTTTATTTGGGAGCAGTTGAGATCATATGAAAAAAAGATGATTTAAAAAAAAAAAAAAGGAGGCCAAGTTCAACAGTTAACACCAGTGGCTTACAAATATATATATGCACACACACTGTATGTTTGAGTTCAAAATTTTCCCCATTGTGCATGTTGATGGTGATGGCTCTAAAAATCCCCTTTGTAGGAAAAGGAAGTTATATTTCCTTTTTTTTTTTTTTTTTAACAATCATTACTTTGTTTTCTCTGAATTTTCATTGTAGTAGGTCATCTTTTTGGACTGGGGCCTAATCGATATTTCCTAAAATGTATTTTAGAAATTTCTGTGGGATGGTTCAAAACTTTTAATACATTTATACAACATAGTTTAAAATTTTAACTCTATTTTAATATTTTGTTCTAGAAGTTAACTTGGGGATTTTCTTTTTCTTTTTCTCTTCAGTTTTACTTGAAAGGGCAGAGAGAAGTGCTCTCAAGTATAAAAATGTCAAATGCAGGGTGGAAGTTGAAGTTTAGTACTCAAGAACTCTGGGACATGGTTGAGAAGGGTTTCCAAGTTAATGCTGTGTACATTAGCGATGGAAAACATTTTCAGTGAGATTCTTATATTCATATTGCTGTCTGCCTTCCCCTTTTGACCTTGAAGCTTTGGTTCTGCTTATCACTTTTCTTTTTCAAAAAAAAAGTGGACCCCATCTGCGAGGTTGTACCTCTGCCGAGGGGGGATGTGGCAGCTCAGTCCCGGTGCACAAAGTTGCTATTTTAGTTGTTACCCTCTAATACCAGGTGGCGACTTCCTTTTGGTGATGGAAGATGCTAAACAAAAATGTTCCATCTGAGAATGGAATTTTGTGGGGCAGGTAAAATTTTAGCATCTGCATCCTCTACCACAAGCACATTCTATGTCCTAATTTAGATGTGTGTGAGTGAAGTTGGCCTAACTGGGTTAGTCAAAGAGAAATGTGTCGAGCGTTTTCAGTAAGAACTATTTCCAGATTGGAAAATTCCCATTTCTGTTTCTAAGGTAGTTCAGTCTGGAGGTAGAGCACAAATTAAAGACTACTGTTTTAGAAGTGGGACTGGGTTTTGGCACTGGCAGCTTGGTAATTGCAGTTTTGGCAAAAGCCATGGATGCGTTTTGGCTAACTACACCAGGAGCTCCCGAGGAACTGCTGCAGGAGGGAGGAAAGGATACCATGAAGGGAAGTGTAAACCACTGCAGATGAGGCTATCAATCTGTTCTTATCAGCGAGACAGAGGGAACCAGTGTCTCATTCCAGTCTTCGTTTAAATGCACGCATCTCTGTTTCTAAGCAAAATTTGAGTATTTTCTGTTCTCATCAGTGATGAGGAAAACAGAGCTCACTTCAGTGGGTTCACAGTTCAGTAGGAGACGAAACAGGAAGAGGAGCCTGAGTGTACTCTCAGTGACACTCCGAGAAGAGTCGGAGGAAAACTTACCTGAAGCAGACCCAGTCATTTTCTATGGCAGAGAAGATACCGAAAGATGACTATAAGTAATTAGGGGGAGAAGATGGGAGGATTTGGGCCAGGTACTCCTGTTATGCCCGCAGCAGCTCCCAGGTGGCACATTCCTCTCACCTGGGCTGTCAGCTCTGTTCTTCTGCATGGGGTCCTGGCCAGCCCATTTGGTCTTCTTCAGAATCCCAGCCTCCTGCAGGAGGAAGGGGTAGTGTCTGCACATTTCTCTGGCTGTGTGAGACGGGTCCTGGTCCCTTGCTAGCAGTAGGGGCATTTATATCACAGAAGCCTGGTGGTACTTTGGTCTTTGATTCACGGTGATATTTCTGGGGGCCAAACCTATTCACCATTAGTTTAATTTGCTGATTTTCTCCCCCCTCAAAGAACTGACCACTTTATGGGTTCAACTGGGAAGTTATCCTAGGCTTCTGAAGACGCGCTGTGTGGTCCGCTGATGCGTGTGCTTTTGTGCAGCATTATAAATTGGATGTTTTGGCATCTGTGGCTGCTTCACTTGGCAGGGAAGGAGATAGCCTGAGTCACTCTCTCTGCTGCTGCTTCCAGACGCTCCCCACTGCCCGTTTGTCTGATCACATCAAGGAGGTTTTCTCTTTAAACTACATCAGCCCCTGCTCCTTCGCAGATCTGTTCCACAGCCCCCTGTGGAAGCCTGAAGCCACAGACAATACTGAACTCAGTGTGTATCATGTTTTTCCTGTATGTATATACTTAGAGTAAAGTTTACTATAAGATAGGCACAGAGCCTGGTGTGGTGCTGCATGCCTGTAATCCCAGTACTTGGGGAGGCCGAGGCAGGAGTATTGCAGCAAGTTTGAGGCCACCCTGGGCTATGTAGTGAAATCCTGGCATAACCCCCCCTCCCCAAATTAAGTGAATAAATTAGGCACAGTAAGAGAAGAGTAGTAATGGAACAGTTTTACCAATATACTGTAGTAAAGTCACCAGCCTCACCAGTCTTACACATTGGGACCATTAAGTAAAATTAGGGCTGCATAAACACCAGCACTGTGACACCTGGCAGTTGACATGATAATGCCTCCCTAGTGACCAGTAGTTGGGTAGCTTATACTGTGTGGATACACAGGACAAATGAAGATGCACAACCTGGGCAGTGTGAGGTTTCACCACACGACTCAGAACTGTGATAAATTTGGGAATATTTTTAGAGCACAGCTGCTAGTCTTGTCTTGCTTGATAACAGGCACACAGGAATGGGTTTGTTTGTTTGTTTGCAGTGCGGGGGCTTGGACCCAGGGCTTCTGCAGTGAGCTGCATCCCAGCCCTTTTGAGACCAGGTCTCACTAAGGTGCCTAGGCTAGGCTTGAATTTGCAGTTGTCTTGACTCAGCTTCCCAGAGTGTGGGGATTTCAGGCATGTGGCACCATATCCAGACTTGGGTGAATCCATTTTTTAAAGGAAAGTTGCTGTGGTAAATGTGAGGATGTGAGGTTATCTGAAATGTGACCCCCCCCTTCCCCCGAGGGAGCAACTGCATTGCCCCAACCACTAGTTTGTCCTAAGGTGTGCAGAAGTCTTTCTTCCCATAAACCCTTGTCTTTGCTGTACACTTACTTCCCTACTCCCTTCCTCCCTGAAATCTTGTTTCTTGCCCTCAAATTAAGGCATTGACATGTAGCAGACTATTAGAGGTTTCTATACCTCTGAGCAGTCATGCTTTGCTGAGATTTCTGAGAGACTCTGATTTGAACAACAAGAACTGAATTTTTTTTTTTTTTTTGGTGGGTACCGGGGGTCAACCTCAGGACCTCGCGCGCCAGCAGGCGCCCGTGCCGCTGAGCGATATCACCGGCCCCTTTTCCGTATGTGGGTTCCGGGAGTTGAACTCGGGCCCTCACGCTTGCCGGGCAGGCGCTTAAGCTGCTGAGCCACCTCACTGGAAGAACTGAATTTTTAACAGGAAACTAACTCAGTTTAAGAACTAATAATGTCACATTGTCTTCCATCTACAGAGTATTTCCAAATAAGAAGTGTGTTGTCATTGTGGGCTTATAAAATTCTTTCTTGACGCAGGTATAGATTCCCAAGTAAGTAGCGCAAGAGGCATATGTGACATCTGTCTCCACAGGTGTGCTGTATGTGGTGTCAGTGAGGGTCATAGGAGATCCAAGTCAGGGCTACAAAGGAAGCCTGCAGGTCCTAACTAGCTCCTTGCATCCTCAACCCTGACCAACCCCCTCCTCCAAACCTGTCAGCTTGTATATTAAATATTTCACTTGGCTCTCATGTAGGGGACAGAAAATGCATGGCATCGTTCCAACTGGCACATAGTTAAAAAGTAGCAAGCAACTTACTTTTCTCCTTTCAATCATAGGTCTCAATTCACTCTAACTACTCAGCATTAAAGGAGAGTAAGTTTTGTGAATGAATACAACACAGCAGAAGTATTTTGGTTGTGAAAGGCAGCTTTATTGAGACACATCAACACCTCTTTTTGTTGCTGAAGGGTGTTCTTGCATTGCATGCATCAGTTGATAGGGATTTTGGGCAGGAGGGTTCCATGTCTTGGTCATTATAGAAAATGCTTTGTGAATATTTGTAAGTTTCTGTGTTGACACACGTTTTTGCTTCTTTTGGGGTTATGCCTTGGAGTGGATTTGCTGGGGTCATGTATAACTTTTGGAGGAATAGCCAGCCGGCTTTTCAAAGCTGCTGTTCCATTTTACATTCCCCAGCAGCATGGGAGGGTTCTCATTTCTCCATGTCCTTGGGCAACGGTTAGTATTGTGTGTTTTTTTCTTCTCATTTTTTGTGGTACTGGGGGTGTTAAACCCAGGGGCGCTTTAAACTCTACCACTGAGCTACATTCCCAGCTTCTTTTTAAATTTGAGACAGGGTCTTGCCAAGTTGCTCAGGCATGACCCAAACTCAACGATCTTCCTGCCTCAGCCTCTCTAGTGCTTGGGATTACAGGTGTTTGCTGCCATTTCTAGGTCATTGTCTGTCTTTCTGATATTAATCATCTTAGGGCATATGAAGTGGTGCCTAACTGTGCTTTTTCTAAGGACTAATGGTGTTCAGTATCATGTCTTGTACTTACTGTCCATTTTGTGCACATTACAGCAGAAATCTTGATTCATATCATTGTACCTATTTGAGAAAGCTTTTATCCATTCACATGTTCTTTATTTAAATTTTTGCTTTAGTCCTTGCTTTGAAAAGAGCACTTTGGATATTGAAAAATAAAATAGCTCCCTCTATTTGGGAAAAGATAAACATTACTATCCAGAGAGGGCTCTTTAGAATAATAAAATAAAAAATAAAATTTTATCCAAAAATCTAATGCCATTTGATGCAGATACATTGATGGTTAATCTGGCCATCATTTAGGGATGTGAATCACATTAGACCGATCATCCTCCTCCTCCTAGAGTCCCATGTAGCTGTTTATTGGGGAAGCAGAACAATAGTAAAGTCCTTCAGGACATTTAGAGGGAGATGGGGGACATTGAGAGGGAGATGGTTGTCTAACATAATATCACTGGGTTTGAACTTTGGTTGCGAATTTATGCCCAAAAGTCCTAACCCAGGTTAGAAGGTTGCCCACGCCTGCCACCTTCCCATTATGGAACTCCACAGTGGTTCTAGAATAGTGGTTCTAGCCATAGTAGAACTCACTATAAAGTGAAGTAACAGAGGTGCCATATGCCAAAGTGCCAGATGAGTGACCTCAGAGCCCTGGAGTTGAGAAGAGGAAACAAGCCTTCTTGATGAAGTGTCCAGAAACTTGAGCAGGCCCCAAGCTGAGCCAATGGTGAATGTCTTGGACCTCAGCACCACGCAGATTTCACCAACTTCACCACTAGGCCATATTCTTAATGAGTGGGAGAGAATAAAGCCAGTCCCACCTGAGCTGTCTGAAGAACGTAATCACCAAAAATGGAGAAAGCTACTCCTGTGAGCCTCTGGAAGACTTGAGATTTCTCTTCCAAAAACAAGACTCCATTGCTGCTACAGGAAGCGTGAAACTCTGACCTGCTCCTCATATATGGGCTACTAGTGAAGTTTCTTTCTGCTGTCAAACAGGCAGCTTAATGGTCATTAGCTCTTTTTTCGTCATTTTCTGACAGGTTTTTCTTTCTTCAGCCCAGTCAGTGAGCCATACCACCCCAAGGTAGTTGGAGAGCTCATAATATCCAGGAGGTAGTTAAGGTCTACAGCCCCTTCCAGCTTAAAGAAGCCACAGAAGACAGAGACCTCTACTTCTTTAGCACCCCATAAAGAATTACAGGGATGTGTGTTTCCCAGGGGCAAATGAGACAGGAGATTAGGGCGTGGCAGAGCTGGCTGGGGAAGTAGGTGTGACTCATTAATTAAACCTCCCGGAACACATGCACAGAACAGTTCCCAGTAGGATTTCAATAGGTTTTCAATGGGATGACCTAGACCTGACCTCAGCCTGAGGTATGGGATCCCAGCGCTGCCTCTCAAGACCCAGATGTACAAGGTCTCACAAGTTTCCTCGAGATATAGACAGCGTAGAGGGGCACAGAAGCCAGGAAGAGCTCACTATCCTGGCTTTCCTCATGATAGCCTACCCTGCATCTTCCAGGGTGTACTTTTATCTTGCTTTTTCCTCTTTTCCTTAGCCCAAGTGTGCTCTGCAGAGCCAGTTTCTCTCTCACCTCTTCACTTTTACTATTTCAAATAAATTTAGCTACCATTAAAAAAAAAGATCTTAAACCACCCCCTCCCCCATGTTAATACAGACAACAGTCTTCAGAGGAAGCACTCAGAATTTTCTCCTTCTAGGGAAACATATAACAGAGATGGTAGTTTTACATCATCTGGAACCACCAGTTGTTGCTGACCCACTTAGGTGTTCGTACTTTATTAGCGGGAGACTTGGAGAACTGTTTGTATATGTTCAGTAAAAAACAAGTGGTTAAAGACATCTGCCACTCACTCTCCTGGAACGTCCGGTTTTAGACACCCTTCCCCTCTGTGTCAGTTCGTGCCATTTTATGTGCCTTTCTGAGCTCAGGAAGGAGGTGTAACTCACTGCAGCAGCTGCTCCTGTATTCTTTCACTCATCTGTAAAGGTAGTAACATGTAATTCCTGGGAGGCAGTAGGTCTTCAGTACAACTAAATCAAGCTACCTGGAACCTGTTGTACCTGGTAAACTGGATTTTATAGAAGTGGTAGATTTAAGGATCATCACATGGGGAGAGACTATCCATGTGGGTCTGGTGTAATCACAGGGATCCTTAGGAAACAGGTAAATTGCAGAGAGCAGAAAAAAGGAAATAGAACCAGAGGTGGGATTGATGCACTTTGAGGGTGGATGAGAGGGGCCACAAGTCAAGGCAGGCAGGCAGACACTAGGTCCTGCAAAGGGTGCTTAATTCAATTCTGCTTCCAAAGTTTCCAAAAATTCAGGTCTTCCCAACCCCTGGACTTTAGCACTATGACACTTATTTTGCATTTTGTCACATCCCAAGAGTGCTTTGAGATATGGCAGTTTGTGGTACTTTTTTAGCAGTAGTAGAAAACCAGTGCATACTTTGAAGGCTAAGTGTCTGTGCTCCTTTGATTCTCTTTAACAGAGTGGGCAGACAGGTGCTGTTGCTGCAGCTAGTAATAATGCTAATAAAATACTTTGTGTGTCAGACACACTTTGATGAACCCTCCCCTGTATTACATAAGCAGCAGGCACTCCTGTCACAGATAAGGAAATGAGCGTATACAGGTAAATGCCCCAGGATCATACAGCTAGTAAGTGGCAGGGCTGGGATTGTAACCCAAGTCACTGACTCCAAACTTCACGATTTCCATCAGTAAGTTCTTAACAGGGTGACTGATGTGAGTTCAGCTTGATTTTGTTAGCTAATGTCACCCCCTGAAAAATAATTAGCTGTATCATCCTAAAACGTAAGCGTTGTTAATATTGAATGCCACTTGCACAATTATTTGGTCACATTGCAGCTGGAATTCATCCACCAAGTTAGGAAATCAAAGAATGCAGTACATACTTCTACAAGGGAAGTTGCACAGTTCATATGTGCTCTAGAGGAAGCTAAAACACCTTACTTAGAGTGGTCAGAAAAAGCTTCTTTGAGAAGGTGAAGTTTGAGGTCCAAATGCTATGAAACAAGAAGATGCAGAGGAAGCAGATTCAAGGTGGGACCAATTGCCAAAGAGTAGTTGATCAGGAGATGGTACAAAAGCAGTGCAGACCACCGCAGCGTTGCAGAGGAGAAACACTAAAAGTCCATACGACCACTGTATCGGTGAACACCAGGACAAACCCCCCCATTAATTTTGCTTACCTCCAGAGCGCTATGGGAAGATACAGGGGGACACTTTGCGTAGCCCCACCCTGCACTTTGGGAATAGAAAGCTTAATGGACCTTAGAAGTAGTATAAATTACAAAGGAATTGTTTGCCTATACATTTTATTGATAAGCTTATTCATTTCAGTGGTAATACTCTGTTAGAAGTTAACAAATATGATGAAATCACATTAAACTTTTGTTTTGGTTTACACGGGCTGTAATAATGACACACCTTAAGAAATTGTAAGGTTTTACTTGGTGAAAAGTGGCGATTTTGCTTTGCATACTGTTGAAATGGTTTTAAAGGCTTTTCTTGGTCCATACTCTGCCAGCATCACTTTAATTCTAGAACTTTGATATGGGAGTACAATACTGATTTTATTATTTTTGCTCAATATTTCAAAGTAATTTGAAGTAAAATGTGATTTAGGTTAGCACATTTAAACTTGATTATTTTGTTTAGGTAAGAAATGTGACTGTCTTAACCATTTTAAAGTATACAGTTCATTGCCTTTTATTCATGCCTTCCCATGACACTTTCATCGTCCCCTGAATGAATCCCTATACTCACTAGTGGTGGTTCCCTCTCTCTCATCACCCACCTCCCAGTCTCTGGCAGCCACCATTCTGTCTCCATAGATTTTTCCTCTGGTAGACATTTTCTGTCAATGGAACCATTCAGTGTGTAGCTTTGTGTCTGTCTCTTTCCCCTAGTTCCCTAGTGTGTTTTCAAGATTCATACAGTGTTGTTCTTAAAAAAAATTCCTCTTTATGGCTGAATATTTTCTTGTACCGGTGTGCCATGATTTGGTTGTCCCTGTATCAGTTGGTAAACATTTGGATTACTCCTGTTTTTTTTGGTTCTGGTTCATATGCTGTTATTAACATTTGTGTACACGCTTTGTGGGAGTGCAAGGAGTGGAATAGAGGAACCCACACTTCTCCACAGTCATCATAGAAGAGGTCCTAGGGCCGGTGAGATGGCTCAGCGGCATAAGCGCCTGCCTGGCAAGCGCGAGGTCCTGAGGTTGACCCCCGGTACCCACGAAAAAAAAAAAAAAAAGAAGAGGTCCTGTTTCTCTTGCATCTTTACCAATACTTTCTTTCTCGTATTTTGTCATCCTAGCGGATATATCTGTTGATTCGAATGGAATCTTTAATAAGCATTCATACACATTTTAATTTCCTATTTGTCAAGTGGAGCATCCTGTTTAGTATGTAAGGGAAAGCATATTTTCTTTTTATTATGTAAGTCAAACACAAGCTTAGTTGTGAAAGAAATACATATTACAGTTTTATTAATGTAAATGCAGAACAAAGTGATTGGAAAGTTGGGATCCTTATTTGTGTTAAAACATCACTTTTTGGGCTGGGGTGTAGCTCTGTGGTACCACAGAGGGCTGGCCTGCTGTGCGTGAGGCCCCAGGTTCCAAACCCCCCCCCCACGCTGCCATAAAGCAGATAGATTACTTTTGTGATTCTCAGTTGTCTATGTGTGTTCTAAGTTTTTTTTTGATCAGTGCCAAGTGAAAGATCATCTGGAGGCAGAGAGCCCCCTCGGTTGTCTGAGACTGTGAGTGCTGAATCCAGATCATCTTTTGTGATCTGGCAGGGCTGTGCATTTTTCCTTCAGGAAATTACTTCATGAAAGTCTCTTCAGGTGTTTTTTCAGAATACAGTAAGCTTGCTAAGTGCAACCACAAGCGTTTATAACAGGAGATCTTGGAGTATGAAGTTAGCAGTTCTCAGAATACGACCACTGTTACAAATACAGTGCAGTTCATAGATTGGTGAGGATCACAAGGCAAATGTGTGTCTTCATTTTTTTTTTTTTTTTGGTGGGTCCCGGGGGGTCGACCTCAGGACCTCGCGGCGCTGAGCGATATCACCGGCCCCTTTTTCGTATGTGGGTTCCGGGAGTCGAACTCGGGCCCTCGCGCTTGCCGGGCAGGCGCTTACACCGCTGAGCCATCTCACCTGCCCTGTGTCTTCATTTTTAATGTTTTTCATTAACCATACCTTCATTATGGATATGATTTAAACACATCAGAGGCTGTAAGGCATAGTTTCAGGTGGCTGTCACAGTGAGGACTGAGGGTTGTAGATCGCGTGTGTGGACAGATGTCTTCCGTGTATATTTGAAAGGTGTTTGGAAGTTCTCATGCTGTTTCTAAGGGAGAATCTTTTAATTTTATTGATTTAAAAAAAAAATTCTCAGAAATTGGAGAACCCTTGTTGGAGAAATTCTGTAACAAGTTTAGGGAAAATTCCAGTACCCAAGGTAGTAAGGAAAAAAAGGTGCTCTCAGATATTTTACATAAACTATAGATTGTTGCATTTTTAAGGAACTTTGTTGTTTGTACAGGAGAAAAGGATGTGTCATTGGACTCTGTTATGTTTTAAATTTAAAAGAATTTATAGGCACCTGTGTTTCCTTTGTAGCCCTCAGCACACCCATGAACACCCCCTTCTCTCGTTTACTGCTTCCAAAGTTGTGTTGTCTTTTCTCACTGAGAAGCAATTCCACTGTCTTCTCAGTTTATTGTTGGCCCTGTAATTCTGTTTATGATGTTTTTGTTACTGGTGGTTTTTCTTGAGCTCTGTCTGCATTGTCACTCGGGGAGACCATTTCTTTTTTCTGTTTATGGTAATTACTAGACAGCATTTTATTTTGGCCCTTGGGGAGTGCCCGCTGTGTTTCTTCGTGCGGGCATGTATGTTAAAACTGGAAAGTGTTTTCTTGGAGGTTGGGGCTTTTGTAAGTGTCTCTGAGAAGTTGGTCGAAACCCACCTACCCTTAAATCTTTTTCTTTGGGGGTGGGTGTAGTAGTCTGTTCACTTCTTCTCAGTGCTTCCATTACCAGTTTTAATGTTAATGGGAAGAAAATGAAGCCCCTTTTCCTAGTACATTGACTTGAATTTAGTTACTAATTTTTGTTACTAGCCTCATTGCTTCCACAATTCCATTTTAGCTACTTTTGTGTATGAGGCTCAATTTATGGACTTGCCAGAATATAGATGACTTTCATGCATTGAGAGGCGAAATTAAGGTTGTGAGTACAGAGTTCTCCCTACTGTGTTACAGAACCATGATGTGAGTTCATCCAAATCTCAGGGCATAGGCCACACCTGGACCTGTGACATCAGAGCTCAGCGAGGGCCTGGGTTTCTAAAGCTACCAGGTGATTTCCT
Source organism: Erethizon dorsatum (assembly GCA_028451465.1). Taxonomy (NCBI): domain Eukaryota; kingdom Metazoa; phylum Chordata; class Mammalia; order Rodentia; family Erethizontidae; genus Erethizon; species Erethizon dorsatum. The sequence goes on from CM051825.1 coordinate 16,292,170, forward strand.
GGACAGCTGAGCCTGACGGTATTTGTTGTAGAGAAATGCTTCTAGTGCTGCTCATATGTGAACACAAATCAGAAACCATGGAGATATAGAGGATGTATTACCAAGATAGGACTGAAGGAAGCAGTGAAGAATGCTTTAGGAAGATAGGAATCTGGGCTCTGGGAGCTTAAGGTTGACCCAAGAGGAGCTGCAAAAGAGCGTAGGTATGAGTGACTAAGGCGGTTGGTAAAAGGGAAATGTTTCTTATTCAGCAGAAATTATTTTCTGCCTTTTTCCTCCACTCCTGTAGGTTTTTGTGCTCTGTGTACTTGGGGCTCTGGCAGCTTTTCTAGTTACAGGCCCAGCCATAGCTGGCAGGCAGAGGTAGTTCTTCCAGATCTTTCTTGGCTGCATTCAGTTCACTTCAGAAAAAGCAGGTCATAGTTTGTTTCACTGCATTAAGTCTCTCTGATTTTTGACCACTTGAAAACTCACTTGATAGTCTTGGTATGGCTGAGTAGTGTTCCGTGACTACATATTTTGGCTACCTGTGTGGGTGGACCAGTGTCTCTTCAGATTGCTTGGACTCTGGTTAGGGAGGTTGTATCATGTATTTTATTTTATTTATTTATTTTTGCACACGAGCAAAATGAGGCTGTCTGTGGGAGGGAGGGATCTTGATTGTGACCTCAGTGCTGTGCAGTGACCCATAAGCTGCACCATCACTTGTGTTGAGCTATGGATTTCTAAGGCTGCCACTGCTCCATAGAGAACCTGCCACATGGGAGGTAGAAGATGTAATATCAATATTTTTAAAAAAAGAATAGTTCTTAGGTATGTGAAACATTCTTTTTCTTCTTTGCATGCCGACTCTGTGTTAAATTGGTCTCTGTTGTAAAGCATCACTGTTCTAAGGATGGGAAAGCCTTGTTAGCCATGAAAGGATACTTCTGTGTCCATTAACCAGGACTGACATGGCTTCAGTCCTGACTTTTAAATGAATAGGTAAATTGTGCTTTTCTCTATGCCTTTCAGTATATTAGTGTACCTAAATTTAGGTTCTGGGTTTGAATTTTAAATTGTCGTTTCTAGCTGGGTTCCATAGCCTGAACTTTGACAGTTTTCTAGGGACTGTAATAGGCAGCCCAAACTGAGCTCAGTGAAAAGAGAGGCGCCTCCGATTACAGAGATTACAGAGAAAGATTACAGATCTTTCATTTGGCTGCGCGCCACCCCCCCTGCCATTTCCATAGCCAGTACCCGCTGGGCTCAGCCTTCCAAATGTTTCCTAAATCAAACCAGTCATCTCTTGCTGATACCTTGGTCCTCTATGGGACAGGGAGTAGACTTGGCTTTGCCCGCTCTCCCCCATGCCCACCACCATGGTGACACAGCACTTAGTGGGATCCTTAAAAAATACAAATCACGTTCTCTTACTTCTATGCCCATAAGTCCCAGTGTTTTCTCTTAGTGCCACCTGCATTTAGAGCAAGTTTGTTTTCCTAGTCCAACTTCTCGTTTTTCTTTTCTCCATTGCCCAAAGTGTAAATGGCGCACTTGCACTTGTATCCACTGTTTATATAGTGTCTTTTATTTCTCTTAGCCTTGTGGAATGTTCAGGTTCTTCATGTTCTTCTTGATAGCTGTACAGTATTTGGTTTTGTTAACAGTGTTCCATTAAAATGAGGTGGTAGAGATGGAGTGCCACATTTATTGGATGTTGGGCAAGTGTGAATATCTTCTGAATTCATAGATGGAAACATGAAGAATGAATTATTTGAACTGTGTTGAGCTGCAGGGACCAGTGAAAATTTCTCCCTTTTTTGTTTTTTGGTAGCCGAAATTGTGATCATGATAAACTTTTGTGAACTAGTGATGCAATTCAGTCTTGCCATCAGAGCAGGAATGGTTTAACTCGTAGGAAATGTATTGATTTTATCGCTGTGGATTTCTTGTTAGAGGTTATGATAATTTTGTGTAGTATAAAACCATGACCTGGTGGCAAATAACCAAAACAGACATAGCTGGTGAATTGATCCTGGTTATTTCTAGGTATTAATGCATTGAAAGAAAACAGAGAGTATACTTTTATCTTTGTTTCTGGAGAAAGCGTACTTTTTATTTACAGTTGAACTACTAGTCAAGACCTGATAGTATTTAGAGAACACTAACACTTCTGTTGCCTGGCATTTGCTTTGATATGAGAATCTGAAGGTGAGAGCTGTTTTCTCTGCATGTCAGTGTGGGGTGTTGGTAGTTGTATGGGAATTCAGTGCAGTGAAAGCAGGTTGTCTGATCATAAGGCCTTATGGGCCCTGCTAAGAACGGGGAGTCGTCCCCCATAGAAGTTGAGGAGCCATAGATGGCTTGAGTCAGGGAAGGTGTGTCATGGATTGACCTACTGTGGTGTGGTTGTGTTTTTGGAGAAAGTGTGAGGAGAGGATAGTTGGGATAGGGATTTGTTGGTGGCAGTGACATTATGGAAGACTTTGTAGGAGAGAATATGAGATCCTGTTTTAAGTCTGTCTCTAAGCAGTTGAGAGGCAGATAGTGTCACCTGCATTTAAAGAGTAAGCAATGAGAAAAAGCCACCAAGTTCAGCTCAGGTTTCCAAAGCTGTGAGTGGCCAGAATGGTGGTTTAGGAACTGAGTTTGAATCACACAAGTGGTTGGAGGGGACAGGGGAAGGAAAGTGTTAAGAAAGACAAGTAGTAGTCATGTTTTAGATAACCAAGAGACTGGGAATGAAGAGGAATTGGGTGGTGCGGGTGAGGAACAGCTGAGAAGAGATTTTAATGTAGCAGGAAATCCAGGGGAGAGCCAGGTTGCCAGGTAAATGTTTGCATTAGTTTGGCAATTGCAGATTCCTTGGAGGCAGTGGGAACGGTTTTCATGGAAGAAAGAGGAAGGGGTGGGTCAGACACACTGCATGTTTGGTGTACAACAGTGGTTGTCGCAGTGTGAGCTCTGGACCAGCAGCATTATTGTCCCCTGGGAGTGTTTTGGGGACATGAGTTATCAAGCCCTATAGGCATTTCTGAGGAGTGTTGAAGTTTGGCTCCACCGGCCTACTTAATGGGCAAGTGTAAGGGGTCATAGGATTCCCCGAGCTGGAGTCCAGGGCTCTTCGCCTCTAGGCCTCTGTTCCCTTTACACTTGTCAGCAGTTTCTGTGTGTTTGCTCATGAAAGGTTTTTCAAATGTCTGCTATGTGCGAGGTTCCCTGCTGCATGTGGGAACACAAAGGTGAACCAGACAGGCTGGTCAGCATGTGCTCTGGATGACTTAACATCTCTGTGCCTCAGTTTCATTACCTCAAAAAATTGTAAACCATAAAGGAGAGTATGTGCAGCAAGAAATATGTAAAATGTGGTCCCCACACAGCGTTGCACACGTTACTTTGGGTAGGTGGGGAACCAGACATTAAGGTCATTCCTGGAGACCATGTCTGTAAATGAAAGGGTCCCAACCTACTCCAGGGAGGCCATTCACTGCAGGGTGTTTAGCACAGGGCACAACTTGGACAGCGATTTCTGGAATAAGGCGAAAGGTCAATTTATGTTAAATCCAAGGTCAGTTTATTTTGTAGACTTTCCTATCTTTAAAAACCTAATGATGTATATGACTTGATCAGACAGCCAGTCCCCTGGCAGTGTGTATGTGTGTACTGATACTTATTTCCTGTTTGAGAGTCACTGCTGAGCCAAAAAAGCCAGCAAACCAGCAGGTATTGATTGAGCTTGTAAAATGACGGTAGCCCTGTTCTCAGTCCTGGTGGAAGAAGGGCTCTGACCTCTCACCATAGCTCACAGGCCACTTTCTTGCTTGGCCCTGTCAGAAAGAGGGAGAGCTGTGACTCAGGGTCCTGTGGTTCCTGTTGGTGCTGGGAGAATGGCTTTTGCTGGCCTTCATCTCAGAAGTCTTATTTTCTAGTTGGCTCTAGTAACTGATTTGAAGGAATAGGAAAGCATTGTGTGTATACAAGACTTTGTAGAGCTTATCTTACGGAGGTCCCTACCTTCAGTGGTTTGACTTAACCATGGTGTAAAAGCATTATGTGTTCAGTATAAAGTGTACTTGGAAATTTGCATTTGGATCTCTTCCTGGGCCAGCAATGGGTTCTGCAGTCCTCCCTTAGGAGGCTGGGCAGCAGCAATGGCCACAGCTCCCAAGCAGGCACCTGATTTCTGTAACATGCTGTGTTGCTAAGCTAGGACAGTTGGTGGGTGTACTTTCTACTTAAGTAGGTTTATCAGGACATAACCCCCATAATAACCAGAGGAGCATCTTTAGAATGTCACATAAATGGAAAGCCAGATGTAGTGGGCAGGGTTGGAACCACTTGTAGGACAGTTATCATGGATGGATGTCTGCACTTTTAAATAGTCCTTGCTTACTTTAGTGTCTCATTTTCTGGTACAAGGTTTATAATCTCCCACAATTTTCCTGCCAAGCAGAATCGAGCATACAGCACATGTTTTGAAGACTCTCAGGGATGTAGTGAAATGGATTATCAAGTAACACACACTGTCAACTGAAACCTTATCCAATTTAAAGCAGATGTGTGCTCAGCCAGTACAGTGCTGCCCAGTTGAACTTCTGTGATGATGGAAAATTCTGCAGCTATGTTGCCCACTTATTTGGGTAGCAAGTAAACTGAAATTTGAATTGAGTGAATTATAAATATCCGTGTGTGACTAGTGGTCACTGTATTGAACTGGGCAACATTTTGGAGGGTCCCCCCCCATGTTTGAATAATTAAAAAGATCCAAATCAGAATTGCTTTGAAAAGGTACTTGTTAATGATTCATTCACAAAGTGCAGTTGTATAGTTGTACACTGAGGTTGTTACTAAACTTTCGATTTGCTTTTTGAAGACACTGGTCATCAATTTATTTGTGATTTGATTTTACCTTTCCCCCATTTCCATCCACAGAAGGTAGATGATTGATGATCCAGATTTCTGTTGGATTCTTGGAGATAAACCTCCTGTAGATCTCGGGTCTTTTTTGATCATATGGCAGTTGGATTTATTTTTTCAACATACAGAGGTGCAGGAGCTTCAGCACCATGTTGTATGTACAGCTCTGGCCCCTCTCTTCCCTGACTGCACCCTTTAACTGTGAATGTGCAGACGTCTGGCTGCCATGCTGCTGCCTTGACGATGGCGGGTGTCTGACATGCTCAGATGCAAAAGAGCTGACTTGGCAGCTGCCCAGCAGATTTTTATAAAGGCTCAGTTGGTGGCCAGAGATTCAGGCTGTCAGAGTTGTGTTATGCAATAAATCGTTTTCAGCAGAAGTTCTTAATCCAATTTTAGCTGTAGCTTTTTTTTTTTTTTATAAATAGACGGTAATCAAAGATAAGTACACATTATTTAATGGGAGTTTGGAAGAAGTAAAACTCTCCTTGCATGAGCGTTTTCAGGCTGTTTGACTGAACCCAGGAAGCATGTCTGTCTAAGGAAATTTGCTGCTTGAAGTGCCTTTCATTTAAAACCAAAGGAAGGGAGCATCATTCACAAGTTCACTTGCCACTCTTAGCATTCCTGGCTGCTTATGTTCTTTCTAGGTGTGAGTTGTTCCCCCAGTTTTTCTTTGATGTTTGAGTATTGACAGTTTAATAGCCATTTTATAGAATATTTCAATGGATTAGCATTGATTGATTTAAGAGAGTTCTCAGGAAGGAAACACTACCATTGGTAAAAGAAATACAAATTTTACTAAGTATAAACTGTACCACCCTCACGTTTTGCTTTAAAATTCGCCCCACTCACTCTTATTTAGTGCTTTGTAAATCCTTGATGGTGTTTAATTCATGTTAAAAAAAAAATCTTCCTCATCAAGTTTTTTGTATTTTGGGTTTGTGTGCGTGCATGCGTGCATGCTTGTGCTTTCCTTGTTCTTACCTCAATTATTGATGGGAGAGGCTAGCATTTTACACAGCAACAAATTATCATAAGTACTAGGATGATTTAATAGCAGGTGTATAGGAAATTTGGTCTCCTGAAAATAAAAGGTATTCAGAGCATTTCCAGTTATTTTTCCCTGGAAGGAGAAAGTAGTGACAGTTTTTTCCTTCTCCAAGGAGCTAGTCTTTCCAGTTTTGTTACCTGTTCTCACCTTTTGCTGCTGTTAATCAGGCCCACCACCCCAGCCCCAACTTGCAACATGTTGATCCAGTGGATGGGTAGGGTTAGGCACTGAAATTGGGGATTGCCCTTATTTTCCTTTTTAAAAGTTGTCAAGTGGTAAAATTGCTTCCCCCACCCTGCAGAGCTCTGGAATGGGTTGTGCACAGCTGGCGGTGTGCATCTGGTCGCTCCTGTAATCTGAATTCACGTTGGAAGGTAGACTTCGTATCTGCAAATCCCATCCCCTATTGATGGGAAAGCTCATTCCCTGTTTCAGCATGTTTGTTTCAGTTACCAGAGGTTATGGAAGAGTGTTTGATGTGCTCTACCCACTCTTGGAGGAGGCAGGAGTCTTTTTGTAGAATGTAATGCCTTCTGTAATGTGGCAGGTTCCACCCCCTTCCCCTCATCCCTCTTTGTGAGCAGGCTGATGAGTAAACATTGGTGGGAGGTTCTGGATTCCAATTAAAACACCTGGTGCGTATCACGTTTAAATTTTCTTCTGTCTTGGGTATCAGTTTCATTATTGTTTGGTGATCAGTTGTGAAAGGACCTCTGGTATTATAGTACCCCCCCCCACCCCCCACCCCCGATTTGATCCCTGGAAGGGATCTGCTTGACCCATGATCCGTCTTTTATCCTTTAGTTTGGATGCTAAATAGTTTGGCCGCTCTGCCTGTGATAGGTCTGTTACACAGCTTGCCCACAAGTGATAGGAAAATAACTACCTTCATTTGGACCTCATTGCAGTTTTAAACAGTTGTAATTGTTAGGGAAAAAAAATATTTTAGTCAAGTCATAAATGTGCTTTGCTCTAGTGCATGCTTTTGCATTCTCTCCATAATGGCCTGAATTAGAAACCATAGTGAAAACTAAGGTGTGGACAAAAGGCATAAGTACGTCTACCAGTTCTGTTACACCAGGTAGTAGTTGCTGACTTGAGGTCAGTAAGAACACCCTTCCTCCCCTCTCCCTTCTGTTGTTCTGTTACTGGTGTCCAGCTAGAGAAGAGTTGCTTTTTCATCCCACCTCTGGGTTTAATTTTGTTCCGACTCCCTGTAGGAGTCCGTGTGTGTTACACATTAGACTTTTTAATATCAAATATCCAAATTTTGAAGTTCATTTCCTGGTCTTGTTTCTCTCTACCTGCATCACCTGTGGACAAGGTAAAACTCGTGTTTTTAAAGGTAAAACTGTGTATTTAAAAATACACAGTGTATGTACATAAAAGTGTTTCACGAGTCAAGCCCCAGACCCTGGGTCTTATTCTGTTGCCCAGGGTCAACTCACCTGATCCTCTTGTCTCAGCCTCCCTATACACTCCGGCTTTTTCAACTAAAGGGAAAAAGCGGTGTTTGGGGGACTTGCGCTAAGGGGAGGGGGTGCAGAAAGACACATCATAATTACTAGATATGCTCGTAAGTGTGGAACACATTGCCTGGCTGGCAGTGAGCACTTGCTAGGCTTTGCTATCAATTCAGGCGTTAGCACTTTTCATAGCCTTCCTCTGATGACCCCAGAGGGACCATCTGGTGCTCCGCACCTGCTCTGCAAGCTGTACTCACCTGGATGTCCCTTTTTTTTATATACTGTATTAACTTATGTGCTCTGCAGAGATTTTTGATGGCCCAGCTTGCGGAGGAATTTTGTGTCATTGGAGAACAGATAAGAACTCCTGGTGCAATTATATCAGAACAATGGTTCAGTTGTCCTTTTTGTCTCTGTTATAAAGCATAGCAGTTCCTTGACCTGCTTTGAATACAGCTCATTTTATGTTCTCGTGCACACATGGTCTATTGCTAGCGGACTGTGGAGAGTTTTCTTTTGGGGGGGGGATGTTATTTGTTGCATTTTTTTTTTCCTAGACAGGAACAGAATAGTAGAATCGTGGAAGTGAGAGCAGTGGTATTTGTTGGAGTGGTTCCTTTGTTGCACTAGCATGCAGTACATTTACTTCCATTCCTTGTTTCCCAGCCCCATTTTCCCTAAGGAAAAAGGTTTCCCTGGAGGGTCCACTACAACAAGCTTCACGACATCTTACAGGATGATGTGGGGGTAACATTTGGAAATAGACAAGATATTCGTGTATATGTTGATCCTCTTCTGAAATGTAATTCGTATGTTTAGATATGTATTTCATTCTGGCTGGTGAATTTTAAAGGCAGGGCATGCCAAGTTAGGTACCTAGAAGATGAGGGTGTGTGAAAGGCATAGTGCCTAAGGAGTGATGACAGGAACTTGCATTCCTTAGTGCCATATCCCTTTTACCGTTCTATCTGTGTTCTTCGGTCACTGAGGAGTCAAAGGGAAGACTTCTTGAGGCATATTTATACAGACGTTTTAGTTCTGATAGTCATAGTGGCAATGGTAGATGGGTATCGGAAGCATTCACCTTGGGCTTTCACTTCTTTAAAAAAATTTTTTTGGCATGTGTTCTGATATAATCAGAAAGCAATATGAAACGTGCAAGAGATGGGGTGCTCCTGCACACAGCAGTGCTTCTGAAAGCGGGTGTACCAGAAGTCATCTGGGGCTCTTGGCAGAATGCAGATGCTGAGTCAGATGGGTACCCGGGCAAGGGTCTGTTCTAACAATGCTAACTGGTTAAGGTCCACAACTGCTGTTCTAACAATGCTAACTGTGGCCCACAACTTGGAGTTGCAGGGCTCTGGAAGGTAGAAGGCTATTTCATCACTGTGCTGGACGGTGAGCTTTGGAGAGTTGATTAAATACTGCTGTCTGCCAAAACGATTCACCGCATCTCAGGTGCTTGCTTCCTATGTTGCTTTATTTTGTGTGTCTTTTGCAGAACTTGGAGTGGCTAGGGGTTGTGTTCTGCTCTTTTTTCATTTTGTGAATGTATTATAAGCATAACATAGAAGTTTGCTTCTATGACCGGTTGCTATTCTTCATAAGAAATTGTCTTATTAGTTCAAAGGCTGGCAAGCATGTGGCTAAATAAAAGAAAACTCTGTTCTTTCTCCATTTCAAGGCCTTATTACTGTCTCTTCTGTATTAAGCTGACCAGTAAACCATAATGGACAGGGTGCTTGGGTTTGTCTCTTTTCATTACTGTGCTGTCAAGTCCTAACTTACTCCATTTGTGGGAAGGAGAGCCATGTTGCCTGACTTGGGCAAGAAAGGGGATTTTTATTTCTTTGATTTTCGAATACAGAGGCACAATCGGGACATGTGTTGATTTGAAAATTGTGGTTTGGGAGTGGCTAATGAGGTGTAGATGGTGAGGTGAGCCTGTAACAAGAAAAGGCTGGGGGGAGGGGACTGACGGGCAGGAGCCTGCACAGACCTGGCAAGGGAGGCCAAGAGGAGGATGGCAACTGTGGAAAAGTATTTTGTGAAAGGATTTTTGGTCAGAGTTTAGCCAAAGAAACTGTGATAGGGGCGTGAGTTCTGGGCCCTGTTTGCCCATGTGGACTTTGAGAGGGGCACTCGTCTTGCAGGGAACCTAGGGGTCGGCAGTGGCATCAGGGGTGGGTAGGAGGGACAGCTCCTGCTGCTGCCATTTGTGAGAAGTATAGCCAGGCCCTTTGTGTTAGTTACTGTGGGAAGTGTTTTATGGGGGAAGCAGTGGTTTAGGTCATGAAAATCGTCATGATCTCAGCCAGCTCACTGGAAATGCGCTGGGTGTTGTCTAAAGTTGGGCACTGGCAGGGCAAGTGTGAGCAGAAACCCGGGGGTGGGGTAGGTGGGTGAAACTGAGCTTCGTTGAATTTTTAATCAATTTCAGAAATGCTTATTGAGCTCTTACTCTGTCAGGCTTTTTTTTAAGGAGCTGGGCACAGTAGTGACCAAGAGAAATGATCCGCTGACCCTGTGCAGACAGTGTTTAAAAGACAGCCAGTGCACAAGGGAAAATAAAAAGGAAGCCCCTGTGAGCTTCGGCGTCTGGTTTCTGAGTGTGGTGTCCTCTGGGCTGCTTTCTAGAGCAGTCGGGGCTGTGGCACTTCTGAACCAGGAGACACAGCAGAGGGACTGGGAAGCTGGAGAAAGAACCTTCCTTCTGAGCTCCCTGCCACCCAGGGCGGGCATCCATGTGGGTGGGCACGGGCACACCTGTGGCCTCTGTACCTGGCATCCATGAGGGAGAGCTGAGGGTGGGTGACTCACCAGCACTCGGCAACTGCAAAAGGAGTTTAATGTTGAAGATTCTGAATCATTGCTTCCCTATCAGAGTCAGCTTATTACCTACCAGAGGGAAGTGACAAGTCTTGGCCAGCACTATAAGATTACAAAAGAACATGTGTGCATGTGTGTTTTTAAAGTTTGATTTTTATTGTCTGGATTTTGAAACCCCGTGATCTGTGCCTTGGATCACGTCTCCTGTGCTTAAAGTACTTTAGAGGTGGCATGAAGCTGCTGGTGTCTGTAACTGAACCTTAAATACAGCTTCCTTTGCGGGAGTTTTCATCGCGTGTGGTTTATGTTTTAATTAGACTTTAGTTGTAGGGGTATAATTCTCTCATCTGGAGCCTGAAGTCAGGATGAAGACACTAGGCTGTGAGGATACAGTAAATCGTCCTGGGAGTTTTACATTGAAAGCTTATTTTGGAGCTTTATAATTTATAAACTGTGTGTGCGTAGGAAATAATAGTTTATAATCTTATGTCACTGTTTGTTGTGGAGATGCAAATGATGAGTGGGAACCTGGTGGTGGTGAAGAGAATTCTGCCTGACAGCCTTTATGAATAGACTCTGGCTGCTGAAAAGGTGGATTTCAGCCTAATAAGCATTAACTCCTCTTGCAGTTAACACTATCATTCAGTTGCTGCTAATATGCTAGGGGAGCTTTCATGCAAACTCAAGGGAGTTGCTATAAAAATTAATTCAGCTACGTCTTGCTTTTCATGTGTTGTGTAGCCAAATCGTCTATTTTACTTAGGTCTGGTATTTGGACTCCACAAATGGGGGCTAATCAGAGTGCTCTCCCCCAACCTTTCTTTCTTTTTGCAGTACTGGGGGCTGAACCCAGAGCTTTGATGCTGAGCTACATCCCCACCTCTGTTTCTGTTTATTTTGAGACAAGGTCTTGCTATGTTACTCAAGCTGGCCTTGAATTTAAGATCCTCCTGCCTCAGCCTCCCAGAGGGCTGGGATTACAGCTGTGTATCACTGTGCTTGGCTTCTGGTTTTGAATCATGTGATTGAAAGGACTAATAACTCGCACCTACTAGAAGTTTAGACATTATCCGTGTTCTTGTTCGGTTGACGCAGTTTGTTGGCTTCCTATCTTAAGTTTCAGGGCTGAACCCTGAACACCACCCCTGTATGGAGATGTTTTGGTGTTTTCAGAAGAGCCACTGCGAAGACAGGATGTGCCTTCTTCCTATAAAGGTGCTGCTTAGGAATCGGAAATCTCAGCTTGGCAGCCTACAGGCATGAAGGATGCCTAACCAGGCGGAGATGGAAATCTTAGCTCTTCTCTTCCTTCCTCAGGTTGTTCTTCCACTTACCATAGAAGGTGGAGAACTGCTCTCATTCTAGGAAATCCCTGAAGCTTAACCAGAGTGCAGTTTAAGTTATTTAGGGCTTAGAAATCTCTGTGTGGTTGGATTTCTTTGTAGTTTGTGTTTATGCAGAGTGTAGGAATTTAAGAGCTGGAAAAGACCTCCGATAATCTAGCCTTCTCATTGAGGCCCATGGAGGTTTTACAGGATCTTAGTGGCAGGAGTCAAAACCAACTCCTTTCTAGATCCTTTCATGGATCTGAATCTCTGCATATTCTCAGCCAGGGGAGTCAGTGCCCAAACCAAACCCTTAAAAGCCCTTGTTGCTGGTTCTGTAAAACACCCATCTCTTCCCAGTAGTCTCAGGCTAGTGACTAGTGTCTGTCACTTCCATCTTCCCAGATTCTTGTTGTTTGCAGTTCCTATTCTGTGCTGGACACTGCACCCCCATGCATTTTAGATTTTCTTCTTTATCTTTATGTTGGCTGTGAGTTCTTTGGTTTCCCACTCTAGCCACCAGCTTTCATCGTGTTGGTTCTCCTCTCCAGAAGGAGCACTGGACTTGAATCTACAAGACAAAAGGGAGCCACGCTTTTAAGGGAGACTTTCAAGGTCTGTTATTATCTGCCGATGCTTTTTTTTTTTTTTTTTTTTTTTTTCCTCTTCAATACTAGATATTGCACCGTGGGCCTCATGCACGCAGGCGTGTACTCTACCACTGAGCTACGTTATATCCCCCAGCTCCATATTATTATTTTGAAATTGTCACCTCACTTGCCCTCTGCTGAGCTCCATCTTTTCAGTGTTCTCTTTCCTCTTCTGGTGGGGTTGTGAATTCCTTGAAGGCAGCACTCATGTTTTGCAGCACCCTTTCAACTCCCAACACGGACAACAGACTTTCTAAGGGTGCTGCTGTGCGTATTTGTAAAGCAGTGTACAGTCTGGCATTACTCACTTTAAAAAACTCCAGTAACATGGTTCATCACACCTCTGGTTGTGCACATGACAACTCCCTTTTCTGAATTTTGCCAGGAATACAAAACTGAGTATTAATAGTTAATGTATTTGGATGTGGGGTATATGAGGAATTGAGATGATTTGTGTTTCTTTCAATCTGAGGATTAGGTTGCAGTTTGTCCAGAAGGGCCAGTATTTTCTTTTTACATTCTGATGTCATTCAGATCTCCAGGACTAGGTTTTAGTCACCCATTTAAAAAAAGTGTATTGTGATTGTGAATATTTGCTTGCTTGTTTTTAGGTAATTCTTCTTCCTCCTGTTCTTGTTTCCCCAGGATGACAGTGATGGGATTCCGTGGTCAGAAGAAAGGGTGGTACGTAAAGTCCTTTATTTGTCTCTGAAGGAATTCAAGAATGCTCAGAAGCGGCAGCATGGGGACGGCATTGCTGGGAGCCTGAAAACAGTGAATGGTAAGTTAGTTGACTCTTGGTGTACTTGGATGTCTGCTCTTCGCGTGGTCTTGTTTCTGATTTGGATGTGTTCTGGCAGCTTGTGCTTCTTGAGCTAGGGACCTATGGGCTTTTGGTATTCTGTGAATATATATATTGTGGACAGCCTGTTGGGTATATAGATTTATTTTTAGTTTCTTTATGTACTGCAAAAGAGAATGGACAAGGTTCCTATTCTGTTTCTTAGGTTGTGGGTTGAATGTGGAGTCTGTCTTACATTTTCCATGTTTATCTGTCTCTCCACCCAAGAATGCACACAGGAGGAATCCTTGGGTGATCTTGCTGAAATGTGGACCCCAATTCTCCACAGCTTGGGTCTCGTGCCCTTCCTGCTGTCCAGCTTCCTTGGGCTGGTTTCGGCAGGGTAACAGGTGTGCAGTGGCTTAAATCCCTGTGCCTCTGGAGACATCCCCTTCTGCACTCATCCAGTGGGTTCTGGAAGGAAACTTGCTGTCTGACTTTATACAGCGCATCCCCCCCTCCTTTTTTTTTTTTTTTTTTTTTCCTGTGGAGACAGGGTCTTGCTGTGTAACCCAGGTTGGCCTTGAACTCTCAGTGATCCTCCTCTCTCAGCCTCCCGAGAGCTGGGATTACAGGCGTGCACCACCATGCCCAGCTAACCGTGTCCCTTTTTAAAAAATGAGGGTTCATAGGATTTAGGTGGATCCACTTAAGAACAATTTGAAGACAATCATTTGGTTGTTGTCTGTTGCAGGCAAGGCAGCCATATGTATTGTTTTGTGCATGTATTAATTTCTTGGAATTATATCTAAATGTGAATGAATTGTCTATGTTCCAATTTAGACTTGCTAAGAGGCAGGAAGGGTGAGGCCTGTTCTTATCCCAGAGTCTGGCTCTGATCTTAGGGGAGTCATCACCTCTGGGGGCTTGACAGTTTGCGAAGGTGCAAAATGGCAGGTTTGCTTTGACCTCCAGTGTCTTCCCCACTGGTTTAATGAGTCGATGGGCAGTCTCTTCGGCACTGGTGCCTACAGGCGGCACGTTGGCTGACCTGCTTCTGTGCTTCAGTGAGCCGTGCTGTTCACCTGGGTTGTCTCACTGTCTTAATACAGTACAGTGTTCTTCCACTGTTGCGCGACTTGAGAGAAGACCCAGCCCTCATCTCCTGGGTTTTCTTCCTTCTGTATGATGTGGCTTTGAAGTCCAGCTGTGAAGGCCATAGTGATTTTGCTGTGTGTGTTAATATGCTACGTCTACATCTCCTCTGCCGTTTTCCCACACTTCTCTGAGGCTGCCATACAATTTATACCCTCCATATCTTGTTTTACTCCTGAGACCCTATCTTGCAGATGGGGACCCATCCATTCCCTGGGTACAGTAAACTCTAAGCTCTGCGTTTGTGTAGAGAACATTGCATGTGATAGTTTGTTGCTGTTGCTTCACTTCGCACACCCCATTTTGTCTGGTTAAATTTTTGGGTGTCTGGCGGTGGAGCAACGAGTAAGAACATCACTGAATTCTGGAGTAAGAGTAGGGCAATTGCTGCTATAGTCTTAGATTTTTCACTTATGAAAAGTGATGCTCTCTGCTGTTCCGGAGTGGCAATGCCTTAAGTGCTTCTTGGAATCTCTGACAATGAAAAAACAATCCATTCTTTCCTAACTGGGAAACACCAAGTTTTTTAGGACAAGATGTTAGCCAGTTATCTAGGGTTTCATAATGAAGGAATTTGGATAAATGAGCAAAAACGTAGTCATTTAAGAAGCAACCATACTGCTAGCAGGTTGGCCAGATATAGCTTCAGTTTTTTCATAGTCAGGGGTTTGAGAGCACCATGCAGGAAATACTAAGAAAAGTTGTGAAAGACATCTCTTTGGGATTGTAGACTTAAAATAACTCTTGCACCATTTTTATAGCAAAAAGTTTTTGTCAGGATAGTTGATTTTCGTTTTGTGCTGATTTTGACCCGACAAGACCCGACTTGTCTTTTAAGTAGAAATACTGGCACTAAGCTTCGTTTTTGGTTGTGAAATTGGTGTCAGTATGCCATTTTCTGGTTCATTTTGGTGTCTGCAGGTATCTTTGCAAGGTCATCTGTTTTAATCCATGGCAATTCTGAATAAACCTATCTTATGATTCACAATTTAAGAGTCTTGAACTTGTTTCACAAGAATCTTGAAGGCAGCTGTCATGTTGAACACAGTGCATTCTTGTTTGGGAAGGTTACTGGGAAACACAGAAAGGACAAATTGGCAGCCCGGGTGCAACTCCTCTTCTGTGGGTATACCCACTGCAAAATCCTCCTGACTGCTCTGCTGGGGGGTGATCCATAAAAACCTGAAAAAAGTAGGGTACACCCAAGACTGGGAGTAGGATGAATGGCAGTTGTAAGCTGTGTTCTCTATGGACATGTGTGTGTATTCCCGCTGGGGTTTGGATGGATGCTCTCTAGTAGGCTGTCACACTTAGCCTATCCCATGGACAGCCGTGTCCTGGAGGTGACATGAAGCCAGAACGAAGGTTACTTGGAGGAGTGGGGGAATGGCAGTTGTGAAGTCATGCAGTGTGTATATTTTTTGTTCAAAATTTTGGAGTTAGTCCTCAGCCCCCTGGAGGTTCCTTTTCAAAAGTTGAAACGATTCCATTGGTCCAGTTTTCACTGATACCAGAAATTCCTCTGCTGGTAAAGCTTTGAGATTGTCCAGTACAGAGCCAGCACAGAACTGTCTGTGGGAGGTGCAGCCTGACTTACAAAAACTGGGCCAGAGATGGGGTGCTGATGGGTGGCTTCCGCCTCTGCCCACCTCTCCATGCTTTGTACTGTGGGGACCTTAAGGCGTGACATGCTTCTGGGAGCTCTGATCTTTTTGTCTGTACGCTGAATAAGGTTGCCTTGTGAATGTTCTGTGTGGTAGTGACTTTGCTAACGTCACACAAGTGTTTATTTCACAGCAGCAGAATTGGAATTGGAGCTTGTCGGGTACCTTTGAGTCCAGTATGTCATTGCAAACACAGAATGTGTGAAAAGATACTGAATCTTTGAAACCGTAGTGTTGGAAACAAGGTGCTTTATTCTGTTTTTTTTTTCTCCTCTGTCAATTTTTTAGCAAAGATGTTTCTGGACTGTTGGTTCTGCCAGAGTTTCCTGGGAAAATTCAATCTTTTCCCACCATAATATTTTGCATTAACAATGGCACAGGCTTGACATAATTTTTATCTAATTTACAAACAAATTGACATCACTTCTGCTAAATCACTGGCGTGCTGGCATGATGAGCGAGCAGCCTTTTGCCCTTACTGTTTGTACCAGGGCGTTGGATGGCTGGTTAATAGCAATGAGCAGGGCATCTCGCATCTGAGCGGCTGCGCTCAGTCTGCCAGTTCTGCAGGTCTAGTAGAGTAGTAATAACCCAAGCAGATACCAGATAGTAGAGAGACCTCGTTTTTTGTCATAAAATCCATGTTTGCCATCAATCTTACTTTTGTGCTTCTGAAATGACAAAGAATGAAATTTTTTTGGTCTAGTAGAGGTTGTAGCAGTTGAATCTCAAGTAGCCTGGTGGATTGTCTGTGTAGGCGTTAAAGCCACTATTCCTGCCTGTTGGCTATTGCTGGGCTTAGGGGCCGGCAGTGTGAGGATTTACTCACTGCGAGCCGTCTGCCCACTTCGTGCTGCAGATAATGCCACTTTTTCTAGCTGTAATAAAATGACAAAAGCTTTGGAAAGGACTGGCAGAGGTTGAGACCTTGGCCACTCTGTAAGGACCCTTGGCCCACTGGAGCTGAAATTAGGGACATTTAAATAATAACATGCTATACAAATAATGAGTACACATAATTACACAGTAGGAGAGAGGAGCTGTTAGATGTATTTGAATTTCTTTTGCATCCTATAAATGTCATGTGGGATCAGCAAGGCCTTTGGCCAGCAGAACATTTTTTAGTAGATTTAAGGGAAATTGGGTACTTTTTAGAATTGTAGTCCTGGAGGAGTTAACGATAGCTAACCTGTATTGAGTTACTGTCTGCCAGGTACTGTTCTAGTATGTATTTGATTGTCAGAACAAACTTTTATAGACGAGGAAACCGTATACTAAGAGCAGATTAGCAGTTCATCTCTCCACCTAGGAACTGCCAGAGCCAGGGCACAAACCCAGTCTTGCCGAATTAGCACTCCCATGTGTGCTTAACCACCACTTAGATAAATAGAAGCAATTTTGGAACCTTCCAAAGTGATAGGATTCCAAAAATGAGAATTTGTAAGAGGATGTTTTTTTTTAAGCAGCACTTTCTTTTGAAAGAGAAAAGTGAAATTGTTCATTGGGTAAAAGACCTCAGGAAGGGGGCAGTAAATTATGTATTAATGTGAATATGTTTCTGGGCTTTATTGCCGCTTGTAATTGAATTGATAGAGGGAATAAAAAAATTGCATTCCTTTTTTTTTGTGGGTACCGGGGGTCGACCTCAGGACCTCGTGCGCCTGCAGGCGCCCGTGCCGCTGAGCGATATCACTGGCCCTTTTTTCGTATGTGGGTACCAGGAGTCAAACTCAGGACCTCACCCTTGCTAGGCAGGCGCTTATGCCACTAAGCCATCTCACCGGCCCCCAAAAAATTGCATTCCTGATTCATTACCTTCCTCTCTTTAGTTGCAGGCGCACAGATATTCATTATACCTTTCCATTTCGTCACC
Organism: Erethizon dorsatum; assembly: GCA_028451465.1. NCBI lineage: Eukaryota > Metazoa > Chordata > Mammalia > Rodentia > Erethizontidae > Erethizon > Erethizon dorsatum. The sequence continues at coordinate 16,309,866 of CM051825.1, forward strand.
TACAGATCTTTATGTTTCTTATGGTTGTCTTGTTTTTTTTTTTTTTTTTTTGTGGGTACCGGGGGGTCGACCTCAGGACCTCGCACGCCAACAGGCGCCCGTGCCGCTGAGCGATATCACCGGCCCCTTTTTCGTATGTGGGTTCCGGGAGTCGAACTCGGGCCGTCGCGCTTGCCGGGCAGGCGCTTAAGCCGCTGAGCCATCTCACCGGGCCCTCTTTTTTTTTTTTTTTTTTTTTTTTTTTTTTGTGGGTACCGGGGGGACGACCTCAGGACCTCGCGCGCCAACAGGCACCCGTGCCACTGAGCGATATCACCGGCCCCTTTTTCGTATGTGGGTTCCAGGAGTCGAACTCCGGCCTTCGCGCTTGCAAGGCAGGCGCTTAAGCCGCTGAGCCATCTCACCGGGCCCTCTTATGGTTGTCTTGTGATTGTCGATCACAGGTTGGAAATCACAGGTGGGGCTGTGGACTTGCTGGCAGCAGCTGCCAGTTGAGAGCCAAGGCCCAGTGTTGAAGTGCAGGCACAGGGCATCTCTCCGATTTCCCCAGGCGCTATCCTGTTTTTCATTAAAAATGGAATTTTTAACTCTTTCGCAAGTCATTAGTTGTTCTCAAAGAGTCTTGGTGTCTATGGAATGAAACTGGGGCCCAACTCCTTCAAATACATGTATTATAACATAAAAACACAACTAACGAATCAATTAAAAAGTCAGGGCACATTGGCCAATGGTAATTTATTCATTTGGCCATATTTGAAATGAAGTTCCTGGTTGTAAAGGTATATGATTAATTATCTGGTTATTTTCCCTTAGCAAGGTGGATACTTTTCCATTCTATTTGGACTGCAGCCTTCCGATATAGCAGTTGTTTTTGGTTTTTTGAGACAGGGTCTCACTATGTAGTGCAGGCTGGCCTCGAACTCACAGCAATCCTCTTGCCTGAGCCTCCCGAGTGCTTGAATTACAGGCATTGCAGTATAGCAGTTTTAAAAGCGGTCCCTACTTTGACAGAAAGACTCTCCCCCCACTCCGCCCCTTTTTTTTTTTTTTTTTTTTTTTTTTTTTTTTTGTCCTTGAAGAAAGTGGCTTGTGCTTTGCCCAAGTTGAGCTGCTGGTTTGTGGGTGTTGGCGTCATCCTTTGTAAGCTGTAGAGATCAGCTCCATCTTCAAGGTGGCAGTTGAGTTTCCCTAACACTTCTTTTTTTTTTTTTTTTTTTTTTTTTTTTTTTTTTATTTTAAAGAGAAGAAAAAACAAAACAAATCAAAAGAAGAACAAATTTTCAAACAAACATAATAGGAGGGTAACAATGGTTAATACATTACGTATTACTATCTTTAAGTTAGTTATTCAGGACACCAGACATTAGCATTCAATTGTCCAAACATTATTGGCACAAACCTTACTCTTCAATGAACTAAGTAAAAATGGTAGTGTATCTATCTTAACCATCTTATATATATATATATACAATTTTTTTCCCTTTCCCTTCTTTCTTTTCCCTATTCCAGTCTCTCTTTCCTTTTGACCAGTTTCTTTTTGATTCACCATGTCTATTGTACATTTTGGATCTTATTTACTCTTTCAGTTTCTCATACCAGAGAGATAATACGATGCTTACACATGTGCTTCTGGTTTATTTCACTTATGAGTATTTTCTCGAGTTGCATCCATTTACCTATAAAAGTCTCCAGTTTATCCTTCTTTATGGCTGAATAGTACTCCATTGTATAAAAATACCACATCTTTCTTATCCATTCCTCAGCTGATGGGCATTTGGGTTGTTTCCAAGATCTGGCTATTACAAATTGTGCTGCTATAAACATGGGTGCACATATATCGCTGTGGTACGATGTTTTTAATTCTTCTGGGAAGATGCCCAGAAGGGGAATAGCTGGGTCAAATGGGACCTCCAACCCTAGTTTTCTGAGGAATCTCCACACTGACTTCCACAGTGGCTGTACCAGTCGACACTCCCACCAACAGTGAAGAAGGGTTCCTTTTTCCCCACATCCCCTCCAGCATTTGTTATTAGTTGATTTCTTAATAGTAGCCATTCTTTCTGGGGTGAGATGGTATCTCAGTGTTGTTTTAATTTGCATCTCTCGAATGACTAGTGATGTTGCACATTTTTTTGTATATTTATTTGCCATTAGTATTTCTTCATCTGAGAAATGTGTATTCATCTCAGATGCCCATTTTTGGAGTGGGTCTTTAAATTTGGGAGGTCTGATTTTTTTGAGTTCTTTATATGTTCTCGATAGTAATCCTTTGTCTGAGGAACAGCTGGCAAACATTTTTTCCCACATTGTGGGTTGTCTCTTCACTCTGTTGGTGGTTTCTCTTGCTGTGCAAAAGCTTTTTAATAAGATGAGATCCCAGTTATTGATTCTTTGGGATAGTTCCCGTGCGGTTGAGTTTTTATTCATAAAGTCTTTGCCTACACCAATGTCTCCAAGGGTTTTACCTATCCTACCTTCCAGCAGATTTAATGTTTCTGTTTTAATATTTAGATCTCTGATCCATTTTGAATTTAGTTTAGTGCATGGTGAAAGATATGGATCTAGTTTTAATCTTCGGCATGTGTAGAGCCAGTTTTTCCAGCACCATTTATTAAAGAGGCTATCTTTCTTCCAGCGAATGTGTTTGGCACCTTTGTCAAAGATAAGGTGGCTTAGTATATCTGGGGTTGTTTCAGCATCTTCTAATCTGTTCCATTGATCTTCAGGTCTGTTTTTTTGCCAGTACCACACTGTTTTTATCACAGTAGCTTTATAGTATAATTTCAAGTCGGGGATAGTGATGCCCCCTGCCTTGCCTTTGTTGCCCAGAATTGCCTTTGCTATTCTAGGTCTCTTCTTTTTTTTTTTTTTTTTTTTTTTTTTTTGTGGGTACCGGGGGGACGACCTCAGGACCTCGCGCGCCAACAGGCACCCGTGCCGCTGAGCGATATCACCGGCCCCTTTTTCGTATGTGGGATCCGGGAGTCGAACTCGGGCCTTCGCGCTTGCAAGGCAGGCACTTAAGCCGCTGAGCCGTCTCACCGGCCCTCTAGGTCTCTTCTGATTCCAAATGAATTTTAGGATTGTTTTCTCTAATTCTGTGAGATATGCTGTTGGAATTTTGATTGGAATTGCATTAAATCTGTATAACAATTTTGGAAGTATGGCCATTTTCACTATATTGGTTCTTCCTATCCAGGAGCAAGGGATATCTTTCCATTTTCTGATATCCTCTTCAATCTCCTTTTTCAGAGTACTGTAGTTTTCAGTATAGAGGTCTTTTACATCCTTCGTGAGGTTGATTCCTAGGTATTTCATTTTTTTTGGATGTTATTGTGAAAGGTATTGTTTCCCTAATTTCTCTTTCAGTAAGTTTGTTATTTGTGTACAGGAAGGCTATTGACTTTTGAGTATTGACTTTGTATCCAGCTACACTACTGAATTTGCTTATTAAATCTAGCAGTTTTTTAGTGGAGTTTTTGGGGTCTTCTGTGTAGAGTATCATGTCATCTGCAAATAATGATAATTTAACTTCTTCCTTTCCAATCATTATTCCTTTTATTTCTTTCTCTTGTCTAATCGCTCTGGCTAAAGTTTCCAGAACTATGTTGAATAAGAGTGGGGACAGTGGACATCCTTGTCTTGTTCCTGATTTTAGAGGGAAGGCTTTCAGTTTTTGGCCATTTAGTATAATATTGGCTGTTGGTTTGTCATAGATAGCTTTTACCAGATTGAGATAAAGACCCTGTATTCCAATTTTCTGTAGGGTTTTTATCATGAAAAGGTGCTGGACTTTGTCAAAAGCTTTTTCTGCATCTATTGAGATGATCATGTGATTTTTGTCTTTGGTTCTGTTAATATGCTGTATTACATTTATTGATTTACGTATGTTGAACCATCCCTGCATCCCTGGGATGAATCCAACTTGGTCATGGTGTATAATCTTCTTGATGATTTGTTGGATTCTGTTTGCCAGTATCTTATTAAGGATTTTTGCATCGATGTTCATTAGGGAGATTGGCCTGTAGTTCTCTTTCTTAGTTGGGTCCTTCTCTGGTTTTGGTATCAGGGTAATGCTTGCTTCCAGGAATGAATTTGGGAGTATTGCTTCCCTTTCAATTTCATTGAAAAGTTTGAGAAGTAGGGGCGTTAGGTCTTCTCTAAATTTCTTGTAGAATTCGGCAGTGAATCCATCAGGGCCTGGGCTTTTCTTTGTTGGGAGGTTTTTAATTACATCTTCAATTTCATTGGCTGATATTGGTTTATTTAGGATTTTTAAATCTTCTTGATTCAGCTTTGGTAATTCATACGAATCTAGGAATCTGTCCATTTCTTCTGCATTTTCCATCTTAGTAGAATATAAATTTTCAAAATAGGTATAGATGATCTTCTGGATTTCTGCAGGGTCTGTCGTGATATCACCCTTTTCATTTTCAATTGCATGGATTTGAGTCTTTTCTTTTCTTTTTTTAATAAGGTTGGATAAGGGTTTGTCAATCTTATTTATTCTTTCAAAGAACCAACTTTTTGCTTCATTGATTCTTTGTATTGTTTTTTTATTCTCCAATACGTTAATTTCTGCTCTGATCTTTATAATTTCCTCCCTTGTACGGGCTTTTGGCTTAACCTGCTCTTCTTTTTCTAGAAGCTCGAGGTTCACCCTTAAGTTGTTTATTTGCGCTTGCTCTATTTTCCTGATATAAGTGTTTAATGCTATAAATTTCCCTCTTAGGACTGCTTTCATTGTATCCCATAAGTTCCGGTATGTTGTACTGTCATTATCATTCAGTTGTAGAAAGTGACTAATTTCTTCTTTAATTTCATCTGTGACCCATTGGTTGTTCAGGAGGATGCTGTTTAATTTCCATGTGTTTAGGGAGTTTTTGTGGGATCTTTTGCCATTGATTTCCAATTTCATTGCACTATGGTCTGATAATATGCATGGGATAATTTCAATTCCTTTGCATTTACTTAAGCAGGTTTTATGAGCTAGTATGTGGTCTATTTTGGAGAACGTCCCATGTGCAGCTGAGAAAAATGTGTATTCTGATGTTGTGGGATGGAACACTCTGTAGACATCTACTAAGTCCATTTGTTCCAAAGTTTGGTTCAGTTCTACTATTTCATTATTGATTTTCTGTCCAGTTGATCTATCTTTTTGTGACAGTGGAGTATTGAGATCTCCCAATATAATTGTATTAGTGCTTATTTGATTTTTCATGTCCTTTAGTACTTGTTTTATATAGCTGGGTGCATTGGTATTTGATGCATATATATTTATGATCGTTATCTCTTCCTCTCGGATTGTTCCCTTTACAAGGATGTAATGACCGTCTTTATCTCTCTGAATCCTTCTTGGCTTGAAGTTCACTTTGTCTGCAAAAAGAATAGCTACCCCTGCTTTTTTCTGGGTTCCTGTGGCATGGAGTATTGTTTTCCATCCTTTGACTTTCAGTCTATGAATTTCTTTCTGAATTAAATGTGTTTCTTGTATACAGCATATTGTTGGATCTTGCTTCTTGATCCATTTCGCCAGTCTGTGCCTTTTGATTGGTGAATTGAGACCGTTAACATTGATGGTTAAAACTGATATGTATTGACTTGTCATGATATTTTCCTGTTGTTGGTTCCCACTCTTTGTTTTTCCGCTTTCCGGCTATTTAATTATTTGCCCTGCCTGGTGGATTCCTTCTGTTGGGGTTCCTATCTCTTTCTAGAATGTCCTTCAGAACGTTTTGGAGTGCTGGTTTGGTGGTCATAAATTTTCTCAGATGTTCTTTGTCATGAAAGTATTTTATTTCTCCATCAATTTTGAAAGATAGTTTTGCAGGGTACATCAATCTGGGCTGAAAATTATTTTCCTTTAGAGCTTGCAATACATCATTCCAAGCTCTTCTTGAATTGAGGGTTTGTGCTGAAAAGTCAGCTGTGATTCTGATGGGTTTTCCTTCATAGGTGATTTGTCTCTTCTCCCTAACAGCTTTTAAGATTCTGCCCTTCTGTTGAATTTCTGGGATCTTGACTATAATATGTCTGGCTGAAGTTTTTTTTTGATCATGTCTAGTTGGTGTTCTAAAAGCTTCACTTATAGGGGTGTCAAATTCCTTTTCTCTTCCAGGAAAGTTCTCCCTGATTATGTCTTTGAACAAGGTTTTAATGTCGTTGATGCTATCTCCTGCTTTTTCATTTATTCCAATTATTCTTAAGTTGTTTATCTTTGAGTCATCTAGCAGCTGCTGAATTGATTTTTCATGGTCCCTTGCTATTTTTAAGAATTTTTCCATTTCATGATCACTAATTGCAAGCCTGTCTTCTATATCTGAGATCCTGTCCTCGCATTGGCTTATTCTGCTACAAATACTTTCAATGGAATTTTTTATCTCTTGGATATCTGCTTGAATCTGCCTTATAGATTCCATTTCTTTCCTATGCTGAGCATTCATGGTTTCTATAGTTTTCTTAAGTTCATCTATTTTTTTGTCTGTATCAGCTATAGTGTCCTTAAGCATGGTCTTCATTGTAGACATTATCTCTGCAGTTATCTGTGAGATTATTTCTGTTTTAATTTTTTCCAGAACCTCATTCAGTTGCTTTGTTGTTACCACTTCAGATAGGCCAGGTGGGTGGCTTTCGGATTGTCCCACCTCGTTGCTCCCTAGGTTTGCCTTTGGTGAATTGGATGTGTGGGGTTGCATCTTGTTTAAGTGTCGTCTCATTTTTTCTTTCTTTAATTCCTGGGGTGATGTTTGCAAATTACCTATAGTAGGTTACTTTATTGCTAGTGTTTAAGATCTTTAGAAGATGACTACTTCTCTGCAGTATCTTCCAAGTGGAGCTTGCTTTTAGGTTTTGAGCTTTCTGCCAGATCCTACCTCTTCAATTCGTTGAGTATGCGAAGTTGCTACCTGTTTGGCCCAGTCCTTGATTCTTTGGTACTGTGCCACTGTATTTTCTGTGTCCCTTAGTCAATCTCAATCATGAAATATCAGGAAGGAAAGATGTTTAGAACAATTATTTCACATTTGGCTATAATGTTAACTAAAGCATCAAACACAGCCTAAAAAATGACAGACTGAGCTAACCAGTTATTTACCACTTTTAGCTGTATAGAGTTGCGGTTATATAACAAAATCTAAAACACACCAGAAAAATTATATGCAGTATACAAGTCCTATGTATGTCAATTTTTCCTTGAGGAGTTTAAATTTAAGATGAGTTAAGGAGGAAATAGAGTATTGGGAGAAGAGGAAGGAATTAGATGTAAGGTTAGAGGACCAAGAGGGATCCCACTAAAATTGGGACACTAGTGCAGAGGACAGGTGGTAAAAAGAGAAGGAAGGGATAAAAGGAAGAACAGATCACAACCACAATCACAAAGAAGTTAGAGGCGCTGTTTACACTCATATAAAAAACCAGAGAGAATAATGAAGGAAAGAGCAAATACACATACAGAAACAAAAACAAAGATAAAAACAATAAAACAGACAGATCAAAAATAAAACCCCACCAAAAAACAAAACAAAACAAAACAAAAACAAAAAAAACCCTTCGCCAGAACAAAAAAACAAATCAGTGAGAAAAAAAATAAAAATAAAAATAAAAATAAAAAATAAAAATAAAAATAAAAAATATAAAAAGAATCAGTTCCAGGTGTTGACTCTGTTGTAGGCAGGTACCTTGTGACAAAGTCCTGTTCTGTGCAGGTCCGTCCCAGTAAGCCAGGAGCGCCCTCTGGTGGGTGGTGAGCAGAGGCGCGTACTTTCAGGCAGAGACCAGTCTAGCTCGCCTCCGCTCTCGCCGCCCTTTCACGATCCCTGGGCCTGAGAGGCTCAGCGTGCTGTCCGGAGCGCGGGTTCCCTGCACTGGTTCCTGCCGCTCTGGTTTTTCGCCACGCCCCCCACAATGGCGCCGGGCCAGTCGCTCTCTGGCGCGGGACAGGTGTGGCTGAGAGTCCAGTCTCGTTCGCCTGCTGACCTCAGCACACTTTCGTGGGCTCAATTGAGAGGCCCCGTGCTGCCCTGTCCGGAGCACAAGTTCCCAGAGCAGTTTCCGAGCCGCTCTGAGTTTCGCTACACCCCCCACAATGGCGCCCGGCCGGTCGCTCTCTGGCGCGGGGCAGCTGTGGCTGAGAGACACTCACCGCCGGTCAGCGCCGTTCTCCGCCGCTCCCCTGCCCCGCCGCTGTCTCAGGATCCTCCGTGGGGGCTCCCTGGTCGCCAGCTGCCACCGTGGGTCCGTAGAATTGAGCCTCCGCCGGCGCTCCAACTCCCGGGATATTAGAAGGTGCACGCGCGCGGTCTGCTCCTTCTTTCCTTCTTCTTTGTTGGAAGTCACCCGTCACTGGTGCCGGGGGTCCCAGATTGCGCTTCAGAACTTTTCTGGGTTTCGGGGAGGCATCTCCCCCCCTCCTGCGCTTTCTGGGTCGCTATATTCCCGTGTTCCAATGGTAACTTTTAGAGAGAGTTTTGCTGCCTGCTTCTTACTCATCCGCCATCTTGAGGTCTCTCCTAGAACTCTTCACCCTAACACTTCTGTTTTTGAGACTGTTACTTCTCTTGGGTCCTCTGATTTGTGGCGTACACTCTGGGGGAAAGAAAAGCTAGGTGAAATGAAGGGCAAATAATGCACTTTGAAAACAACTTGAATTTATTCTTCTTTTTAAGATCTATTTTAGAAAAGTTTTTTTTGTTTGTTTGTTTGTTTGTTTGTTTTTAATTCCAATTTCTTTCTTTCTTTCTTTTTCTTTTTTTTGTGGTGCTGGGGATCAAATCCAGGGCCTGTGCATGCAAGGCAAGAGCTCTATCATTGAGCCACATCTCCAGCCAGAAAAAGATATTTTTGAGAAGGCTTGATTATCTCTTTCTTCTGGTTTTATTCAGTCTGTTTATGACCCAAGTAACGTAGATGGGCACTGCTTATTTTTTTTTTTTTTTTTTTTGGTGGGTACCGGGGGGTCGACCTCAGGACCTCGCGCGCCCGCAGGCGCCCGTGCCGCTGAGCGATATCACCGGCCCCTTTTTCGTATGTGGGATCTGGGAGTCGAACTCGGGCCCTCGCGCTTGCCAGGCAGGCGCTTATGCCGCTGAGCCATCTCACCGGCCCGGGCACTGCTTATTATAACTTGCGTTTAGTCAATGTTGACATTCTCAGTTTATAGGAGGCATTATGGATAATAAAAACTGAGGTCAGGTTGCCTATTTTGGAGGAGCCCTAATACCTCATTTCATCCCACTGAAGAGATCATTGAGTGATATACAATTACTGATTTATCAGCAGGAAAGAAGAAAAATTGCTACCAGTTATGAACGTGAACATCTTAATCAGTAATGCCTCCTAATTTCAGAGATGCATGTTTTGACATGAGAAGGAAAAACGTGGGACTTAGGTGAAGCATGGTGAAGCACTGTGGGAGAATCCGCTTACAAACAGGTGGGCCCCTCTGTGGTCTGGGTTAAAGATCCCGGCAGGAAGGCATCTCGGCAAAGGCCCATTTGTGGGCTACTGGGAAAAACTTCATACAAAATCTTGCAGAGGTTTGGGATCTTTTCTGAGCAGGTTTGGGAGAAGTGTTCGCCGCAGGGGTGCAGACCACACAGGTAGGAACGGATGGCTGCAGGGACATGTTCCGTGGCTGGCAGGAAGGGTCTCTTCAGAGATAAGTAGGTCAGATTCATCAGTTTTCAGATGAGGAATTTTGAGCCTCAATGAGGAGCTTAATAGGAAGGAAGGCCTGGATCATGTTGAAGACCACTTGGAACCAGAAATCCCACTGAAATGACAGTGAGGCATCCAGTGTCCCAGGAGGCCTGGCTGCTTCTTCGTGGAGAGTAAGAGTAGAGGTGCCTGTGGCCATTAGCCTACTCTTGTTAGGGTCACTTTGTGCTTGAGACCCCGCAGCCCTCCAGCTCAGTCTGCCTTGCCTCCCTTCACCTCTGTAAGCATGGCTCCATCTCGTTGATCCCGTTGTCATTCCCATAACATCGTGGGGTCCTTTAGTAGAAGGGGCCTACCTGCCACACCGGCAGTGTCACCTGGGAGAGGAGTGATTTTTGACAGATGCACACATAACTGTGTGGCCAATGAGCCACTGTAGATACAGCACTTCTCCATCACCCCAGAACGTTCTCTTCGGCCCCTTCTGGTTCAGTTGACTTCATTAAAGTGTGTGCTGGTTTTGGAGTTTGTCAACATTGCTGTTTCTCTTTGCAGCAGCTTTTATGATTATACACAGATTTTGTTATGTCTGCCCAGAATGTACCACAAAGCCAGAGGGTCACGTGTGTCCCCTGTGCAGCTCCCCAAAGTGCTTATGCAGGTGTCTAGTGATGTTTGCATAAGACTCCTGCAACCAGGAAGAGGGTGGTGGTCTCGGAGCTAGGCTTTCTGTCTGCACTGGACACACTTGGAGTTTAGGACTGACTGTTGGTCAAGTCCAGAGCACAGGGGCTTTAGAGCAGTTCTCGTTCTGAATCTTCACTGTCGCCTTTCTCTTGTAACACTTCTGCCAGTGCTGTTGCTCATCTGTGAATGCTAGGAACACTCAGACTGGGTGTATTATTTTTTAGGGAATCCTGCAACCGGGGTCCCAGACATTCTTTTCCTCCAAGGACATTCTGGAGAGTCATCTGTAGATCGTGTCCCTTGTCTGCTAATCAGTGTGTTTTATTGGTATCAATTCCTATCCTAAGGATGTAGAGAGACATGTGGCAGTGATGTGGCACAGGCACTGATCATTTTCTCGTGGCTGTGGTGAAAATTACGTATTAGTCAGCTTGAGGCTCCATAACAAAATACCATAGAGTAGGTGGCTTAAACAACAGACATGCGTTTCTCACACTTTGGAGCCTTTAAATCCAAGCCAGGATGTCTGCCAACTTGGTTTCCATTGAGTCTCTCTTCTGGTGAGTCCTCTCCTTATAGCCCAGCAGATTAGGATCCCACTTTTGTGATCTCTTTTAACCTTCATCAGCCCTCTTCATAGGCCCTTCCTGGTGATACAGTGACAGGGGAGGTTGCAGCCCAAAATATCATTTTGAGCATTTTGGGGGAAACGCAGGTAACTGGCCATTACAGGCCAGTAGGACTTGGAGATGGTGATGGTTTGACTTTTATTTCAGTTGTAGATTAATTTCCATGTTAATCCACACTGTGCGTTCTTTTGTGCTTATGCGATCTTAGAACAGTTTCTGAATATATGTCAGGAGACCCTAAGAACTGTCACCCTTTGAGCAGTTCTTTCAGTTGACACAGTTAGACTTGGGCGTACTTCTGAGTGCTTGCTGAGTGAGACTGCAGTGGGTGAACCTAAGTCCCTCAGCTCGGAGGGGAGAGAAGCTGATTCCCATGCAAGTGGGAGCTGACCTAGAAGTCGGGGTGCACCTAGACCAGTGGTGGTGAACCTATGGTGCGCGTGCCTCAAATGGCTGTTGGTTATCATTGAAAGCTCTAAGAAGTTTGCCATCGCTGGCCTGAACTGTGCTCTGAAGGGCCCCAGGTTTGAGAGGTGTTGGCAAGTGAGATCTGGCCAGGTGGCTTCTTTTTTTTTGAGATAGGATCTCGCTATGTAGTTCATGCTAGCCTCGAACTCACAGTGATCTTCCTGCCTCAGCCTCCCTAGTGCTCAGGAGGTTTCTGTAGTCAGATTATTTGAGAAGTAATGGTGGTGGGGTTTGAGGGCATTTGAGGTGGAAGAAATCTTGTTTGTTACACAGTGACTCACCCTTTTTTGCCTGAAATGGTGATGGAAGCATAGTGTTAGACTGGCTCTCTGTCCATTTTTACTCTCTGACAAATACAGAAAGGATAAACCCTCGTGGGGTCACCAGAAGGGCCTGTGTTCAGCTGAGAGGTCACTTATGAATAGGATTTGCTTATCTGTGTTCATTCTTGTAAAATGATAATGTCGCCCACCAGAGAAAGGCCTCATGTGTTTTTTAAGTCTGACCCATTTCATGCTCTGAACCCTGTGATGTGTGTATTGATGGAGCTTTAATTGCTATCAGATTTCGCACAATGGACTCGTGCAGTTTTGCTGTGCTTGTGAATTTCTGAGCCCCCATTTCCCTCACATTCAGAGGGCCTTTTACTTAGCTTTTGGAAATACCCTGTTATTACTTGAGTCACATTAGATGTTAAGAGTCCTATACGGTCTATCTTTAAAGCCAGCAGAGTGATTACTAGATATGTTTTTGGGAAATCACCCTACAGTCCATAAATCCCTTATTTACAATGTGTTTCTTAATCTCACCTGCTGCCAAATCCCATCTATCCTTCAGGCTTCCTTTGTAGTCTTTTGGATGCATTTTAGAGGCTCAGATGTAGCCTCTTCACGATCCCCCCAACCACCCAAAGAGTATAAAACTGTTCAGCTCTTATTGGAGGAGGGAAACCTGAGCTGTTTTATAACCTTAGGCCGCCTGCTTTCAGGGACAGCAGCCACCAGGCTTGAGAGGAAGTAAAGGCTGAGCCTGTGTTGTGGAAGTTTAGGGATGCTTAGGCCTGGGGTCTTCAGGCTCTGCCAGCTCGCTCACTCGCTCGCTCGCTCGCTCCCTGCCTGCCTGCCTGCCTGCCTGCCTCCCTCCCTCCCTCCTGCCTCCTTTTCTCTCTCCTGCCTCCTTTCCTCTCTCTTCTTCCCTCCCCTTTCCCCTCCCCCTCATCATTATAATATGATGTCTTTAATTATTTTGGGAAGATACCTAGAAGGGGAATAGCTGGGTCGTATGGAATTTCTAGTTCAGCACAGTTTCGTGACCTGTTCTAGTGTTGTGTACCTCACACTTTGGATCTAATTGCTGACTCGACTCTCTGAAGGGAGTTTAAATCTCTATTGGAATCATTTATTTCTGACATTTTACTTCCTTCCAGTATAGTTGGTATTCTCAAAGGGACCCTATACTTAGGAATGCACGTTTATAAAACTTGTATCTTCCCTCTTTCTACAGTGAATTTAAGGGCTGGATGCATGGCACAATGATAGGATATCTGCCTAGCATGCATAACAGCCTGGATCCCCCACCCCAACCCCAACATTCTCAACACATGATCAGGGCCAGTGCCACACCAGTGGAAATAGACTCTTGTTTGTTGTGTTGGCTGCAGGAGGCCAGGTAGGAGGGATTTGTCTGTGTCCCTGATTGCTTGGGGCTGTCCCTAGTGGCTTTATCCCACGCTCACCTTCAGATCATTTTGTTTCCAGTGTTATTTGGAAAGGGCCTTTCCAGTTTGCTCAGTTGGAAAGTGTTCTGGAGTTTTAAAGGGTGAGCTGGAAGGCTCTCAGCTGGCACTTTCTGAAGCCCTTGGAGGAAAACATTGGCACACTCTACACTCTCTTCATGAACCCTCCTTAGAAATGGAGAAGCCAACAGTTAGGAAGCTGTTACCAGGTGAGGCTGGACTCCATGTGTGTGTGTATACACGTCATTTTCCATGCTAAGGCTGTGGGCTATTTCATGATGATATGATAGTATCCCCCTCTCCCTGCCTGCCTTGTTTGAGAGAGCCTTTTAGTTCAGCTGCAGAAAATACAAGTATGTACTGAGTGCTATTTTTGGTACCTCCCCTTCTTATTTGGAGACAGTTTTTCTCCAATGCATGCACATAAGTTTTATTTTTCTACTTTGACAATAAGGCCAGTGCTGGGGTGCTTTATGTAATAGGTATTCCACCTTCTGATAAGGAAAGCTGCCCCGTTCCATTTTTGGTGTAGTCTGCCCCCACATTCTTAGGGGACAAGGTGCTATGATAAGGTGCAGTCAATTTATTGCCCTGTTTGTTGCCACCTGTGACCTGCATTTCAGTTGTTGGGAAGGCTGATGTGAATGTGCCATGGGGCCTGGGAGGTTCCCACCCTCCTGAGCTATCTGATGGCAGAACCTGCAGCCACTTGTACCAGGCAGAGAGAAGCCTGTGGAGAAGGGAAAGAACTCTAGGAGAAGGCTGGCATAGTGTCTCCATCCATCCATCCATCCATCCATCCATCCATCCATCCATCCATCCTCCCCACCCCACCCCCCACCCCATGCGGCACACTCAGGCCAAGTAGACAGGACCTTTCCAGCCCTACATTGGTGCTGCTGGCTTTCCGGGATCTCCCTGTATGGAAGAACTCCAAGGGAATAGGTGAAGATTGCCATCAAGTGGCTGCTCTTGGTAGTGGACTGGACCAGGCTGCCATCCCAGCTCTTATCCCCTCTGTGAAAACAGTGTGGCTCAGGAGCCCTCTCTGTTTGAGGAACTGCCTGGTCATCTGTTGGTGGGTGGGATCCGTGTGAGCCCACACTGCACCATCCCATGTGTAGTGGGTGGATGGGCTCCATACATTGGAAGGCAGGCTCGGTGGAAGTGATGTGAGCTCAGGGCCCTGGGGCTGTGTGTGCAGACCAGCTAGAGGCTTAGCGTGGGGAACGACTGGGCACCCACCGCCCTGCCAGCCTAGGATTAGTAAGTAGGTCACAGTACTCCAACTCTACTAGAATTGGGAGAGAATTGTATTGCCACCCTTAAAAGATGGTCCCAGCCAAGGTCCAAAGAACTGTCTAACCTACCTCATACTGCCATTTTTCATCTCTGTAAGTGGGATAATGCATACTTCTCCCTCAGAGTCAGTGTTCTTCAGATGAATAAGCTGACTTATTTGAAATTAGTAACTGGTAGAAAGTAAACATTCAGTGGGTGCTGTAAAAGTAGTAGCTGTGTCATGAAGCAGAAGCAGAACATGTAGGAATTAAAGTTGGTTTGCTCTCTTCTGTGGTTCTGGGTGTCAGCGTCTTCTAATCTAGTTGCACTAGGACTTTGGGGTTGCAGCTCTGATGGAAGAGAAGTAGCTTTGGTTTTTCCTAGCACATGATCCACAGTGGTGCTGGTCAGAGCTCCCCAGGAGCTGTAGTGGGGGGGTTGGTGTAGGTGGGGCCCTCCTCTCACACCATTGTTGCATTGCAAAGTCAGTGAGCACTCCTAGCAGAAGGTGAGTTGGCCTCTGGTCTGTGAGAGAGGACGGACGTTCTGTGCCAGCTGGTTTGGAGGGGAAAGGCCTGAGGCAGGCAGGGGAGAAAGAGATTGTGGAGACTATCAGTCCAAGAGGAAACTCTGATAGGGTCAGTGAAAAAGAATTCTTAGGGCCTATTTTTAACAGCTGCTTTACAGTGAGAAGGAGCCGTGTTGTGCAGCCATTC
Source organism: Erethizon dorsatum (assembly GCA_028451465.1). Classification (NCBI taxonomy): domain Eukaryota; kingdom Metazoa; phylum Chordata; class Mammalia; order Rodentia; family Erethizontidae; genus Erethizon; species Erethizon dorsatum. Next base: position 16,325,036 of record CM051825.1, read on the forward strand.
ACATTGCAGTCTGGGTTCTGGCCATGTCAGGCAGTAATGAAGGCATCAACAATTTGATGTGTTAGAGTGAATTCTGACGTTGGATCTTATTCTGATTCTGCCACTGAGTGAGTAGAGGTTGAGTGTCCCTTAACGCTTAGATCAGAAGTGTTTTCAGTTTTGATTCTTTTGAATTTTGGGATATTTGGGTAGGTGTTACTGGTTGAACGTGATTCGTTGGAAAATTCAAAATTCAGAGTGCTCTAAAACCCAAAACTTTTTGAGCCTCATGTTGGTGCTCAGAAGATTTCAGATGTTGGAGCAGTTAGGGTTTTGGATTTTCATGTTTGGATGTGCAGCCTGTATCTCCAGGCAGATCATCCCTTGGCACGCTTCCTCCCTGTCAGATGCAGTACTTGCGATCCCTTCATTTCATTTGGTCTGGTTTTGGCACCAGGTCACTTCCTGATGTTTGTGGCACGTGCTCTTGTCCTCCTCTCCTTCGGCGCCTCCGTTGTGCTGGACTTTTGGGTGTTTGTGGGGAATGTGGAAGAGTGCATGGGGGTCTTCCTGGAGCAAATGTCTCCTCCTGACTGCTTTCCCTTTCCTCTGCGGTGAGGGAACCAAGGTAGCGAGTCCAGTCGTGTACACGTGTGTAAAACCCCTCCTCATGCCTGCAGCATGCAGGTAGCAAAATGAGAGTCCCACTCAGCCTGCATTCAATTTTCCGGCAGTTTGGTCATGAATAGTAGGTGGCGATTGCTGACCTCTAAGGCTGTCATTTACTCTCAAGCCACATTGGGATGGCTTTTTTTTTTGGTACCAGGAATCGAACTCATGCCCCCCTCGCGCTTGCCAGGCAGGCGCTGTGCCGCTGAGCTATATCCCTGGCCCCAGGATGGCCTTTGAAACCACTTCCAAATAAAAATCATCCCTTAGGTGATTGACTTGCAAATAGGTGTTTTTTTAAAATATAGTTTTTAGTTCTCTGAATAACCAGTGGCTCCTTAAGGAATCCAGGCTCTGTTTTCCTTTCCTCCTTCTTCCATAAGCTAGACTGATCACAGCCTTGAGCCATCTGCTGCAGTATTGAAGAGGTTTGCCTGTGTGTTGTTTTATTTGCTGCTCCTCTCCTGTTTCACTCTGGCCCTGGAAGAGGAGCTACCTTCTGTCTGACTTGCCCTGTTTGGAGATGGGGTGGGAAGCAGAGGGACTGCTGCTGCCCTCAGATGAGACCTCAGTGTCCTGACATCAACAGCATCGTGGGTCGTCCCTGATCAGTAGAACTTCCTGTGATGATGCAGGACTTCCTGTGTTATGTTGTCCAGTGTGGCAGTCAGAAGCTGCATGTCCTGCGGGACTTTTGAAACCTGGCTGGTTTGATTAAGACTGAATTTTGTGTTATAGTTAATTTAAAAGAAAACTACATGTGGACTGAGAGTGCCAAATGGCACAGTGCGTGCAGCTTTGGAGACAGGATGAGCATAAAGCCATGTTGAAATGAGTTGTGAAGTTCTTCTTGATAATTTTTGTGTTCTCTTTTTGTTACTGTTCTTCTCAGCAGGTCTTTCTAGATAGCCATTGTGGATCATGATATACACACAATTTTGACAAAGTTAAAAATGTTGAGATAGGGGCCGGTGAGATAGCTCAGCAGCATAAGCACCTGCCTGGCAAGCACAAGGTCCTGAGTTTGACTCTCGGTACCCACATACGAAAAAAAGGGCCAGTGATATCGCTCAGTGGCACAGGCGCCTGCTGGAGCGCAAGGTCCTGAGTTCGAACCCTGCTACCCACCCAAAAAAAGTTGAGATTTAAGCTGGATGTGATGGACACATCTGCAATCCCACCTGCTCAGTAAGCTGAGGCAGGACAATCACAGTTAGAGGCTAGTCACAGTTTGAGGCAAGGCTGGGCAATTTAAGCAAGACCCTAAAAGGGTTGGGGTTATAGATCAGTGGCATAGCACTTGGCCTGCCATTAGCAAGGCTCTAGGTTTGATCACCTGCCCCCCAATACCTTTTAGTGTTCTGGGCAATCTTAGAATACTTTATTTCCATCAGGGTGACTAATTCTTACTAATACTTAGCTAGCATAGGGCCATTTAGGTGGTTTTCTTCCCAGTCTTCTCTGACATATGAAGGTTTTAAAGAAAATGCCGAAAATAACACGCACTGAATTGTTAACAGTGATTACTGGTATATTGGGACTTGGATAATTTCACTTCTTAATAAAAGAAAGAGGATTATTGGGAAATTTGACTTTTGTTTAACTAAATATTTTAGAAATGGGTTTAAGTGAGAGGATCCAAAAGGCACATACTGTAAGGAAGACAAACAACAGCTTTTAAATGTAGGAGAAATTGACACCTGAACAAATAACAGCTATACAATTGAAATTAGTAAAAGGATAAATATCTTACACATACTACAACATCAAGATTTTTGAGCCGGGTGTGGTGGTGCATGGCACTCGGGAGGCTGAGGCAAGAGGATCGCCATGAATTCAAGGCAAGCCTGGGCTACATATTGAGTTCAAGCCAAGCCCGAACTATGTAGCAAGACCCTGTTTCAAAAAAACAAAACAAAATTAAAAAGATTTTTCATCTGAAATTTGGAAGTTAGATCTTCTGCTTCTTGAAATTCTTAATTTTGACATGTGAATATAAGGAAACTATAATTGGTTGTAAGTTTACGTGAGCCGTGAATGGCCTCCTGTGAATGGCTCCTCAGGAGGAGCGTTGACTGTGGGAATTGGTGCCTTTGAATTCCTTGTGGCACAGCCCCCTGGGTAAGAAGATCCCCAGGCCTCTGAAGGCCCTGAAATTGGCATTGAGTGGTGACTTCCCCTTTCAGAAATACTGTGCATCACTTATTTGGTATAGGCAAGGTGCTAGGCTTTGTAGGTTATAAAAGTAAGACTGAATTCTCTTCTTCAAGGGATGTGACAAGTAGGTTAACATTGCCTCCTTAGCTTTTCTTGTATTGATATAGTACCTGCAGATAGTGTGTGTCCCTGAAATCTGGCCAGAAAGAGGAGAGAATAGTCCAGAGAGGGCACAAAATGTGCAGATGCACCAGGGATTGAGAGAGCAGGTGATTAGGATAATGTGTGATTTATCGCACTCTCAGGTTACCCCAGTGCCTTCCTTCATGTGGCTTTACCAGGTTCAAAAACCAAAGTATTGCTAGTCAGTCTATTGCCTGGCACAGGAAACTGATGTGGGAGAATCCATCCTCCTTCCTGCTTTGCTTCTGTCATTAATTTCTTAGTATTAATATCAAGAAATGAAATTACTGAATTATAGACTGTTGGTATCCACTACCAAGTTGCTCTTTCAAAATATCAGTGTAGAACCACCCTAGCAATGTATGAGAATACAAGTTTGGTTAGAAGCAGAACTTTGACAAGGTGATTATCTGCTTTTCAGTTGAGATCCCATCAGCCCTTTGTTAGCATGTGTCAAGCAAAATTACCCTCTTATTCATTATTTCCTAAGTGGGTAAAATAACCATGTTGTGGTTCTGGTTGAATTTTACTTTATCCTGTTAAGTCATATTTTAAAAATAATCCCAAATCGTTGATCATCTTTCACTTGGTATCATTTCTGTGTTTACCTTTTAAAATCTATTAATGAGTCATTTTCAAGTATGCAGTAATAAAAATTCTATACTGAAGCCCTCCTGTGGGACACGCCTGTAATCTTTGCTGCTTGGGAAGCTGAGGCAGGAGGATCACAAGTTTGAGGCCAGCCTGGACAATTTATCAAGACCCTGTCTTAGGTTTTTTTTTTTTTTTTTTTTTGTGGGTACCGGGGGGTCGACCTCAGGACCTTGGGTGCCTGCGCGCCCGTGCCGCTGAGCGATATCACCGGCCCCTTTTTCGTATGTGGGTTCCGGGAGTCGAACTCGGGCCCTCGCGCTTGCCGGGCAGGCGCTTAAGCCGCTGAGCCATCTCACCGGCCCAAGACCCTGTCTTAAAATAAAAAGGACGGGGTATCACTTAGTGGTAGAATGCTTGCCTAGCACTTGGGAGGCCCTAGGTTTAATCCCCCTTACTGGGGCAGGGTACCCTGTAACTGAAAAAAGATGAGTAAATTGTTACTCTGAGAACTCGTGAATATATACAGTCATATACATAATAGGGCTTACGTAATTTAGCACAAACCCTTTCCAAGAACCAGCGTTGCCCTTCTATTTTATAAAAGACAAACTGATGCAGTTTCTGTGATTCTCCTCAAAATCATGGAGACATTGAGTAAAACCAAGATTAGCAAGCAGCCACCTAGTTTTAGTTGTGCTGTGTCTGCTCTGACCCACAAAGGCTTTTCATGCAAGGTCTTTACCAGATAAACCAGATTTTTAATTTTAAACTCATGCAGAGTATTATCTTAAAGCATTTCAATTGGAATGTTCTGGTTTAATTGTAGTGCTGTTTTGTTGGCATGAACAACCTACAAAAGTATCACTAGTTTGTCACCCAACCTGGATCACCCTACCAAGTTGTTGTAATTATTGGTATTATTTTATAATTGTATGGTGTGGGCCTGAAATCACATTGGTTATCAGGCCAGCCACATGCATTACTCAGTTCAGCGCTGTTGATGTTTCAGGAATTACCAAGCCCACCTGGAAGGAGTCCAAGCTAGACCGTGTGTGTACCTAATTCTGCTTGGTATAGTGCCAGTGTATTAACTTCTATTTAAGTAAAATTCCAACAAGTAATATTTATTATTGTACTGTTGTAGAGTGCTCACATTGTAATAATGTCTTTGAAGTCAAATAGTAGCACGGTGGCTCACTTTCCCCCATTGGCTTTTATCACAACTTAGGTGATACAATCAATACTATGTAATTTGGCCCCAGAGCCAGAAAAGGTTAAAATACAGTTATCTCCCGAAGACTGCCCAGGATCTTCTACGGATCTAAAATCCATAGGTGCTCAAATCCTTTGTTGTAAAGTGGTTTAGCTGGGTGCAGTAGCTTTTGCCTTTACTTTGAGCTACTAGGGAGGTTGAGGCAGGAGAACTGTGTGTTAAGGTTAGTCTGGGCGTCATAGGTGACATACGAGGAATCTTCCCCGTGAAGATCGGAATAACCTGTGTGTCTCCTCCTGCGTACTTTATCATCTCCGCATTGGTTATTTTACCTAATATAATCTAAATGCTGTTTAAATAGCTGTTGTACAAGATATACAAGAAATGATGACAAGAAAAAAATGTCTGTATGTTCAGTATAGATGCAAATTTTTTTCTTTAAAATATACTTAATCTACAGTTGGTTGGCTCCAGATTTGGAGGACTGACTACCTATGGCTAATTCAGAGTTATCATTAAAATTATTTATTTCTTATATGAAAATTTCAGACTCTACCATCGCATACACTCTTCTGCTCCCTTACATGACAATCCACATTATTTCCCCTGTCCTTCATAATCAGCAATTGGGTGGGAGTTTCTTGTTAATTTCTCAGAATTCCGGTGGTAAGGCACCACTTGGGTATGGAATTACTTACATAGGTAGCAAGAAGTTAAAGAGCTTTTGGAGGCAGAGGTGGATTATAAGAAGACCTCCCTGATGTGACACAAGTTTTTAAAATTTTTGTTTTTTAGTTTATGTTTGCAGCATGGAATGATGTGACACGATTCTAAAACTTGCCTTTCCTTGGCGGGGGGCAAGCCTCAAAAAATGTGCTGACTTTTCTGATGGATGTGTGAATTAAACAAGGTTTTATACTTGTGAGGAAACACAGGGGCTATTTTGGATATCCAAATTTAAGACGTAAATGACTTAGTTTTAGCAAAATCCTAGGTTGGAATTTGCTCCTACACATTTTTTTAAAATGCTTAGTGTATCTGGTAGGTTTGTTGGAATTCCCCCAAGTTGGTGATAATGAAGTGGTTATGCTCACGTATGTGCTTGGTTGTGGAAGAGGCAAAATATGTCCTCAGACATCATGGGGTGTAGGCGATAATTAGGTGGAAAGCAGCCATGTACCTGGCTGGCTGCACAGAATTTCTTTGGATATGAGATCTTTCTGAAATTCTGACCTCTTCTGAACCAGCACTTTGAGTTCAGTGTTCAGGTCTTTATGAAGATGTTTAAGAGATTACAGTCACATCTTTACTGCTACACAAGCAATAACTTATTCCTGCTTTGGAAACTAATTTGCCATTCATCTTACAAATTTGAACACTTTTATATCTAAGGATTTCCACTAATTTCACTCCTAGATATGTATCTGGGAGAAACTGAATGCGTGCTTTCTCGAAAGGAGACCTGCGGAGGAATTGGAGCATAGGAATACAGAGAACAGTTGAGGTGCCCTTGAACAAAAGAATCAAAATAAATGTGGACTAATTGAAATTCATCAGTTGTGGAATATTGGAAATACTTCATTGTATAACAGTGAACATGGGTGGTAGAAGCAAAGTCATGGCTAGATCTCTGGAACCTGATACCTAGTTGGAAAAACCCAAGTCCCATTGTGATAAACCTTGTTTGTAAAGTTTATGATCAAACACGGTGAAATAGCTTGGAATTTGGGTGTACGTATTTGTGCTATTACTTAAAAAATTAATGAAATGGGATAGAGGGGAGCTCATAGGTAGTGGTTTAGGTAAGATTTTTTTTTTTTTTTTTTTTTTTTTTCCTTTGGTGGTTACCGGGGGGTCAACCTCAGGACCTCGTGCGCCAGCAGGCGCCCGTGCCACTGAGCAATATCACCGGCCCCATTTTCGTATGTGGGTTCCGGGAGTCGAACTTGGGCCCTCGCGCTTGCTGGGCAGGCGCTTCAGCCGCTGAGCCATCTCACCGGCCCGAGGTAAGATTTTAGTAATTGAGTTTGTGGCAGAGTGAGAGAGAGTTTTTATATTATTAAATAAAAAGTGGGGAAGAAGACTGAAGTTGACCATATTCGGGGTGTTTGATATTATTTGGGATATGTTCTGATATTTGAATATTGAAACTTAGATGTCGATACTAGTCACATAAAATTGGAACAGAGAAAAATTCCTCCCCAACTTTCTTCATTTGGAGACAGTGTCTCCCTATGCAGTTCAGGCTGGCCTTGGACTATGTAGCCCAGGTTGGCCCCAAACTCACAGATACCCTCCTGCCTCAGCCTCCTGAGTACTGGGATTACAGGCGTGTGCCCAGTTCCTCCGCAACTTTTCTGCCCTTTCCCATTTTAGGTGTTTAAACAGTGAAAGTTGTGTTGTGATTCCTAAACTGAATGTAGTTCCTGTTTTTATTCCTTGTGTTTCAGGGGATGTTACTGGTCTGATCTGGTACTCCGTGTGCTTCCCCTTTAATAAGGGAGCAGCACTTTGTCTAAACAGTTTAAGTCCTGTTGGTGATCCTAAGTAAAGGTTTTCTAGGTCTCTTTTCCTGCCCCAACAGCTACATAAGACGTGATGATGATGATGATGATGATGATGATAACGTTTGCCTCATCTTTTTAGAACCTGCTTTCTTGTTAGTTGGTGTGAAGAGGAGGAAGCAGTGGTAATAGAAAAGGGGCAGATATGTTTGTTGCTAATGCTCAGGCAATTTCAGCGCTGGAGTGTAGGAGCTGGGGATATTGAGGAGAACCAGCATCCCCACATGATCTCAAACATCGTGTGTCCCAGGTTTTTATTTTCTTACTAGCATTTCCTTCAGGATTAGTATATATCAAAATATCTGCTTGCTTGTACCTCCTCCCCTATTCTCTACTTCGGGTGCTTTTTCACTTTTGAAGGAACCAAAAGACCCATCTCAAGGCCAAACATTCATCCCCTAACTGCCCTTTATTGACTGTGTGTGACTTACACTGCAGTGGGACACATGCTAAACACTTGTGCAGCGTTTTGGGACCATTTTGCCCTGGAGAGCAGCACTAGTTCTGCCGTCTGCTGGGTAGGCCCACAGGGTGGCCCGGGCCTCGGGACTCTTGAATACCTCCTGTCTGTTGAAATGCAGGAACTAACTCTGAGATCTTTGTTAGGAAGCAAACTGGCTTAAGCCATAGTTTCCTATCAGCCAAGTGGGGAGATTGTACACCATATCTCTAAGGCCCCGTCTGTAATTTTGATTTGGAAGTGGTAGATGCTGTATTGACGTATGCTTTTGCTATGTCTTGGTACTGTTTTGTCAGAAGATACCTGGCGTGGGGATTTAGGAAAAGGAGCTTGTCACGACGGACAGAATGAATACTCACTGGCCTCTTTAACTCCTAGCCAGGTGACATTACTACTTAGCAAAGTTAGCATCTGCTTCAGGGTTTTCCAAGATTGAAGTGAGTTTGATGTGTTTGAAGTATTAGAATTCCAGAGGAGCTCCTGAGATGGGCCAGCAACTAGGAAACAACCAACTAAAAGTATTAATAATGAGTATCCTGGTTCCCTTGGGTGAATGTTGGAGCCAAACTTCCAGTGCCCTGTGGTTTCTCAGAGGGCTTGGCCACCATTTTTCCCCCCTCTCTGGAACGGCATAAAGAAAAGCTTGTGACTAGTGTTGAGACCATGTGTTTTACACATCATCACTGCCAGATGCATTTCAAAAGCTTCAAAAGAATTGACTTGAAAAATCAAAAAAGAGATGTGTGCTCCAGTTATCTGAGGCCAGTTGGACGCCTGCCTTTTCCACCCCTCACAGCAGCTGCCAGGCCACAGAGCCTGTTTTGTGAAAGATCCTCAAGAAACAATGAGGGAAAACAGCTTCTGTTTGATTAGATTAGATCAATTTATGTGCCTTGGGGAGGGGCCTGGCTGGGCCGGCGGGGGCGGGGTGGTCTGCAACCCGGCCCTGCCTGCGGCTCCCTTCCTAAGTAATGAGGCTCTGTGGAGGCTGGAATTGCCGGAAGGGGGAGGGTGGGCTGGAGGAGGAGCGAGTGGAAAGAGATTTCTGCAGTCTGTCTGGAGAGCTGCCCAGGTTTCCCAGCCAAAAAAACAAATAAAAATAAATAAAAGGCAAGTGCTGAATGACACAGATTATGATATTAAAAAGGGATGCCATTGAAACTGTGCCCTGGATCCCGCTGTCACAGCGCTGGGGTGTGGGCGGGGAGGGAGTGGAGTGGGGAAGTGCAACATTTGATAGGCCGGGGACACAGAAGTGTGGACAATTAAACTGTGACTGTCCTACAGGGTGTCGCCTCCCCTCCTCCCCTCACGCTAGAAAATCTGTAACTTGGATTTTTCTGCATTGCAGGTTGGGGAAATGGCAGGATGCAAAGCCGGTCGGTCTGCTCTTTTGCTTTTTCTCATTTTAATTTATCAAGCTGGGAAGGGGAAAAAAAAAAAAAGCCAGGCAGAGACCCCTCCTCTTCGGTGTTCGATTCCCTCCCAGGCACATAAATAACCTTCTCTCCCGGCTGTCTCCCCTCCCCCTCGGCCACCCCAGCGCTGCTCGGCCGTCCTATTGCGGCGCCGAATCTGCACCGCCGCTTGCCGCTTGCTTATTACGTACAGGGGAGGATTGTTGACAAGTGCTCCGGAGCCTGCCTCACTGCGCTCTTCCTCCCTCCTCCCTCCCTCCCCCTGTCCTTCTTCCTCTCTGTCTCTGCAATGATCCGGCTCTGAGGATGGCTGCTCCACGGGTCTGTCAGGTGCAGTTTTTGGTGGCTTATCTTGAGGAACCTGGGATAGAAGGTCTGTTCCTATAAATAAAATAAAAACCAAATAGCTTGAGATTTGTTTCAGGCTGGTATGGCTTTGTTGGAGAAATAGGCCTTTGTGGGTTTCCTTGCTGGGGTCCTGATTAAATCCATTATGGATGGCAAGGTGCTATATGTGTGTGTATATATGTGAGTAGTATGTAAAAAGTGTTGCGATTTGCATAATATTAATATTCTTTTGGCTTTGATAGCCTCCCTAGGGGCAATGGTGGCTCCTGCAAAGGCACTGTGGAAATTTACAAGAGAGAATTAATGTCGCTCTTAAAGCATTAAGCTCTGTTGACCATTTTGGCCAAATCTGCAGTTTTAACCAGGCTCGTATGAATGTCGACATTTCTCGGGGGACTGAATGCCATCCAGCTATAGATGATCCCTTTATTTTATTACCAATTTATGTGATCATTTCCTAGCATTTAAAAATAGATGTTTGCTTAAAGTTAATTAGTCCATCCTCACTCTAGCCCTGGTTTCCATTATAAACAGCATGTTTGGTTTCATTTCCCCTAATCCTTTCTTTATCTACCTCCTCTTGTCTCCTTCCCTCAAAAGATGGAGGAAACTGAGGCATGAGAAAGGATACTTAGGCCTCAGGTAATTCTCAGTTAGACCTAAATGCTTTGAACTTGGAGTGCTCTTCTTCTCCCATATTTTTATGTGTCAGTCTATATTTGCATCACTGTATAAACACAGATGACTGTTAGGCGCCATCAATTTTAGGTGCCTCGGACCTTTGCAGATTCATGGCCACCACATTCCTATAGTTCTGCTTTCTGTCTGCTTCTATTGCACCTTAGGGTTGGAAAGACTTGGCTCTGCAAGGCAGTAGGCCTCTCTGAACTTGTTTCCTGGCAGCAGGTTTTGTTTGGTCTTTGAATGAACCACTTGATCCTGTTAGTATATTCATCTGAAAAGTGAGTTGCTAGTTAATTTGTTTATATGTAAGTGACTTAATAAGGAAAGAGGGAGAACTGCAGTTTCTCCCAGTCCTTCTACAGAAAAACAGAACTTCCTGAGGGGCCTTTTGGATCATAAAAGCAGCCACTCAGGTTTTGGGGTAAGGGTACCGCTCTTAGTGTATCCATAAATTATGGTGTTAAAAGTATGTGGAATTTTGCCTGTGTATCATCACAGGTTAGGATACAAACTGCTAACTTTATGGTGCTTGTTGATTGGAGTGAAAGCCATCTTTGCCTATTTTTAGAGACCCTTGCTAAAATCTGGAGAGCTGGTTTCATTTGGAAACTTATATTTGTGGGATAAATTAAATGATGCCAAGCTTTAAAGACCTAAACACAAACACAGGTTGTAATTACCTAAAGGTAGAATATTATTTGCTCTCTGTCAGCATGCTATGTATGTGGAAATCTCCCTTTGAGAAGTGTAGGCTCCGTGATATGTAAAATCAAGTTTTGGCATGTTAGTTTATGTGAACAAAAGATCTTGAACACACTCGCCTCATTTATCTAATTTAAAAAAAAAATCTCATCAACCTTGTGTTTACCTGTACTTCATATGGTGCTTCGTTCCTGTGCTCTGCGATGATGCCATTGTTCTGCAGTTCATTTTCCACACTGGCCCAAGCCCAATTTTGCCTTTTACAAACTTTTTGTCAGAATGGGGAAGACACTTTTTGACCTCTTAGGTAGTCAGCCCTGGGCCACTGTGTTGGGCAGCTCTTTTTAGTTAACTGGAGAGTCCAAGGATCCACACTTGTGATGGTTACTTGCCGCCAGCCTGGTAGGCGTATGTTTGACTGATTTGTCAGTGTGAAATTAAGAGGGTATTGAGGTGGATGGACCTATAGAAGAGTTGTGGCCTGGGATGGTAGAGTTTTGGTGATGAGATGCAGAAGTAGAACTTATCATTGTGCAACATAGTAGGTGTTTAAAATTTAGTCAGTCTTCAAACTGTATTTGCTTTGATGCCATGCACGTCGTGTTGAGCATAGAAGGGAATGAAAGAGGAGTGTAGGGAGTGCAGACCTTGACCTGAAGAAGTGAGGAGTTAAGCCACAATGAGAACTGCAGGGTGCTTGCTCGTGGTTGTGATCTTGGGGTATAGAAAGTCCTGGTTGCTTCAGAAATCTTTCTTGGGGATACAGCTCCTTCCTACTGAGGTCTTTTGTTTGTTTGTTTTTTGGGCTGCATAAATCTCATGTGAAAGCTTTGCTGTTTATTATTATTTTTTGCTGGAGTCTGTCCCCTAGAGAGGAGTATTGGTTAGGAAGTGGGAATGGGAAGGCTTTATTGTCTTTGGGTGTTGGTCACGTGTTGGGGGAGAAGGGGACTAGACAGCCAGAACAGGGCGTCTTTGAGGAAGGACAGTGATCTGCTTACCCTTTCCTCTGTGCGATTTTGCTGGGCTTGTTCCTCATGGCTTACGGCAAAGAAATGCTTTGTAGGTGCCAGAATCGCAGACCTCTTTCTTGCTTGATTCTGAAAATAGGGTCAGACATTTCCTGGCCTACCCAGCGGCCCAGCATTTCAGTGTTGATGCTCACCACGTCACGTTTTTATCTAACACCTCTTCTCAGAAAGCTGGGTATGCATAGGATATTTAGATTGCCAAAGAATGTCTTTGGGACAGAGATTGGTGGTGGTTAGAGGGTTCCTGTGGTGTGACCATAAATCAGTATTTATATCTACTTACATATTTTGGGGGTTGAGGACATAAACGAACAAAAACTATTTTCCCCTGTAGCTTGTTTCTTTTGGGGGGGCGGTCATGGGCAGAGGGGATGTGGATTACATTTCCTTGACTGGAGTGGGCATCTCCATAACCGATTGGAGAGTAGACAAAGGGGAGCCCCAGACTGCTGAGGGCCCGTTCTCATGAGAGAAAAGGATAATTATTTTCCTCAGTTTGAGGTATGAAGCCGTTTTCATTTGTGCCTCACTGACCATAAGTGAGCCGCTGACATGCTGCCTCGTGATCATCATTTGTTGCCGGCCACATCAGTGGGTTGATCTGGTGACCATGTCAGTGGCCGGGTCTGCATGGGACTCTGCAGACCCTCTGCCCTGTCACCTCTCATCCTGGACCCTGAACTCTGTTGGAGGCGTCACTGCGACCTAAGTGTGTAGGATTAGGGTTAATTTCCACATTCCTGTTGGCCCCAGGAAGCTGGCCTGGGATCAGAATGCCTATACTGTTTGAAAAGCAGACAATCCAATTTTTCTTTCAAAGTCTGAGTGAACACACACTTGTATTTTTCACTAGTAATGGCAGCAAAGCACGCATTCTGATTACCTCGGAGAGGGTCACAACCAAGAGGGCTGCTTTTGTAATTTTCCTCCCAACTTAGTGCTGCATGTGCATGCACACACATGCACACACACGAACACACACACTGAGAAATTGCTGCAGAAAATGAAAGCCCCCTTTGGATGCTCGTCTGTTTAATATGTAATGTGATACCTTGTCTCACAGTGACAGGGTGACAGAAGGCATTGGCTCTGTAAGACAGAATCACCTTTTGTATGTGGCTTCCACAACAAAGCTAAATAGATTGACTCTCCCTAATATGCTAATAAGTTTGGTGTGCTCCAGATGTTTCAGAAGCACTGGAATAGCTTCAAAGCCCTCCTTGTTCTTCCTCTCTTTTTAACCCTTTTTTTGATCGGCGTTGGTTTTGTGGAATGGGAGACACTGGATTTTCCTTTGGTTTGTATTCTGTCATATATGGGTAGCTGGTGGAGAGGACCAGTGATGACTGCACCTACAGCATTATAAAATGATAAGGACTACATGCTGTAGTCCCCCCCACCCCCTTTCAGGTGTTAGAGTTACCTAATGACTAACATGTTTGCATTTTGAAATTCAGAGTTATCATCTGTTGCTTAGAAAGTTCCTTAGCCGAAGGACTCTTTGGCCTAACTTGTGTTTCAGTTTTCCTAGCCTTCTTCAAGGAAAGGCAGCAGGGAGGTAATCACACATATAGTACCTCCAGTGTGCAGCAGGAAATCTTACTGCTCCTTTCTCTTGCTGTTACAGATTCAGAAAGAAGCCTGTTCTCTTTCATTTCCTTGTGCAGCCCTCAGAAGTCTTTATATTTGTTGCCAGTTTGGGAGATGGCATAAATAGCTTCTGCATTTGCAGAACCTCTCGTGGCGGGGCTCTGTTATATACAATTCCTTGGGTGCTGCATCGTGGTGGTCGAGTGCTGTCCTGGACGTGACTCACTGCTCTTGTCAGCCAATGGTGTCTAGCTGAGGTTGCAGGCACAGTCCCCAAGCTGTCTTTACCGCGGTGATTTGGAATTTTCAGCTCATATTTATTGCTTTTGTGAAAGACAATAGACATGGTTTAATTTAAGTTCAACCTACTGAATATTAATAGAGGAGAACAAATGCTAATGTGAGGAGATGGAATCTTTGGGCCATTCAATTTCCTCTGTTTAACCTCCTCTCCCCAACAAAGGTTCGTGTTGGTTGGGGGAGGGGTTGGAAAAATAAAAAATGGTTTGAGTATGTGAAGGAGGGGATGCCGTTTCATTATTTCTTGTTGGCTAAAAATAATAATTTACAAAACTGGTGGCAGGGCTGTGTTAAGTGAAGAAAAGGCAGTGCACATTAGTTCCTCTGATGCTGTAATAATGGCCATTGTGCCCTGTGGCATCATATTCCATCTTGCTGACCCTGCTCTCCTAGAGTGGGCAGGCTGTATGATTTGGTTTAAAACATTCAAAATGGAAATGAAAAATCAACGTGAGAAAGAATAATGGAGATGTGAGGAAGGGGAGTGGATTTGAGAAAAAGAAAAAGCCCTGGTTTATCCAAGCGTGTAGACTATTGAACTAAAAATAATTTTTTTATTATGGGAGCACTCATATAGAGAATGGGAGCACTCATATAGAGAAAGTTGATCATTTGCAGAAAACAGAGTCAGTCCTGCCCCTACATAATGGCCAGGGAAACCAGTGGTCCTTTAATTTGTATAACAGGCAGTTAACTCTCTGTGTATGGCCCCGTGTTACGCATCTGGAGAGTGACTGATCAGGCAGCAGTCCTGTTCAGGTCATCACTCACTGTTCCTCCTTGGAATGGGTGGGCGAAGTGTGGTGGGCTCTGAGGATTCCAGTCTGAGAAGGGCAAGAGGACAATGGAGTCACTACTGTTAGCCCTTTTAATGTGGTTCAGTTGTGCCTTGGAATCAGAGTGGCTTCATCTCTTTGCCTCACATTGAGCTCACAATAAAGCCTACTAAAATTCCCTGGTGTTTTTCATTTTCATGTAAGATCTGTTCATGCAGTTTCCCTGAGTTTGTAGTTAGTTGTTTTGGGGGCGTTACAAGCCTTTTTACACTGAGGCTTTTTAGATATGAACATTTTCTCCAACCTGTTATTTTTCGAGTCTGTGTTTATCATATCAGCTGACTCTTAACAACCTTGCTGACGAGTTCTGGAAGCCAGACTGTACTTTCACGAGACTATTGGCAAACGGTGGACGAATGCCCCCGTTGTCAGAGCTTCGGTGTGGGTGCCTCCCTGGGTGTTCCAGTTGATACAGTGCAGTCATGGTCAGTTACCTGGATTAATCCACGTTTGACCTGTAGCTTTCTAGTACCTAGGGCAAGTAGGTGTAGGTTCTCTCTAACCATAGTACAGTTCCTTGCAGAAGTGGTTCTCAAGGTCTGCTTCCCAACCAGCTTTGGTATCGCTTGGGAATGTTAGCTAGAGAAGACTCGCTTTGGGAAAAGGCCCTCTTGATGATTCTCATGCATGCTCAAGTTGGAGAAATGACTTGCTCTTCACTTCTTGTCTGTAAGGACAAGATTAAAGCTGTCAATCCCGTAGCTTAACTTTCTCACCGTAGTCTACTAAATGCTTCATTTGCTCATTCACTGCTTACTCAGCAAATACTTAAGGTCTTATTATATATACACTGAAGGGCAGAGGAGCGTTTCTATCCATCTTCACCTAATAGCACACCATCCTTTCTTATTTTCTTTTTATTTTTTGCATGATTTGGACATAGCTTCACAAGAGCTTTTTCTTCCAACTTTTGCTTCTCCTTTTCACCACTACCCTGTTTTTGCGTTTAAGCACATTGGAAATCCGGTCTTTGCTCTTCTTTGTATTGCTGACATTTGGTATTGGTGTCTGGTATTGATTTATGTTCAGTAGTCCTCCCCTATCGCTTGGTCCTTGCCAAATACATGTGACATTTCTTCCTGCACACACTGCTAAATGATCCAAACATACAACTATTTGTCTCTTTCCTCTCATGAGAATTTATATTTTGTTGGATTATGCTCACGTCTCCTGACAATATAGTAGGTGTTAAGAAAAATAAATCTAAGATGCACTTAGATTTAAGGTGCATCTTACTTTTATGGGTAATAAATTATGATCCTGGGTCCATTTCTAACTTGTGCTGAAAGTGTTGTTTGTATTATTCTATGGATTGGGGATCCCCTCTTCTATCGCTGTGTTAATTCTCTAAAGTACTGCTGATAAATAGAAATACTAGTTTAGTTACACATACTTTTACTTTTTGAGAGCTACATTCAGAGAAATTAAAATAAGCAGGTAAAGTTAATTTTAATGTATTTGACCTAGTACATCTGAAATACTTGCACAGTTAATAGTATAAAATTAATGAAATACTGCAATTCATTTTGAAAATTAAAGTTTTGTAAAATTTAAAATTCATTTCCTTATTTGGACCAGCTCTGTTTCAGGTTTTTGATGACTACACACTACTAGTGGTGCCTGTGATGCACAGCACAGCTCTTATCTCTGAAATGTTGGCCACACTTCTGTCCTGGAATTCTTAGGTTTCTGTCCTTTTGGGTTTCTTACTTTTCTTTTCTGTTTCACGGTACAGACTTCCCACATTTCCTCTTTCTTTGGGAAATTCGTTGTAATTCCATACTGTGACAGTCCTAACAGCTAAAGCCTCAATCATATAGGCGAATAGCCATGAGATTTTCTGTACTACATTGTTTAGATTTCCAACCTTGGGTTATTACTCATTCTCTGAAACGATGTTAAAAAAAAAACAAAAAACAAAAAAAACTGGGGCACTGTATGCATAAACAGGACAGGCCCCAGGGCTTTGTTGCTTGCTTGTACTGTGTTCTTCCAGAACATGCTGGCAAATGCTGTGTATAGAATACTGTATTCTTCGAAGTCTTTAGGCTGTCAAGAATCACCCTTGCTTCATTCAGATGGTACTATTTAACACATGGAATGAAGTGCTCATAAAATTGGTGGAAATGTTGGAAGAGCAAAAAAAGAAAAAATCAAAGGGTCATCTTGTACTTTTGGCTTCAAGGTCAAATTCTTGTCCCATGAATCTGCAGGTATTGTGCCGAGCAGTGCACCCGCCACCCAGTTCCTAATGCGCGCAAAGCTGGTCCCTGCAGTGTTGCTCTGGGATGCCAGTGTAGTAGAATCTTCTCATTGATAGAACCTACATTGCATCTGTAGATTCAGAGGAGTCTAAACAGTAGACAATGAGACTTTTATTCAGCTGTTACCCACGAGCACGGCCTTGCTGCTTGCTTGTTAAAATAGTTCCACATCACTTAGCAGTTCCATGTCACTGCTTCTAGAGCCCCCTGAGGGCCAGCAGCCTCCACCCTAGGGTCCTCATTTTTGTCCCTAGAAAAGAGTATCTATTGCTACCAAAGGTGGAAACCCTGCAGTCATAGAGTCCTTAGCCTTTGAGAAGACCTGTGGCAAATTTATTTACAATCTAAAGTAATGGATGGTTCTGAAGAGAAAATAGTATGTATTAGAATTTCTAGTTCACGTCAAAGATGAAGCTACAAGATGTTTATTGTGTAGCGTGTACTGTTTCCTGAAGGAAATTCCAAAGATTTCAGTATCTGTGGAATAAACGTTTAACATTGAGAAATAACTAGTTTGACTTGATAATAATTGATACTCCTTTCCACCCTTTAGGCGCAAAAGATGTTTACATATATTAAAATAGAACCCTAAATTATACGTATCACTTGATTCCAGATTTCTGCTTGGATATCCTGCTGTTGAAATTGCTTTCTTGTTTGGCCTTTCACTCTCCTAAAAGGCTTAAAATAGGGTGTAGTTTTATTGTTCTCTGCCCATTCCAAAGGTGTGTGTACGTGGAAATTTCTCTTGTACCCACAGTCTTGTCAGCCAACACATAGAAATAACTGTGATGACATGCTGCTTCTTGATGCAATGTATTTAAGTGTTTGTCCCCTTTTCTCACCTGTAGGGCTCCTTGGTAACGACCAGTCTAAGGGATTAGGACCAGCGTCAGAACAGTCAGAGAATGAGAAGGACGATGCATCCCAGGTGTCCTCAACTAGCAACGATGTTAGCTCTTCAGATTTTGAAGAAGGGCCGTCGAGGAAAAGGTTAGTACCCAAGGCTGAAAGCACTGGTACAGTAATTAACCAGGGATGGCAAACTCAGGTGCCAGTTTATGTCACATGGGAGGAAACATGGGCCAGCTCATGTAGTCTTGATCTTTGGAGTCCAAGTTACAGGATTCCTAAGTATTGTCCAGTAATAATAATTTAAAATGAATAGACAAAAAATGCTATGGACTGAACAAAACAGTGTTCCTACCGTAACAACTGGCCAAAGAGTTACCAGTTTTTGTTAATTTTATTCTTAAATGTTTCATTACTAGTCAACATTAATGCTGATGAGATACCAGATGGCATTTTGCCATCTTCTGAAGAGAAGTTTTTATAAAAATCTGAAGAATGAAATATGGTATTTTTGAAATTGTTTTTCTTTAGTAGGAAAGTAGAATTTTCATTGTGTGTCTTTTCTATATTGGTGTTTAACCAGGTTGGTAATTGTTTTTTTCAAGCTTACCAGCAATTATTTTTGTAACTTTCTTAATTAAACCTAAGATAGTTTGGTAAGGAAGTTGACTGTGTTAGTTTTATGTGCATTTGTGGTTCCAAGGTCAGCGGCAGTCACATTATATAGTGATGGTTTTAATTGGGTGTTTAGAAAACCCTTTGCTGGTATTGGCCCTATTTCATATCTCTTTTTTTTTTTTTTTTTTTTTTGTTATTTTTCCTTTTTGACATTTCGAATTTATATTTCATCATGTTCGATGTTTTGCTGTGTTACTATCTTTCATGACTAAGGTTTGTGTGATGGAGTAGGGATTCCTTTGGTCTCATGTTCTTTGTTCACTCATTTTTCAGAATTATAATTATGGGAAACAATTTAGATATGCATCTCTAAAACCTTAGGATAGTGGAAAATCAGGAGGAAAAGACTAGCCATTTGTAGAGACTTAGTGGCTTTTGGGTCTTGAAATTTTAGGTTCATAGCTCAAATCCTTAGTTTGCTTTCCTTCATCATGAAATGTCCATAAAATAGCCCACGATGCACTGAGTGTATATTAAGTCCCATTCCCATTTCCTCAGCCCTCATCTCTTGTATGTCAGATGCCATCAGATTTGCTTTGAGTACAGTTAGCAAGCACACATAAGATGGATATTTGAATGTACTGGGCTTTGTATGCTATGCTACTCTTTTAGAAAAATTTGAGTGTCTCAGTAATGATTACAGATACACCACAAGAAACCTTCCCCCTGCTCCAATTTGAAAAATGAATCATCACGAGAGGGATTGCAAGGATGTTATAAGTCAAACTATCCCCCTGGTAAATACATTGGAGTGTGTGATAATACCCTCTGTGTCCCTAATACAAGTGTATCTTCCTGTGTCCGGCATTAACTTTCACCTCTGTGTGGGGAGTAGAGTTCTTCACCTCTGTGGTTGGAGATGTGCACCCACTCTCGTAGCTGTGATTGATCCTCCCCTCGACTTCTGGCTGAAATCTTGTCAGCATAGGGGCACCATGAGTAGCTTCATTTTCTTGGAGAGGGGCTCTGCTTCTAACTCCTAATGCCTCTCAGTGATAGTGCTGCTGACTTCCCTTTGCAAGGGACAGTTGTGTTGTCTGGCAGCTGAGCGTAAAACAGTTATTTACCTTGAAATCTCCAGGAGCATGGAAAGAAAAATACAGGTTCAGGTTTAGCTTTAAGCAAACTTTGCCACTGCAAATCTTTAATGATTACTGTATCAAATATAGTCTTACTGAATTTTTACAGAGTTGAGAACTTTTTTTTTGTTATGGTCACATTCTACTAGTGAAACCCATGGGGGCCATACTGTGTTTGAAGCTCTTCTAGCGTGGCCTTGATTGCATCCAGGAGGAGGAGGCTTCTGCAGCCTTCCAACAGGTGGTGTTACCAGGGCATGCATTTCCTGCAGACTTATAGGGTAATAATACAATATGTAAAATCATAACTTTTAGTAGTGTCAGGCTTTGAAGAACATTTGTTTTGACCGTCTTTGCTGTTGAGGGAATTTGGTGTCACCCCTGCCTTCTGAAGCGGAACCTGCAACTTGCTCAGTGTACTGTTGAGACGGATGCTGAGATGTGTCTGTCTTCTGTATATTGTGTGTTTCTAATAAATCGACAGGTGCTTGCTGTCTCTGCAAGGGAAGAGTTAAGCTCTCAGTACCAACGAACATGGTTATTTCTGAAATGTGAATTCAGGCATTGGGTAGGTTGTTGACTGTTCTTTTTCCCTGTGGGTCTTCCATTGCCCACACATCATACAGACATAGGAAGAATGTGTTTAGTTATTTCTGAGACAGGATCTTGTCATGTAGCCCGGGCTAGCCTTAAACTCAGAATCCTCCTGCCTCAGCCCCCTGACTGCAGGGATTACAGTTGTGTAACACCACACCTGGCTGGGAAGAGAATGTTTTAAGATCAACTGTTTGCATTCTCTTTTGGCATTTAGAATTTCTGGGAGAAAAGACTGAATCCCAGAAATCCATAGTCAAGATTTATGTATTTGCTTTGGACAGATTATTCTTTCAAGAATGGTAGCAGTGGCTAATGGTTCTTCTGACACTTACTCTTGCTGTGCACATCTTTCTAGGGTCACCAGTTACTATACATTTTGTCTACATTTGGGGAAACGAGGAAGGAGGAAGGAATTGGGGCAGTGAGAGGGAATTTATGTTGGTGACTTCTTTCTTTTAAAAAGTCTCGAGTGAGGACCCATGCAAGCCTCACTTCAACCTTACTTGGTCTCATTTTCCAACCCACATATTGAAGCGATTAGATTTTTTTAGATGATGCTTATAACAAGTGTTTTTAACTGTACAGTTAAAACATTCTTGTGTTTACAGAATTTTATTTTGCCGCAGAAAGCTGTCACTCAGTTAACCTTAAAGAGCCATATACACATGTACCATTGCTTTTCTTTGACTTGGGTTGGTTTTAGGAAACAGCAGAAAGAACCATAGGTTTGTAGTTCTGTATTTTTCTTGAGTTTTTCATTCTTTTCCAGATAATTTTTCTTCATGGGGGGTAAGGGTACAGGTCTGTTTCTCGCCATTGCTGTCTTTATCTTCTGGGGATTAAAACCAGGGCACGCTGAGCTACGCCCCCACCGTTTGCTTGTTTATTTAATTTATGACAAGAGTCTCACTAGTTGCCCAGGCTGGCCTCGAACTTTTGGTCCTGCTGCCTTAGTCTCCTAAATACCTTCAATTACAGGAGAGAACCGTTGCACCCTACCAAATGGGTATCTTTTTACCTAGCCAAGAAAAGAACCATCATGTAAAATCATTCTTTCTAAAAGAGAAAACTAGCTGGCTGTGGTGGTGCACGCCTGTAATCCTAGCACTCTAGGGCTGAGGCAGGAGGATTGCAAGTTTGAGCTCATCCTGAGCAATGTAGCGACTTAGTAAGACCCCATCTTAATAAAAATGTACTGGAGACATAGCTCAGTGTGGAAGCCCTGGGTTCAATCCCCAGTAAACCCCGCCCCCCCAATCCTGCTTGAGAAGATCTCTGCCTGTTTAATGGACAGGGCAGCCCAACCAGAGCAGACCAGATGGGGTCTATGATGTTGAGGCCCTCAGCTACCTCTGTGTTCCTAGTTCTCTAGGTAGTGGTTTCCTTTTTTTTTTTTTTTTGCTCATGATAGTAGGTGAGGTTGTTTTAAAAATTATATATCAGTGTATTTTTTATTGTTTAGGATGAAAGCATCATAGAGACTGTGAGCTTTTACTTAGCCCCTTCTGAATGCAGTGGTGACTGGGTCTGGCTCCCTACCTCATGCTGCCTGTCTCCTTCCACTGTGCTGCTGTTGTAAAATCTGTGTTTCCCCCACAGGTATTTCAGGTTTGTGGAAAGCAGAGTGAACAGATTTTGGTTAGCCCTGTGTATGTAGGTGAGGAACTCTTTGGAGGGGTGGCTGTGGGATAAGGCTGACCCAAGAATGTGTAGTACAGACACATCAGTCATCGTGTAGTTTTAGATGTGCACAGTGGATGCAGAATCCAAAACTGGTTTCTGACTTGCCACTCACAGAGCAGGATTAATTTTATATTTTCGGGTGGGTTGAGGGAAGGGGGAATAAAAATGAAAACAGTGGTAGGTTTTCAGGGTCTCTCATAAAGACCATTTGTATAGCTCAGTAGTTAAGAGTGTGGCTGGAGCTGGCCTGTCACTTCTTACGGCTCTAACATTTGCAAGCGCGTCTCAGTTTCCTCATCTGTAAGATGTGTATGACACAAGTAACCCCGTGATGGTGGTGGTTGAACTGAGCAATTTTTGAAGAGAATGAATGCGTATAAAGAAGCGTTCTCTGTGGTAGATTCATTATTAGCCATCAGCAGTGTATGTGACGCATGAGTTGCTACGTGTAAGTACATGCGATCACGGGAGACTTCTGAACTTGCTTCACGAGGCTTTTGATTTCTGCACATTGTGACTGGTATCTCTCCTCCGTGGTGCCCCGTCCCGGCAGTCTGTAGGCTGATGGAAATGTGTGGGGGTGTCTCTGTCTTTTGAAGTGACTGAGTCACAGGAAGGACCCTGTGGTGACTGGTGTGAGTTTGCTCCACTCAGCTTGGTGCAGCCTTGCATTTGCTTGCATGGAAGAGGATGTAGGTGGGGCAGGTTGCAATCTGAAGACCAAACTGTTGGTGAGCAGATTTTGGCCTGGCTCTTCATGCCTCGGTCATAGTGTCAGTGTGTGGAGTGGCCCTGGTGCCTAACGCTGAACTCCCTTTGACACTCTGGTACCCAGTGCTTTTTGTATATATTAACTGTCCTTTAAAAAACAAACTCAGTAGCGTCTGAAGAACTAGTTAAAAAACGCAGACTGTGCCTCTGCAGAGTAGAACAGAGGAGCTACATATGTGAGTTAGCACAAACATAGCTAGTCCTTGTCCAGTAGATTGAGGTTTTTTTTTTTAAATTAATTTTTTCAGTACATTTTAGGTATACATAATGATCACAGTCATCATGGGGAATTTGTGCATGATATAACTTGATTTTTTTTTCCCATTCCCCTACCTTCCCTTCAAACTCTGTTCCCTCCAGATTGAGTTTTGCGTAATGAGTTGCTGGGTTTGTATGATGTCTTGACTGAGTGTAATTTAGCTCTGGATATGAATACGTGTGAAATTGGTGTGAGGTCTCCCAGGCTTAACAGGTGTTCTCTCCACAGGTTAATTGTCTGCCTCCCCGTGTTCCATACCTGTTTTGTTCTGAGTTCCTTTATTGGTATAGGATGTTTTCCTGCTTCGAAGTTTGGAAAGGAAATGGGCCAGATGCACAGGAGCGCTGCTGGGCAGCACACACAACCATAGGTTGGGGTTATTCAATGTGAACATCCTTAAGAGTAGGGAATTCGAAGTCCTGTATGATTTGTCACCATCTCTGTAACAGAATGCAGCAGTGGAATGTACTGGCTACTATTGCTTTAAAAAAATCAAAGTAAGACAAAAAACAGCTTAGAAATTTTTCTCTTAAATTTTTCCCCTCTCTTTTGATTTAGGTTTAGAAGTCTCCACTGACCAGATAGAATATTTTGTGGCTACAACTTTGAAAACTACTTTACAAATTAAAGATAAATATTATTGTAGTTTTAAATTTTAAAGCTATCATGACTGAAATATGTGCTGTACTACCGGGAAATAAAGAACTGATAAAATCGAGAAGTAGCCTATTATGTGGTATCTTTGAAAATAATTGTAGAAGTAAATATGGTTGTGTTTAGTAAATATTTGCTCTTTTTATTTACCTAACCAATTGCTATTTTTGCGTGGGCTTCTTTGCTGTAGATGTAGATGTCCTTCTGGTATGATTTTTATTTTACTTGAAGGATTTTTGACAATTTTAATACATGTCTGTTGGTGATGGATGACTGATGTCTCAAAAGGTCTTCATTTTACTCTCATTTTAAAAAGTTATAATTTGTAATTGTACAGACACATGCAGTTGTAAAAATATCAAATATCATTTTTGAAAGATACTTTTTGCTGGGTATATAAATATTAAAAGTTGTTATTTAGCAGTATTTTATTTATTTTGGGTTTTTGTTTGTTTTTGAGACAGGGTCTTGCTATGTAGTTCAAGCTGGTCTTGAGCTCACTATATAGCCCTGGCTGGCCTCAAACTCAGCGATCCTCCTGCTCCAGCCTCCCCCGAGTGCTGGGATTACAGGCATGCAGGTCACTCGGCAGCAGTACTTTATTCTGACAAGTCAGTCTTAACTTCTGTAAACTCTCAACTCCTTTTAAAATCAGTGTTTGTAAGCAGTTTGATACAATGTTCTGGTACAGTTTTTCACACACAGAAATGCTTCGTGTTCGTTGAGCTTATTATAAATAATCATATATTTCACCAATCCTGGAAAAATTCGACCTGTTTAATTTTTTTGTGTGCACGTCCCCTTCCCCCTTTTGGGACTTCATTTACCCATCTATTGGTCTGCTTGAAATTGTCTCATAGGTCACTGGTGATCTGTTTACTTTTTTTCTCAGTCTTTGTTTCCTTGAACATTTCACATAAGATAGTTTATACCCCAGATCTACTGTTAAATACCATTGAGTGTATCTTTCAGGCATTGTTTTTATATTTACAAGTTAGATTTTGATCTTTTTAAATATCCTTCAGTGTATATGCTAATGTGATTCATCTTTCCTCGCTACCTTTTTATTTTTTTTTTAAAGTCAGGTTCTCACTGTGTAGTTTAGGCTGGCCTTAAACTCACTATGTGTAGCCCAGGCTGGCCTCGAACTCTGTGTTCCTCCTGTGTTGGTCTCCCGAGTGCTAGGGATTATAGGCGTGCACTACCATGCGTGGCTCTCTACCTTCTTGAATCTGTGGAATACAGTTGTAAGAGAAATTTCAGTGTTTTCCTGTCCTAATTCCATCATCTGTGTTACTTAGGAGTAAATTCAGGTTGATAGATTTTCATCCATCTCATTGGTCATATTTTCCTACTATGTTGAGTGTCCAGTAATTTTTTATTGGATACTAGGCATTGCATGTTTTTCTTGGTTGCATGCTGGGTATCTTTGTTTCCGTGTTTATTCTGGAGCTTTGTTCTGGGATCTGATTACGTTTCTTGGAAATGGGTCTGTTTGGATCTTGCTTTTGAAGTTTTATTAAGTAAGGTCAGAGTAGTTCACTGTGGAGCAGTTCACTCAGGCAAAACACAAATACTTTAGTCGATGTTTAGTAAATTAGTATTTATCATATTGGCTAGCAGGAAGGGATGCTATTCATTGCTGCAAGTTGGATTAAAGGACTGTTCTGTCTAATCCATTCCAGTAGTGCTTCCCCTTGGGCAGCTTCCTAACACACGTTCCCCTACTAAACTGAAGACTTGACGAGCCCCCGGTGTGTTCTGGAGCTCTGTATGGCTCCAGCCTCTGTAATACTCTGCCTTACGCATTCTTTTCTTCCTGTCTTCTCAAACTTCCAGCTCCTCCTCTTCCTCCGGGACTTCTCTAGGCTTTGCTTTTACCCACCTGTGTTGCAGCGCAAACGGTCTTCTCTCAGAGGAGCATGCTGGAGAACCATCGTTCCGCATCCTTCAGGCCTCCTGTTCTTTGTTCTGTGATGTTCGTTGTCTTGTGTGGGTTTTACTTCCAGGAGGCAGGAGATAAATCCAGGGTCATTCTGTTGGATGAGAGTGAGCAAGAAAGGGCGAGAAGTGTTACCTCAGGAAGTATGGTCCTTTACCTTAGCCACAGTCATCAGCTTTGCATTTGGTTTTGTTAGTCATTTAAAAGGAAAAAGTGAGTAGCATAAGTAAGCCCTGACTCAGTGAAAAAGAACGTTTCAAAATTAATGAAGATTTGACTTATAAATAGTAAATCTCACTCCACACTAAAGCCTGAGTATTAAGAAACTGTTTCATCTCTTTGAAGCTGTGAAAACTTGTGTCTAAAAGAGACCTTTCCATTAGCAAGGCAATGGAGTACTGATAAATCTACCAGAATTCTCTTGAAACACTGTACTTTTTTTTTTTTAAAGACAGGGTCTCACTATGTAGTTCCGGCTGTCCTTGAACTCACCGTGTAGCCCAGGCTGCCTTCAACTCATGGTGATCCTCCTGCTTCAGCCTCCTGAGTGCAGGCGGGTACTGTACCACCATGCCCAGTACCTGTAAGGTTTTACTATCACTGTTTCACAACTATGTTTAGCAGAATTTGAAACCAAGGCTTCATGCCTGTCATTCCGGTGTAGGTGTGAATACTCCCATATATTGAACGCCATCATCCCAGCACTCAGCTGCTTGTGGTGTCACTTTGCAACTCCACCGCAGTTGGCTGATACGGCCTGTGGACTTCAAGAGGTGCACCCAGTGTAGGCCCCATTTGAGCAGGTGATTCAGATGGACAGATGACAGAAGGGTGCTGCCTGTGGGGCGGCATTTGACTTGGGGGGAGTGGAGCAATGGGTGGACCCCACCCATACTCACTTAGCACCTTTCTTCCATGCATGCCCCTGGCCCCTCAGATCATGTAATCTGGCACACAGTAGCAGCTCTATCACAGTAGTTATATTTCCTTTTTTTCTTTCCTTTCTCTCTCTTTTTTTTTTTTTTTTTTTTTTGTACTGGGTATTGAACCCAGGGTCTTCACACTGAGCTACTCTTCCAGCTCTTTGTGTATTTTGAGACAAGGTCTTCTTATGTTGCTCAGGCTGGGCTCAAAGTTGTGATTCCCCCGCCTCAGCATCCCAGACTGCTGGGAAGACAGGTGTGGATTTGTGTTTTGACAGTGGGAACTAAACAGTAGCTGTTAAGGGGAAGAACTTTAGCTTGGAGAAAATACATTCACTTGTGAAATTCTCTCCAGAGTCCTTGGCTTGTTTTAGGGGTTCATGGTTCATGTGCAAGGACACAAGGACATGTAGAGTTCCTGAATGTGAGGATAATGAGGGGTGGAACAGGCATCTCTTCAGCAGATGTGTGGATACTGCATTATTTTGATGGGAGAACAGCCTTTTACTTCACTTTGCATTCAGCTGGCTGGACTGGTGGGGAGGAGGGCTAGGGTCGGGGTGCAGAGCACGTCATAGTGCCCGCGTATGGTGTGCTCTACCTTGTCCTCTGCTCATGCGCAGGCAGGGGAGTGTGTGCCTTTCAGCTCTATCTGTACCTTCACTGGGATCATAAGTGCAGTCTCAGATGACGTAGTCACCGAGGTGCAAGTGAGGGCCCTGGGTCGGAGGTCTCGAGGTTGAGCTCAGAGCCAAGGAGCATTTCTGAATGTGCCAGAGGCGTGTGCAGGTACATGTGCAGCCCTTGTGGTGTGCCATCCACGGCTCTTACTGCCCTGTGTCCATGAGCCATGTAATTCACATTGCAAAGCGTTGGGCGAGGGGCCATTTATCACCCCATTTTATAGCTGAAATGGGCACAGAGAACCATTCTTTGCCTGAAAGTGAAAACTCCTGGTGTAAAGACTCAGTGCATAGTTTCTGTTCATCTCGTTTAGATCAGTGCAGAGCTACCATTGTGTGCTGAGGGACATGGTTTTGTTTTCAAAATTTTTTGAATGGCTGAAGAATTCTGGAGTCTGGCGCAAGTGATCTTTTTTTAACCCCGGAGCTGTGCAAACTCCAAGCAGGTTGGCTGCTCATTGGTTCATCAGCATGGCTGCTAAAAGACTGCTGGCACTGTGGTGGAAAGATGTCGGAATCAGCCTCATTTCCAGCTACAGAAATCTGCATTCCAGGGAGAAGAGGGACGTGAAGAAATGCAGCTGTGTGCCACGAATGTGTCCCTCAGAGTTCTTGTTTCGGAAATCCGGTC
Organism: Erethizon dorsatum; assembly: GCA_028451465.1. NCBI lineage: Eukaryota > Metazoa > Chordata > Mammalia > Rodentia > Erethizontidae > Erethizon > Erethizon dorsatum. The sequence goes on from CM051825.1 coordinate 16,352,780, forward strand.
CCCCGTGTGCTGCGTTCAGAGGTGTGGGACCTTTAGCAGGTATTCAGGTCCTCAGGGCTGAGGACTCCTGAGCAGGAGAATCCCATGGTCATGTAGGTTGGCGTTGCTTATCTTTCCCGTGCTTGCTATGCACTGCCTACCTTGCCACAGGGTGTAGCTAGACAGCGCTCACCAGATGCTGGCCCCTCTGTCTTCTAGTCTTTACCATTTTCTCCCATCAGGTGGTCTGCAGTAGGAAGCAGACGAGGACAATAGGAAGAGTGGGTGACCCTCCTGTGGGGAGGGCTAATGCCTGAACAAGGAGGAGGTTCTTGTTCTCGCCCCGCTCTTCTAGGTAGGTCGGTTCTCCTTGATTTCCCAACAGCACCTGCTGAGTCCCCAGCTTCAGTCTCCCAGGCAGGGGCTGGGGGTCATGGTAGCTGGGGTGCAGTGGAGGAACACCCATGGGTGTCTGAGTGCTGGGTGCCTGCCCACTGGAGGAGCCCCCTTGGGTAGGGCTGGGGGCGAGGGTGGGAAGCGGTTCTCGGTGTTCCTGTTGTAGCCTTCTGCTTCTGGACAGCCACGTGTGCTTCACAAACCTTCCCCGTATCCTGTGTTGGACTGGCATCCCAAGAGGGCAGCTGGTGTTTACTGATTTCACTCCTTTGGTGAGCTCTGGGCCATGAGGGGTCTACTGGTGTTTGGTTTGGTTGTTGGTGGTACTAGGGATTGGACCCAAGGGCCCTCTGCCACTGAGCTACATCCCCAACTCCTTCTGAGACTGGGGTTGGGGGGTGTCTTCCTAAGTTGGCCAGACAGGACTTGAACTTATAATCCTCCTGCCTCAGCCTTTCAAAGCGCTGAGATCACAGTGTCCAGCTCCACTGGTGTTTTGAGAGGACAATCCTGGTTTTTATGGGGTGTGGGGAGGATAGTGCTTGAGTCCATCTCTCTGGTGGGGAGTCGCAAGTTTGTCTTTGATTTAGGGAGGAGTCAGCTGTAGTGGGCGTAGGGCACACCCCATGGGAACCCTCGCCACCCTCCTTGGGAACAGAAATGACACTGGCTGGTGGGCACAGGGACAAAAGGAGCTGCTGCAAGCTGGCCAGGCCCCACTCAGGAGACTTGAAACAGCAGCACCACCTGACTTTTAGAATTTGATGCAATAACCCACCTGCACACACCAGCATGAGCTGTGCCTTAGCATGCGGCCTCACATCAGTCCGGGCTGAGGTGTGCTTGGAGGCACTGCGGCAGGGTTTGTATTGGCTTTCTTCTTTATACCAGGAAACAGCTTTGAGAGGCTTCTTGTCTTCATCGTCTTAGGAACTGAAAAACAACCCCAGTTTTGTTTGCTTGCTTTTTTTTTTTTTTTTTTTTTTTAACCCGAAGGAAGAGGATAACTTAAATGTAAGAAGTTCTTGGTTAGTTTAAAGGGAATTGGGGGACTGTCCTGTTTGAAACCCATCACTGTCATTTTATGGTTCCAGTCAAAAGGCCTGTAGTCTAAATGTACTCTGGCTCTGTTCTATCTCAAGTTTTAGAATCATCGTGGAATTTTGTTTGCATGTGTGTTACAGTGCTATGTATCTGGCCTGCATGATTGCAGGTGCAGAGGTAGTTGGAGTAGCCTTTTGTAGAAATGTAAACCAGGGATGTGTCTTTCTGTCACCTCCCTCTGGCTGGGTGGGGTTTGTGTTTAAACTAGTGTTTTTGCCTGTTGTCTAGATTGATGTGTTAAACTTTTTTCATTAGTGAGGTCCCATTTCCTTTAGAGATGCCTTTTCCTGCTGAATGTGGAGCTCTGTCTAGAGCAGGGGTGGTGAGCCTCTGGCACACGCGTTACTGTTTTTCTTTAAAGCCAAAAGATGTTAAAGTATGAGTTTGTCTTCCTAAACTAAACCCTCAGTATTCAGGTTTAATTGCAGTGTTGGCACTTTAGGATAAGTAAGTGGGTTGCATTTTGGGCACTCATCTCTAAAAGGTTCACCATCACTGTTCTAAAGCGATCTCTAGGTACTCAGATCTGCATAAAAACACACAATGCCACTGTGCTGAGTGGAAAGGGTTGAAAACATGGGATGTGCTTTGAATGTGTGTGTCCTGTGTGGGTTAAAACATTGGCAGAAATGTTTTTGATTTAATTGGTCATTAGTTGTTGCCAAGGACAAAATTCTGGACATGTGTGAGAATGCATGTCCAAACCCATCATTTGCTTAAAGTTCCTGGTAAACGCAGACTTAGGCTATGTTTATTTAAGGAAGATGGCTAGAACTTCATCAGACGCAATTTTATTATTGCTGAGGCCATTTCTTTCTTCTGTTACCTCAGAGATCAGATTGCAGGGATATCACTTCCACCTCCCATGCAAATTAGGGCCTAGCATGCTTTGTGGTTGCCATGGAAACTGCCGGGTACCAGTTTCTTCCTCCTGTTTCAGAGCTCTTCTTGGTCTGTCACGTGCTTTTGTCCTCCTTGCCTTTATATATCCCCAGTGGACAAATCTAAGCATTGCCCTGATCTCTTTCACTAGTCTCTGACCCTCCTGGAAACATTTTATCAGTCTCTGATCTTCCTTGATGAAATTTAGAGTGAACAGATTGACACACATGGAAAGCACTAGATGCTGGATTTGCGGGGGTTTGGAGTCACTTGGCTTGTGAAGGGAGGTGTCAGCCATTACTGTAGCTTCTCATTCACATGTGTGTACTTTTGTGGGGGCTGTTAGGCATTTGTATGCACAATGCTCCTCGATATTGTGCTAATATCATTGAATATCCAGTGATATTAGCATTGCACTGCTTAGTTCACTTAACAGCAGTACAGTATTTAGACTAAGATGGGAATCAAATGTTCCTATTCTTACCAATCCGGAGAGTTTGGTTCATTACTGGCATTGGAAATGTGAAGAGGAGATTGTCACAATAAATGGTGTCTCCTTTTCCCCCACCTCAGTAAGGTAAATATCAAGCAAGACTATTTTCTCCTTTGCTTTAGGCTCAGTGGTTTTGATTTGCAAAGATAGAATCTTCTGGAGTGTAATCTTCATAAAATGCCTTGATGGATCTGTTCCGATAGTTGAAAGCTCATTTTGCAGAATTACCTTTATTTAATCAGCACTGTCCATACTTGATTTTCCTACATGTTTTTGGGTGGGAGGAGCTGGGGTGTCGTTGCGGTCCAGGCTGTACCCAGTTGACATTCGGGGTTTCAGAGTGTGGTCCTTCACCCCTGGGCAGATGGTCAGTCGTCGTTTATCTTTGTATTTCCTCTGTCTGGCAGAGTATCTGATGTGTGATAAACACTTGCATGTTTTTGAGAATAAACAAATTCTAAGAGTAGCTAAATAAAGTGTAAGGAAAGGAAATCTTTGTAAAGGAGCCATCATATTTCAGAAGCAAATAATCCTGTTTAGAATAGTCCAGATCTCCCACTTTCTACCGTATTGGGAGGAGACGTGTATATGTAGGAGAAATCTTACCCAGACGTGTTTCACTTCAAAGGGTTAGGAATGAACCGAGCAAATGTTCTTTTTGGGGTGCATAGCAGTATACTGTTCTTTCAGTTGGGGGGGCCGCCCCCGCCCCCATTAGCCTCTGGCACCATGTGTATTCACCAGGTTCAAAACTCCTCAGTTTTCTATTCAGAAACCTGAATGTACTGCGTGAACTTCGTTTTACTCACTGGGGACATCTGATTAGGATATAAGGAGGTGCCCCCCCCCCCCTTTTCTTTTGATGGTGGTACTGGGAATTGATCCCCGGAGCTGGGAAAAAGAAATGATCAGTGAGGTGCTAGATATGCCCATCAGCCTGATCTGATTGTATATGTATGTGTATTGAAATGCCACACTGCACCCCAATATGTACAATTACTGTGCCAATGAAAAGTAAAAATACGTTAAAAAAGGTGTCAGTTTAGATAGTGACCCCATAGATTTTTCTGAAGAGATTTTACTTCCAATGTTGACCCTTCAGGAACATCGAATCAGAATGGTGAAGCAGTTTGTCTTCTGTTGCAGTCCTCATAAATCTGCAGTCACTAAAGGTAGGCCAGTGGAAAGGGACCTTGGCTTTTGTTACGTAAAACAGATGGGAGCTTGTTCCTGGGAAGGCAAGTGGGCTAGCTGGACAATGCCCATGTTTATTTTTATAATCCATCTAGGACCTAAGGTCCATACAGTACCAACATGAGCACAGGATTTGTTGAAGTAGAAGTTTGGTTTGTGTTTATGATAGTAAAAGCTACTTACTGTCTGTGATCCTCTCATTTCTGTGTGTAATAAATGGCAGCCATAACACTATAAAGTTGGCTCTTACCCAGTAGTTCTCTGACGTGAGCGTCCATCAGAATCACCCGGAGGACTTAAGACCCAGCTCTGCCATGTTGGGCCTCGAGAGTTTTTGATTCCATAGGTGTGAGGTGGGACCTGGGAATCTGCATTTCTAATTCCCAAGTAATTCTGATGCTGCTAGTTGAAGAATCACTCTTGGACAGTCACTGTATCATTTAAAGCATTAAGCAGTAAATAGTAAACAGTCAATCTCTGCTCTCTATGTATTCGCTGTGTAAGTAGACAGTGATTATCTCTGAGGTTAAGAATTCCTGGGCCCAGTTACCTCTTCTATTACTCTTGTTAGTCTGTTGCCAAATATTTCCTTCCTCAGCTTGTTCATCTGTCTTGTGCAGAGGCAGGAGAGTACTAATGTCTTTCCCTCCCTTGCAGTTTATTTGAAATTATTTATAGACCAGTCGTTGACTTCACGCCTCTCCCCAGCCCTTTCTGTCTTTTGGGGATGGAATTTCAGTGTAGCAGATATGTAGGTGCTCTACCTAACCCTAAGGGGATGCCATCCGAGCAGGGTTTCCAGTCACAAACAACTCATCACAGCAGATTTGATTTAATCTTGGATTTGGCTTTGAAATACTAATTTTCAGGGTATTCCTAGTTCCTGTTAGGTTACAGTACATGGTACTTTCCTTATACTTCTTTTATCTTGTACTTTGTATTCATGGATGACATTCTGGCTGATAGGCAAGAATACAGTATTCATCATGTGCCTGTTTTTTACACTAAAAATATTTTTAAAAATATTTCTTTGCCTTTTAGATTTGTTTGATTACCCTCCCCAGCTTGTGTGCATGTGTGCATAATGTGTCTGTGTGTGGTGGCATGGCCATAACGAGGTTCAGAATACTGTAGTTACGTATATGTATATCAGGGCACTTATTCTTTTTCCTTAGTTTCACACGTTTCAACTTGCACGAGCCTTAATTTGATTCACATCCAGTGGGGAAATCTGCCTGTAAAACCCATACACCTCCATAAGTCTGTCTTCCACCGTCCAGTGTTAATAGTATATATATATTTTAAACAAAGCAAGTTTGTTGTTGATCAGAGAGAGACAGACAGATGACACTAATGCTGTAGCTATCCTTCAACACAGAATTCATGCTTCTGGTCATGTTTGCTGTGGCAGGCAATTCCCCATACCCATCAACATTTTCTCAGTGACCTATGTTTTAAAATGGGATTGTTGTGTTTTTGGCCCAGGGGGTTATTTAGGGGTGGGGGTATCTTTCAATGAATGCCTGGCACAGAAATTGGGAGGGAGCCAGTTCGCTGGAGGATTTGATGGAGAGAGATTTTCAAAAAAATTCTTGCAAGGGCAAATAAGGTCAGCTCTGGTCTGTGTTTATTTTAACCACTGTGAAGTGTGGAAGGGAATGCATTGGTTTACCATCGTCATGGCAACAGATGCTGTTCTTACCCTGGGCACAACAGGAAGTGGACCCATTCATTTATCCAAATATGAGTCCTAGAATTCCACTATGTGACTCCATGGATTGTTAATTCACATATTTTGATAGAAGGTGGTTGTGTATTCTCCAGTAGTTTTCAGTAGTAGCTTAATCCTACTCAAGTCAATAAATACCCTTCTCAAGCTGCTGTTTTTTGAGCTCTCAGGAGGGGATGAGTTTGATTCTCAAGTATGCAGCAGTTTCTCACTTTCTGTATCTGAGGTCTACAGAGAGCCTTACTTCTGGGGCACTACTTGCAGTCTTATGGTCTGTATAATTCATGATTTAGACAAAAACAAATTTATTTAGTAAATAGCTTTGGAATTAATTTTTTTCAGTATTGGGGACTGAACCCAGGGGCGCTTTCTCACTGGGCTATCTGTGCAGACCTTTTTGTTTGTTTCCCAATTTTGAGACAGTCTCACTACGTCACCAAGTTACACAGGCTGGGCTGGGACTTGTGATCCCCGCCTCTGCCTCCCAGAGTGCTTTGGAAGGTTATAGCACACGCCACTACGCCTGACGCAAGCTGTGCTCTTATGTGATTGCAACCGTAGGAACTAATTCTCGCGCCCGAGCCGACGCGTGCGTTCTTGCGTGCGTGCATGCGTTCTTGCGTGCGTGCATATGCGTTCTTGCGTGCGTGCACATGCGTTCTTGCGTGCGTGCATATGCGTTCTTGCGTGCGTGCATATGCGTTCTTGCGTGCGTGCATATGCGTTCTTGCGTGCGTGCATGCGTTCTTGCGTGCGTGCATGCGTTCTTGCGTGCGTGCATATGCGTTCTTGCGTGCGTGCATATGCGTTCTTGCGTGCGTGCATATGCGTTCTTGCGTGCGTGCATATGCGTTCTTGCCTGCGTGCGGTGCTGGGGATCAAACCAAAGGCCTCAGGCAGGCTAGGCAGACTCTCCACCATTGCGACACACCCCAGCTGCCCCAGAACACTTTTGAAAGTGGTAGGAAGTTGTTAATTAACTAGAGGCCTAAAATGAGATGTAGCAGACAGCTACTCTGGAGGCCGAGGAAGAAGGATCACTTGGACCGAGGCGTTGGAGGCCAGATTGGGTAAAACATTTTCCTCACCCCAAAAGACAGGGTCACCCTAGTGATAGGGCAGTAGGGCGGTGTGGGAAACTACCTGTGTGTTCTGGCAGAGGACTTCTGCTTTTCGCCAGGCACATTGGGACATTATCAGTCTGTTACTTAAACTAAGTTCGAAGTATGATTTCTGGATTCCAGATCCTCACAAGGGCCGGGTTAGTTTCACAACCTCTCAGAAACGATATTTTAGGGCCGGTGAGATGGCTCAGCGGCGTAAGCGCCTGCCTTGCAAGCGCGAGGGCCCGAGTTCGACTCCCGGAACCCACATACGAAAAAGGGGCCGGTGATATCGCTCAGTGGCACGGGTGCCTGTTGGCGCACGAGGTCCTGAGGTCGACCCCCCGGTACCCACAAAAAAAAAAACAAAAACAGAAACGATATTTTAGCTTAGTAAGAAAAAAAGGTACCACTAGGATTTGGTGGCATGGCTTTCCCCCTTAATCAAAAGGCTGGGGAAATTGCAGTCACATTTGTTGGAGGGTAAAAGTGCAAAAAGACTTCATTCTCCACTTGTTGCTCTGGGTTCCAGCTTTCTCTTAGATTTACTTCAGTATTTTCCTGCTTTTTTTTTTTTTTTTTTTTTTTTTTTAATCTGTTTGATGCCCGTTAGGGTTATTGTGAATATCTTGGCGTGTTGCGTTTCTGAGGATAACACAGGCCTGTGGCTTCCAGTAGCCCACCACCTCACTGCAGTGCTTGGTTTGAGAAGTGTGGGGTTGGCAGAATCCCTGCTGTCTCGAGCGTTAGAATTCTAGGTGGCATGGGCCTGCAGCTTAGATGATTTCTACACAAAGGCTTCCCTGTAATGATATTTAATATTCTGCGTTTTCATGTTCACTTAAAATGAGTTCAGTTCATGGGAGAATGATATTCCGGTGCCTATCCCTCTCTGAGATGTCATTTAATTCCTCCCATGGACATAGTGTTTGCTTATGTTCCTCTCTCAAAAGACTTGGACTTTTGGAGCCCTGAATAGAATGAATCCAGCACCAGGCCCTGGAAGAGCCTGGATGCATAGCCCTCCCCTGTGTACCCACTGCGCACCTACTGGGTGTTTTTATCGTTGAGCTAATCAGTGTAGATTCTGTGAGGAAGCCAGGGGTGTGAGGTCTGTCATTACTTTGAGAAAGACTTTCAGAAGGTAGGCTGGGGAATGCGTTGTACCTTTCTTCCTGGCAAGGTCCCTCGTGGTGAGTGAGTTCCTGCGTAGATTTCTATCCCAGAGGGAGTTGTCGCAGGAAATGGCCGCTGACTCCCTGGTGTGGCCTGGTCCGTTTTAGGTTGTCAGGCTGTGATTGGACTAGGCTGCATTTCATGACATCTTAAGGCTCCGCGTTTAGATCTGAAAAGCAGAGCTTACGTCTTCATTTCCCATTCCCCAGGGTCCCTTCCTGGGCTCACACAGTGAACGTACTTGCGTTGCTCTTGGGCTGGGGCTGTGTGGAGCTCAGTGGCCTGGGGAGGCCCTGGCTTGGGTCTCTAGCATGAGGTCGGGCAAGAGAGGGACCAGGAGTTACTGGAGCTTGTTCATCTTTGTTGAAGTGAAGGCGGAAGGAGGACCAGGTAGGTTTATAGGTTTTCTGAGTTTGACTTTGTAGTCAGTCTTTTTTTTACTCTTTTGTGAAATGTTTTCTGCCACTCAGTAGTGTTTTTATTATTTCTAGCAAAGGTTTGTTGGTTTCAAAATCCCTGATCTGAGAAATCAAAGAAATCTTAGAATAAGATGTTACTTATCTGGTGGCACAGTGAGCCCTAATAATGCATCCTTTTTCTACCTGCAGTAATCGTTTGTATAACATTTTTTACTTTTAAAATTGTATGACATGGGCCAGGGATATAGCTCAGCGGCACTAGTGCCTGCCTAGCAAGCGCAAGGTCCTGAGTTCGATTCCTGGTACCAAAAAAAATTGTATGACATAAAGAAACGGTCTTAACAAAGCTGTGAAATAGACTGCTTACCTCTCCCTCAGAATCACTTCTGCATCTCTGTTGCAGAAAGTAGGGTGTACAATCCAAGAATTGAGTAAAATATGTGAGAATGTCAGGGAGGAAATAAACTTCTTCCACGTTAAAGTTTGAGTTGGGGGGGGGGTCTGAGAATTACAGGAACAAAAAACAGTTCAGTAAGACAAAGGAAAACGCAGTGTAGTTCTCAAAGATGCTCCTCCCTATCAGTTTGCAGTTGACTCTCTTGGGGTAGGGGCTGGGGGTGGCAGAGTTGCAGTTGCAAAGAGAGTAAGTTACTTCTGGAGGGTGAGGTAGTGGAAAGGGGTGCACCCCTAGGAAAATACATGGGAAATTTTGATAGTTTTGTGACAATGTCTGTTCGTTTACTCCCAGGCAGGGCATTTATGACTTCCGAGCTATTTTTGGAGGTTTCTACTTCATTTTAGTAGATGGATGAGAAATTTCAGGCAGTCTAGCACGTTCATCTCAAAGTACTATAATTTTTATGAGCAGCTTACTTTGTGTGCCTTCAAGACCAAACAAAAATGTGCTTGTGGACAAGAGCAGGTCAAAGAATTAGATGGGGAATTCCTTTTGCAAACTTACACATAGGTTCCTCAGGGTCAGTGGGGCCTAGGGTGTGAGTTTATCATAGCTTCCCTTGGAGGTTATTTTGGAAGCTTTGACCAGCTGGAAGTGATCTACCAGCCTCCTTTACAAATTGCTGGAGGTGGAGCCATAGCTGCCCTTCCCAGCAGTGATATATGGCTGGGAGCAGGGAGTTTGACAGCCTATTGACACAGCTAAAGATGGATGCTTCTTGGATCAAAGGAAGACCATTAGGGCATGTTTAGGCTGGTGGAACTGAAGAGAGTCATTATAAAGAGAGCAGTTAAACACCCTCCTTCCCACCCCCCCACACCTTTATGAACGTGATTCTGCATTTGCCCAGTTTGCTGGCACAACGTTTTGCTAAAGTCAGCAGTGAGGAAGAATGTGCTCACAGTTCAGGGACTGGCGAGGTAGAGAAGGATGTCATTTAATCCCATGATTGCTTATCATATCATTGTTTCCAGTTTGGACAATGTGACAATTTTTTTCTTATTCTTTCTCACCTCTTTTATTGTGGTCCCCATATGGAGTCCAACTGCCCTGCCCTCCCTTCCCCCTAAAACACACCTTAAGAAATGTTATCTTGTCTTCTGAGGTGGCTTAGCTTGTGCTGGTTTGTGCGGTATAGCTTGAAAACAGCTTCAGAGTAAGTTCCCTCCAAGGCGTGTTTCCCATCTGCTCGATTTAAGTATGGTAGTTTGTTCTGATTTTGGCTGGGGGAGTGGAGCCACGGGAGAAGCAAATATGCACCTGTAGGAAGCAGTTACCTCTGGTTTTGAAGGACTCACTGACACTAGGTTTGAGGCTGGAGTGAAAGGTGAGATTTTGGAGGTTAGCTGTTCGTTAAATTTCCCCGTATTAAGTGTTATCCGTAGCATCTTTTATTGTTGGAGGTTTTTAAGTCGGTTTGTTGTGTGGATCTCTGCCCTGCTTCGCAGCTCAAACCCCCTGTTGCTTTCACATTTTATTAGGATCATGAGGAGCTCATAATTGTCTCCCATTTCTTTGATTCTTCCCTTTCGTACTGCCATTCAGAGGACACGAGCAGAGCCAAGCTCTAGTGGGACCTCAGGAGTAGGGCTTTCAGGTAGATCTGTAGCTATAGCCTTCTTGGGAGGGTGTGAGCCATACCCGAGGAGGCTGACCTGGTGGCTGTCTTGTGTCCTGTCTGCAGACAAGAAAAATGGGCTGCTTCTTAGGACTTAATGGAGGACTTAGTTGAACAGGAAGCCTCTGAGCCTTTCAGAGTTGCTGAGGTGATGTGCAGTTTGGATGTTTTTATCTTGAGCCTTGCTTAGCAGTTTGGTTCTCAGGATGTTTCTCGGAACTAAATGAGCCTCAGAACTTGTCCTGGAGTTCAAAGGCTCAGGAAAGGAGTGATTAGTCAGCAGCACTGGGTGAGAACAGCTTGTTTTAATTTGCTGACATCCTTAGTCTCACCTCTTGGAGATTCTGTGGTTTTGCTCAAGTCCTTACAAAGCCCCTTGAGCTGCTTTTCCAGTGTCACAGCAACTGCAAATGTGGAATCTCTGGCCATGTGCTATGAGGCACTTGTCATATTAATAGCAGTCTTGTACCTTTAGCAGCAGGGTTTTGTTGGTTAAGTGGCTGAAAGACAGCATTTGACATTCAGCTTGTAAATCAGGCGGTGACGTTCCCCTGTTGCAGAAGTGCTCATTTGTGCTGTGAAGTCTGGTCAGAAGGCCCGGCCAGACCCATCTTGAGGGATCATTGAAGCCACATACACTAACTAAGGTAGACATGTTTGTTCTGCAGCTGTTCACTGCGGAGCTGTTCACCTCTGTCCATAGATGTGACTGCTTTCATGTATGGTAGTTGCCCCTTTACTTGTGGTTTTGCTTTCCGTGGTTTCAGTTACCCGTGGTCAGAAACTATTAATTGGAAAATTCCAGGAATATACAATTCATGAGTTTCCAGTTGCACTGCCATTCTGAGTTGTGTGATATGATCTCTCATCGTCCTGCTGCTTCTTGCCCATGGTGTGAACTGTCCCTCTGTCCAGCGTATCCATGCTGCGTGTGACGAGCGTTCCAGGTGGCAGAATGATTATGTCTGTTCTGTGAGTTCACAGTGGCTCTTCCCATTGCCTTCTGCATTTGTGTGTGTGTGTGTGTGTGTATTCTGTTTTGTTTTTTGGAGACAGGGTCTCACTATGCAGTTCAGGCTGTCCTGAAGCTCACTACGTAGCTCAGGTTGACCTTAAACTCATGGTGCATCCTCCTGCCTCAGCCTCCTAAGTGTTGGGATTACAGGAGTGCACCGCCATGCCTGGCTCAGGTGGAATGATTATGAAGTGTGCAAACAAGGCCGGTCACCGAGCCACATACGCGTAATCCCAGAGGCTCAAAAGGATTCCAAGTTTGAGCCCAGTCTGGAAAGTTTAGTTGACACAGTTTCTCAAGATAGCTGGGGATGTATGTAACTCAGGGTGAATTGCCTGGGTTCAATTCCCAGTATTGCGAAAAAAAAATTTTTTTTTTGAGTTAGAAGTGTGAGCTTGACCCTTTCTGCCCCAGGACCCAGGTCCCCTGGTCCCCCTGTTTGACTTAAATTGCCATTAGGTTTTTAAAAAAAATTTTTTATTAGTACACATTTGCAGTACATGATTATTACATTTTTTGTGTGGAGTTGGTATTTGTATATAACACTTTTTTTTTTTTAATCCCCTTCCCTCTCTCTCCTCTCCCTTTATCTCTTCGTCTTTTTGGGGGCACCACTATTAAGTAAAATAAAGGCTATTTGAACACTGTGAGCCTGTGACAGACAGTCGATCTGTCGGGCGGGTCGTGTATACTGTGGATGTGCTGGACAACGCGACGATTCATGTCCTGGCAGGACAGAGTGGGGTAGCCATTGGGGTTCTGCTTTCTGGCTTAAAGTATGTTTCCCCTCCTGTGCAGCCTTGAATGTTGCTAGAAATTCAAGGCACCCTTCAGCAGGAAGGTGATTTTTGTGCCTTGACTCCCTGTTGCCTGCACTGAATTGTTGCAGTTCTCTTGGTTTTTGTTTAAATTTGCACGCCACTGATGTGTCTCTTAGAGCCATCTTGGCAGCTGCTGGGGACACAGATCCTGAGTAGAGACGCTGAGTCTGCAGTATCCTGAGAGCCCGTTTCTCTGTAGGGGAATGTGCTCCAGGGTCACAGCACAAGCAGTAAGAAAGTGGAGAATTACTCTTAGATTTATTAGCTCTGAGCAGTACCTTTAATTATGATCAAGTTCCCTCATCTTCAGGCATTTGTCATACAGACCGGGCCCCTTTTACAAATGTTCCTGAAGAGACAACGTGTGAATCATAGTGAATCCTTTTATTACTGAAAATCATTTTGGTTCAGGTAATACCTCATACTTTGAAAATTACAAATGGTTATTTTTCATCCTGATAAATAAATTTGTTAGAGCCCCTAAATAAATTCTTTGGGCTTGTTCTGAAACAAACGTGCTCTGGAACACTGTGTAGCATCGCTTTAGTTTTTTCTTTGCTTGTGAAATTACCTTTTCCAATGTGAATGAGAAGGTAACCCTGTGCATTTTATATCTAGGCATATCTTTTGGCATTGAAAAAAGCGGGATTGTGAGTTTCTGTTTTTCTTACGAGCAAGGAACTTTGAGTTGCTGTGGCTTTGGTGGGATGAAGGGAATATATTGCAAACAGGGTTTATGTTACTACTCCTGTGAACAGACCTAGATTCTTAGCTGGCATCAGATGTTATTGCGGGTTCTAAAAGTTGGCCATTGGCAGTGCTTGTCATAATTCAGAGTTGCCTTTTCCCCCAGGGATTCCAGAGCTGGAGTCTAAAGACTCGCTACTGCCCTCTGTTGGTGCTTGTGGGCTACTTCGTGACAGTTCTAGTGAGCAGGGGAAGGGTCTGGGATTTCTTTTGGGTTACTCTTCCAGCGAAGCAGGTCTTAGTGTACTTAGTGCCTCAGAGGAAGGAGATGAAAGAAGCCAAAGCTTTGCTAAAGCACTGGCCGGCTTTGTGTGTGTTGCTGTTGTGCTTTGGTCTGCATGTGCTGAGTGGACTTCATTTATTTATTTATTTTGGTGCTGTTTATCAAACCTAAGACCTTGAGCATGGCAGGCAGGCACTGAGCCCCAGCCCCAGCCCTTGAGTAGACTTGGGAATCCCACCTGGCACACAGCTCCACCCAGAAGCGTTGCAGTGGCCAGTGTCTGCAGTTAGTTTTCATTTACACTCTTAGAAGGGTTCCACCACCTGAGAGAATGGGCGAACAAGCTGTGCAGTGCTGTAGAATGTCGTTTCTTCATCTGTTTTTCTTTTTTCTTGAAATACAATTCTCACCTCACAGGTCATTCATTCTTCCCTCCCAATTCTTGCCAGGAGTTGGTTGCCAGGAGATTTTTGGCAGTTTGCAGTTGGGTATTGAGTAACCTAAAATTGTAAAAACTTGCTAGGGTTTTTGTTGAAATGACATTTTAAAAACTAAATTGGCAGTCTCACCTTGAGAAGGAGTAGAAAGGCAAATTAACATTTTAACTGGCACATCTAGGCTTTAAAAACTGAATGTACTTGGGATAATTTGTTCACACCTTGTACCTACAATAATTTATCGGCAATTTCTTTGGCCAGATCATGTCTAGATTCCTAAGGTGTATCTGCATGTTGTTTTTCTCACTCTCGTTACCCCTGTTGACCCATTGGCAACTCTTAGCTCCTGGATTTTGAATTGGATCCTTGCTTGGTAAGAACAAGGCTGTGCAGCCTGGGGTGGCAGGACAAGCAGCTTTGCCTAGGTGGTACACTAAAACTGGCATGACATTCCTATAACTGACATATAGGTGACATTTGTGACTGATGGAACAAAAGAGCTTTGTGTTGCCTCTTTAATTGTTGATTAATGATGATCCCTCTCCAATTTGACATGGTTGCTTTCTAGAACACAAAAGAACTCAATGTCAAATGTTTCCTTGATCCTGACATTCATGATTTCCAGGCAATCTTGGTTCTTTGACGTTTCAGAATGCCACATAAGATTTCACGTATCATAATTGAATAATTTTGTTAATTGAATCAAAAGCTGTACTGCATATTAGTTTTCATACCATTTGTGTGGGATGTCATCAGCTAACCTGAGGTTTATGTTCATCAAGGAATGTTTAACTTGGGAAGAAGTTGTTCTTAGCTTTTACATATTTAGTGTCATTACCTTTTCATATTCTTTTCTCTTTCCTCTCCCCTAATCCTTTCCCATGAATAAAAGAAAAGGAAGGCTCATCTTTCTCACTGATGGCTGTTTTCTGAGTGAAATGTTGGTGAGCAGTGGTGACATCTTCCCCAGGTGGTGGCAGTGTTTATGTTTGCGATACTTGCCTACGTGGGCCAGCTTCTTGATTGGTTAAGCTGATGAATGCAAGCATAAGTAGTTATATTAGTGTTCTTTAGGGTATCTGTGTTGTGCAGGAAGCTGATGCATTTGTATAAATGAGTTATTTCTGACTGGAAGGATTCAGTATTAGGAAGCAGAGTATAGATAGTGTTGCTACAATTTAATAGTTTAAGGACGTTGTGGGGTGATTTATGGGATGGCGATGTCTTTAAAAAATGCATTATTGTCCATCTCTTCTCCAGGCTTTTAAAGTGCTAGGTGTACTATACTCTTGGTTCATTGAGCCTGGGTCTCATGCAGTCCAGTCTGGCTTTGAACTTGGGATCCTCCTGCCTTAGCCACCTAAGTGGTAGGATTACAGGTGTGTGCCACCACGCCTGGCTAGTTCTCTTCAATCTGCTTTCCTTTTTTTTACCTGTCACAGAGAAGATAGAAAGTTGGTGCTAGGAATCTCAGCTATACAGGCAGTTCGGAGATTGAGATTTCTCACTGTGCACCGGCAAAAGATCATTACGTGTCATCCAGAGGTGCTGACTCATAGAAGAAAGGGATTGTTACAGGAATTACTCTACTCAGGTACTTGTTTGGCTGCAGAGGTCAGAGCTCAGAAGCTTGGAGCTAAATGGAACTTTACTTGTTTTTTTGTTGTCATTTTTACTTTTTAGTAGTTAATCAAAGCCCACTTTGCTGTAGGTGACAAGTTAATTGAGCTATAGCCCAGATTTTGCGATACCGCTGCTCTTTGCCTGGTGCCAGTCTGACCAAGCCAGACCTCTTCAGGATTCACTGGGGAGGGGAATCAACTAACAGAAAGTTCCTTTAGGCAAATCTGGCTATAGCAAACTTAGTCTAAATAGCTCCCTATGTAACTTAATTAAGATAAGTGTTGCAAATATTTAATATCCTGTGGTTTTTTAGCATAAACAGACTATTTCATCTGTTTTATATGTAAAACACAGAACGAGGCCTGTGAAGCAGTATGACTAGATGGCAAGAAATGGCATAAAGCAGGCCTCTGTATAGCAAAATTCTTTTGCAGACAGCTGACCCCTCTTTTTGTTGTTGTGTGATGTCCTCACAATGTTGCCAGCAAATGCCGATTGTAATTATGGGAACAGGGTGGGAGGTGCGCTTGGACCCTAAGTGCATAGCTAGTGTTCTCCGTCTGCAGTTGAGAGAGAGCTGGCCTCTGCTAGCCTCTGGGTTCACTTGAGGATGTGTTTGTTTTCTCTTTACTATTCAGGATGTTTACAGCCGCCCTGTGTGGTTTGCCCACGACTGCACTTGCATTTGAATTTGGTGGGCAGCTTGCCCTGGGTGGAGGATCCCCCTCCCCAGCCCCCCACACCCTCCAGTGCACACACATAGGCACACTCTTGTAGCTTTGAGTAGCTGCCAGGTTTGCAGTGTGTTTGTGTCTGGGGGTAGAATAGAGTGGGTAATTATTTTGGGGATGGAAACACAGGAAATTTTTTTCTTTTTCTTCTTCTTTTTTTGAATAGGCCTTTCATTGAGTTGGCAAAGCGTCAGGGCCTGCTCCCACACCGGCACAAAGAGCGCAGCCCGGCTGGTCATTTCGCCATTGCCAAACATACAGTTTCTTTATTTTTGAATGAACAGACCCTTCCCTTCCTACCCACTCCTTACCCTTTGTTTAGAATTGGGATGTAATCTAAATAATTGGATTTACCAGCTTATGTGTTTAATATCAGAAGATTGAGTTATAAAGTGGTATTTTGGCACAAATGTCTCTCAGTGAGGGACCAGCTGTGCGCTGACCTCAGACTGCTCCCTGGTTCCTGCTTTCCGCACTCCAGTTGTGTGCATGCCCACTGTCCTCCTCGGGTTGGTAAACTACCAGAAACCCTGACAGAAAAGGAATTTAATTAACCTAGAGATTGCTGTTGTACTGCGGTCAGGGCTGCCCTAGAGATTGAGGGTGTAGGTAGCAGTAAGCCATTAATGCTACACTGCCGTCGCCCAGAGGAAACCTGGAGAAACAGTGCCACCCTCTTGCGAGGCTCCTCGTGGCAGGCTGCCCGGGGCACTTCAGATGCAGCATCCGAGGAAGGAGAGAGCGCAGGGGACTATTGTCGAACAAGACCAACCGGCATAGGGCACTGTCTGCTCATCAGTGGGGTTGCTTTACAAGCCTTGCCTTGCAGTTTAGTTTTATTTTTTATTTTTCAATACTGAGGATTGAACTCAGAGCCCTCTCACCGAGCTACATCCCCAGCCCTTTTTATTTTTTAAGACAGGGTCTGGTTAAATTGTCCATGCTGGCCTTGAACTTGTGATCCTCCTGCCTTACTCTCCCAGAGTGCTGGAGTTAAAGATGTGCACCACTGTGCCAAGCTCACAATTTTTCTTTTTTCCCCCACAATTTCTTTGTTAACTTTCAAAATAGTAGTAGCTGTTTTGTTCTGCTTCGTTTTGTTTTGGAATACTGGGACGATGAGCTCAGACCTGAGCATGGGATCCACCACTGGGCTGCACCCCTAGCCCAATGCTAGTGTTTATTTTGGTGTGTTTGTTCTTATAAGGGTGCTGTGCTTTTCTTTTTTAACCTAAAAACTGTATTAAGATTTATTTGAATGGATTTTTCGAAGTGATAAAGCAAGACATTTATTTGGCTGTTGGCGACACCATGTGACCCCAAATGAAAGGAAGGTGCGGGGAGCTCAGCGGAAAATAATGCTGGCTTGCGAGGCCTTGTACAGGTGGAAAGTGAAGAGGGCGGAGTGGCCCTTCCCCCCCGTGAAGCTCATGCAGCCTGACCGGGAAGCCCGGAAGGTTCTTGGTAAAGGCCGTGGACCTGTCTGCATGGTGTATGGCCATGGACAGTGGTGCTGTGAGAGGACAAGTGGAACGCAGTGGTAGGCCCTGTAGTTCCAGGGTAATCTGCGCCACATGGTGCAGAGCCAGACCTTATTTGGCTTTGGTTGGATGCTGGTAGTGATGGGCACTTGGCTCAGTAATTTGTAATTAAGTGATGATAGAAATTATGACCATACATGATGTTGAGCTGCTTTTTGGTGAACCTGCATTCCTGTCTGCCTCTGGGTAGATAGAGCTCTGCTGGGATGGCCAGTACCCTTACCTTGAGCAGAACCAGGCGTCCCCTCCACAGTTGCTGTTGGGTCTGTTTCCCACATGTCTAGCTGCCTTTGGGGTGGCCATTCAGTCTGTCCTGCAGCTCCACAACCAACCTTCACATGCTTAAGGGTTTGGGGTGGCGTGTGCCTGATAACTACACAGCAGTGCAGTGTTCTTGTTCCTTGTGCCACTCCTGGAGGCTTCTCTTCTGTATGTGCTTGCTTCTGTATGGAGAAGGAAACCATACAGAGGAGACTGCAGCAGAATGCTGTGTAGGCCTGGAGAAGGACCAGAGGGTGGATCTGGGGTACATGGTAGGTCACGGATGATAGCCATGTCTCTCTGAGGAGGTGGCTTTTGAACTAAGATATTGATAGAGCAAATATTGCTTAAAAAATAACAGGTCTGGCGTGCTCCCTGCCCTTGCGTGGCATGGGCGATGGCAAGAATCCAGACATGGCAAGATAGAAGAGCATTCCTGATGGAGGGAGCGGTTTTGAGTAATCAAGGTCCCTTTGGACCTTTCCTACCACCTTGCCTCTATCTGAGGCCACTTACTCCATGTACAGTACGAGTCCTGTCAGTCATTTGGCTTTCATTTCAGCAGTAGGCCTTCCCTTTTGGGACGTTTCAGTTTAATTCTGGACAGGTTATTGTTAGGGTTGAAAGCCTGTAGGATTCTTGAACACAAAAGTTCTAGAGAGGGGACACCCACCAGATGGCTTTGTCTCACCTGTCATGGCTAAACTCTGATCCAGGGACCCCATGGAATGGCTGCCAGTCCAGTTTGTTCTGCCTCTAAGCTTTGTGGCCCAGCAGGTCTCACCCCTCTCTGTTCATTCCCCTGGGGCAGTGATGGGTGTTACCAAATAGTTGAGACAAGCCTTGAACTTGCTATGTATTATGTAGCCCTTGCTAGGTTGAATTTGTGATCTTCCTGCCTCAGCCTCCTGAATGTATTGGGATCACAAGTGTGCGCAACCATGCCCAACAGGGGAGCTTCTTTAGATCCCTGAAACCTCCAAAGTCACTAGCTTTAAAAATTTACCCCAAACACCAAACAGAAGTAACAGCTTGGGTTTGTACTCTTCAGGGCTGGCTATTTGAATTTTGTAGTTCTTTAGTTCATACAAACTTCTGTTCCTTTGTTTCTGCTGCCCTAATCCCAGCTTTTACCAATCTCTTCATTACTCAGTCATATAAGTCGAATCATTTCTCCCCCGCTGGTATACATTCACTTGGTTTTGTGCATTTACCTTGGCTTCCTGACAGGTTTGATGTAATTGGTTTCTTCCACGTAAGGGTACAGTTAGAATTCTAAAGAGAGGGCATCTTCTGTAAGGTCCCACATTTTGTTTTTCCCTCAAGCATTCCAGTTTCTCCCCCTCAATCCCAGGAACCCTGTACTCTCCCCACCCCTGATCCCCCATGACCCCAAACCTCTCTTAGGTCAAACAGTATTTTCTTGGTAAAGCATTTTTGCTCTGCTAATGGCACAAAAGTTGATGCCTCTGGGGAAAAGGCCAGTTCTCTGTGTTGGGGTGGCATGAGTGCTGTGGAAGGTGTGGGTGCCCCTCACATGTGGGGCTGGGTGCAGCCCCCGCCTCTTTCATGCCCGCTAGCAGCCATCTTCCTCCACTGCAAGACTCGACGTGCTTCTCCAGCCCCCAGCCTCTCCAGGTGTAAATATTCAGCACATCTAGATCTCTCCCCCATTTCCTTGCTTCCAGCATTTGAGAGTGAATCCCGTAACCTTGAACCATACCTTCACTGCCAGGGCTTTGGCTTTGAGATGTGTTTGTTGCTCAAGCTTCTTGTTGTGTGAGACCAGCAAAGCAAAGTCAGCAGCTCTGTGATTCTCCTGGGACTCCAGGACGAAAAGCCACATCCCAGACCTGTCCTTTGTGGACAGGAGGCACTTAGTTTCCTGGTTTCATCTGGTCCTCACAAATGTTTAATCATTTGGGAGCTTGGCTGCTTTCTCTGAAGGTAATTTATTTTGCTGCCACTTTTTTAAATCTGTTACTACCTTATTTTTCATAGTCTTTCTGAGAAAGTCATCAGGCATAAAGTGCCTTTTATTTGAACAGCGGTAGAAACACTTTATCGTCGAGGTCCTGAAATTGTGAAGTACCTCCCTTGTGGCCCACTCTGTCATCTGTGTGTCGTCTGTGTTTACTTGTTTGCTTTTCATTATGGCCGTGCACTCGTCACATCATGTGTGGTATTTGTTGTTGCTGACTTCAAAAAAAATGCAGGAAACACTTAATATCCTGTTCACATGTAGGCAGTATTTTTTTTTTTTATCAAATTCCTGCAGTACTCAGAATGTAAATTGGGCCCATTTAATCTACATTAAGGAATTGTCAGTTTAAAAAAAATCTTTCAGTAGAACAAAAAAAAATTGGAGCAATCTAAATTAGAAAAGGAATTTCTTTTGTTTTAAAACATGTGGCAGGGCAAAGGGAAAGAGAAGCTTTGTTGAGAAGTAGGGTTGTCTTTGGGTCCATCTGCTGGGTCTGTCTGCTGGACAGGCTGTTGTAGTGGGGCTCTATGGGCTTGTCACATGCAGGGGGGTGTCCTGTGTGGCGTGGCCTTCCCTTCCTCTGTGGCGGTGCAGTGGCTGCCACCAGCTACCAGTGAATTGAGTACAGAAATTGAGGGTGAGCCTTTAGAAACTTAAAGCAGCTGACCAGATGCCATTGTTATCTGTTGAATGTCATAATAAAGTAGGGCTTATATTTTATCTACTTTAGTTATTATACATTATTAAAAAGCATACATGCATTTGCAACAGAATATTTAAAGTGCGAAAAAAATAACCAAACACAAAACTGTCTCTCTCAGTTCGAGCAGCACTGCTCTAATGCTGTCTGAATTCCCCTTCTCTCTAAATGTGTTCCTCTGTGTCCTTCCTCAGGGCTTTAGTAGCTTCCGAGATTCCAGGCAGTCAGTTGACTGCAAAAGAAGCTCGTTCTTTCCTCTGACATGGAGATGGTAATATTGCCCTGTTCCCTTTCCTTTTGAGAATTTCTGTTCACTTCGATTCGCTTTCTTCCTAGTGCCTCATTGGCGTGAGTCTCTCTTCTGTTACTGCTGGGTTATGAAGTGCTTGCTCTGCAAGAGCTGTGGTGGTGTTTTAAAGGCCTAGGTTGCCCAGTAAGTTGTCAGAGGAGTCCTGCTGTCTCCTTTCGATCCTGTGTCAGTTTGTACTGGGAATGAGATCTGGACAGTGCTTTGATGGAGCCTAGGGAGGGCAGGAGTAGATAGATGACTGGTTAGAGTGC
Source organism: Erethizon dorsatum (assembly GCA_028451465.1). Lineage (NCBI taxonomy): Eukaryota > Metazoa > Chordata > Mammalia > Rodentia > Erethizontidae > Erethizon > Erethizon dorsatum. The sequence goes on from CM051825.1 coordinate 16,373,974, forward strand.
AGGGAAGGTTAAGTTTAAAGTGAGAAGTACCTTGATTGAAAGGAGATAGTGTTCTAATTAAGCAAGGCAGGAAATATAAATGCCTCCTAATATTGTGATGTTTAATATTTTTTTGAGGGTAGGGTTTTATAAAGTAAAATTTAAAGATGTTAATTTGTACAAAGTGAAAAACGTGTGTGTATTGCTGTGTTGTTTTGTTAAATACTTGACTGATAATTATAAAATGTTATGGCATTTTGAGCATCAGCAGTCAGATACTACACTTATTTTATGTAATCTACTTCTAACAGTAAGTCTACAAGGGAAGACCTTTTTGTGTTTTAGAAATATATCTGATTTCTTTTCCTTTCTTATTAAATTGTACTAATTGATTTGAGTTTGGAAGCAGTATCAGTCACCCACAGTGTTTGATACTAATTTGAAATTCTAACCAGACTTATTTAATACTCTGTACATGGGCACATTTTTCCTCTTCCCTAGTGTTCCTGCCCTCAAATACCATTTCTTTAGTGTCTGTGTGAGCAGGTCTGGGGGCTAATTTGCAGGGGGACATGGCCAAGTTCTCATTCCTAGAGGTACTTTCTGTCCTCTTAGGTATAGTAAGTTGAGGTCTTTACAATTAAAGGCTAAGCTAGTATTTTACAATTTGTGATAAATGTTAGGTTGTACGTAAAGCAAAAACGTTCGTGTTCTACCTTGTGTAGAGAACAGGAAATCCACTATTGGAAACAGTGTTAGGAAAGAAGTACAGAATCAATTCCAGGATTCATTAGGGTTCAGGTTTGTCTTACACATTAGATTGTTCAGATGAAATGTGTCTGGTTCTGGAAGTCCGTTAGGTGGATCTGGCAGGTTGTGAAATGGTTGGCTATGCTACAGAGACATTCGGTTATATTTTCTGCATTTTAAAAGCTTTAATTAATTTAGGGTACTTTCGTGTTTAAATTCAGAAGAGGATAAAGGTGGGACCTGCTTGATTTGAGATTGAATGAATACAGGGCAGTGGTGGATAGACAGTCGGAGGTATCCCACGTGTCAGTGTAGTGTGCATGCACGTGTGTGTGTCTGTCAGTGTCAGAAGAAAGCATTGGGCACTGTGTAAACACAACAGAGTAATTCACCTTTTCTTCCTCACTGTGAACCTAAATAAAAGTACAAAAACTATGAATCTCCTACTGTCAAATATTGTGTGCCATTTTTTAAATACCCAGGCACATGAGTAGTTAATTGGTGCACAGACATACCCTTGCACGCACACAGTTCCTGGAGCGCATTTTACATCCATGTATAAAACACAGCCCTTTCACCAAGTTTATTGGACATTAAAGTAGGCTGTGGTTTAAGAGAGTGTGAGAGATATAGAACCTTAATTAGAAAGAAAGAGTGTGCTTAAAATGGGGTCTTTTTTTTTTTTTTTTTTTTAATTCCTTGTGTGTCATGATTTTATTGCTGCATGTAGGTCTATATCCTCCGGTCTCTTCTTAATTTAGTTTTAATTTTCTTTTGCTTTTGCAGGCCCAGGCTGCAAGCACAAAGGAAGTTTGCTCAATCTCAGCCGAATAGTCCCAGCACAACTCCAGTGAAGATAGTGGAGCCTTTGCTACCCCCGCCAGCTACTCAAATTTCTGACCTCTCTAAAAGGAAGCCTAAGACAGAAGACTTTCTTACCTTTCTCTGCCTTCGAGGTAAGCTTGGTGCCAGTCTGATTGGAGGAAGCAGCCTAGTTGACAAAGCTGTGGACTGAAATCACACACAGAGAGCAGTGTTGGCTTTACTCTCTGCCATTCCTGTCTTTCATTTCTCCAGCCTGGTACTAGGAGGATTTTAAGTAAGGAATTCTACTAAGGAGGAGCTTTCTGTCTTTTTGGACCAGCTATTTATTGAGTCTTCCTATTTCTTCTATTTTCATTTGAATTTTATAATCCACTTCTTGGCTTCACAATGCAAGTTATAAATGCCGTAGTTTTAATTTTAATTTAACTTCTCCCAGAGTTCAAAACCCGCCCCCCCCCCACACACTACTTCTGTTGCCTTGCCACATACAGTGCTTTCTGTGTGAGAGGGAGTCGTGGGTGGGGATGAAGTCTCCTCCTTGTTTCCTAAGGCTTTTCAGGAGTCCCTGCTGCCTGAGGACTTTCCTTTACCTTGTGAAAACCAGCAGTAGGACTTTTCAAAGTCTGTTTCAGAGAAAATACTCCCTCATGGACATGAATAGGATGTACCAACAGGATGCAAGGTCCATAAAAAATTTTTTTTTAAATAAACAATAGGTTTGAATTTAAATGGAACCGAGTTTTCTAACAGTTGAGGTAAGAAACATGATTTTCCAGGGGGAACCTTGAGGACATTGAAGGGATGGAGGGAGGGAGTCAGGGAGCCTGACCTTGGAGTGTCCCTTGGGTGCGTTTGGTTGAGCAGGGGAGTAAGAGGAGAGACTTCATGCTATTTTCACATTTGTGGAAAGGCTCCAGGTTCAGGCTTCTATCTTCTTTTTCTCTTTTTCTTCTTCTTCTTCTTTTTTTTTTTTAAAGTACTAGGGATTGCAATAAGGGCCTTAGCCTATCCCCATGTGTGTGCCTCCCCTCTCCTCCTTTTATTTTTTTATTTTGAGACAGCTTCTTGCTAATTGCCCAGGTTGGGCTTGAACTTGTCATCCTCTTGTCCCATTCCCTCAGGGTGCTGAGATTATCGGTGTGTGCCACCACTCCAGGCTTAGGCTTACTTAAAAAACAAAATAAGTTACAAAAGGATTTGTTTTTCACACTACACGTAACGTCTTCCTGGAATCTTTTTAAGAGTTACGTGTCTACCTGGTGTCGCGTCACCTCTCAACGCATCAGTGCGTATTCCCTTCAGATGGGAGCGTTCTGTGAACCACCCGCTGTGGAAGTGTGTGGTGATGCACACGTGCGCCCCCACGCGGTCTCACACCCCGGCTTCACACTGCGGGCAGTGCTCGTTCACGTCTTGAGTTCAGCGCAGGGGGGCTCAGTTAAGAGCCCGGCATTGCCTTCAGCTGCCCCCCCCCTTGTCCGTCAGTCATGGAACATGTTCGCAGTCTTTGCTTTTGGTTGCCGTGGCACTCAAAGGTACAGGCCAGATGTTCTGTGGAATGTCCCTCCACTTGTGTTGCCTGATGTTTGTTCATAATTGGATATGTGTTTTTGGTGGGAATAGTAAAGTGAAAAGCAGTTCTCTGTTCTTGTCACTGGATCTTCTTGAGTGGCTCACAGTTTCAGCCCAACCCTTTTTTGGGCGATGATCAGGCTGCTTATTCAATTAAGGTGAGTCTACCAGGAGGCCCCGGTGTACAGTTATCTATTGTAGCCTTTGTTATTCATTAGTGATCTTTCAGAAAATTCTTTGAAACTGAATCTCTTCTTTCTCAACCAAACTAAATTTTTATTTTTGGTGTCTCTGTGGACTCACTTCCTGTTTCACTCAAAGAGTTTTAAGAGGGAAATCCTTTTTTTTCTTTCTCTCTTCTGTCCTTTTGATAGGTCCCTGTCCTCCCCCAGTCTTGCTGGCTTGCAGTGAAAGTGCTCCAGTCTCATCTTGTACCTTCTCCATCCTCGCTCCCAGAATCGGCCATTTCTCCGAGGAGTCTGATTTTCTTTTACAGACAGCTGATGTTCAGAAGTCAGGATATGGACTCGGGTGTGCTCAGAGCTGTTGGAGTGCTGTTTATTTTAGCTATGGTTTGTGGACCGAGGCTGTATGTGTGGAAGCACACGCACATACATACTCTTGAGTATCTTTACAGATACATGTGTGGCTCTTTGTATATTAAAATTCAGAGTTAGCACCCTTACCTCCAGTTTCAATTTAACACCAGAGGGCTCTGGCTTTTTTCCTTTCTACATTCATCACTAAGAAGCTTGGCTCCTGTTGTCCTTAATATATTTATTAGCCCAATCATGTTGTGTAATCCACTTCCCATCCTTCTGCCCATATGGAACGTGGCTTATCTCAGTGGGCTCTGGGACCCTTCCGAGTTGTCCTTACTCCCTTCCTGGTCCCTCACTCCACCTCACTGGCTGACATTGGGCTGAATGGTGAGGGGAGAGCTGTGTTTGTTACTATGTTGGAAGACCCTGGAGACTGTCTTTAAGATGTAACAAAGGAGAATAATTTTATTTCCTTTAGAAATTCCTTAGCATTTGTGCATCCCCTGGCCATTAATGAAGGGAGCAGGGTAGGTGGACTTCCTGCTATTTAACTTCGTTAGTTTCTACAAAGCTCCTTGTTGAAAGTTTCTTCTGATCCCAAGTATTCAGTATGCAGATGGAGAAGGAGATGTGAGAAGGGAAGAGAAAAGAACAACCAATAAGGCCGTGGGCCCTATAGCATTGGGTGTGGTGTTGGAAACAGGGAATGGGACAAGGTACTCTGATGATGGAATTTGAGCTAAAGGAGACTTTGAAGAGCAGCCAGCATCATGAATAGCAATGTGAGTTCAGGTCAGTAATTAAAATTCTGTTGTGTGATGAGACTCTTAATTTGGTGACTTTGTTCATGTGGCCTTTTTTTCTTTTTAAACTCCCTGAGGGTGGAACTCGGGGCCTTTACACTGAACTACATCTCCAACTATTTATTTTTTATTTTGCGACAGGGTCTTATTAAGTTGCCGTGCTGGGGTCAAACTTTTGATCCTCCTGCTTTAGCCCCTAAGAGTGCTGGGATTACAGGCATGAGCCACGAGGCCCGGTTTCCTGTGGCTTTTTAACACGTTCTGTCGGCTTGAACCACTGGTGGTACATGCATGACTGTCCCATTGGGCATCATGGGACAGTCCCATCGGTTGTTACAAACCACCTGATGGGACAGTCATGTGTGTATGGCCACATTGTGAATGTGTTGATGCATTTGGAGCCAGATTTTTAAAAAAGGTACCCAGACTTAACTCTATGGGTTACTTGAGGAGTTATTTTGATGTCTAGAATTGCTATGGGCAGTTCATGATCTGTGCCTCTAGGAGATCCACTCTGTTCATTAGGATGTCTGAAAATTGCTCTCTTGATGATGGAATGTATTATTTGAGCCTTTACTGTGGGCTGGGAAGGACTGCTGTCCCTAGGTCTCAAAGATGTAGAAGTAGAGAAACATCAGAGAACATCTCAGTGATTATAGATGGAAGCACATGTGCTTATGGTGTATGTATCTTATTTTAAAAATCCTGTGGTTCTGGGAGATTGGGAGACAGGACTTCTCTTAGAGGGGTGTGCTTACTGCTTTCCTGAAATGGAACATGGAGAAAATCTTACCAAGCCCTCACTTCGGAAGTTTCTAGTCAACACGAAAGTATCATCTTTTCGTAGACACAGTTCACTTCTTAGGGATGTCAAATGCAAGAAAGGTCTAAATAAGTGAAACCTAGGAGACGTGGAAAATAATTTTGGAAGGATGCTCTGAGTCTTGGTATTTATTCCTCCATTTATGAGCCAGGCCATAATAAAAGGTTTGTTTTTAGCTAATGTACGATAAAGATTCTTACTGCATTCTTACTCTTTCTCCTATAGTTTTATAGAGAAGAGGTATTAAAAATAAATCAACCATAAAATATCATCTTTTGTTAGTTCAGGTTTACCTGTTGTGTCTGTGAAAGCCCAAAATGACAGGTGATGTATGTTATGTGTTCATGGCCCTAGAAATTGAATAGATTAGACAACATATTTCAGTTTTAAATTATGAAAAATAAGGTGTTCAGCTTTTTGTCTGTGCCATAAAAAAGTATTGGCAGAATAGCAAGCAAAGAGTAAAGAGCAAAGAGTAAACTCAAAATAGCCCTCTTTCCATTTCTCAGAACCAGCTGCTGTTAGCTGTCTCCTTTGTGAATACCTACAGCTGACTCACTAAACCTTCTATGTGCATGTATAATACATACAGCTTCCTGAAATGATATTGTATTCTGTTATTTTTGCATTGTCACACAAATACTTGTCTGTCGTATTTTACTAGTTTAACAGTGTTCCATTTTGTAGATGTTTTATAATTTATCTAATTCCTGATTTATGTTTAGATAAAGTATTTGATACCAACAGCTTATGATGACAGATATCCTCAGTTAAATCTTGGCCTCCTCTGGAGCCTTTTCAGGCAAAGGTGACAATTGTGAATCCAATTCACATTCTCACACTTGCCTTCTATTACCATTTCTTTTTGTTTGTTTTGTTTGTACGGGGAATCGAACTCAGGACCTCGTGCTTACCATGCAGGTGCTGTGCCACTGAGCTATATCCCCTGCCCTGTTTCATCTTTTTTGGTGCTGATTTCAAACCAGATGGAGCCTGTCAGAGCCCTAAACTTTATGTGGAGCATAAAGAGTCCAGTCAGTCTGTCACCTTTGGGTGACGATGGGCAGTGTAAGGGCTAAGGGTGGTGTTTAATAAGCTCATTATTTACAGGAAAGAAAGTCGAGCTGCAGAAAATTGAAGGGATCAAATGGAAGAGCTGGAAGTGATGTTTGTGGCCAAGGATTAAGGGTCATTGTTTTCTCTAATCCCCAAGTATTATGTTTAATAATCATGCTGCTAATTTGGAATGTGGATAAGAATAAGTGATCAGACTGTGGAAAAGACAGCAGTGGAGTTTTTAAGTCTTCTTGTTATCCATGAGTGATGGCTAGAGGGCCTAAGACCATGCCTTCTTCTAGAAATCCTGTTAGATATCTGTTTTAGTCACCTTTGCTGTGGCTGAACACGAACACCTGACACCCACAACTTAAAGGGGAAGTTAGATTTGGCTCACGTTTTAAAGGGGATTCAGTCTATGGTCAGCTGGATCCAAGGCAGAAACAATATGGCAGAAGAGTATGGTAGAGTAAAGCTGCTTAGTTCATGGCGACTGGGAGGCAGAGCAAGGGTACAGTGCCAAAGAAGAGGCAAGAGGTGAGATTTAGTCCTCAGCGTCAAGTATCCATGACTCACCCAGCCACACTGAGAAATGTGCTGTACCAACCCCCAACCGCCATGGTTCCCAAATGAATTGACACAATCAAGTTTACATCAGTATCTTTAACAAGAACCTTAAAATATGTTGTAGGGGAACTGTACACCATTGTTACTGGGATTAGTGTAGATAATGACCCAACTAGTCATTCTGGGTTAAAGAGTTTGATAGTTTTTTTTTTTTTTTTTTTTTTTTTTTTGGTGGGTACTGGGGGTCGACCTCAGGACTCACGCACCAGCAGGTGCCCGTGCTGCTGAGCGATATCACTGGCCCTTTTTTTGTATGTGGGTACCGGGAGTTGAACTCAGGACCTTGTGCTTGCCAGGCAGGCGCTTATGCCCCTGAGCTATCTCACCGGCCCGAGAGATTTTTAAAGATTCAGTCTTAAGGTATTCAGCAGTCTATCAGCCAAGTTGGGCAAGGCTCTTTCCTTTTCTATTTAATGTCGTTCCCTAGAATTTCTAAATGAGAAGAGGATGGAATGAACAGTGCAGCAGGGGCTGAAGTGTTTGCCTGCCATGTATTTATCTTTAAATAGCTGCTTTGAAGGGGTCCACATGTCTCTTGCCAGAGGCATAATTAGTACCTTCCCTGGTTACACGTGGGGAAGGGAGTTTGTGCCTGTGCTGTGTGCAGTGATTCGAAGCATTGCTGTATTTCCTGTCACCAGTCTCGTTATTCTTAATGAGTTCTGTCTTCGTCTCTTTGTTCTGACTATAATTATTAAGAGATTTAAAAGAGCTTAATGCAGCAGAGCAATGGCAGGTTAAATGATTCTCTTATTTACATTTTTCTCTCTATGGGGCCCTGCAAAGGAGGGGAATTCCCAGAGGAGACTCCAGAAGCGTGCACACCAACACACAGTTCATCCTTAGGACCAAGCTGCACAGATCAGTGTCCCAGCTTGGCCTTTATGGGGGTGGGGGAGCTCCTTGTGTATACCCTCAGAGCCGCCATTGTGACAGTGCTCTTGTTTGGGGGACTTGCCTGCCTTTGGTTTCCCCTGTCTTACGGAACCTTCCATGATCAGCTGTCTTTCAGTAGCTGATTAATTCAGCAAATCTTTATTGAACACTTTTTATGTGCCAGGCACTTAGAAAACAGAGATTAGACCCAGGAAAGCAGAATCAGGTGGTAGGTGAAATAGAGGATGTGTAGGATATGGTAATAGATGTGCGAAAGTGCCAGGGCAGGGGTGTGAACCACATGCATTCTGCCCCTCAGATGCTGCCGAAAGGAAGGGACGTTTGAGCTGGCTCTTGAGTGTATTAGAAACCTTTGCAAAAAAGGCTTAAGGGCTGGGAAGAAATTCCCCAGAGACCTCCGCCAAGGCTCGGGTTGCTCTTGGGATGAGTTGCTGTTAGGGTTTGTTATTTAGAGGGCTTGCAGTTAAAGCAGGAAAGTTAGGGTATGGGTCAGTCTTGTGGGCCCTGGGCTCAGCGTTGGGGCCCCACTGAGGTTTCTTAGTTAAGAGGTGACTGAATATGCCTGGCAGGCTAGGAGGATGATTCTGGTGACTTTTTGATAAATGATGCTGAAGGAAGGGCATTATGGGGGAGCTATAGTACATGTGCAGGCAGAAGGCTGTCAGATCTCAGATTCTGCCAGGTGACTTAAAAATCTCTCTCAGGCAGACTTTCCTTATCTATAAAATGGGATTTCTAGTTTCTGTAGCATGCTGGGGAGATAGACTAAAACTAATGTTGTGAAACAGCCCCAGAACAGTGCCCGCAGTAGCCATCCCTGTGCATTTACCTGCTCTTTCCCAGTGAGTTTGCGCAGAGGTACTGAAGCAGAAGGGGGTTACACGTGCGATTTGGGTGGGGCATTCTGCAGGGAAGGCACCACAGGTGATAGGACAGTTTGTCCATGGAGTGTGCTCTGAGGCTGCTGGCCTCACTGGCAAGGAGCACAAATTTTGGTTTATTACTGACTGGCCTTGAGCATTGAGGAGAAGGGTAAGTAGGGCAAATGCAAAAGTCTGGGGTGATTTAGAGGTCACAGAATGAAAGGAGATTAACTTGCTAGAAAGCAATTAAGTAATCTCCCAATTGCAAGGAGCACTATGGCGCTAATAATGAACTTCCTTGAGGAGAATGGGAATACTTTATGTTACATAAGCTCTTTAGGGAGGGAGGCACACTGTCACTATGTTACACAACACTTTTGATGGTTCCTTCTGCAAGGAGTTGCATTTTAATTTTTGAGACTGGCAGCGGTGAAAGTGGCGTTACTACTGCCCTGAAGGTCCCAGGGCCACCTCACCCTCTGTTTTGTCCAAAGCAGACCAACTCTACATGCCTCATATGCTTGGTTCCCTCCTGGTGTCTCAGTTCTGCTGAGCAAGCGATTTATTTGCTAGGGTAGTTTATCAGCTAGTAATGAAGAAATATGAAACTTCGGAATTCCTGAGAGCAGAGGAGGAGAAGGATGGATCACTTTTAATTGCTATGTGACCTTCATCAGTAAGGTGCCAAGACATTTGGCTGGGAGGGTTGGCCCTGCTCCAGGCCGGCTGGCCTCAGAGTTTGCCCTCCTTTGCAAACGAAGCAGGTTCCCCTTCTCTGCCTGGGCCGCTAGTGTCTCAGGATCCTCCCTGGCCTTCTCCTCGCTGTCTAACTCAGCAAGTCCCTTAGTATTTCTCACGCTTTTTTAAATCCATTGAGAGAAAGGTAGACTGGGAAAAATCTTTCAGGTGGTGACAGTGCTGTACAAGGGTTTCGTGTGCCTGTGGAGACCCAAGGAAGCTTTGCATGGCTTCAAGGTTGCATATATACTTTGATGGTTTGTAATGATTGGCAGGTGGTGAATTTAACTTTCTAACTTGTTTCTGCTGCTTGACGTGAGGTAATACTGTGATGGGTAGAGGTTATGCAGGTTGTACTGTAGTGACTGGTGTACGGTGTGGTTTGTGTATTCACTCAAGCACGAGAGAGCCACAGATCTCGTGGTGTTTGGTTGGATGGACATTTGTATTGTTTTCAGCCAGCTGTGCAGAGGACATTGGAAAGGTGTTTCGTTACAGTCTGTTGTTGGGGCTGGAAGTGGTGCCCATCACATTCTCATTACACAGTCCCTTGTGTTTGGGGTCTTGCCCTAACATGGGGAGTTTCCTGTGTTGGGGCTCAGGCACGTCTGTGTGCATATGCATTTAGGCCAGTGTCCCAGATGGGTCCTGCAACCAGGCAGTCATTACTTCAGCTATAGTTCTTCCCTGAAGAAAAAATTACACAGCTGAAGGTTTTTCACTTTCAGTGGCTTCAGTGTCTGGCTTTCTCTAGTCCATTTAGCATTTCAACACTCCTGTGTCACCAGTCTGCTTATCTTCCCATTTGGAAAAGAAGATAGGAAATATCTAGCCTTTGCTCTCACCTCCACAGAGACAGATTTTATATGTGTGAGTTATTTTTGACATGGAAGCCTAAGAATTAGCCTAATAATACCACATTACTGTGAGTTCTGTAGAGTGCTTTTGCATACATTACCTTAAACCTTTGGGATTCTAGCACTTGTTTCGCCTGAAGACAGTATATCCATTGTATAGGCAGTAAACTGAGTTTTCTGACTGGCAAGTTACTGAATACCAGAGCTGAAGCCTCATTCTAGAGTTTTTGTTTCTGTAGAGTCATTTTCAATGGTTTGCATCTCTTTTTTGGTATGCACACTTTAAAAGGAAACCCAATTAAAAAAAAAAAAAAGAAAATTGAAGAGAAAAAGAAAAGCCCAATTTGAGGATGCATTGGTGGATAGGTAGCTCCTTCTTTGGGGTTCTGTTTGCAGTCTTTGGCATGGAGGGATGTGGAAGTTGCCTGATGGGGCCTGACCTTAGATGAGCACCACTTCTTCTCTTGGGAGTCACAAAGGCTGATGGGAGCACCAGGAGATTGCATGCATTGTGCTACAGTTGTCTCGTGGTTCTTAAGGGAAGCTTCAGGTTTACATGTATGAATGAGTAGGCATGTGGTCTGTTTGGAGCCCTGGATTAGCGAACTAAGGGAGTTGTTAGAATCGTTGCCTTCTGTAGTGTCTCCTCCATCTCTGGAAATCAGTAGGTAACTATCTCTCCCCCACCCCAGTCTCTACCAGTTCATTTTGAAGGTTTTTATTTTTTTTTTTTTAGTTTAATATGGTAGTAGGGGCTGATTAGTTCTCATTCTGTTTGTGTATCCTAAGGTTGAATCGCAAGAAATGTGAACACTCATGTTTATTGGGTTAAATACTAGAGTTTGATTCTCCAGCTAAATGACTATGTACAAGGGGATCCCTTTAGGGTCTTTCCAAAATAGAGCTGAGCTACGTTTGGCTTGTTAAGATTAAGAACTGGTCTAGGGAGGGAAGATAATGGGAAGGAGGGATTGTCTGTGTACATAATTTATGGAGAGGAATCTGACTTCATAGAAACCAAAGCCCAAATTGGAGAAAGTGAGCTTTTGGATTAAAATGATTTCTGTTGTGGTTGTAACATACCACAGTTTGATTTTTGTCCAGATGAAAACATTTGGTTTGCACTTCAGTAAATATTATGGAGACATTGCCAGCTAATTCTGAAAAGTAATGAAATATGGCTTTGGCAAAATGCAGATGAATTCCATACTCCTGATTCCTCTTAGCTGATCCAATTTCAGATTTTTTTCCCACATTTGCTAATGCACTTAAATAATCAGAAGAGAAAATATGCCTGTAATTTTAGTAGAAAATTATATTTATAATCACTGAGTATGACCCCTGTTCCAATAAGCCCCCCAACCTGTAATCCTCTGAAACATTCACCTTCACTGATTACTTCCTTAAAACCACAGGGTTTGTAAAGGAGAGATAGGACCTAAGCCCATGTGATGAGTCAGCCTCTCACTCATTGATGGCGCAGGGGCCCGTGTTTTAACAGGACTTTTGCCTTACCATGGACGGTCTGCTCTGACAGTGGAAGAGCCTGACTCACAAGTAGGGGTCGCGGAGCCATTTCTAAGACCCCCTTGTTTTCTCCGTCCTTGCTGGTGGTGTGGAGCGGGCTGCAGGTGAGTCCTGCTGTGGGAAGGAACTGGATCTCTTTCCAGGCGTATTTTCTGGTTGTGAGTCACCCTGTCACTGTCATCCTTGCAGCTTTCTTATTTTCTTGAATGCTGAACCCCCAGTGAGCTTTTCAAAGCATACTTCCATCTGACATTCAAAGAGTGAAGTTTCCTTAACAAATTTCTAGATAAGAAGTTGGCCCTTTTGTGCAGGATTTATAAGTTGCAAATTATTACATAATGAAAATTTTAAAAATACTTACTTTGCTATTCAGATTCTAAATATTAATTTAACTTTGTATTGACGCAGCATCAGTGTAATTCTGGGATATACCCAGTCACCCTTTTTATAATGAGGAATGAGGTGTGATCTTTCCTGTGGTAGTAACAAATAGCCCAGATTGCGCTGTTCTTTGAGGGTTTTAAAATATCTTTTGTTTCTAAAAACAACAGATCCCTCCTCCTCTTCAGCACTTTATCGATAAGTAAATAATAAAACTTGTATCTAGGTAAGGAGGAAATGAGTACTTTCTATAATAAGTGGTTTTGAGGATGCTCCCCCCCCAATATATTCGAGGTATTATCTAGCTGTTTTCTTGGTAATACTCTATAATGGTCACCATTTCTCTCTCTCCTTGGTCATTTTCTTACAAATTTTATCCTGACAAGCAAAAGCCTGCTTTCCCTTCAGTTTTGCCAGTGTCATGGTTTCAGCCTCTCTCTTGGTTTGCACAGGATGTGCCAGCCAGATCCTTAGAGGGATTTTCAGCAGCTGCGTGGTTACACTGTATGATGTTCAAGAACTTAGTCTTTTGTACCTGCATCAGTTTGACTGGCAGGGTTAATGATGTGTACAGGTAGGAGGGCCCAGCCAAATTCTGGAGGTCTGTGCCTTCTAAGGGAAATGCTGATCTGCTAATCGTTCATCAGTACCCTTCCTGCTGAATGGCTCATGAATGGATTAGCAGTGGCTTCTAGTGAGAAGATGCCTACCTAGAAAGACAGTGAGGCCACATTCAGCTCCCTGGGTCAGTGTTGTCCTTGACAGGTACCGGCCACAGGGGAGAACTACCACAAGACTAGTAATGGAACTGAAGGCACCTTCTCCCCTCTGGTCGTGGTGAACTGGCCTCCTCAGCTGGAGTTCGTTGAGCTTCAGTCATTTTCCTCCAGTTTCTCCACCAGGAAAGCTATTTCTTGTCTGGTTGGGGAACCCATCATTATGCTTTTTTGTTTGCTGGTACCTTTAGGTCCAGACCAACAAATTATCCATCTAAATAAAACTACAGTCACCTTTTAAGTGAAAGGCAATCTGTTTTTTTTGTCCCCCCCCCCATGTATCCATACTTAGAAGAAATCATGTCCTTTGGCATCTCTGGATTGTTGTGTTGTGGTCACCTTTTGGGTTGAAAGCAAGTTTCGCAAAAGTTCTCTGCTCCTTCTTGGTCTTCTCTTTTTTATCTCCACTGCTCTTTATTAGTCTGTGGCTTGCTGAGGGGCTGTTAAAACAAATCCACTGGGCTGGGGAATATAGGGCAGTGGTAGAGAACTTGCCTGGCATGTGTGAGTCCTTGGGTTCCAAAAACCAGGAAAGGAAGCCCCAAACCCATTCCTAAGATAGTTTTCATTTTTGATTTGTTGTTTTGGTTGAAGTTGCCTTATCCTTTGCTAAGTTATGAATATGGTGTTCTTCCAAAGATCTGTAGGAGTAGTTGCTTGGTCTCCACCCTTGCCGTATTATGGGGAGGTGGAGCTTGCAGGAGGTGGGGCTTAGTGGAAGTGCTTAGGTCCCCTGAGAGGGTTGTCGTGAAAGGAACACACTGAGTCCTACCGAGCTCTCTCTGGTTCCTGGCTTCGCTTAGGATTCTTATTCTGACGTCACATCCACTGTGGACCCCTTGCCAGAGCCTGTGCCTGCACACGCTATTTGAACCTTGAACCTGCAAAACGGTGATCTAAATCTTTTCTCATAAGTAGCCCATGCCAGACATTCCATTACAGTAACAGAAGCTGACTAGTCAATCCATGCTGCCTTTAGGGTATTAACAAAACCCGGAGGCTGAACTGAACATCGATATGTTTTCTCCATGTTAGTTCTTTGGAACATAAACTTGATATTCACCACCTTCTCTCACCATCTTGAGTGTAAGGACTGTGAATGGCACCATGCTGCTTCTATAGGGTTTGAGGTTTACAGAATCCTCAACAGATTCAGTAAGTGCAAGTTAATTCCTTGCTTGTTGTTCATATCCTCCATGTGGATTTTTCTCTGGTTCTCTTTGAATCAGAACATTTTTATCAGATTTTATTGCCCTACTTTCACATTATTCTCGGACGGTCTCTGTTGCAGGGCTTATTGCCTTGTCTGCTAAGGGGCAGGGGAAGGCTGGCGGGGTGCTGATTCCCTTCCTGAAGTGCATCCCCGACTCTTTTCCCCCTCCTCTCTTTCCTGGTGCTGCTTGCCCTCCAGCAAATGGCAGAGCTGGCTGCAGAAGATGCTGTAGAATCTACCCACAACTCCTCACTGTTTTTAATGCTCATCCATCTTTCTGCTTTCATCCACTACTCCATGCGTTTAAGGTAGAGTATAGAAAAGCTATATATAAGAGAAATTCAGCATGGATATTTTGATCTGAAGGGAACTCTGAAGAGATTATGTAACCTATCCCTTTATTTGACAAAAGAAGGAAACTTAATTACAAATGTCCAAAACTTCCAAGTATGGAAGTTCCCCCAAGCTAGTCTGATTTTCAGCATGTAACATGTTACAAGCACATACAGAACATGAGTTGGCCCTGTGGTAAACTAATTTGGCCATGGGGAGACCCTGCGTACACTGGGGGATGTGCTTCTTGGCTGAATACTCCCTATAAGGAAATTAGGAAGGGTGGTGACTCTTCTTTTCCTAGTTAGTCTTGCATTAATTATAAAACCATTAGAACAAAAATATTTATTTTGTTAAATGGAAATGTGGCTAGTTTCTTCTGTCAACTTTTTTTGGGGGGGGAATTCCCAACTCTTTAATTTTACATACACACTCTTATTTGATTAAATGAGTTTCCCCAAAGTCAGCATCAGGTTTAAGAACCTCATTCTAAATGGAAATGATCAGAGATGAGAAGCAAAAAGAAAATAAGGGAATGGCTTTTGTCAGACAAATGGAATTACACTATTCACAAAAGATATTTTGCAACCTGCGTCATGTTGGAATTTTATTTCTACCCAGTGCTTTGACTCTCATAACTTCTGGGACTTTCAATGTTGGTTGTCTACGGGGATGATCGCTGCAGGAAGAAAGGGCAGAAGGTATCTGTTGCGTTAGTCTTTGCATTTGGGGTAAATGGCTTTGGGTGCGCCACTTTAGCCCCTCTTACTACTCCTCCTTCTTCATCTATGTGTTACTGGGCATGTAGTTCCCAAACTGCAGAGGCATGGTTTTTAACCATTTAAAAACTGTGAGGTCTCCATTTGAGGAGAGCACATGGATTATTTTACTTATACTGATCTTGTTGGAGTGACAGCTCATGCACTGGAAAGTTGGACAGGAGAAAGTTGGACATAGTAGTGGAAATAATGGGTAAGAAGATTGAAGGAGATTATTTTTGGATGTTAGCTGCCTCTGGTCCCCAGTGGTATACCAGTGACTTGACTCTGTCTCTTCTGAATTGTCCTTGTTTAAAAGAAAGAATTATATAACATTGACCTTCTTCTGGGGCTGTGGTTTTACCTAAGTACAGAAACAACAACATTGGAGGGTGGGGTTGTATGAGAAACGGGTTCACTTGTATAGGAGGGACTGCCACCGTTCCCCCCACCCCCCTCCCTTCCATTGTACCCTAGAGGCAGAAAGAACAGCCTTATAAGTCTGGGTGTCTGATCTGACAGGCACAGGCAAATTGAGAAGCTGTGTGTTTTTATTTTTAAAAGATAGGCTGGGCGTGGTGGCACATGCCTGTAATCCCAGCACTTGGGAGGCTGAGGCAGGAGGATTGTGGTGAGTTTGAGGCCTGCCTAGGCTACATAGTGAGTTCGAGGCCAGCCTGAACTGCATAGTGAAACCTTGTCTCAAGAAGACCGCCCCCCTCAAAAAAAAAAAAAAAAAAAAAAAAAAAAAGCCTGGGAATGGACCATAGCTCCCCCTGGGGTTTCCCAGTCTGTCCTGGCTGGCATCTGTTATACTCTCCTCACCCGCCTTTGTGCCCTTTCCTCCCTCTGTGTATGTATTTTTTTGTAGTTGTTTATGACTTTCTGGCTCTTTAGGACCATAATTCATGAAAACTTGTTTGTCTAGCAATTATCTCTTACCCCAGGACCTTATCTCTAGTGTGAGTCATTTTGCAGCCTGTGTGCCTGCTATTTAACCTAGTTAATTTTGCGAATAAGGGCTTGTTGGAGTGGTTAATGAGATATGGACCAATTAAAAAAATATTTCTTACAGGTTAGTTAACACACAAAGGGAGTAAGGAATATGTGTTCTTCTTTGAGGAGGCTTTCTGTTTTCTTCTTGTCTTTCTTTTTTTTTTTTTTTTGGGTGCCGGCAGTCGAACTCAGGACCTCACACTTGGCCAGCCAGGCGTTGTGCCACTGAGCTAAATCCCTGGCCCGTGTTTTCTTTTCAAACCTGGTAATTTTAGTTAGTGCTGTACAGGAATTTATTTTAATAATTTTATATTCTGGCCCAGCATGGTGGCACATGCCTATAATCCCAGCACTTGGGAGGCTGTGGCAGGAGGATCCCTGCAAGTTCAAGGCCAGCCTGGGCTACATAGTGAATTTAAAGCCAGTCTGACCTACATAGCGAGTCCCTATCTCAAAAAAACAAGACAAAACAATAATTTTACATTCTGTTAATCTAATTGTAACATCAACATAGCTTTTAAGCGCACCGGGGTTTTTGGGAATCCACGTAGTTGTTCACCTGTTAGGAATTCAAGACTGTGACCTCCCAGAAGTTGAGAGCTGTGGTCTAGTCTAGCGCGGTGGTAGAGTACTTGCCTAGCATGTGAAGGCCCTGGGTTCCGTCTTAGCCCTGGGGAGTGGGACGTGGGCGGAAGAGTTAAATTTTGCTTTTGCTCCTTTCCCCTCTCTTTATTATTAAAGACTGGTAAATTAAATGCATAGTGCAGACTAGTCTCTTTCTCACTGATATAGGTAGGTGTTTTTCTTGGTCAGTTCAGTCTTTGGTGGAGTTCTGTTTTTCCTGGGGGGAGCTGTTCAGGTAAGAATTTAAGCATTTAGGTTTGTTATGTTTGGTGAACGCCATTGTCATCCCGCTGGGGGATTTTGCTTGCAATCTGTTAAAAGGACCAGATGGAGTTGAATTTTGTGGGAAATATTTGAAAATAAGTTGAGTGGCAGTAGAGATGAATGGCTTTGTTTTCTGTGTCTGCCAGGAGTTAGGTTTGTGACTGTGTCCGTGTGTCTGCTGGATTGTGCCTCCTGGAGGGGTGAACGTCACAGCCAGTGTTGATGGGCTGTCTTTCTTAACCCACCAGGTTCTCCTGCGCTGCCCAACAATATGGTGTATTTTGGAAGCTCTCAGGATGAGGAGGATGTTGAGGAGGAAGATGATGAGACAGAAGATGTCAAAACAGCCACCAACAATGCTTCGTCTTCATGTCAGTCAACCCCCAGGAAAGGAAAAACCCACAAACACGTTCACAATGGGCACGGTAGGTCCACCGTTGTCTTGGGTAGCAAAAATGAAACCTGAGCTTTGGGTGAAAGAGCTGGAAGAGATCATCCCTCGAGAATGGAGAATGGAGAGATCAAAGGCTGTAGCTGGGTAATAACAAACCCAGTTGTGAATTCCCCCCTAAGTGCCACATTCTTTATGGGCAGAGAGATAATTAGTGTACAGCACGGAAGAGTCCAGGGTATTCTAGATGAAGAGATTAAGGTGAGAGCAAATGTCATTATGTTGCGGAAACTCAAATGAATTCTGTAAGAGATGGAGATAATGGATCAGAAAAGGGAACAGCCAAGTCTGAATAGGGATGGTCAAGATTTTGTAAAAACTTTGTTGTCAGTTTTTATAATTGTGACTTGAGCAGGTAGAAACAGTGTAGAAAGAAAACTCATCCCACCTGCGAAATTAAGAAAATACCATACATACTGAGAGGCAAAATGACTTTTTCTCTTTATATATTAGTGGGTATAGGGAGAGGAGGCGAATAAAAAGCAGAAATAAAAGGCTGGGTATCAGAGATAGACAGCTCACGCTATTTAAATAAGTTGGCTATGGAAAGTGCTAAGTGGCTTTTCAATGTGAAAGTGACTTAGTGGAGTTGTGCTCTGAAATGACTTACGGTGGCCTTGATAATGAAGATTTCATGAAGGGAAATGAGGATGAGGAAGCACTTAGGAAATTCTTAATTGTCGGCAGTTATCTGGCCAAGGGAACAGTGGGCTAATAGCTGGTGTGTCAGCGTACACAGGAGTATATAAATATAGTCACGCATCCTTTAAGGATGTTCTAAGAAAGGCGTTATTATGTGGTACCAATTTGCCAGAATATACCCACACAAAGCCAGATGGTATAGCCAGTCACTAAACAGGGCTTCTTGAGGCCATCAGGAGATGTGAATGTGGGATGTGTGACACTCCTGCTGCTGTGATATGTCATGAGTTTATTTCACAGGATGCTTTTTACATGGGTGACATATGCTTTAATCATCATTTATTATCATTATCAAGTAGCAGGCACTGTACATATAACTATGAGCTATACATTTACATGACTGGTATACAGTGGGGTTAGTATCGACAGCAGCATCACCACAAACATGTGAGTTGAACAGAAATGACATGATGGCTGCTGTGGCAGTGGGTGATAGGAGCTTTTCAGCTTCATTATAATCTTAGGGGACCAAGTCATATGTGGAATCCATGGTTGACCAAAATACCATGCATCTATCTAAAAAGGGATGGGTAGATAACAGTGATTGCACAGTTGGCTGTGAGAGGCCTGGGTAATTGATTAGAAGAGCATGCTACAGAGAAAGGGAACAGGAACCAGGAGGGGGAAGCAGAGAGAACAATGGTTGGAGATTTATGGCCATTTTCTCTTGAGCCCCTCTCAGCTGCCCCAGTAGACACATTCTGTTTAGGACTTGCATAGGAGGTGGGGTGGGGGTGGGGGTGCAGGTGAGAGGTTACAAGTGGCAAAGGAAGGTTTTTTCTCTTTACCTTAACAGCTAAGCACTGAGCTCCCACTTGCCTTTGTGGACTCCATGGCAAGCATGGAGATGCTCAGGACAAGCGTGGCTTACACAGCAATGCAAATCTGTGCCTAGCATCTATTATTTTTGGGCTTTTCTGCTTTGTCAACTTAATGATGTTTGCCTGTCCCCCACTCTTGTTTATGGCTGTGTTTAGATAGCATCAAGATGTGATAGAGGACACAAGCGAGCCATAGTTTAATTGGGGAGGTGGGACTAATGCACAGTGGTCACTTAATTTAAGCTTCTTTTGGGTAAAGCTTGTTATTTGCACCTGTGGGCGTCAGGAGGCTCTCAGTGGTGGAAGGAGAGCTGTACACCTGAGCTGGACACAGGTCCGGGTGTGTAGATGAGCGTTTCAGGGTGGTGGCAGGAGTGGGGCCGTGTTGCCTTGTTGTGGGATGGAGGTGGGTGGTTCTGCCAGTGTGTCAGAGAGTGTGTGTGTGGGAGCAGGGTCCTATGGGGCCCTGGAAGGCCTGGAGGGAATTGGTTACATATGCCCTGCTGGGCAGGTGGAAGAATTCTAATACAGAGAATAGGGAACCATTAATGATTCCAGATGTGGAAGTAAGATGAGATAGGTTAAGGTCAGAATGGTTCCTCTGGAAGCAGAATTAGTTTGCCATAAAGGGAAAAATGATTAGAATTGGAGGATTGAGGATTCCATCCAGGAAGAGCTGATAAGAATCTGGACTTGGGAGCCAGGCATGGTGTCCCATGCTTATAATCCCAGCACTGAAGAGGCTGAGGCAGGAGGATAGCTGTGAGTTTGAGATCAGCCTGGGTTACATAGTGAGATTTCGTCTCAAAAAAATAAAAAGAATCTGGATTGGGCAGACATGGTGGTCCAGCTCTTCTCCAGGGTCCAGAGAGGCAGGGGTGAAGGTAAAAGGGTAGTAATTAAGTAGGTGTGGGGGATAGTTACAAACTTTAAAGGCTGATGAGTTTGCGGTGATGGTGAAAGACAACAGCACTACAGAGAATGAATAGCTGAGCTGTGGGTCGAAGCTGTCAGCACAGATGAGTTTTTTGAGATAACAGAAGCTGTGAGGATTTGTTTTTCCATCTGGAGGAAGGAATGTAAAGGTTTGCTTTTTTTTTTTTTTTTTTTTTTTTTGGTTTAATTGGAGAAAATCAATAGTAAGTAAATATGAATAAAGTGAAATTGCACTCATCTGTTGTGTGCATTGCCAGACGGTCATGATGGATTTCCTCAGTGTAGTACCTGACCAGTTTGTTTGCTGTGTTGCTCGTCATGCTGTTAACTGTGGCTGGACAGTGAATTCACCCACCCTGTTGATGAGTTCAGTTAGTCCTGCATGTACCTTGGCACTTGTGGTTGGGTCTCTCCAACTCCCACCTTGTTTGAGCTTGCTGAGGAGACACAGTGTTCACTAAGTGGTTTTTGTGTGGATTCAACTTCATCTGCCAGCCACCATCGTCTTCCATGTACACAGGTGTTTAATATCACATGAGCTTCTGGATGATTGTGTGAAGGGGCAGGGAATCTGTGAACGGCATGGGACAGGAATAATGGAGTTGGCAGTGCTCACACCAGAGGGAGGAGGATAGTTCTGCACTGACCATTGTCATTGTCATTAGGAGTCAAGGAAAGTCCTCCATCTGTCTGCATCTATCAGTAACATCTATTTTTGCATGCACACACAGATCAACTTGTAATTTTGGAGAATTTTGAGTTTTGCTACTTCAAACATTTGATATTTGAGTGAACAGTACTATGGTGATTGAAATGGGTTTACCCTTTTCATCTTGGGGATTTACTTGTTAATGTGAACAATTCCAGAGACATTGTTGAGTTCTTCTTGTGTACTAATAAATTTTAATGTCCCTTGAGCATCTTTGGCTCCACTGTGGTAGGACGAGTAGGAAGTCGGTGTGGGGTAGCTTAGGTGAGAACTCGCCAGCTCCTTCCTGCTGCCTCTTCTGAGTTTCTGCTCTTATGCTCCCTGTCTCCCCCTTCCTCCCCAACTCTTCTCCTTTGCAGTAGAAGTCACAGACTGGAGGAACGAAAGGAAACGGACCCATAGCAAGCAGCTGGGTTTAATCAAGGGACCAACTGCACTAGGACTTGCAGACCTTCTGTGCTTGTGTATTGAGACTTGTAGAAACCAGAAGTGGAGAGCCCTTTTCAAACCCTTATCTGTTCATATATTAACTAGAACTATTTGTTTATTCTGTTAGCCACATTATCTCCAGGTTTACTGCTAACAGGCCCCTTTATGTAGCTGTCTGCCTTTGAGCGAATTACTTAGTGTTTCTCCTCATTTGTAAGGGAGAGCCTAGGTGAAATGTCTCTGTAGACTGCTCATGTAAACAGGCTCACAGTAGCTGGGGAGCTTCTCTGCTTGTGTCGTAGCAAGGGTCTCTCAGACACCTGATCCTTCGTGCAGTGGTGTGATTTGAGGGCTCTTCTCCACTGTCTCTTTTGAGTCCCTGTCCTGTACAAACAGTCAGTGTGAGGTGGTCAGGCAGGCAGTTTTCCTGCTTTGTAAAATGGCACATCTGTCTCTAGTCTTGTATCTGTCACCAACAGTGGCCATAATTGCAATCAAGAATCAAGGTTTTGAAGTAGCTTTTCCGCTGCTTTGGCCCAAACACCATTCTGCTGTAAGGATGAACACTGGGACAGTCTCACTTTCTTGATGGTGGAGTCACTGCTGTCCTAGCTGGTAGTAACACAAAGCCAACCTGGGACATAACAGTTCTCCTCAGGTCTCTAGTTGTTCTCTTGCTCCATGGCTTTAATGTCCTTGGAAGCTAAATGGTGACAGTCCACAGAATGACAGTTTCGTCATGAAGCCATTGGATGGAATGAGTTGAATCCAGCCTAGAAATATGCAGGCCACTTGGAACACTCCTCTAATTTCAGATAACCCAGCGATGATGGTGGTTCTTTGGACACAGAGAAGCTGGCTTTGTAGAAGACATATTTGTTTCAGCCTCAGATTTAGTCAGTACCTCGTATGCAGTGCTACCTTACCTTGTATTTTGCATTTACTTCTATATAAAAATAGATGACATGTAATCAACTGACCTTAGGAGTTTATTAAAACAAGTACTTGTGATGCTTGGGAGTAAGTCACCAGGCAAGAGGTACTAGTTGAATGTAAGGATACTGTATATCCCTGAAGACAGTATTTTCAGTGGTAGTGAGGAATTACTAACACTATTAGAAGCTTATCATGCAACATTCGTAAAACTGTATTGAGTGGTCTTTGAAAATTAAACAGTCAGCTGTAAAAGGTTTTCATGTCCACCATTGCTCTTTCCCCAACCATTTTCAGTAAATTAGAACTCTAATTCCAAGTTTCCCAGCATATGTGTTTGATGTCTTTTTTGTTTTGTTGTTGTTGTTGTTCAATTTCTGGAAATGCCTCTGTCATCATTTAGTTGTAAGGAGCTTGCTTTCATTCTCTCCCACCCCCTGTTTAAGATAAAGCGTCATGTAGTCCAGGCCACTTGTGAGCCAGGCTGGCCTCAAGTGGGATCCTCCTACCTCTGCCTCACAAGTACTGGGATTACAGGAATGTGCCACCATGCCTGGCTTCTGTGCCCCCTTTTTAGGTCCTTATTAGCCTGGTGTTCCTGGGCAAGGCATTTAGTTTTCCTGATTCTTCCACTCTGTGAGTCCAGGAGGGTGGGATGGATGAACATTCATTTGTTTGTTTGCTGAAGAGAAGAAATACGGAGGTTTATATCCCAGCATGAAGAGAGAAATATGGAAGCTATCTCATGTATGGCAGTAGTGCAGTATCTTTCAGATGCCTCAGGCTGGGTGATGCCTATTGCCATGTGTTTAGGGGAAGTGACTTTTCCAAGATTGCCTGTTAATTTTATATTAGTTGCGGGCTAAAATTCTGTCCCTGTCATCCATTCTTCTGCTGAGACAGTAGTACATTTTTTAGGTGAAAACATTTTTATCCCACTTTGTTTTTTATCACTTCACATTTTTATCTATACTTCTTTTTCTTACTTTATAACCAGTAGCAAAATTGGTATACTATTGCCCATTTCAATCCAATTTGTATTGCAGCAGTAAACCCTAAGTCTATAGTTGTTTACATAAGAATCCTCTGATGTTGGAGACAGTTCCTGTGGCAGATAAAAGTTCTTTCTTTGTAAACTTAATCAAGGCCCATTTCTTTGTAAAAATTTGAGCCGAATCCCCCAGGATTCACCATATTAGGATTTCCTTACGACTGCCATTGAATGTAAAAGGGGATGTTTAATGTAGTATGTAAGAAGATGAAAGAGGTATTCCTGTAGTCAATGGCTTCACTTACAATAGAAAGTTCTCTGTGGGAGTACAGAAGGTACCTGGAATGAGGTTCAGCCAGTGGGTTTTTTACAAAAGAAACTGAGTAGATGGTTGATGTTGGTGCATGCGAGGAAATGCGAGGACCCAGACTTGCCCAGACCTTGGGCCTCTCCCTGGCACTTTTACTGTGCCTGAGGGCCTCTGTTGGTCAGCTTTGCATGACTGTTTAAAAAAAAAAAAAACAACTTCCATATTCAAGTTCAAAAGCTCCCAGTTGGCCCACAGCTCTGGTAGTTTCAGTCCTCGGCTGGGTGACCCAGTTGCTTTTGACCCTGTGGTGAGGCAGCTCCTCATGGTGGAAGCCGGGGTTGGAAGATGCTGCTCACCTTATGGCAACCAGGAAGCAAAAAGAATGAGGAGGGGCCAGGGCCCCAGTACCCCTTCAAGAGCACATCCCCAGATGACTGGAGGGTTTCCAGCGAGGTCCCATCTTTTAAAGGTTCCACCACCACCTGTAGCACCGTGGGTTGGGACCAAACCTTTAACACGTGGACTTTGGGGACTTTCCAGATCCAGACTACAGCAGGGTCTGAGGTGTGGCAGGCCATGGGGTTCTCAGGATGGTTCTCTGTGCCTGGAGTTGAGGAAGTGTGGTGCACTTCTTTAAGAGCCGTACTAGACTCTCAGGGCCTGGATGCCTAGGTGCTGCCTAACAACAGTGGCACCCTCCAGAGGGTCCCTGAGTCTGCAGCTGGCAGTTAGCCTTGCCGTTTCCAGAATGGGTTGAGGTTGTGAGAATGACAGCCCGCACATTCAGCCTGGTGCTCTGTCCTGCATGGGGTGCCCTCCCACCTGCTGCCTCCATCATCCTTCACCTTAGGGTGCTCCTGGGGAGAGGACAGAGACACACTTGTGCAGTGGGTTCTCTGGCTGCGTGGAAAGAAGTGATTGGGCATTGTTTGTGAATACTCCTTCCCTCCCCTCGCCTGTTTCGTTTTCCAAGCTTTGAGCTGTAGAGATCGCTCTCCCTTCTTTAGTTCTAGGCCCTGGGTGTGAGGAAGGTGCACACGTTCACAGAGGTTTTCTAACAGGAAGAGTCCGAGTAAGGTCAAGCAGCTCCTCAGAATTGTGGTCTCTTTACCCAAAGAGAGGGGAGAGCCAGTGGTTTCCTTTTTGTTTGGTTTGGTTTGGTTTGATTTTTAATGACTTCTCTATTGCTTCTCTTGTCACGTTGGTACTTTCCCCCTCTTTTGTGTGCTGGAGATGTTGGTGCAGGTCACGAATTCCAATAGCCTGTGTCCTCCCCGGGGGTCACCCCGCTGCAGTGCTGTTGCATCATGCACAGAAGAGAAAATGCGGGAAGTGAGTTCTTTATGGCTGGGGTAGCTTTGACCAGTGTGTGTGTGTGTGTGTGTGTGTGTGTGTGTGTGTGTGTGTGTGTGTCCCTTTTTTGGAGACAAGGTCTTGCAATGTAGTACAGGCTGGCCTTGAACTTGCTTATGTAGCCCAGGCTGGCCTCAAACTCACGGCAATCCTCCTGCCTCAACCTCCCCCCAAGTGCTGGGATTATAGGCGTGCACCACCACACCCAGCCACAATTCATAATTAGAGCACGCGTCCAGAAGATTTTCGTTTCTGCTGTTACTTTGACGAATCTAGAACCTAGACTGACAATGATGTCCTGCTTTATTTTGTTTCTGCTAAAACTGAGCAGGAGAGTGCTTAGAGCATAGAGCCAGGACACCTGGCTGCATAGAGGGAGGTGGTAGGACAGAACACATTTCCTTTGTGACTGTGTCTCATGCCATCTCATTAGGCCTATTTGTGACCGAACTGTTCTTGGAGCGGGAACCCTGGACCCCAGAAGTCTCCTGTAAGAGTTGGGTGTCCCCAAACAGCTTAGTTTTGCAAACATTTCCCAGGACCCCTATGTTCTCATTTACCAGGCATTGAATATCCTAATGGAAATGGTTTTGTCTGTTAAAATACATAATCTGAAATGACTTGGACAGCATCGCCCAAGCTTTTAACCTTAGGTTAAAACTCAAGGGTTACAATAACAATGCCCTCAGCAACTTCCATTTTGATAGCTCATCAAGTTTGCAAAATGATCATGCATATACAGAACCTTAAATGATCCTGACAATAAAGCCCTTAGGTAATTACTATGTGGAAATAAAACAACACAATCAAAACACTGCTTTGCTTTGATATTTGAAATGCCTTAGTTTTGGAAAAGTGTTCCTATTGGTTATTTTTTCCAATGGGGTAAACGCAGCAGATGAAAGGAATTAATAAATGAGTTTGGAATGAATTTGGCTTTGGCTTTTTCCTCAGTATTGTCCTTGTGGTGAGTCTGTTGCTACCCTTTGCAGAAGAGAATTTGGTGGACATTCATTGGTTTAAATCAGTCACGTGTTGTATATTCTTCAAACGCTTTTTTCCCCCACTTACGAAGATTGGAAAGAATAGGAGAGCTCATCGTTTCTTTTTGTGAACATCTTTTTCTGAAAAGAGAGATTTCTCAGAAGACTTTCTAAACATGTCATTGCACTCCCAGCTGGAATGATTTAATTGCTTTTGGATTCGCACCGGGGGCATGTTGTGTAAGGGCCAAAAAGCAATCATTTGGATGAGTTTACTGTGTTTATGCTCTGTGGTTGTCTTTGAGGTGCTTTGAGGACCCCCCCTTTTCTGGAGTGGTATAGGGGGGTGTGTCTCACTGTGGCCGTGTTCCATGACTGACCGATGCTTTTATCTCCAGTCGAAGTTGCTGTGGGATGTCCTCATCACTTCTGCAGCTATATTTTTTCTGTTGAGGCTAGTAACTTTGGGGAGCTTCAAATTCCAAAATAGTTAGAGTTTGAAGAGCAATAGTGCTTGTAATGTCTGGTTATAAAATATGTATTGCTGATCACACCCCCTGCATGTTTGGGACATGTTAGAGGCCACTTGGCATGAGGTTTAGAACTTTTACAGAGACTGAGCTGCTTGTGGCTGCAACCATAGGCAGCCTTTCTGTGCTTTAGGTTTCGTTTAACAAGGAGATCTGAGGAGAGTGCCTTTGTCTTTTAAGGTTTTGGTAAGAATACATTAGCGTTGGTCAGTGTGATTAACACATTACTGTTGGATGCCTGGGAGAACCTTAGAATTGATGAGGGAATCCCTGGAAATTCACGTGTCTCAGGGCCTGGGCACATGATGGGGCCGTCGGGGAGTTGCTATTACTGCTGGGTGGTGTGACATTTTCAGCCTCACCAGAACTGTTTCCGGAGCTCTTTCAAGATAGAAGATCCCCAGTAATTGTTGCCTGTCACTGTAATTATCTGATCCCGATTTCTTCTCACTTTGCTAAAGTATTTGTTCTGCTGGTCCGCTTAGCACCTTGGGATATACATAAACACTCAGGGATCCCCTTATGTGACAGTGGTTAGGAGATGCATCTGGTGGTGCTAGAGAAGCTCCTGGCTCTGGTACTTCCTCCTAACCAGGTGTCCTGAGCCCAATTATTTAGTCTCTTGAGGCCTCTCTTTCGCCTTTTATAAAATGCTCTCAACACCTGCTGACTCAGAAAGCTCTTAGGGTTATGGGAGGGTAGGCGTTGGGGAGTGACTCAGTTGGTGTGAGGCTTCTTTCTGGGATAAGGAAGAGGTTTAAACTTAGCATCATGGTGATGGTTTCACCATGCTAAAATTCACTGACCTCTGTACTTTAAACAGGCAAGTTGCATAATGTGTGAATTACAGCTTATGAAGATGTAAAAAAAATCTGTTTAGAGTAAATGAGGTGGTAAACAGTGCCTGTCACTTGGTGTATTCTCTTTTGCTTTTTGAGACAAGGTCTTCAGGCTGGCCTTGAATTCACTATGTAGCCCTGGCTGACCTTGAACTCACAGAGATCCTCCTGCCTCAGGCTCCCTAGTTCTGGTATTATAGGCATGCACCATCATACCCAGCTATTAGGTGTGTTCTCAAGTGGAAAGTGACTCCTATCCTGTTGTGACCTCATGAGCCCCAGCTCTTTTTAAGGAAATACCCCTGTATTTTTAACCGAATCATATGGAATGTATTTGATTTTCAGAGTCTGTAGTAAAATTTTCTGTATGCATATTTATATTATACACATTGTATATTGGGTTGTTGAACAGTTTGCTGAACTGCTCGGTATTTGGAAATTTTAGCTAACTTTAGCTGTTCTGTCCTAAGGGGAATCTTCAGTCACTGGGCAAGTTTTGCTGTTCCTAGAGCCTATAAAATGTGCACCTGGAAGTTTCGAAAGCCATTTGTTTACTCGACCGAAGGTTGGGTTGGAGGCACCTGAGTCTAACAGAATAGGATCCAAGGTACTTGCTTGAGCAGCCTTGAAAACATATTACAACACAAAGGTTTCTGTATTATACATGCTATTTCTGTGTTTCTTTTTTGTATTTTTCTCTGCTGATATTTTTATTGTGAAAATTGCTAATTTTCCTGTAACTTGTATAATCCATTGTGTTAATGAGGTGTCGGCTGGTTTAACATTTTTAGGGTGTCTTTCTCTCACTGTGTTGTGATTCCTGTCTTAAATCCACAGGTGAATTCTTATTATTTAGTTCAGATGTGGTGGACCCTTTAGAACTCATTATCTTTTGAATAGAGGGTTTTATGAAACCCTGAGTTGCAGAAACATTTTGTTAATGTTGCGTCAAGAGTTAGTCCTTGTCCCTTCTGAGGATAATGCGGCTCTGTGCTTGGCTTTGTTTCTCCAGGGAGATGGAGCCTGTGAGAGCCCATTTGCCCAGATGTTCTCCCAGGGTGTTCTCTGGCAGAGTGGCAGTTGCCAGCATCTCAGAGTCAGCTGGCCAGGCGGGGATGCATCGAGTGCTCTGTTCTTTTCTGGGCTCCTTTGGGTGCCAAGAGGGCCAGGAAACCATTTTTCAGTGACAAAAACCATTCCTCCTGATTTATGGTCTTTCTGTTGCCCTGACCTTTATATTCTCATAAAGGTCTTACAGCCTTTTAAACTTCAGCATCATAAGTTATCAGGAACATAGTTAAGTAACATGTTTTTAAATGGCAGATTTATCTAAGTCTTTTAGTCATTTTATATTATTGCAACACAGTGCATTCACATTTTTAGATGTTGGGACAGTGGCAACCAAATTGTGATTGTGGGGAAAAGTTCTGTGACTTAGGAGAATTTAAATTCTTCTGTAGAAAAGGAAGAAAATACAATTGGCTTTAAGAATTCCATTTATAAATTTAAGTTGAGAGAGAGGTTTTGCTGGGTAAAATTTCCCAGAAGGGTTTGGCAAAACAAACACAGCAAACCAGTAGAACTTAAGATGCTGGGTCCAGCGCTCAGAGATGGCTGGGTGGATTCTGGTCCTGCGACTGCCCCTGGATGCTGGCTTCCGGCCCGAGGAACTGCTTCCCAGCCTGCAGGAGATCCTGGAGCTTCTGTGCTGCGCCTACTCTGCGTCTTTGTGGCTCTCCTGTTTCACGCGTGGAGGCTGAGCTGAGTGAGCGAGTTGTTCTGGCCCAGGGCGGAGCGGCTCACAGCACTCACACTGCAGTAAAATCCTTTTGAACTGTTGGCACAGGTTGGCAGACATTCCATTGTTTTTAGACAATAGTGACTCAGAGTTGAACCGGCTCCAGGGATCAAGTGCAGCTTTTGTACAGTAACAAGGCTTTAATGCCAGCCAATTGATGGAGTCTGTGTCTTGCCCAAGTCGGGATGCGTTGTAATAACATGAAGCTTACATTTAAATGTCTGGCTCGGTATCAGAAACTTGCTGTGGATCTCTTAGTTTCCGCAACACATTTATTTCTTCTTTATTTACAGCGATTCTCCACCCGTGTTTCCCTTTGTTCTGGGGCTTTTGGACAGGGAGAATGTCTTTTAATTTGGGAGTTAATTCTGTCCAGGTTTGAAGGTCTCGATCACTCTTTCTTTCTTGCCCTTTGTTTCCCTGCTACCAGACCTTTGGGGCTGGCTTTCGGGCGTGGCGCTTGTCTCTGTCTTTCAAGTTTAGGGCTTCACAGCCGTGTCAGCTCAGGTCAGACACCCGGTAACCTCAGAGTAGGCTGTAACTTTTGTAGACACCAAGGACTCCTTTTTGCTACTTACCTGTTTGTCCTTCTTTGTTAAGAATAATTAGCAAGACTGGGGCCTCTGGTGATGGGAGGAGGGGCTCTGAAACAGGCCAGAGTAGATTTTTTTCCAGTTGTGGGTTGTCTTTGCTGTTACAACAAAGAGCTTTTCAAAAGATCACCCTTCTTCTATTTGCTAACTCCTTTCTCTGAAGAGCACAGAGCATTTTTATGTACTTGATGTAAAATGCGTCAGTCCTGGAGGCACATAAGAAAGGCAGCTGGTTTATCCTGGAGGGGTTGGGTGCAGATGTGCTGGTGAGCTGGGGCACTGGAAATCACAGGCAGAAGTCTGTAGTGAGGATTTTCAAGGCCCTTTGTGTAGGCTGCCTTGAGGGTTTTCACCCAGGGAGATCTAAATACCATATGTGGTCTAGGGCCAACTCCCCAGAGCTAGAAACATGAATTCCTTCGCAGAAAAGTGTAGCTTTCCACCCTTCCAGTGCAGGAAAAGATGTTTCAAAAGTACGTCTCTTGCCCATTTCTTTTTCACCCCTCACTGGAAGCAAAGCTGATCTTCTCAGGAATGAAGTGACACTCAGTCAAAATACCAGCCTTTACATTTAAAGATTTTGCTTACCATGGTGTGAAAACACTTGTCTATAGGCCATTTAACTTTTAGAGTATGTGTATACAAATCAATGTATCTGTCTCTGTTCATTAACGTAAAGCTGTTTGTATCCGAATACAATACAGTTTCTAATATGGTTCACTATGGTGAATGCTTAAAGAAACCAGTCCAATTACTCCTTTTAATTGGGGCCGTGTGTGGAGAACTTCTTTACATTGAAATCTTTCTGTCTCTTCTGTTCACAGGATTTAGTCTTTCCCTGTGAGAGCCATTCCCCCACCCTCATTCGCCTTCTCTCCTTTTCTTGAAAATCTTAGAAATTAAGACAAAAGATAATTACTTGGAGGGGTAAAACTGGCAGGTTCCCACGACACTTAAAATTAATGAGCTGTTGAGTACAAAATATACCTTGTCTTTGGCTCCGTTGCCCTCACCCCATCCTTCCCGCCTCCTTTTCTTCCCATTTAACACATGATTTGACTTTTTGGCTGTGTTTGCCATTGGGGGATACTGCAGTTATAAAATAGCAAGATGGTTACAGAAAGTAGATTCATTTGAAGAACATCTCTTTGTTTGCAAATTACAGTTAATTTGATTTCGTTTTACTTTTTGTGTATTTGAAAACTCTCCCCCTTTCTAGAATATTTTCTCAAAGTGTTGTTTCAAATGCACACTGCCGCAGTTCCCACAGCAGCTGGTTAGGCTTATTATGTGAATGGCGCATCCCTCCTGGAATCTAGCATTCTCAGCTTCATCTCTGATTGGGCTTTGGTTTCAGAGTGGTTTCTTGAGGCTTGGTGGTGGTTTAAAGTCCATCAAGGGGTTGTGCAACTCCTTCTAAGGTAGAGAATGCTAGAGAATCTGTTTTTTCCAATCAGAAAGATATTATTGCCTACCAGGAGTTTGAACTGGCTGTGCTCTGAGTTTCATTTGCAGAGGAGCCTGTGTGACAAGCAGACACTTAGCTAGCGCATCTTTCATGTCCAGCTGACCCCTATCTGGACTCAGGTTTTTTTTTTTTTTTTTTTCTTTCTGAATTTCAGAAAGATGAATAGATACTCCTGTCACCTCCATGTAGATACAGGACCCTAAGCCTTGGACAGGTAACCACACCAAGGTCAAACAGGTAGGACATTGGCCTTGCCTGGGTCAGATTAGCTTCACCCAAATCTGAGCTCTTTTGAGAAATGTGAGGCACTGTGATGGGCATCTGCAAATCACTGTGGGGAGGATGGACAGTCCGGCAGGTAACTTCAGGCACTTGGTCTCAGGGTCCCTGTTCTTGTATTACAAACAATGGAGAAAGGTGGAGCTCCCGGCCACTTAAAAAAAAAAAAAAAAAAAAAAAAAAAGGATTGTATTTATTAATATTTACTGTGTTGAAGTTTTAAAATACTCCTTTGAAAATGATACAATACCATGACGTGTTAACACAACATTTTAAATGAAAATTACCATATTCTAAAACAAAAGTTAATTAGTGAAAAGAGTTGCATTATTTCACAATTTTGCCTATCTCTTCAGTGTCTTGGCTTAATAGAAAACAGCCAGATTACGGCTGCTTCTGCAGTCATTCTATTTCTTTTTATTTTTTATTTTTTATTTTTTTTATTTTTAAAGAGAAGAAAAAACAAAACAAGTCAAAAAAGAACAAATTTTCAAAACAACATAATAGGAGGGTAACAGTGGTTAATGCATTACATATTATTATCTTTAAGTTAGTTATTCAGGATACCAGATATTAGCATTCAATTGTCCAAACATTATTGGCACAGACCTTACTCTTCAATGAACTAAGTAAAATTGGTAGTGTATCTATCTTAACCATCTTACATATATATATACAATTTTTTTTCCCTTTCCCTTCTTTCTTTTCCCTATTCCCCTATTCCGGTCTCTCTTTCCTTTTGACCAGTTTCTTTTTGGTTCACCATGTCTATTGTACATTTTGGATCTTATTTACTCTTTCAGTTTCTCATACTAGAGAGACAATACGATGCTTACACATGTGCGTCCGGTTTATTTCACTTATGAGTATTTTCTCGAGTTGCATCCTTTTACCTATAAAAGTCTCCAGTTTATCCTTCTTTATGGCTGAATAGTACTCCATTGTATAAAAATACCACATCTTTCTTATCCATTCCTCAGTTGATGGGCATTTGGGTTGTTTCCAAGATCTGGCTATTACAAATTGTGCTACTATAAACATGGGTGCACATAGATCGCCGTGGTACGATGTTTTTAATTCTTCTGGGAAGATACCCAGAAGGGGAATAGCTGGGTCAAATGGGACCTCCAACCCTAGTTTTCTGAGGAATCTCCACACTGATTTCCACAGTGGCTGCACCAGTCAACACTCCCACCAACAGAGGAGAAGGATTCCTTTTTCCCCACAGCCCCTCCAGCATTTGTTATTAGTTGATTTCTTGATCATAGCCATTCTTTCTGGGATGAGATGGTATCTCAGTGTTGTTTTAATTTGCATCTCTCGAATGACTAGTGACGTTGCACATTTTTTTGTATGTTTATTTGCCATTTGTATTTCTTCATCTGAGAAGTGTGTGTTCATCTCAGATGCCCATTTTTGGAGTGGGTCTTTAAATTTGGGAGGTCTGATTCTTTTGAGTTCTTTATATGTTCTCGATAGTAATCCTTTGTCTGAGGAACAGCTGGCAAACATTTTTTCCCACGTTGTGGGTTGTCTCTTCACTCTGTTGGTGGTTTCTCTTGCTGTGCAAAAGCTTTTTAATAAGATGAGATCCCAGTTGTTGATTCTTTGTGATAGTTCCTGTGTGGTTGAGGTTTTATTCATATTTAGTTTAGTGCATGGTGAAAGATATGGGTCTAGTTTTAATCTTCGGCATGTGTAGAGCCAGTTTTTCCAGCACCATTTATTTTTATTTATTTATTTTTTTTATTTTAAAGAGAAGAAAAAACAAAACAAATCAAAAGAAGAACATATTTTCAAACCAACATAATAGGAGGGTAACAATGGTTAATACATTGCGTATTACTATCTTTAAGTTAGTTATTCAGGACACCAGACATTAGCATTCAATTGTCCAAACATTATTGGCACAAACCTTACTCTTCAATGAACTAAGTAAAAATGGTAGTGTATCTATCTTAACCATCTTATATATATATATACAACTTTTTTTTCCCTTTCCCTTCTTTCTTTTCCCTATTCCAGTCTCTCTTTCCTTTTGACCAGTTTCTTTTTGATTCACCATGTCTATTGTACATTTTGGATCTTATTTACTCTTTCAGTTTCTCATACTAGAGAGATAATACGATGCTTACACATGTGCTTCTGGTTTATTTCACTTATGAGTATTTTCTCGAGTTGCATCCATTTACCTATAAAAGTCTCCAGTTTATCCTTCTTTATGGCTGAATAGTACTCCATTGTATAAAAATACCACATCTTTCTTATCCATTCCTCAGTTGATGGGCATTTGGGTTGTTTCCAAGATCTGGCTATTACAAATTGTGCTGCTATAAACATGGGTGCACATATATCGCTGTGGTATGATGTTTTTAATTCTTCTGGGAAGATGCCCAGAAGGGGAATAGCTGGGTCAAATGGAACCTCCAACCCTAGTTTTCTGAGGAATCTCCACACTGACTTCCACAGTGGCTGTACCAGTCGACACTCCCACCAACAGTGAAGAAGGGTTCCTTTTTCCCCACAGCCCCTCCAGCATTTGTTATTAGTTGATTTCTTAATAGTAGCCATTCTTTCTGGGGTGAGATGCTATCTCAGTGTTGTTTTAATTTGCATCTCTCGAATGACTAGTGATGTTGCACATTTTTTTGTATATTTGTTTGCCATTAGTATTTCTTCATCTGAGAAATGTGTATTCATCTCAGATGCCCATTTTTGGAGTGGGTCTTTAAATTTGGGAGGTCTGATTTTTTTGAGTTCTTTAT
Source organism: Erethizon dorsatum (assembly GCA_028451465.1). Taxonomy (NCBI): domain Eukaryota; kingdom Metazoa; phylum Chordata; class Mammalia; order Rodentia; family Erethizontidae; genus Erethizon; species Erethizon dorsatum. Next base: position 16,408,068 of record CM051825.1, read on the forward strand.
ATGTTCTCGATAGTAATCCTTTGTCTGAGGAACAGCTGGCAAACATTTTTTCCCACATTGTGGGTTGTCTCTTCACTCTGTTTGTGGTTTCTCTTGTTGTGCAAAAGCTTTTTAATAAGATGAGATCCCAGTTATTGATTCTTTGGGATAGTTTCTGTGCGGTTGAGTTTTTATTCATAAAGTCTTTGCCTACACCAATGTCTCCAAGGGTTTTACCTATCCTACCTTCCAGCAGATTTAATGTTTCTGTTTTAATATTTAGATCTCTGATCCATTTTGAATTTAGTTTAGTGCATGGTGAAAGATATGGATCTAGTTTTAATCTTCGGCATGTGTAGAGCCAGTTTTTCCAGCACCATTTATTAAAGAGGCTATCTTTCTTCCAGTGAATGTGTTTGGCACCTTTGTCAAAGATAAGGTGGCTTAGTATGTCTGGGGTTGTTTCAGCATCTTCTAAACTGTTCCATTGATCTTCAGGTCTGTTTTTTTGCCAGTACCACACTGTTTTTTATCACAGTAGCTTTATAGTATAATTTCAAGTCGGGGATTGTGATGCCCCCTGCCTTGCCTTTGTTGCCCAGAATTGCCTTTGCTATTCTAGGTCTCTTCTGATTCCAAATGAATTTTAGGATTGTTTTCTCTAATTCTGTGAGATATGCTGTTGGAATTTTGATTGGAATTGCATTAAATCTGTATAACAATTTTGGAAGTATGGCCATTTTCACTATATTGGTTCTTCCTATCCAGGAGCAAGGGATATCTTTCCATTTTCTGATATCCTCTTCAATCTCCTTTTTCAGAGTACTGTAGTTTTCAGTATAGAGGTCTTTTACATCCTTCGTGAGGTTGATTCCTAGGTATTTCATTTTTTTGGATGTTATTGTGAAAGGTATTGTTTCCCTAATTTCTCTTTCAGTAAGTTTGTTATTTGTGTACAGGAAGGCTATTGACTTTTGAGTATTGACTTTGTATCCAGCTACACTACTGAATTTGCTTATTAAATCTAGCAGTTTTTTAGTGGAGTTTTTGGAGTCTTCTGTGTAGAGTATCATGTCATCTGCAAATAATGATAATTTAACTTCTTCCTTTCCAATCATTATTCCTTTTATTTCTTTCTCTTGTCTAATCGCTCTGGCTAAAGTTTCCAGAACTATGTTGAATAAGAGTGGGGACAGCGGACATCCTTGTCTTGTTCCTGATTTTAGAGGGAAGGCTTTCAGTTTTTGGCCATTTAGTATAATATTGGCTGTTGGTTTGTCATAGATAGCTTTTACCAGATTGAGATAAAGACCCTCTATTCCAATTTTCTGTAGGGTTTTTATCATGAAAAGGTGCTGGACTTTGTCAAAAGCTTTTTCTGCATCTATTGAGATGATCATGTGATTTTTGTCTTTGGTTCTGTTAATATGCTGTATTACATTTATTGATTTACGTATGTTGAACCATCCCTGCATCCCTGGGATGAATCCAACTTGGTCATGGTGTATAATCTTCTTGATGATTTGTTGGATTCTGTTTGCCAGTATCTTATTAAGGATTTTTGCATCTATGTTCATTAGGGAGATTGGCCTGTAGTTCTCTTTCTTAGTTGGGTCCTTCTCTGGTTTTGGTATCAGGGTAATGCTTGCTTCCAGGAATGAATTTGGGAGTATTGCTTCCCTTTCAATTTCATTGAAAAGTTTGAGAAGTAGGGGCGTTAGGTCTTCTCTAAATTTCTTGTAGAATTCGGCAGTGAATCCATCAGGGCCTGGGCTTTTCTTTGTTGGGAGGTTTTTAATTACATCTTCAATTTCATTGGCTGATATTGGTTTATTTAGGATTTTTAAATCTTCTTGATTCAGCTTTGGTAATTCATACGAATCTAGGAATCTGTCCATTTCTTCTGCATTTTCCATCTTAGTAGAATATAAATTTTCAAAATAGGTATAGATGATCTTCTGGATTTCTGCAGGGTCCGTCGTGATATCACCCTTTTCATTTTCAATTGCATGGATTTGAGTCTTTTCTTTTCTTTTTTTAATAAGGTTGGATAAGGGTTTGTCAATCTTATTTATTCTTTCAAAGAACCAACTTTTTGCTTCATTGATTCTTTGTATTGTTTTTTTATTCTCCAATACGTTAATTTCTGCTCTGATCTTTATAATTTCCTCCCTTGTACGGGCTTTTGGCTTAACCTGCTCTTCTTTTTCTAGAAGCTCGAGGTTCACCCTTAAGTTGTTTATTTGCGCTTGCTCTATTTTAATGATATAAGTGTTTAATGCTATAAATTTCCCTCTTAGGACTGCTTTCATTGTATCCCATAAGTTCCGGTATGTTGTACTGTCATTATCATTCAGTTGTAGAAAGTGACTAATTTCTTCTTTAATTTCATCTGTGACCCATTGGTTGTTCAGGAGGATGCTGTTTAATTTCCATGTGTTTAGGGAGTTTTTGTGGGATCTTTTGCCATTGATTTCCAATTTCATTGCACTATGGTCTGATAATATGCATGGGATAATTTCAATTCCTTTGCATTTACTTAAGCAGGTTTTATGAGCTAGTATGTGGTCTATTTTGGAGAACGTCCCATGTGCAGCTGAGAAAAATGTGTATTCTGATGTTGTGGGATGGAACACTCTGTAGACATCTACTAAGTCCATTTGTTCAAAAGTTTGGTTCAGTTCTACTATTTCATTATTGATTTTCTGTCCAGTTGATCTATCTTTTTGTGACAGTGGAGTATTGAGATCTCCCAATATAATTGTATTAGTGCTTATTTGATTTTTCATGTCCTTTAGTACTTGTTTTATATAGCTGGGTGCATTGGTATTTGACGCATATATATTTATGATCGTTATCTCTTCCTCTTGGATTGTTCCCTTTACAAGGATGTAATGACCGTCTTTATCTCTCTGAATCCTTCTTGGCTTGAAGTTCACTTTGTCTGCAAAAAGAATAGCTACCCCTGCTTTTTTCTGGGTTCCTGTGGCATGGAGTATTGTTTTCCATCCTTTGACTTTCAGTCTATGAATTTCTTTCTGAATTAAATGTGTTTCTTGTATACAGCATATTGTTGGATCTTGCTTCTTGATCCATTTCGCCAGTCTGTGCCTTTTGATTGGTGAATTGAGACCGTTAACATTGATGGTTAAAACTGATATGTATTGACTTGTCATGATATTTTCCTGTTGTTGGTTCCCACTCTTTGTTTTTCCGCTTTCCGGCTATTTAATTATTTGCCCTGCCTGGTGGATTCCTTCTGTTGGGGTTCCTATCTCTTTCTAGAATGTCCTTCAGAACGTTTTGGAGTGCTGGTTTGGTGGTCATAAATTTTCTCAGATGTTCTTTGTCATGAAAGTATTTTATTTCTCCATCAATTTTGAAAGATAGTTTTGCAGGGTACATCAATCTGGGCTGAAAATTATTTTCCTTTAGAGCTTGCAATACATCATTCCAAGCTCTTCTTGAATTGAGGGTTTGTGCTGAAAAGTCAGCTGTGATTCTGATGGGTTTTCCTTCATAGGTGATTTGTCTCTTCTCCCTAACAGCTTTTAAGATTCTGCCCTTCTGTTGAATTTCTGGGATCTTGACTATAATATGTCTGGCTGAAGTTTTTTTTTGATCATGTCTAGTTGGTGTTCTAAAAGCTTCACTTATAGGGGTGTCAAATTCCTTTTCTCTTCCAGGAAAGTTCTCCCTGATTATGTCTTTGAACAAGGTTTTAATGTCGTTGATGCTATCTCCTGCTTTTTCATTTATTCCAATTATTCTTAAGTTGTTTATCTTTGAGTCATCTAGCAGCTGCTGAATTGATTTTTCATGGTCCCTTGCTATTTTTAAGAATTTTTCCATTTCATGATCACTAATTGCAAGCCTGTCTTCTATATCTGAGATCCTGTCCTCGCATTGGCTTATTCTGCTACAAATACTTTCAATGGAATTTTTTATCTCTTGGATATCTGCTTGAATCTGCCTTATAGATTCCATTTCTTTCCTATGCTGAGCATTCATGGTTTCTATAGTTTTCTTAAGTTCATCTATTTTTTTGTCTGTATCAGCTATAGTGTCCTTAAGCATGGTCTTCATTGTAGACATTATCTCTGCAGTTATCTGTGAGATTATTTCTGTTTTAATTTTTTCCAGAACCTCATTCAGTTGCTTTGTTGTTACCACTTCAGATAGGCCAGGTGGGTGGCTTTCGGATTGTCCCACCTCGTTGCTCCCTAGGTTTGCCTTTGGTGAATTGGATGTGTGTGGTTGCATCTTGTTTAAGTGTCGTCTCATTTTTTCTTTCTTTAATTCCTGGGGTGATGTTTGCAAATTACCTATAGTAGGTTACTTTATTGCTAGTGTTTAAGATCTTTAGAAGATGACTACTTCTCTGCAGTATCTTCCAAGTGGAGCTTGCTTTTAGGTTTTGAGCTTTCTGCCAGCTCCTACCTCTTCAATTCGTTGGGTATGCGAAGTTGCTACCTGTTTGGCCCAGTCCTTGATTCTTTGGTACTGTGCCACTGTATTTTCTGTGTCCCTTAGTCAATCTCAATCATGAAATATCAGGAAGGAAAGATGTTTAGAACAATTATTTCACATTTGGCTATAATGTTAACTAAAGCATCAAACACAGCCTAAAAAATGACAGACTGAGCTAACCAGTTATTTACCACTTTTAACTGTATAGAGTTGCGGTTATATAACAAAATCTAAAACACACCAGAAAAATTATATGCAGTATACAAGTCCTATGTATGTCAATTTTTCCTTGAGGAGTTTAAATTTAAGATGAGTTAAGGAGGAAATAGAGTATTGGGAGAAGAGAAAGGAATTAGATGTAAGGTTAGAGGACCAAGAGGGATCCCACTAAAATTGGGACACTAGTGCAGAGGACAGGTGGTAGAAAGAGAAGGAAGGGATAAAAGGAAGAACAGATCACAACCACAATCACAAAGAAGTTAGAGGCGCTGTTTACACTCATATAAAAAACCAGAGAGAATAATGAAGGAAAGAGCAAATACACATACAGAAACAAAAACAAAGATAAAAACAATAAAACAGACAGATCAAAAATAAAACCCCACCAAAAAACAAAACAAAACAAAACAAAAACAAAAAAACCCTTCGCCAGAACAAAAAAACAAATCAGTGAGAAAAAAAATAAAAATAAAAATAAAAAATAAAAATAAAAATAAAAAATATAAAAAGAATCAGTTCCAGGTGTTGACTCTGTTGTAGGCAGGTACCTTGTGACAGAGTCCTGTTCTGTGCAGGTCCGTCCCAGTAAGCCAGGAGCGCCCTCTGGCGGGCGGTGAGCAGAGGCGCGTACTTTCAGGCAGAGACCAGTCTAGCTCGCCTCCGCTCTCGCCGCCCTTTCATGATCCCTGGGCCTCAGAGGCTCAGCGTGCTGTCCGGAGCGCGGGTTCCCTGCACTGGTTCCCGCCGCTCTGGTTTTTCGCCACGCCCCCCACAATGGCGCCGGGCCAGTCGCTCTCTGGCGCGGGACAGGTGTGGCTGAGAGTCCAGTCTCGTTCGCCTGCTGACCTCAGCACACTTTCGTGGGCTCAATTGAGAGGCCCTGTGCTGCCCTGTCCGGAGCACAAGTTCCCAGAGCAGTTTCCGAGCCGCTCTGAGTTTCGCCACACCCCCCACAATGGCGCCCGGCCGGTCGCTCTCTGGCGCGGGGCAGCTGTGGCTGAGAGACACTCACCGCCGGTCAGCGCCGTTCTCCGCCGCTCCCCTGCCCCGCCGCTGTCTCAGGATCCTCCGTGGGGGCTCCCTGGGCGCCAGCTGCCACCGTGTGTCCGTAGAATTGAGCCTCCGCGGCGCTGCAACTCCCGGGATAGTAGAAGGTGCGCGCGTGCGGTCTGCTCCTTCTTTCCTTCTTCTTTGTTGGAAGTCACCCGTCACTGGTGCCGGGGGTCCCAGATTGCGCTTCAGAACTTTTCTGGGTTTCGGGGAGGCATCTACCCCCCTCCTGCGCTTTCCGGGTCGCTATATTCCCGTGTTCCAATGGTAACTTTTAGAGAGAGTTTCGCTGCCTGCTTCTTACTCATCTGCCATCTTGAGGTTCCTCTCCAGCACCATTTATTAAAGAGGCTATCTTTCTTCCAGTTGAATGTGTTTGGCACCTTTGTCAAAGATAAGGTGGCTTAGTATTTCTGGGGTTGTTTCAGCATCTTCTAATCTGTTCCATTGATCTTCAGGTCTGTTTTTTTGCCAGTACCACACTGTTTTTATCACAGTAGCTTTATAGTATAATTTCAAGTCAGGGATTGTGATGCCCCCTGCCTTGCCTTTGTTGCCCAGAATTGCCTTTGCTATTCTAGGTCTCTTCTGATTCCAAATGAATTTTAGGATTGTTTTCTCTAATTCTGTGAGATAAGTCATTCAGTTTCTTGCAAAATAAAGATTTGGTTGATATACCGTATATGAAGAATATTGGTGCCAGGCAAATACATAGTTGGAAAAAGGAGTGTGGGGGTGCTCTGTAGAGATGTTCTTCTTTGATAGCACATGGAGGCTTGACATGGTGGTCCTTATAGGTCAGTTGCTGTGGGAATCTGAACTTGCATCAGTCAACTTTTTGTACTCTGTTAACAAACCTTAGAGTCCATCAGTCTGTTCGCTGTGAATGGATCTGTCACTCACGCACAGTTGTGTATCATCTTGTATTGGTCACTTGAAAATGATGGCTCATTGATGTGAATGTCCATTTTCCAATTACAGCACATTTCTTTTCATTTAACAATTCTGTGTCTCTCATAATCTCATCAGAAAAGTTGAATACTAAGCAGCTCTCAAATCCATGGTGACAGAGACGGGCTCCCAAATTTTAATTTTTGCCTGAAGTGTGAATTTTATAATTGGCAGCAAAAACTGTTAGTAGGTAGCTGGGCCAGTGGTAGAGCACTTGAGTAGTGTGTGCCAGGCTCTCAGTTTGATCCCCAGCACTAGGAATTGAGCGGCCAGTAATACTGTCACAAAGGGGAACAAACCCACAGCATAATTTTCTTTAAAAAACTGAAAAAAGAGAACTAGCAATAGAACTGGTATTAATAGTAGGCCACACCATGAGGTATGTATACAGTATCTTAGCTGGAATAAGAAAGCAGAAGTTCAGAGACTGTGCTGTGTTTCAATAAAGGACCTGTGTTCACTGCCTTAGAAAATTGGTGAAAGTTGAGCATTGCCTGGATTCATGTATCTGCCTGAATTTCAATCAGATTGAAGTATGACTTCTTACGGACGTTGCTTTTAATTTGTCTACAGAGCAGGCATAGACACTGCCAGTGTGGGTATGATCGATGATTTCTGACAACTCCTAGTTCCTTACACTTAGAAGAGAGTGTCCAGCAGAGCCTTGTGCAACAGAGGGGTGTGTCCCATATTTTGATGCAACCCTGGTCATCAGTATTTAAAATCCATTTCAAATTTATAATCTCGGGTGCTAGAAGGTGCTTTGAGATCAAGACTCCTGCCCAGTCTGGATGTGGAAAATGTACATCTGTTTTACACCATATGCACAGTAACACCAGGGGGACTAAAGAATTCAATGTGAACAATTAGAAAAACGTTAGAAGGAAACTCGAGTTATTTTACCCTTTGAAAATGTGGAGGGAGAATGGAGAGATATTAGTTAAAAGTTGAAGAGCCTGTTAGGATTCAGTTCTGGAGATGATTGTACAGCATGACTATAGGTAATAACATTCTATATTTTATTTAAGATTGCTCAGAAATATATCTTAAGTGTTTTTCCATGAAATAAGTGTGAAATGATAGAAATGTTGAAAGCAGCTGGGAGTGATCATTTCATGATATATTTTTTATATATCAAAACATCATACACCATAAATATATATAGTTGTACTTTAAGGTGGGAAGGAAAAATATGGAAGGACTTTATATGCACGAGAAGGAAAAGGAACTTTAAAAAATCGGTTAACAGTCTAGTGTGGCGTACACCTTTAATCCTAGCACCCTGGGAGGCTGAGGCTGAGCCTGGGCAAGTTAGCAACTTAGCAAGACGCCATCTCAAAATACAAAAGGGGCTGGAGACGTAGCTCAGTTCAAAGGCGCCAGTTCAATCCCCAGTATTCCCCTTCCCCACACACCAAAAAACTAGCAGATTTAGTGCCATAACAGATAAAGGAGCAAAAAGACAAATGAATAAAATATTTGCAACCTATGGGGCATAAATATAGTTTAAAGATGAGTGTTAGAGCAGGTATTTAAGGGTGTGGGGCTGTAGCTCCATTATGGGGAAGAGCTGTGTTTCAGCTGTTTGGGGGCTGGTAGGAGGAGAGGTCTGACTTTACGGAGTTTGCACACACTGAGGAGGACTTTCCACTGCCTGCTCGGGCACTGCATTCTCCCTGAAGCCCTGAGTTGTGGTGTGAGTGGGGAGGCCTGGGGTCCCTAGGGTGCTAGCTGGGTATGTGTACATGGGAATCTCAGTGGTCCTTGACAGCCTTTGTAAATGGCAGCTAAAAGCACTTGCCGAGGCTCCCCTGCACTGCTCTGCCAGTAGCAGCCAGGTCCAGGTGCCCTTCCTTATTCCCTGAAGCAAGGGTTTAACAGGAGGGGCATCTTCCAGAGAAACATGTGAAAGGCTCACTTAGGACACGAAGAGAGGCTGTGAGTCACACTTGAAGCCGTCTAGGCCTTGGGAAGAAGAGGGTGGCCTTGGGAGGTGACTGACCCTGTTTATCTGGGACTCCAGGCCGGAACCAGCCAGGTGCTCACTTTCTCTGTGAATGTCAGAGTGGGGCGGTTCTGAGGATGCAGATCCTAAATGCTTGAATGCAGGCTTGAATGCAGCTCACCTGGCTCTGACGAGCCCCAGTTACTGCCGAGTGTGAACCGGGCTGGGAACAGCGCAGGCTGGCCCTCTGCTTTCTTCCTTCTCTGTGGTCTGATGGTCTCAGGAAGCAGCTGCATCCTGGACCCGTTAGGCACACCCTTTGCGGAGCGTCACAGTTGCTAAGCAAGCTCTGTGCCACTGAGCTGTGCGCTGCCCCGGTGTGCCCTTAAATCTGAGGGGCAGCCTTGTGTTTCCAGATCTCCCGTGTGTACTCTGGGTGTCCTGTTCTTGGGATGTGACTGCAGGTGGTCCTGGACCTCAGTGGCTTGACCTGGATTTCTGGATTTTACAAAGTTACAAAAGCACTTGAATTTTTGAATTTTAATCTTGTCCCGGGCTTGCAATATGTGGTCCAATTGCTCTGTAGCTCCCCATCAGCCCAACACTAGTACAGAGTAGGTTGCTAAGCCATCGTGTGCAGTAGGCTAGGGAGGGTTTATCAGAGTACATTGGTACCATGGTTCACAAACTTAATTATTTCCATGTTTCTGGTTGCAAACCGAGTTGGACAAGAACCGAATCAAATTTATTGGTTAGGTTCAGTGTTGCCCTTACGGAGAAATTTGACTCGGTTCTTTTATTTATTTATTTTTTGTGTGTGTGTGTGTGTGTGTGTGTGTGTGTGTGTGTGTGTGTGTGTGGGTACTGGGGGGGTCGACCTCAGGACCTCGCGCGCCAGCAGGCGCCCGTGCCACTGAGCGATATCACCGGCCCCTTTTTCGTATGTGGGATCCGGGAGTCGAACTCGGGCCCTCGCGCTTGCCGGGCAGGCGCTTAAGCCGCTGAGCCATCTCACCGGCCCTTGACTCGGTTCTTGTCCAGTTCAGTTTACAACCAGAATTATGGAGAGAATTGAGTTCGTGAACCAAGGCATTGCTGTCTGTATTTGTGGTTTCCCCCTCAAGTTTAATTTCTGTTTCTTAGGGTACAGTGTGATATTCTGTGGGATGCTCGTGGATTTATATGGGGGGACCATCTCTTCCCCATGACTAGGGATCAAACCCAGTGAGTGCCTTATGCTTGCTGAGCAAGCACTCTGCTGCTGAGGTACATCCCCAGCCCCAGGTGTAGGGATTTTTAAATTTTATTTTTTGTTTTTTGGAGATAGGGTCTTCCCACGTAGCCCAGGCTGGCCTCGAACCTGTGGCAATCCCCTTGCCTTAGCCTCCCAAGTGCTGAGATTACAGGCATGTGCCACCACATCCAGCTGTAGGAATTCTTTACAAATGGATTTTTCCATTGTTTCATCTGTGGCAAATAATTCTTAGGGCATATGTAGGATTTTTTCTTTTTTTTTTTTTTTGTATTAGTACACGTTTGTAATACATGCAGTTTATAGTTATCTTAGGGAGAGTGGGTACAGGTACATAATACAGCTTAATTCTTTTTTTAATCCCCTCCCTCCCTCCCTCCAAATCCCCTTTTCCCATTTTCGTTCCTGTTGATATTATCTCATGTAGGATTTTTTGTTACAGTTTTGTCGTGTGTTTACTATTGTTGCTGTCACCTGTGTTTGGGTGCTGGTGTGTTCTCTCTCTCTCTCTGTCTCTGTCTTTCTTTTCCTCTCTCTCTCTTTCTCTCTTGGAGGGCAGGGTTGGGACAGGGTCTTGCTTTGTAGCCCAGGCTGGCCTCGAACTCACAGTGACCCTCTTGACTCGGCCTCCCAAGTGTTGGGATTACAGGCGTGCACCACCACGCCCACCTTGGTCCTCTCTCTTGAGAAGTCTCCACACTGGACACTTCAGGAAGCAGAGGCTCACGTGGTGCAGTGGTTGTCTGTTCAAGGTGGTAACCTCACTCTTCTTTCTCCTCCTTTTCCAGTCTTCAATGGCTCCAGCAGGTCAACACGGGAGAAAGAACCTGTTCAGAAACACAAAAGCAAGGAGGCCACTCCCGCGAAGGAGAAGCACAGCGATCACAGGGCCGACAGCCGGAGGGAGCAGGCCTCAGCCACGCAGCCTGCGGCGGCCCCCTCCTCGGGCTCCTCAGCCAAGGGGCTCGCTGCCAACCACCCGCCCCCTGTGCATCGGTCGGCTCAGGACTTACGGAAACAGGTAACACCTAGCCCAGGGGTGCTTGACCCACCTCCCTGCTCATCACCAAGGAGCACAGCAGCCTTGGGGAGCTCAGGTAGGGCCTGATGCAGGGAGAAAGCTGGTTTAGCGCAGAGGCGCCCCTCATCCTGTGGGGACCGTCACAGCCTGGCCCTTGCCGCCTTTGTGTCCCTCCCTTGGTGCCCTGTGCTCACCAGGGGTCCCACTTGGTTGTCACATGAAGGGAAGGTAGGAACGGAGCTGGATTTGCTCACTGTCCCTCTCCCGCCCGGCCTGCCCTGGTTGCTGGGAAATACCTGTACCGACTGTTGGGATACAAGTTGGGCCAGTGGTGGCAGACCCATGGCGTGCGTGCTGCAGTAAGCTGTGTGTATCATTGAAAGTTCTGAGAAGTTTGCCATCCCTGGCTTGGGCTGTGCCGCGGGCCTGCAGGTGGCAGAGTCTGCCTGGGGTGACCGAGGTCGAGTGTGCACGGGCTGGGGTGTGGCCGGTGCGTGTGTCCCTCAGGATGCGCAGCCCCTACCCCAGAGCTGCACTGACAGTGGGGCCTGTTGGGCAGCTCTGAAGAAGGCCCCAGGAACTGGCCACTGTTGCAGTGAGGGCATTCATGTTGCTGGGTAGTGGCTTCTTGTGACCCTGGGAGGTAAGTGGTGGAGACATTGATACAGGTGTGGGAGGCACAGGGAGAGGCTGTGCGGGACAGGTGATATCTTACTGACACCTTGTGGTCCTGTCCTCAGTCCATGCTAGTGTCCCGTGAGTCATTGGGATCACCGATGAGCTCCCCTCACCCAGAATTTTGGCAGAGTTTCAGTTTTCCCTAGAACAGACAGCAGACTGTAACTCCAAATACCGATTTAGAGTGAGGTGGGACGGGACAAGAGATTTCCCTAGTGGGAGCAGTTCGGAGTGACGAAGAGATGGTTCATGTAGTGGGAAAATACTAGAATCCACCCTTCAGTCGAAATGTTCTTTCCCTGTGGTCTTGGCAACCCAAATGTGGACTCGGATATGCTCACACACAGACGGATGCGTGTGCACACACCCAGGTTGGTTGTGGTAACCTTCATTTCTCACTCAGATACTCGGGATGATTGAGGCAGGAATTGTCACAGTTTCTGTGCTCTGCAGGTGCCCACGTAATGCTCTTCTGCGACGTTACTTGAGTCTGAGCATGAGATTATAGCATGATTCAAATGTCGTTCGTGGTTCCCAAAATACAAACCTCACCACCTCCCTGTTTCCAGAGGTGACAACTAGGACCAGTTGTGGAGTTGGCCCCCAGGTGCAGTTCCCTGAGGCACAGAGCTTGGGAGCGCCCTACCTTTGGCCACGGCTGTCGGCCTGACTGGAAGTGGGGCAAAACTTGCCTCCAGATGACTTTGTTTGTGAGACAGAGCAGTGTTAAAAAGGGACCAGAGAAGCCAAGATGAACAGATGATAATTCTGTTTTTTTTTTTTTTTTTTTTCCGTGGGTACCGGGGGTCGACCTCAGGACCTCGCGCGCCAGCAGGCGCCCGTGCCGCTGAGCGATATCACCGGCCCCTTTTTCGTATGTGGGTTCCGGTAGTCGAACTCGGGCCCTCGCGCTTGCCGGGCAGGCGCTTACGCCGCTGAGCCATCTCACCGGCCCGATAATTCTGTTTTTAAGCATAGCGTTATCCTGTCCATTTTCTAAGACACTCCCCACCAAATCCGCCTGTGAACCCAGAGCCATTACACCGAGCTGTATCTCCAGCCCCTTTTTTAAAAATTTGAGACAAGAGTCTTGCTAGATTTCCCAGGCTGGCCTCCAACTTGGAATCTCCTGCCTCAGCCTCAACTATGCTTTTATAGGAGTTGAAAATATAAGAGGTTCAGAGTTCGCTCTTGCAGAACTTCTGACACGGAGTCAGGTGGCTGCAGTAGCACTGAGAAGGGCTGCGGGTCCTGGGGCAGGAGTGGAGGGCCTGCGGGGGCCCAAGCAAGGGGTGCACATGCGACTGTCAGAGCCCAGCGAGCTCCTAGTCTCACCCGTGTGTGCACAGTGCTCCTTTTTGTTCACTCACGTGCTCGGGGTTGGGATGGAGGACACAGCTCTGCTCAGCTCAGTTTTAGCCGAGCACCAGCTCTCAGCTCCTGCCTTTAGTTCAAGGCTTCCCTTTGTAACTGAACCAGAGGGATCAGCACATTGGACAGAGGTGGGGCATGAAGTTCTGCCTCGCACCGGGGCAGCCGTGCCACTGCTCCATGTCACATACCTGTGACCTGTTCCACTTGCTGCCTTGGAGGTGGCAGGCAGACACTGGGGTGCCCCTTACAGGGCTGCTGCTGACACCGTGGAGTAGCTGTGGGGATCTTGGCTTGCGGCCCTGGTGGGGGCGGAGGAAGTGAGCCTGCCGGTGTGGAAGGGATTCTTCCTTGTCATCTGTTCCTCCCTGGGCCTACTCAGCCTGGACGGGATGACCTAGGGCTCCTACTTGTAGTGTTGCTCAACTCTGACCTCCCCTGAGGCTCGAGGTGTGATATTTCACCATCCTGGGCCCCGTTATTCATTGAAAGCCAATCATGCCAACTCCTCTCCTGCGGACATTGTGAGAAATTTTGAAGCCATCAGATCTCATTAGTTAAGTACTCTGAAAATAAGGTCAATAAAAGCAAATTGTAGATCCTTTTGTGATTGCTTGATGTAAATTATCAGACTCTGACCTTTCATCTTTTCAACTGCGTAAAAGATACAGGCCCAAAAGGTGCTCTCATCATTCATTTCAGATTGGATGTTTTTTTATGTCTGCCTAACAGGAAAGAGTAAATGTGGTTGTAGGAAATGCAGCTTTATAAGGGCTGCCGTGGGAGGCAACCCCGTTCTGCGTGCTGTAATGCACTTCCTGCTCACAGCTCTCTTCATCACACCAAAATAGCTCCCCTTGCCCTGTAAATAATGCTGTGTGGTGGTTTGCAGGCAGGCTCCTGAGACTTCAAGCACACGAATGTGCACCCCACATAGGCCTTTCTCTCTGCATTGGGGGTCTCTGGCCCACCCTCTCTCTGTAGTACTGGATGAGCCGTCTGTGCCACCTGGTGCATGTGCCTGCACACTGAACCCCGAGATGTCGGGGGCTGTGGCTACACCTCAGTCATTTGGATGTGTGGTAGGCATCTAACACTTTTTGTTTTCCTGAAGTAATGCCCTGTTTAAAGGCACTAACCGGCACTGACCAGTTTATGACTGGAAAATAAGCTTATCCCTAGCAAGGGTTAGGGTTTTTCTGTCGTGGAAGTGGTGTAGTCTGAAAGCCAGCAGGGACTGTGAGGCTGCACTGGACATGGTAGCCTGTGGCTTTCATGTCTTTGCTAAGGCTGGGGTGTGCATGGAGGAGAAACTGAGTGGCTTGCTTGGGCAGCCGGCACAGGCTTTTGCGGGCCGGTCCCCTGTTCTGGGTTACAGGAAGAGGTTTCCTGTGGAACTGTCCGTGGGTTGCAGAGTAGCCCTTGGCCTCGAAGAGAATCAGAGAGGGCCAGGGAACTGGGAATATATGGAAAATGGAATTGGAAACAAGCGCTGGAAAATGAAATTCAGGTATGTCTAGGGGGAGACAGAAAATTGCCCAAGGTGTAAAGAATGTTTAAGGTCTTATTCTGCTTCCTGTGGGATTGGGCCGCAGCTCGACTCTCCTGTGCGTGGGGCGTGGCATTTCTGAACCCGGCAGAGAGCCTGTGCTGTAAGCAGGTCCGGAGGTGGCAGATCCGGGATTCCTTCAGACTTTGCCTTGCTGCCCTGGGCGCTGTCAGCAGCTTTCCTTCCTGTCCGTATCTCACAGCCTATCTATCCAGTGTGGTTCTGTTCAATTAGGCTCTTTGGTTTTTAACTAGAGCGTTAAAGTCCAAATGGCCTCTCCAGCCTCCAGCTGTTTTCTCTGCAGCTCCCGCCCCTCCCTCAACCCCTTCAAGAGGGTGGCCGAGGTCTCTGGCTCAATGCCTCCCTCTAGTGGGGATTAAAAGCTTGACAATAGAGTCCTTGGTTGAACTGAGGATGATGTTGGTCACTGAAAACTGTTATTTTAGTTAATCAAAGATACTGTAAACTCACTTCTCGTCTTCTGTTCTGCATTGGAAATGCATGTTTTTCTTGTTCACTTGTCATTCTAATGAGTTGGTTTAAGCATTTTGTCTGTGAGTCATGATGTGGAGTAGAACATTAAGGATGGGGGGAATCTTATATCTTATACACATATGATCACAATATAGACTATGTGCAGTTCTCAGAATGGAATTTCTGCTGAGAAATAGAAGTCTGGGATGTCCTGGGCTTTCGTCTTCCTCATCTTATATTACATCCCTTCTGCAAGAAAAGTTTGTTTTTCTTCAAGGCTAAAGTCCTAGGCCAGTTGAGTGTAACTTGAAAGTTCACCTGCCTATTAAATTGAAACGTTGCTGTTGCTCTCAGACGTCATGGTTCGGTGTGCCTGGGTCATCTGAGGTGCAAGTGGCAGGTAGGTAGATGCCTATGGGTCATGAAGGACAAACTTCAGATACCTCACTTTCTGTAGAGCTGGGGGGGGTGGGAATAGGATTGTAGAGCTCATACCACAACCAAGACGTAGGGAATTTATTTTGATTTTTTTTGAGGCAGGGTCTCACTTTGTAATTCAGGTTGGCTTTGAACTCACTATGTAGCTCAGGGTGGCCTTGAACTCACGGCAGTCCTCCTCCCTCAGCCTCCCAAATGGTGGGATTACAGGCTTGCATCACCACATCCAGATCAGGAAGCTGGTTTTTTTTGTTTGTTTGTTTTTGTTTTGTTTTTTTAATCCCGTTCCCCTACCCTCCCTTCAACCCCTCCCTCCTCAGGAAGCTGTTTTGCCAAGGTGTTTTAATTAGGATTGGAGGCATCTGCTGTGGGCCACCCTGCGTTACTCCCACAAGTGAACTGAGGTGAGCTGTTACATGAATGTGCTGACGGTGCCCAGTGTCCCTTATGGACAGATGTGGTGATGTTTGAGTGGATGCTTTTGAAGATAGCTATTAAACAGCAAGAAGGAGAATGAACAGAGTAACATTTCTGATGGAGCAACTCAGTGGAACGCCTCTCTTGGCAGTCATCCGGTATGTGGCTTACTGAAGATGCTGCCATACTTAAATAGAAGCCCACTGTGCGGGATGTTGCCGCACTGTGCCTTGACTGGCCCCACTGGCCTGTGCCCTTCCTGGAGGGAGAAGAGGAGGGTGTTGAGCCTCGGCTCCCCAGCCAGCCCCCTCCTCAGAGCTGCCCAGGGGGTGGGAAAGGGTGCAGCCCACCTGATTTTGAGAGCACTGAGCTCTCCAGGGGGTTTGCCGCAGAGTCCCTTTCTCTGCCCTCACGGGTTGAATCAGAATGTGTGTGGCAGGTGTAGGACCTCGCCAAGGATGTTAGTGGCCCCAGGGTTGAGAAGCACTGAGTGGAACCTTAGCAGGACAGACAGCTGGACTGCTCCTGGAAGAGTTGCTCGTGCGGGCACACGTCTGTGGTTGCTGCTGTCGCCGGCAGCTCTTGGTCTTCAGGCCGAATCGGGGTAAGCTGGTGGTAGGGCTGTGCAGCTGTCCCTGTGTGGATCAGTGGGGAGGGGTGTGGGGTTGTCTTCCATGTCAGGAATGTATAAAGAGTCCTTCTGAGATCTGGGTACCTGAGGTCCTGAGCACCTGCCCTTCTCATGGTGCCTGACGCTGGAAATGCAGGCAGCAAAACCATGTTGTACTTTACTTTTGTTTCTCTAAGTGTTTTATCTTTTTTCCTTTTGGCAATAAAATTGCTTGATAGGACAGTGAAACATGAGGGGTATTTGTGTTCCTCACCATACACCTCTCCCACAGTAGTGCTGCTTACACAGAAATCTTCCTCCCCTTACGCTACCTGACTTCTTAAGTTTTCTGTTGTAATGGTGCCCCCTGACCCCAGCTTTCCAGTGTTTATTCTAGACCCTGCCTGTCAGCCCTCCTTTCTTCATAGATTGCCTGGTGGTTGGAGGCCCAGAATGCAATGCCAGAGCTTACGCCTTGGCCCCTCTGGGAGCTAAGATGGCTCAGCGGCCTCAGCCCAGAGTTGGCTCTGAGAGATGGTGTCACACTGAGTGTATGGTGGTGGTTGGGTCGCATGTAACTTGTGGGATATATAGAAATACAGGTCTTCCTGGCTTCCTTCCTTTCTCTCTTTTTAAACCTTTACCTGTATTCTGGGCAGTAATTCTCAAAAGTGTGGTCTCAGACTAGCAGCTCCACACCATGGAGGACCTGCAGAACAGAGCCTCCCTGGGAGTCCTGAGCCAGCAGGAGAGAGTGGGCGCCGGAAGGTTTGATCCCTGCCCTGCACCCTCATTTAAGCTAATCGTACATATTCATGGGTCCAGTCCTGCATAGGCTGAGCCACACAGGTCACTAAGACACAGGCCCTGTCACTTGGTAACTGACCTCCTGGTGGCGAGGGCACTGGGCACTGGCATCGACAAGAGTGAGCGGGAGGCTCAGGCTCCTGCCCCAGCCCCATGCACTCCGGTTTTCCGGCGGAGGGAGCACTGTGGTCTCTGCTCCGTTGCCCAGCAGTGGTGTGCTTTTAGGCTGGTTCTTTTGGAGAGGGCGGTGGTTCTAACCATGTTGCTTTTAGTCACACTGGAGAGGGAAGGTGATGCCCATGAGGCTAAGTGACGTGGCAGAGCCACTTGTTTGTAACAGCAGAGCTGTGGTGTGAAGGCTTCCACGCTGAAGCTAGCAAGCCCAGCAGCCCCTTGTGTGTAGAGCCCTTGCTGTGCCTGCGGAAGCCAGTGCCTCTGCCTGAAGCTCCACGTGAAAGAGGTCGGCCGTCTGTGTCATGGAACTGCCCGGTGGCTGTGCTGCCTCGGTTTGCCCAGTTCAAGTAGACCCGAGAGTGGGAGTTGTCAAGGGAGAGAATGTGGGAGCCTCGTGTGCAGAAGAGGGCTGGCCTGCGTCCCCAGAGAGGTCAGGGCGCCCATGGAGGCTGTGACAGAGCCTGACCGTGACCGAGCTGCCGGCGGCCGCGGACAGTTCACAGCCACACCTCTGGGCCTGGCCTTGCAGATCAGAGCCAAACCACACAGGCACTGTTGTTCTTTTCCTTCCAGACTATGTTTGTTTAGTTCTTTTTTTAGCCACGTTGCTTTTTCAATTCTGTGGGTTGGTCCTGCTGTTTTGTGGAGCATACAGAGAATAGCAGGCAGACTTTTCTTGGAATGGAGATGTATATTTATGTATTTGAAAATGTGTAAATATATCCCGGTCTCTCCTGTGGGCAGGATGTGATGCCCGTTTATAAACAGATGACGCGAGGGCCACGGGGCGCCCTCTGTGAAGCCGCATGGGTCCCAGAAGACCTGCGGGGTTGAGTGCCGACCTGGGAACTCCCTGGAACCTGGGCGAGCGCTGGGGGCGCCGTGCCAGGCCGTGTGGTTCTGTGCAGAGTGACAGGTGTGTGGCTCAGGTCCAGGCAGCGCAGAGCAGTCCAAGTGTGTTTTCCGCTTTGCTTCGTGAGCACCCCCAGTGTCCTCTGAGGAGGGACGTCAGGCCGGGAGCAGTTCTGTCAGTCACAGCGCCCGTGGCCCTTTGCTTCTGTGGGTTGGTTGCTGTCCCAGCACAGGTACTAATTCTGCTTTCCCCTCTGCTTCCACTGCCTCCATAGGTTTCTAAGGTAAACGGAGTCACGCGAATGTCATCTCTGGGTGCAGGTGCAACCAGTGCCAAAAAGATACGCGAAGTCAGACCTTCACCATCCAAAACTGTGAAGTACACTGCCACGGTGACCAAGGGGACTGTCACATACACCAAAGCCAAGAGAGAACTGGTCAAGGAAACCAAACCTAATCACCACAAGCCCAGTTCAGCTGTCAACCACACAATCTCAGGGAAAACTGAAAGTAGCAATGCAAAAACCCGCAAACAGGTGCTATCCCTCGGGGGGGGCGTCCAAGTCCACCGGGCCTGCCGGCAGTGGCCTCAAGGTGAGCGGCAGGTTGAACCCAAAGTCATGCACTAAGGAGGTGGGGGGGCGGCAGCTGAGGGAGGGGCTGCGGAATTCCAAGAGGAGACTGGAAGAGGTACACCAGGCTGAGAAGCCGCAGTCGCCCCCCAAGAAGATGAAGGGGGCGGCCGGCCCTGCTGAAGCCCCCAGCAAAAAGACGGTGACAGCAGTGGTGGCGGCCTCAGCAGAGAAGCCTCTGCTGAACGGACACATGAAGAAGGAAGTGCCCGAGCGGAGTTTAGAAAGGAACCGGCCGAAGCGTGCCACGGCCGGCAAGAGCACGCCAGGCAAACAAGCACACGGCAAGCCGGACAGCGCCTCCTGTGAAAATAGTTCTACCTCGCAACCCGAGCCCTTGCACAACAAGCCGCATGACCCACTGCCAGGCAAGCCGGAGAAGGGGGGCGGCAAGTCCGGGTGGGCGGCGATGGACGAGATCCCTGTCCTCAGGCCCTCCGCCAAGGAGTTCCACGACCCGCTCATCTACATCGAGTCGGTCCGCGCTCAGGCGGAGAAGTACGGGATGTGCAGGGTGATCCCCCCTCCGGACTGGCGGCCTGAGTGCAAGCTCAACGACGAGATGCGGTTCGTCACACAGATTCAGCACATCCACAAGCTGGGCCGGCGCTGGGGCCCCAACGTGCAGCGGCTGGCCTGCATCAAGAAGCACCTCAGATCTCAGGGCATCACCATGGACGAGCTCCCGCTCATCGGTAAGGCCTGGGGCCGGCCCTCCTGGCCGTCCCCCCCCCCCCCCCGTCCCCATGAGGGCGGGTCTTCTGTAGGTACCTTGAATGCAGCCCAGTGCCCCATCCCGCAGACTCAGGGGTGTGTGGCAGGAAGAACATTGGTATTGGTGGCTGTTGGGGACCCCGGCCTCTCCTGGTGGACTTGGAGTGGGTTCCAGGCAGCAGGGAGGAGTGCCAGCCAGCTGAATCATCGCCCCTGCTGCCCGCGTCATGGTGCCACGTGGGCCGGCTTGGGCACCCGAAAGGCATCTTCCCACAGTTCTGTGGGCTCTAGGTCCGGGGCCCGGGGGCAGCAGGTTGGTTTCTGCCGCAGCCTCTCCCTGGCTGCCACCTTGCTGTGTGTCTTGTAGACATCCATCCCCTTGTGTGTCTGTGTCCTGATCTCCTTATGAGGACACCAGGTGAGACTGGATGAAGGACACCAAGGTGAACTTATTTTTAACTTAGTCACTGCCTTAAAGATGCTGTTCCTAAATTCTATCGCATCCTGAGGTTTTAGGGGTTTGGACTTCATCCTATATGTGGGGGGTTTCATAGTTCAGCCCACAAGCCTCATAGGCTTCAGGCTGTTGTTCAGCCCTCTCGTTCTTTTCTCCCCATCTCCTCGTTTTCCCTGGAGCATCTGTTTGCAGAGCGAGCAGGTGCAATGCTGGCTGGGACTAGGGTCCGGCTCGTCTGGTAATGCCTGCAGTAACCATGCGGGAAAGCCATTGCCTCCCAGGTGCCCTGGGCCAAGCTGTCCCTGCTGCCGTCACCCCTTGGTCCCCTTCCTGTCCTCCGTCCTTGTGCCTCCAGGATGGAGTTCTTTAGGGAAGGCAGAGTGGCTTGTGCACAGGGCCGGAGTATACCGGGACAGCCGGGAAGCATTCCCTTCAGCTGTAGGCTGGAGCAGAACAGGACGCCGCCAGCATGCAGGCAGGGAGAGGTCTAGCAGTCACTCACGTGTCAGGAATTGGCATGGGGAGGCCTCGTTACTCCTCCCAGCAGTTGTCTGTAGGGAATGTGACCGAGCGTCACCTGATTTGACCTCTTGGTTTGTGGGCTGCTGCCAGGAAAGTCACAGGACAGATGGTCACAGAAGCACAGGGTCTGCAGGCACGGGGATTCATGCCCACTGACAGATGTTGTGAGCGCTCGGGCCACTGAGGGATGGCAAGCGGACAACAGAGTACTTCTGCCTGCAGTGGGGTCTGCACATGGAGGGAAGTCCTCACGGTCTCTCTGCTAGGTGGGCAGCTCATTGCATGGGGACAGGTGACATTGTGATGGCAGCCAGAGGTGTTGGGTTGGGATTAGTGTTTTCTTTGATCTTCACTCCCTTGCGAGGATCGGAAGCTGAGCTAGCACCACGCTGTGGTGTGTGCGTCCTTTGCATCACCTGTAAGTGCATAGCTCCTAATCTGTTGGAGCACTGGCCTGCGACTGACCAGCAGCTGGCATCCTCTGCTGTGGGTGTGCGTTTTACCTCAGTGTGGCCCATGTGTATCCCCAGTCCTCTAGGAGCTTCTGTGCCCAAGGGACCTGGGTGAGTGAGGAATGGGTGACCTGGATTCTCTGTCACCCAGCAGCCCCCGTGGCCATGAGGATGAGGAGTGATTGCAACCTGTAGAGGGCATTTTTGCAAGCGCTGTTTGACTGAGGTGCTCTTGGGCTATGATGACCAGCTTATGGAGACCCCAGAGCCTCCCATCCTCCTAGTACTGAGCCCCTTGGGCAAATGTGGGGAACTCACTTCCTTGCCCGCCTCTGTAACACAAGGCCACGTGTGGCCAGCTGGCAGAGGGAGAGCTCCTGATCGCCAGACAGACCCACCTTGGTCACACCTGGCACTGTCCTCCAGGCCTCGAGTGAGTCGTGGAGTCCTGGACCTGAGGTCTCACTGTCCAAGGTGGGGGGATTTCTTTAGTGATGGGAAGCCCACCCCGTTAACTCTCAGCCCACTAGGCAGCTTAAATGGAATTCAGGTGGCACTTTGCATCCTCCTGGTCTTAGTGATGGGCAGAGATTTGTTCAATGAGTCTGTCCTGGGTGGTCCTTGTAGCCACCTGACGGGTCACGCAATGGCAGCCTTGTGCAGAGCCCCGGGCTGCTCCAGCCTCTGACACTGTGTCCGCCCTTCATTGGTTTATTCTTTCCTTCCTTTGTAGTACTGAGGACTAAACCCAGGGAATACATTCTCCTCTTCCAAAGGTTTAAGATGTTCTTAATTTGTACTTTGCCCACCCAGCATTTTGTTGATGGCTATTTTGGAAGATTTGGTACAGGGGAGGTTGCTTTTCCACTTTGCATCTTGGCGGAGTCAGGACGTTGCATTTCAACATGGTTGAGTTTTGATGTACATCTCTGATTTAACCTGCGGCACACCTTTCTGAGATGAGCAGCCCCTCTGTCCAGGACACACAGGAGGCCACGTGCCCTTTGTCACGGGGGCCTATCGAGACTGAAAGGAAATCACCTTCATGTGATTGAGTCGGTGTTAGAAGGGGAGTCAGGACCTGGCCACAGGAGCTGCGTGTGTGATTTCCCCACATGGAGCTACTCCAGGCCATGCTGGGGTGCGGGTGCTATGAAGCTCCGCCTAGATCCCATCCATGCCTGTGCGGATCTCTGCCGCCTCTCCTCTCCCTGTCACCTAGCTGGTGGCAGTGGCCATCGCTGGGCCCCGCCCTGCCCTGCCCTGCCCAGGGCTTAGAATGCTGGGATGTTTCCTCCTGCATCCTTGCACAGCACCTCTCTCCTTACTTCCGTGCTGTCCCCTTGGACATGTCACTGCCCCAGATGCCTTCCCTGACACCACCGTGGTGTTAGTCCCTGGGTCTGCTCTGTCTCCTGGGACATGCCATAAGCATCACTGGATGGCATTCTTTCCCCTGGACCATGAGCTCACTCTTGCGTCTCCAGCCCTGGAGCCCACACGGTCCCTGACACACAGTAGGTGCTCAGGAAATGCAGGTGGGACAGGGATAGTCTTGTTCTTGTCCTTCTCACCACCACCCCTGTTTCCCTCCCTCGCTGTCCCAGGAGGCTGTGAGCTCGACCTGGCCTGCTTTTTCCGGCTGATTAATGAGATGGGCGGCATGCAGCAAGTGACTGACCTCAAAAAATGGAACAAACTAGCAGACATGCTGCGCATCCCCAAAACTGCCCAGGACCGGCTGGCCAAGCTGCAGGAGGCCTACTGCCAGTACCTGCTCTCCTATGACTCCCTATCCCCTGAGGAGCACCGGCGGCTGGAGAAGGAGGTGCTGATGGAGAAGGAGATCCTGGAGAAGCGCAAGGGGCCACTGGAGGGCCACACGGAGAACGACCACCACAAGTTCCACCCCCTGCCCCGCTTCGAGCCCAAAAATGGGCTCATCCATGGCGTGGCGCCCCGCAATGGCTTCCGCAGCAAGCTCAAGGAGGTGGGCCAGGCCCCGCTTAAGACGGGCCGGCGGCGACTCTTCGCTCAGGAAAAGGAGGTGGTCAAGGAGGAGGAGGAGGACAAAGGTGTCCTCAGTGACTTCCACAAGTGCATCTACAAGGTAGGGCTCTGCGGGTCCGTGGAGCACATGCTGCTGGGTGGGCCGGGTGCCGCTGTGTGGGCCAGACCTTCGTTCTTTACGCAAAGCTGCGTATCGGACTTGGAGTGGGTGATGCCAGCGAGTGGAAATCCCTGGCTCATGGTCCTGCAGCTGGCATGTCCCATACCTAGGTGCCGGTGTTGGCGAGGGTCTTGTTCTTACTCCAGTCTCACACAGAGGAAGGGCAAAGTTGGGGTGCTCTCAGAGTTCCCACCCTCACCCAAACCACCCAGTGGCCGTGACATTTCAATGTGGATTTTGAAGGGCATCTACCACTTTTATAAAATATATGACAAATTTTTAAATTTCAAAAAGTTTATTACAGTAAAAGATACATTGTCATTAATCTTCCTGAGAATACTTCCCCTCACTTCAGTGTTGTTCTTGGCAACATGTCTTTTAATGTAATAAGCTGTTGTTGTTTTTATTTTGTTTTGTTTTAAATTTAATCATTCACCGTATCCTGTACATTCACACTGTAGCAGACGCCCCAGCGAGCTCTGTCTGGAAGGCGCATTTGTCATAGAGAGAGGCTGGTGGCAGGGCATGGAGGCTGAGCTGTCGGCTGGTTAGCAATGCAGCCTTGGGTGTCTGGCAGCTGTGGCACCAGCTGTGCCCTTCACAAGCGCTGTGTGTCTGGGCCTTGGCTTTTGTTTGTGTGCGTATGCATGTGTTGTAGCAGGAGTGAAGTAGCTCGGGTGCGTGTTTAGTTGTCTTTCCCACCCTCAGTTCTGTGCCTGCCACTTTGAGCACCCCTTTAACTGGCACTGCCTGAGCGAGCCCTCCGACTGTGTGTCCTTGGCCCATGCCTGCAGGCCCTGCGTCGCCAGGCTGTAAGAGCTGCGCCTGAGAGAGCTGTCAGTGTGGATCTCACCATTAACTGCAGGGGAGACAGGAGGACCCTGAGAGCTGCTTCTCAAACGCGGCTTAGGGCTGCCACCCTCCTTTGGGGATAGCCCTGCTGTGACCTTTGCAGGGTGTCCTGGCATACATTTGCTCTTCGGGTCCTGCTCTGGATTCCCCTGAAGGAAGGCATTGTCTGAGAGGTGCTCACCCAGGGAGCCTCCTGGCCTGGTGCAGCTGCAGGGGGCCCACTGTGTCAGAGGTCCCCGGACCCCACTCACCTCGCCATAGGTGTCCCCAGGTCTATGGCCCGGCCTGGGCCTGCTCAGCCTGCAACTGTAAGCGGTGGACGGGTGCAGGCAGCATCTGGCTTGGCCAGGTTCTGCCCCTCCCTCTCCAAGGCTGGCCCTTCTTCAGGCTTTTCATTCGCTCTTGGCTTCAGGCCCTACGCCTCTTCCTGGAAGGAGGTATCCTGTTTGCCTGCAGGTTTTTTGTTGCTAGCTGGAAAAGGTGGGGTCCTTTGGCCGGGCACCCTCCCCACTGTCCTCTGCCATGCCGCCTTTTGGAGACACAGGAGCACGGATCTTGGCTGCCTCGGGTTCGGCTTCTGGGGTGTTCTTACGAGCGCTTGAATGTGATGTTTCCTCAGTGTTTCCCTCCAGCTGTCCTCACTGCAAACTGGTCAGTAAACAGCTGACTGTCTCCAGGACAGGGTGTTCTCTGTGTGACTTAAGGCCAGATCTGTGAGAATGTGTTGGTCCAAGGAAGAGTTTTGCTTCTGTTAACTGTTTTAAAAACCACATTTGGTCAATACATTAGATTTAATTGTAAAAATTTAATGGAGCCCCGCTGAGGCACACAAAGCCTGTCACCATTTTCGGGTTCATGGTCAGTGCTGGTGTCCCTGTCACCCCCATTCACTTCGCTGTGCATCTGTTATTGCAAAATGAGGCCCTCCTGGAGATGTGCTTCTGTTTTATGATGAATGCTGGTGGAAGTGCTGGCTGGCCCTCACTGGGGGCCTCCCTACCTCTGTCCACGTGCCGAGGCCTGAGTCCCACACCCATGGATGTCTGTGGGGCCAGAGCTGCTGTCCACCTTGTGCCTGGCTCTGCCTCCAGCCCCAGATTAGTCCTAGGAGATGGTAAGTGCTCAGTGTTTATTTCTGGATCAAGGAATTTTCAAGTGTGTCTGGTTAAGAAGGAAGCAAAGGCAAGACTCTGCAAGGCTTTTGCCTCTGGAAACCAACCATCTTCTCCATGACAGGTCAGAGCAGGCAAAACTCCAGATGCCCAGCCATCACTGGCTGTTGTATCAGAGCGATTTTCAGGTTCCTGGGGATGGGGCAACATAAGTGGTCCTTCTCCGTGGGGCACAGAGGGGACAGCATGTGGCTTCTGTGGCAAGGGTGACCAGTTGGCAGTTTCCGGTGAGGGCTGCTGGGGTGTAGACGTGGCCTCCTGTTCCCCTTGGCTGCTCTGCTCTGCATCCCAGTCCTGGCCTCTGAGCTAGGCCCTTGTCCTTTCTCTTACCTGCTGCGCCGCCCGTGGATTTCTGCCCTAACTGCACGGAGCTTTGAAAGCATCTCTTGGAGTTTCCTGTTACACTTGGTGCTTCTGCTGGTGTCCTTGGGGTTTGGTAGCCTCTCTGTTGATGACAGAAATCAAATCAGGTTGATCCTCCCCATAGCCACTGGAGCAGCCATCCTTCTGCGTTTCACTGCCCTGGTGACTGCGAGTGCCTTATCAGGGGGTTTTCCTGCCTTGTCTCCTTGTCATTAAGTAGGGACACTACTTGGCTTACGGGCACAGGGAGGCCACAGGGCAGAGACGTGCAACAAGTATGTGGCCTGATTGGAGGCCGGAGCCCAGCCTGTGACTTAAGCATTACTCTTCTCCTCTTTTCTTTTCTTTCAGGGGAGGTCTGTTTCTCTAACAACTTTTTATCGAACAGCAAGAAATATCATGAATATGTGCTTCAGCAAGGAGCCTGCACCAGCCGAAATCGAGGTGAGTCCCTGGCCCGGTCTCTGGCGGTCTGTCCTCTGTGTCACTCCTGCTGGTGGCTGTCACAGGCTCTCGTGCAGGTTAATCTAGACGTGTTCAGAAGCCACGCCTGGCACAGTATAGATCCTGAGGTCCCCAGGCTCCTCCCCATTCCCCGCTGCAGAGGTGAGAGGCCCCGCTGGGGGAGCCCCTCGCTGAGCTGCTTCTCCCAGCCTCTGAGTGCTTTGTAAGAGAATGTGGGGCTCTGAAAGCACGGCTGTGCTCTTCCTTCCTGCTGTTTTTGATTTAATGGGGTTGGCAGCTGGCCATAGGTGCGCGCCTGCCAGCTCTCTCACGCTGGTGCGAGGTTGGAAGACAGCGAGCACCTCTGCTTGGGCCGGTTTGAGGCACTTGCGTGCGAGACGCTGCAGGACTGAGCCATCCTCTGCTTGTTTACTGCCCTCGCCGGAGCCCAGCAGAGTCCTTGAGACCCCCCGGCTGCTGACACAGGGGCTCGCAGGGATTGGATTCAGAGAGAGAGGGAAACCCAGGTGGGGTGGTGGTTGGAGCTGTCATAGTTGGGGGAGGGTGTGGGCTGCAGTTGCGTCTTCCTTCTGTTGCTGCTTTTCTCTATGTATGTTACCTCTAAAAAACCCAGGTCGCTTTGAGCACTGGGTGAGGGGTCAGCTGTGCTCTTCTTGCCCAGCGTCCTGGAAGTAGAAGTTGCTCTGCTGCTTGTGGATGGGGCCCCTCACACTGCAGCCTGACGTTCCTACTCCTCCGGCCCTGAGCCCCAGGCCTGCCTCCCTGCCTGTGAATTGAACGCTTAGTCTTGGCACCGTGTGGTCCTCGCTGCAGCACTGCAATGCGTGCACCGTGCTACCTCGCCCCACTGTGTCCCTGCCTTACACCCTGGGGTGTGGTCCTTGCACCAGGGTCACTGCCCTTTGTTCTCAACCCCAATGTAACTGAGTCCTAATCTATCCCGCGTCTTGGGAACCCTTGTGGCCTTTGTGGTAGAGGTGTCGCTGACTTTTTGGAAAAGTGACTTTTGGGGCTGAGCATTTGAGTCTCTGTTGTCCCACCTGTGTCCTTGTGTCTCCCGAAGGCACAGATGATTGCAGTCCACAGGGTGTAATAGAGCGTAGCTTGTGTTATGGTTTTCCGTTCAGGAATTAATTCCTTTAAAAAGTTTGGATTTCGCTCTAGCAGTTGTGTAAATATTTAAACAGAAAGTGAAGATTTGCTAAAATTCAGATTTCAGACTGGGGCTGGCTGGCTGCTTATGCTGTAGTCCCGACCTTTTCTCCACTGCAGGCCAGAGTTGGGCTGGCTGCTCTCGTGTGGCGTGAGCCCCTTCCACCCTGCCATGTCCACTGGGATCGGCTGCTGTTGCTTTCATCACACGGGTGGCAGGATGGGGACCTATCCGTCTCCTCAGTCCCATGATCCCTTGTTCCTCCATTCCAGGAAGTCTGTGTAAGGAGTCGGTCCTCTCTGTATTGATGGCTCTCTTGATGAGTAGACATGTGGCCCTAGGACGCTGCTCGGTGCTGATGGGCCAGACTCCTGCCTGGCTCGGTGTGTGCCAAGGGCGGAGGAGGATGCGCTTGTGGAGCAATGGCTGACAGTGAGCAGGCGCCTCTGAGTGCAGAGCTGGGGTTGTTGGGAGACCGCGGGAGCTGCTTCCTCCTGTCTCATGAGTTTCTGACCTTCCTCTGCCCCTAAATCCCTGTGCATGGAACTCACCGAAGCGTCCCTTGTGGTCTCTTATGCTGCCAGCACGTGGCCCTGCACGCCCAGCCCCAGCCCCAGCTCACGCGGACTGCGTGGGTGCGCCTGACTCTCAGCTCCGCTGGTGATCCTGATGCGCAGCTGAACATGCGTGAGGGGGGCCTGTGGCTTCTACGCGTGCGGAGGGGTGGGCGAAGCCTGTGCAGGTCAAGGCTACGTTTATTACATCTCAGGAGGGCTCAGGAAGTCTTTATCTTTCTTAAGTAAACCTCCTTCCTGTACCCATTTTTGTCTTACTGTGGTAAAATACACGTACCATTGGCCATTGTAACCATTCTGAGCACACAGTTCCATGGCCTTCAGTGTCGTCACTGCATGCAGCTGTCAGCAGCATCCAGCCCAGAACTGTTCCATCCTCCCAGCCTTAGAGCCCAGTGACCCACATTCTGCCCAGCCCCTCATGCAGGTGGGCTCCTGCAAGTCCTGTGTTTTTGTCACTGGCTTACTTCATCACGCAGAGCATCCTCAGGGTCTGTCCTGTTGTAGCTCTTGTCAGACTCCATCCTTGTGCAGAGAGCCCGTGGTGTACACTTGGGCTGCTCCTGCTGTTAGCTTCTGGGGAGTTGCGGCTGTACACAAGGCAGTCACACATCTTAGTCCCCACTGGGGTGTGCAGTGGAAGTGACCCCGTCCTTTTCAGTCGGTGCTCCGCTGGAGGCGCCATGCTGAGTCCCAGGAAGGCTTGCCTACGATGATGTTCAAAGGTGGATTCAGGCTGCCAGCAGCGCTCACCGGCCCTTTCCTCTCCCTGCAGCAAGAGTACTGGAGGTTAGTGGAGGAGAAGGACTGCCATGTGGCAGTGCACTGCGGCAAGGTGGACACCAACACTCACGGCAGCGGATTCCCAGTGGGAAAATCCGAGCCCTTTTCAAGGTAATGCTGGGCCCCCTTGTCCATGTCCTGGGACTGGACAGTGTGCCCCTGCCCCAGCCTGTGACATCCCTTGTCTTCCTCCGCAGGCACGGATGGAACCTCACTGTCCTCCCCAATAACACAGGGTCCATCCTGCGTCACCTCGGTGCTGTGCCTGGTAAGCCTGACTCTGAGACCCCCGCCAGAGAGCCTGAGGGGACGAAGTGGCTTCCGGGCGAAGCTGTGCACTGGAATTTGGCTTTCAGAGAAGGGAGGGATAAGGTGGCCATTGAGGAAGTCAGCAGAACCGTGGAAGGTGCCCTGTACTACAGGATCCAGGAGCTAGGTGGATGCTTGGGGCCAGTTTTGACCCGTGACAAGCTTTCAAAGCCAGCGCTCCAGCTGAAGTTGGTTTGCCGGCTGCCATCATGAATGGGTATAGAAGCAACAGAGGCTTCAGACTTTAGGGGAAGCCAAGGGTCACGGGACATCTTGGTCCCTGGAGAGGGAGGCCTCTGTGCCCTGAGCCAGGAGCCCGTGTCCCACTTCCCCCAGGCAGAGGGATGGCTCTGGGCCACCCTCCCTGTGTCCTCCTGCGCAAAGGAGGACTGGCAGTGGTCATCACAGTCAGCATCCTGCTACCCAGGATGCTTTTCACTAGCGTTTGGAACAGCGTCCTTATTCTTGGGTTCATTTCTGTAGAGAAGGCAAGGAGCAGCAGATAACTTCTCACCAAGTTCTGGCTCGTTTTGAACCTAATTTGTTTTTCTGGAGGGGCGGGATTTTAATGGCTGTAACTCTGAGATGATGTTGCGTGCTTTGAAATGCCATTTCTCCCTTGTGTGTTTCAGGAGTGACTATTCCCTGGCTAAATATTGGCATGGTCTTTTCTACCTCATGCTGGTCTCGAGACCAAAATCACCTTCCGTATATTGACTACTTACACACTGGTGCTGACTGCATTTGGTGAGTACGGTGGGCAGCGTGGAGGGCAGCATCTCCTTCAGACGCCAGTTTCTGCCACGCCCATGTATGTCCTGCTCTGTACGGCCATGGCGTGACGCGGAGCTATGCCAGCTTGTGACCCTGACTCGGTTGCAGCCGTCCTGGCTGGGCGGCTGTGGTCTGTCTGTTTACAGTGGCAGACGGGAAATAACCACATAATCACGTCTTGTCTCACAGCCTGCCTACCTCACATCCATCCCACGCTGGCTGTGTTCATTGTCCTGATGCACCGTTACTTACGCAGGAAGCAGAACCTTAGAGCTGACGGCCCCGCTCAGGAGCTGGCCTGGGCCACAGTCTGCTGTTGGTCGTGGATGGTGCAGGAGTTGTGGCATGGGTGCTGATGAGGGTGGTCTGCAGCACCCCGTCCTGGGCCCACTTGGGCGAGACTGAGGCATGGGTGCGTGTGTGTGCAGTGGGGGTGTTCTGTGTCGAGCTTCGAAGTGTGGTCTGAACATTGAGGTCCTTCCCTGTGCCGGGAGCCCAGGGTCAGCCCTCCCCAAGTCCTGCCAGTGTGACCTGTGGCCGAGCTCAGAGTTTGCTTTCATCTGAGGACGTGGGTGTGAAGCGGCCCATGCAGGCTGCTTTCCTGGTGTGAGTGTTGAGTTGGAGGTGGCAGAACGGGGCTTTGTGGGCTCTTTGAAGTCTCCTTGCTGGGCCTTGCTGATAGAAAAGAAGGAAGAGGCAGGCATGTGATCAGAGAGCTTAGGGTGTGTGGTTTTTCCTACAAGATGTGATTTATGTTAGAAACCCTGTACTTAAATCACAAATCAGTAACAGAATATGTTGGCTTTGAAATAATAGTCATTTAAAAAAAAAGGTCAGTGTGGCTGATGCTTTACTCAGCAGCTGAAACAAGGACCTGGCCTCAAAGCCAGTGATGGTTTTCATAGGCATCTAAGTGTCACAGGCAGTGGCAGCCTGCCCAGCTGGGTCTGTGGAGAGGTGGGGGTGTGGCACTGGGGAGCTGTGGGGTGACCAGCGGGTCCCCCTGCTTCCTGCCCCTAGGTGGTTAACAGTTTGGTCGGCTTTGGCATCCTGAGTCCTGCCAGGCTCCTTGCTGCTCTGACGGCCTCTTGCCCAGAGAGGAATTGCTGAGGATGGCAGAGTCCTGCAGGTGTCTCACTGCCACGCAGCCACCTCGGGGTCAGGTGGGCACCCTGCCTTGTGCCATCCATCCCCTTGTTGACACCGTGTGGTGCCGGGGAGTCACATGGATGGCACTGTGGCCCCATGGGCTCCTTGGGACTTAGAAACAGGGTGCCGGGAACACTGAGCCCTGTCTGCACGATGACTTGGGGTTGTTCGTGTGCAGAGGGCCACTGTCTCCCACGTCCCCCATGGAGCCCTTGCCATTTCCATTTCCCAGCAGCTGTAGCCTCAGCCTTGAGGCGCTGTGCTTCCCTGCTGGCTCCTTTTCCTGGCAGCTGCTGCAGGCCCTCCCGGTCACCCTGGCTAGGGGACCCATGGGCCTGTGTGCTCCTGTCATGAGCACCACTAACCTCCAGTCCTGTGACAGCTGCTTCAAAGGGTGTCAATGCTGGTGACCTGGCAGGGAGATGGATGGCCCTTGGACGGAGCTGGCAAGAGGCTGGGAGGCTAGAGTGGCGTCTGGTTCTTGTTTACAGTGGGTGTTGAACATCATTGGTGGGGAGCTCCCTGACTCAGCATGTGGGTCACATCTATATGAAAGATAAGCAGTGAGGCTGTGGCTTCGCTGCGTGCTTGGTGGAAGCAGCCCTGCAGCTCAGGGTGCAGTGACAGTGCCAGGCCACTCGCTTGAACCACGGTCCAGCTTGTCCAAGCTGAGCCCCTTCTTCCGGGCAGCAGGCACTCAGCAGCCTCCGTGTTTCTCACCCACTCAGGTATTGCATTCCTGCTGAGGAGGAGAACAAGCTGGAGGACGTGGTCCACACCCTGCTGCAGGCCAACGGCACCCCAGGGCTGCAGATGCTGGAGAGCAACGTCATGGTAGGGCCTTGGCGCAGGTCCCCCCGGGGCTGTTTACAGACCTGCCTTCCAGGGGCAAGAGGACAAAGCAGATAAATCCTCCAGTGGTTCGGACCCATGGCCTGTGGCAGGAATAGTGTGCTAAGGACTTTCCATCTAGTTGCACGGCCACGGGGTGCTGGGCAGCTGTGCAGGGCTTGTGGGGTGTGTGTGCCGGGCCTGATCTGGGGTCTAGGCTTGGTGCGCTGGCTCTGGGCTGGCCTCTCCGCAGTGCTGGGCTCCTGGAGCCTGGGTCCTGGCCAGGGAGGAGCACAAAGACCTCTCCACCAGTTCCTGACCATAACGGGGCTTGGTGAGTCCCGGGGTCCTTGTCCCTTGGAGCTGTGTCCGGACTAGCCAGGGTGAGGCTCCGATGCCTTGTGTCACATCCGAGCTGCCCTTTGATTTCCTAAAGGAGAAACATAACTGTCCTTCTTTGAGAGCGGGGCCCTTCCTGAGGCCCTAATGCCCAGCTATCTGGCCAGGAGCCCCAAGGCAGTGGGCAGGGAGGTCACTGGGGTGGGACGCAGGCCTCAGCCAGCCCTGTCCCCCTAGATCTCTCCGGAGGTGCTGTGCAAAGAGGGGATCAAGGTGCACCGGACTGTGCAGCAGAGTGGACAGTTCGTCGTCTGCTTCCCGGGGTCCTTCGTGTCCAAAGTGTGCTGTGGCTACAGCGTCTCAGAAACCGTGCACTTTGCTACCACCCAGTGGACGAGTATGGGCTTCGAGACCGCCAAGGTGAGCAGGCGTGCACTCGTGCCTGCAGAGGCGTTCCTGCACGTGCAGTCTGCTGTGGACCAGCCCCGGGTCCCATGTGTCTTTGACTATCTTCGGGGTGGCAGAAGGTTTGTCTGGGCCAGGAGATTTGTTGGGGCTTCTTGGTGCAATGAATGGTTTTGATGCCCATTACTGACCCATCCCTCCGAAGCTGGGGAGCCAGTGCAGAGCCTCTGCAGGGAAACTTGGGGTGAGTGTGGACAGGCTCCGCTCACTGTAAAGTCATGCAGCTGCCTTGGGGCCAGCAGCAAGGTGCTGGGGATTTTCCTAGTGTCTCCTGCTGTTCTCCAGGTAAGCAGAATCCTATGATTTTCAATAGCTTTAGTGCAAGTACAATTAAAATTTTGGAGATTTAGGCAGCCTGCCTGCCCCTTCCACCAAGAACGGTGACAGCATTTCCTAACACAGACCACCCCTGAAGGCCATGCCCATGTTTCAGGAAATGAAGCGCCGCCACATAGCCAAGCCGTTCTCCATGGAGAAGCTGCTCTACCAGATTGCACAGGCGGAGGCGAAGAAGGAGAACGGCCCCACCCTCAGCACCATCTCAGCCCTTCTGGACGAGCTCAGGTGCCGCCCACCCTGCCTTCCATGCTGGGGCCTGTCACATGCACTGGGAGGGAGGAGCCCCAGGTCACAGGCCCACCTGGTGCTTATTTATACTGTGACCTTTGTATCTTTCTGGATGAGGGAGTCACACTCTCCCATGAGCTGATAAAAATTGTTAATCCCAGCCAGGTGCGGTGGCACACACTTGTAATACTAGCAGTCTTGGAGGCTGAGGCAGGAAGGTTGCAATTTCAAGCCCAGCCTGGGCAATTTAGCAACTTCGGGAGACCCTGTCTCAAAAAAAGGGCTGGAAATGTGGCTTCAGTCTTCACTACCAGAAAAATAAGAAAACAAAATCAGTGTAAATCCCCCTTGCAGGAATGGATGGAAGGTGGTCTAGGACCCCTGGCCAGGACCCCTGGCCTAGGGTCCCTGGCTCTGCATTCTGGAAGCTGGAAGCAGGGACGCGTGGTACCTAATTGTACCTGACACTGGCGTAGGGCGGGCTGGTCACACCGACACCCATAATGGGATGCCCTACCTGGCTCCCCTGGACCTCTCTTCATCCCCAGATACAGCCCCATGGTCCCTCCCACCCAGGACAGGCTCTAGGCAGTGCTGGTGATGACGGCAGACTGCACGGGTGTAACTTCGATGTGGCACAAGGGCAGAACCGTCTGTGGCCTTAACGTGCCCCTGCCATGTGTTGCAGCCTCCAGCC
This sequence comes from Erethizon dorsatum, assembly GCA_028451465.1. Taxonomy (NCBI): domain Eukaryota; kingdom Metazoa; phylum Chordata; class Mammalia; order Rodentia; family Erethizontidae; genus Erethizon; species Erethizon dorsatum. The sequence continues at coordinate 16,441,766 of CM051825.1, forward strand.
AGGGCGGTCTGAGCTTCTGACTGACGGCTGTGGTCCCAGGCTGGGGCTTGGGCAGGGCTGCCGGCCCCCACTCCGTCTGAGGCTCCATGTGTCTGCAGGGATACGGAGCTGCGGCAGCGCAGGCAGCTGTTCGAGGCCGGCCTCCACTCGTCTGCACGATACGGCAGCCACGACGGCAGCAGTGTAGCCGCGGATGGGAAGAAAAAGCCTCGAAAGTGGCTGCAGTTGGAGACATCAGAGAGGCGGTGTCAGATCTGCCAGCACCTGTGCTACCTGTCCATGGTGAGCCCCCCCCACACTGCTGCCCCATGATTCAACTCTATCCTCGTTGTCCCCTTGCTTAGCCCCGAGGACCCTGGCCTTTGATGAGACCTGGATTTCTCGGGGGCTCCCCGCTCTGGTCCCAGGTGCTTTGCAGCCTCACCCACAGCCACTTGTCCCCTCGTCTCACCCTCTCTGGTTGTTGCTCCTTCTCCTCCTGGTTCTGCCTTAGAAGGCTGGCCCTGCCGTGTAGACACCTCAGGCCGCCTGGCTGCTGCCTCCCATGCCTTGCTGCACCTGGCTGCCCACACGGCCCTTCCTCCCTCCGTGACCTCCCTGTGCCACCCTACAGCTTCTGCTCCGCCCCCTCAGCTGCCACCCCTCCTGCGCCTCAGTGGCCAGCAGCACAGCCACTGAGACGACTCCTCTCTGCGTGGCTGTGCCGCCTGCAGCTCTCTTCCCCTGTGGCCCAACGTGGCTCTTTGGGACATTTGAAAGGTCCAGACATTTTCCAAGGAAGTAGGGAGCTGTGACAGAACCCCACAGCCTGGGGGCTCCAGGGGGACCAAAGGGCAGTTTCTTCCATGCCCGCTTTCCTCGGCCTGCAGAGGCCCCTTCTTGGCGCATTCTCACGTGGTCACTGTGTCCCCATATCTGCTTGTGTGGACACAAGGCAGAGAGGGGCTAGGATCCCCCGATGGCCCGTTTTAACCAAGGGCCTCTTTCAAGGACCCCCATCAAGTGCAGTCGCTTGAGATGCCGGGGGAGGGCAAGCTCCCCCACAGCACACAGCGCATTCTGTATGTTTTCCTCTATCCTGTTTTTTTTTTCCTCAGACTTTTCAAGTTACTGTATAGACGGATACTGTCATTAATGGGGGGAAATAACTTAGTGTTTTTCTGGATCAACTACAGCACTGTCTCCCGTCTGTTCCTCGATGGTTCCGTGGTGACCACACGGGTGACACAGGCCCTCCCCATGGGTTCCTGGGCTGGCTGTGGGTAGGGCCAATTCAAAATGGCCTTAACAAAGTTGTGCTTTCAGAGTTGTCACCTGGCATTTCTTTTCTGAGTATTTCCAATATGCATTGCTTAGATTCCCAGTGTGTTTGCACATTTTTGTTGAAGTCTTATTTCTGTCCTTTGCCTGCAGTGTCTTTAAATGGTGGTGTGTTTCTGTCAGTGTCATTCCCTTGCTGTCATGGCTTGTTCTGACCTTTGCTAAGAAATACTTGGGACACAAGAGCCCAGGTCTTCCCTCCTTTTCAGAAGTGCCTGTGCCCACTTGCATCTCCGTATTGGGACGCTATGTGTCCTTTTTCTTACACCATTAGACAGGGACCAGAAGTGAGAGAGAATGGGAACCCTGCCACCCTGGGCAGGCCTCTGGTCTGTCTCCTGGCCCTGTCAAGCAGCGCTGGGCCCTGCTGAGGCTGCTGTTCTGTTGTCCCCACTGGAGGGGGAGGGCTGGGATGATTTAGCACATGTCCTCCTGGTGCAGAGGCCCAGGAGTCTGATGGTTGCAGTCACAGTGAGTTTGGGGAAGACACTAGGGTCCCCAGCTCATGCTTGTGGTTGAGCTGCTCAGAGTGATGGTGACAAGCCAGGTGTCCTGTGGTTGCAGCAGCCTCCTGTCCTCACTCAGGCCTGTCTGGCCCCTGTCTTGTACCCGCGCCTTCTGCTTGGTCTCACGCACCAAGCTCAGCCCTGCAGCGGGCATTGCTCTCATTGCCTGGGTCCTCACCCAGCTATTACAGCCACTGCTGGAGACCCTGCTCAGGCCCGAGGGTCTGCTTGGTTTCTTAGTCCATTTCTAGTGCTTTCGCATCAGCCCCTCAGTGTGGGAAGAGTGTTGGGGTGGGGGTAGTAGCCCTGCCTCATCCCCAGGGCGACCCTGTCCCCAACTCCGGCTCAGGGCCCAGCCGTGCCCTACCCCCGCAGGTGGTGCAGGAGAACGAGAATGTCGTGTTCTGCCTGGAGTGCGCCCTGCGCCACGTGGAGAAGCAGAAGTCCTGCCGTGGGCTGAAGCTGATGTACCGCTACGATGAGGTAAGTCCCCATGCCGGTTAGGTGACACTGATCTCCAGCCGGGCTGTGAGTGTGTGGCTGCCCCAGCTTGGCTCGGCCCTGGCGCACGGAGCATGGAGTAGTGGGAGAGCTGGGAGACCGGCCAGCTTCAGTGTGCACTGACCCAGAACCTCGGGGTACAGATCTGGGCTCGTTCTGGTTTTCCCCTCCTGTCCACGCCACCTCCAGCCAGGTTCTGTTCTTCTGTCACGTAGTAGCTTTGCTTCCTGAGCATGAGTTGCCTGGTGACAGGGACCACCACCCCTAGGGCTATGTGGACATGTGCTGTCCCTCGGCAGTGGCAGGGGCACTGGGCCACACTGTGTGGGGTAATTGTGCTATTTCCACCCTAGGCAGTCAGTGGCTGCATCCTAGTGGCCACCTGCTGTCCCCCATTGCCAATGTGAGGAAGTGACTAGAAGTGACTGTTGCTGCCACCTCACAGACCTTAAGGCACCTCCTGAGGACCTGGGTGGCCCCTGCCATGAGAAGGGTCACTCCTCCTCCTTGGTGGCCTGTTGTGCACAGTACGTTTGGCAGCTTCTGGGCTGGTCCCCATGGGAAGCTAGCAGTGCCCTCCTGGCTGGGACAAGCTTTATCTGCAGACATTGGCCCTGGCCCTGGCCCTGGGGGCAGGACCCCTGCAGCAACCTGGGCCCAGCCCCCTCCTCGTATTCTTGCGGACCCCAGCCAGCAGCCAGGCTGGGCCACTAGGGCTTCAGCAGACAGGGGCTGTGGTACAGGCTCAAAGGTGCTGCTTCCCAGGGTCCTCAGCGTCTGTTCAGGTAACTAAAGAGAGGAGGGTACTGCATGGCTTGCTGCAGCTTGCCCCAGCAGGGTGTGCCCCTCCTGGCCATTGTGCTGCTTTGAGACCTTGCTAGCTGTCCTACAGTCTGCGACATAAAGAAATGAGTCAGTCCCTTTCCCTTCCCTCAGCTGTCATTCCACCTGAGTTGATGTCCCCTCTTGAGGGGAGGTCACCCCCCCGCCCATTCGTCCTGAGGTCCTCCTCCCCCATGGCTGCCATGTAAGTTGGGGCCTTGTCCTACTGCCTACGAAAGGATGACGGGGAGGCTGTGCTGTGCCACGGTGCTTGCAGGAAGGGGCCACCTTTCTCTCCCCCTGTGGCTCCTTTCTCTCTATTCTGCATCTCTTCAGGAGAGGAACTCTTCTCACTGACTGCCCTGTGCCAGGCTTTGAGGTCCCTATCTCTAGACACAAGCAACAGGCAGTTTGTCCCCCATGCAGCAGGAGGGCTGCCCTGGGGGAGGTGGCAGGCAGCTCTTAATAGCATCGTTGACACACAGCCCGCAGGGTGGGTCTGTGGTGGCTGCCGTTCCCTCGGGGACCTCAGTGGACATGGGAGCCCCCCCCCCGATTCCCATCGAGTTCTGCCTGCACCTGACAGTGGCACCTTCCAAACAGACCCTTGTACCCAGTTCTCACCACTTCCACCTCTGTTGCACCACTACCACTTAGTGCCCAGCTGCTCTCCTGAGCTGCTGCTTTACACAGCTCTTCCTTTCACAAGTCCCCGTGCTGCCTGAAGCCCTTCTGCTGCCAGCTGTCTGTCTCTGCTGTCCTTGGTCCCAATTGTGGGAAGCCAACAATGGCTGAAACTGAGACCCCAGAACCCCTGCAGGGGTCAGCAGCCACGAGTGCATCACAGTGCTTCCACGCTGCCCTGCCGTGCGCTGGAACACATGGTGCTGCCCCTCCTGCTCAGCCCAGTGCCACACCCCTGGCCGCCTGGTCCCTTTCCTCCAGCCACTGTCGTCCTCAGACATTGTTCACTGGCCTCAGCTTTCACTGCCAGCCATGCTGCAGCTAGGTGCTGAGCTCCCAGAGTTCCGGAAATAGGGCAACACGCAGGCCTGGCACTCTGATGCTTTTTTTAATTTTAAAAAATTTTTTAAATTTATATATATATTTTTTGGTACCGGGAATTGAACTCATGACACCTGCCGCTGAGCTGTATCCCTGGCCCCTGATGCTTGGTTTCAATGAGTCAGGACAGGAAAGTTTTAGAAATGAGGATCTGCAGACTGGTCCTGTGTTGTCTGTCTTTTGAATTGGGGACTTTCTAGCTTGTAGGACCAGTACAAGCTCTTGTTTTAAACTTGTGCACCCTGCAGATGGAGGTGAGTCCACCCCTGCTCCCTGGGAGGGGCCCACCTCTTGCCTCCACAGCCTGAGAAGCTCCTGGGGAGGACGCCAAGCTTCTTGGGTTGTCAGGCCACTTGCTGACCAGGGGCATCTCAAGCAAGGCTGCCTTCACTTCCAGCCCCTTCGAGAGAGCCCAGGGTCCATTGTCGCACCAAGCTGACCACCCCTCTTCTGGACCACAGGGCTTTCAGCCATCCCTGGCCAGGGAGGTCTTGCGAGATGCACTTTGCATCTCCTTCCAGTGCTTTCAAAAGGGATGGATGGGTAAAGGATGCCTTGTTACATTTTACTAATAGGTAAAATGGGTCTTGGGAAAGGATAGGCATGCAGGTGTTAGTGGTCTTCTCGTCACTGCAGAGGAAGGAACACTAGAAACCGCTATAGACAAGTGTTTGCGTGTTGTTGGAGACAGGGCCTCTCTATGCAGTTCAGGCTGGCCTTGAACTTGGTGCGATCCTCTTACATCAGCCTCTCGAGTGCTGGATTAAGGCAGGTACTACCACACTGGGCAGGTATCTGCATTTATTTGCAAGCCAGGCTAAAAGCTGAGCTGTCTTTGCCTCATTGTGGGGAGATGCTGTGCTGCACTGAGCTGAGGTCCCTGGCTGGTCGTGATGCTGCAGTGACTATACTGTTGTGTGGCGCCAGGAAGAGATCAGCAGGGTGGCAGCAGTGCCGCCTGTCTCAGGTGTGGACCTGGCCCACGGTGCAGGACCCCGTGAGCCTCGCTAACCGGGGAGACCCCAGTCTGAGCACCGTTCTTAGGGAGCAGTTGGTACTCCTGGGTGCAGTTGTAGGAGCCAGTTTTCTCCCGTTATAGCTTATCGATGTGTTTGCTCTCGGCCAGCGGGGAGGCACTATGAGGCACATCCCTGTGTCCCCTGTCATTTGGTCAAGGGAGCAGTGGTTAGGAGGTGGCCCAGTACTTGGATGGCCTCTGCCTGGTAAGAACAGCATCCGGATGCCTCCTGAGGTGCTGTCCTCGCCAGTCTCAAGGCTTCTGCTGCTCAGAAGCCCTGGGGACTGCTGGCAAGACCAGTTGCAGCCGTCCTCGTGTGCCACACTAAAACCTGAGGAGCTTGGTGATGGGGCCTGGCCGGGTTGCATTTAACTCTGTGTTTTCTTGCAACCCCGCAGGAGCAGATCATCAGTCTCGTCAATCAGATCTGTGGCAAAGTATCTGGCAAGAACGGCAGCATTGAGAACTGTCTCAGTAAACCCCCACCAAAACGAGGCCCCCGCAAGAGAGCAACCGTGGACGTGCCGCCATCCCGGCTGTCGGCCTCCGGTTCCTCCAGAAGTGCTTCGAGCTCATCATGAAGATGCCAACCCCATGGTCGATTTATATATATTTTTTTGTAATTATTATATTCTAGTTTGGAGTACTTGCTGTAGGATACAAGCTGTCTTTGCACTAGCTCTAAAGAAGATTTTCTTCTGGTTTTAGAGAACTAATTTTGTTTTAGCATTAAACTGTTGGAACTTTTTTTTGTACTTAGAATACCTAGACACTGCAGTCAGATTTTTGATACTGCCGTATATTCACTGTTTTAAAAACCCTTGGGGGGCTGTATTAATTTGTATTGCCCCTATATGGCTGACAAAAGCCCTTTTTGTTTAAATTTTTTTTTTTTTTTTTTTTTTTGTAACTGTTGGGGAAAAAAGGCTTTTTAACCCATTTTTGAAGAGGGTGAAGTTTGGAGAACAAATTTTAAATCCATCAAGTCATGTGAGCAGATTTTTCTAGATCAGAAAAGGGATAGGAGACACACACACACACAGACACACACACAGAAAAAAAAACTTGAAAAGAAATGGCTTTACTCTGGCTGTCTTTTCTTCTGTCATGTGCGAGATGAGTTCGTATTTTGAAACCGGAGAGGCCCAATTCGGTTCGTGGGCGGATTTGGCAGCTGTGGCGGAGGTTGGCGTGACCAGGTTGTCGTTACCAGCTGAATCACCGTGCGTCGGAGGATGGAGGCCGCCTGCCTGCTTGGAGGGTCACTGACGGAGACCTGTGCCTGATTTCATTAGGAAATCCATCCTGTTATTTTTTGGTGCTGTTGGCTACTTTATCAAAAAAACCCTTCAATAGCATCCTTAAGGAAAAAAACGATTGAAGCCGCAAGTGCTTCTTTGTCATCGACGTGCAATCTTTCTAACATTCCATCTTCATCTCACTGTTGTTTCACACCTTCACAAGTCAGCATTAATCTTAAAATTTTTGTTTATGATCACATTTAGAGCCACTAGGAGGTCTGCAGTTCTTTTTGAATGTGAAAATGCATTTGCGCTCATTTTATCTATTTTTTCTGTCCATGTTGTAACAAAAAGAAAAAAAGAAAAAAAAAATCCCATCCCTTTTGTACATACGCCTGTAAATTGTTTTAAATACTTGAGCCTTTCTCGGAGGGGAGGGGAGGTGAAAGACAGATGAAGAAAAGCCTTACACTTCAGTTTCTTCATCTGGTGGATCGGATGCTTACAGGGTTTTTCTTGTAACATTTATAAGTGCTGCTTACATCACTGAACAACAACAACAAAATAATAATGGAGTAGCTGTTGCCCTTCTCCGGTTGTGTGTACAGTATGTGTGGAATAAAAAAGGGAAACTGTTTTCACAAGCTGTTCTTTGTTTCATAATTGGATTCATCGACCCCGTAGCTACCCATGTTGCACTGAGCTTGCCGGTGGTGACGGCCAGGAACGTCCTAGGATCCACTTTGTTGGTTGTTGTTGCAGAAGACTGAACTGTTTTGGAATATTTAACAATTACATAAACAGTCGAGTGTTTTCCAATGTGGTTGTCTGGTTTTTATGGCCTTGCTGTGTACTTTTCCCTCTTTTGACAGTAAACTTCCGCCTATGGCTTACAGTTTGACATTTAATTTATTAGCGCTGCTCTGCACCCCTCCCTTGAGAGGGAAGACTTCATGTGGTTTATTGCCAGTTTTTTGTTTACTTTTCAGGTTTGTACTACAAGATTTAATAATAAAAACAAACTTTTTTGGACATTTCTCTGTCTTGTGGAAGATGAGTGGATGGGCGTCCTCCGCGGACAGGGCAGGAGCCACTGTGAGGGCTGTTCTGCTGTCCCTGGCCCTCGGTCAGATGGAAACCCCAGCTCTGGCAGGGTGCTTCCGGATCCCCTCAGCTGCTGAGGCAGTTTCCTCCTGCGAAGGGGCAGGGTGCTCACTGCTTCCTTCTGCACAGCACCTTGCCTGGCCCGCCCTCCCCAGCCCACCAGGAACTCTGCCCCTAGAGTCAGTCCCTTCCCAGTGCGCTGATGAACCCGTACTCACGCAGCCTTGGGACCTGTGTAAGCAGACGCCTGTCTGTGTACAAAGCAGCTACGTACTCTGGGTTTAGAGTCCTCAAGTTTTATTGTGCGCTCTTCTCTTGCTGCTCTCACACGTCATTGGCAACTGTAGAACCCAGGCTGCTCCACTCAAACATCTTGACTCGAGTCGCTGTCCCCGCTGACGTCAGAAGTAGCCTTGCTGTCGGTGCGGAAGGTGGCCAGAGTAGTGTCCACCTGCACCTCCTCCTCATCTGCCTGGACCAGGGGGCCGTCCCCACCCTCGGTGCCCTGGGTGGCAGCGTCGCTGCAGGCAGATGGGGAGGAAGGTGGCTGGGGAGGTAATTGTGTGGGATTTGGAACCTGAAAAGTGATTTCATTCTGACAGGTTTCAGATTCGGGCGCTGTAAAATAAAATGGGGGAAAAAAATCTGTCAGGAAAAGACTGCAGGTGGGAGCTTCACCTGGTGACAGCTGGTAGCCAGTGCCCAGTGATGAGGACTTGCTGTGCTTGCCCTCAGCTGGCTCGCCCCTGGCTCTCCCTGGCCCAGCTTGTGACAGAGCGCAAGCACCTTTGAAAGCCTAGCATCCAGAAACGGGGGAAAGTGCTGCAGCAGCTGTGGAAGTGACCCTAACCCCAGTGTGAAGCCACAGCCGGAACTGGTGACTTTTTGACCATCCCCTAATCTTATGGGACTAAAGTTCTTCCTGAAATGATGAGGACGTGCAGAGTCACCGCTGCTGTCTCTCCTCCTGCCCCTGGAGAGGGACCAGCCTCTCTCCGTCAGCAGTGTCCTGGCCTGCGCACAACAGGTCAATGCACCCAGGCCACTGCCTCCCTGGGAGGACACCACTCCCACAGACATGCCAGATGGGAGATGAGAAGTTACGGCCTAGTGATGGGGACTTTTCTAATGTGGTGCCAGGAGGACTGAGCTTAGCCCTTCTTTCCTCATGTATGGGAAGCACTTTACAAGCCCAGCTTGGGATGTTACAGAGAACCGGCCAGAAGTCTGGACTTTAAAATGTAGCAAGGCCTGGCCTGGTGTGGTGCCTCAGTAAACACTTGCTGACTGACTATGAGACAGTTTTGGGAGGGCACAAGATGGATTTTGAGTGGCTGAGGAGTTCTGAGGATGCGTGGGGCCTTGTACGGTGGGATTCCACCTAACGTCTGCTGGAGGGAGACAAGAGCTTTACAATGACAAAGCCACAGACTGCAAGCTGTGCAGAAGTCATCCCACCAGGCGTAGCTGGAATAACTTATGGGCCGGAGGAAGGGAGACAGATTAGGAATGCCCTGCCCTGTTCTCACAGCCCCTGTGGGGCACAGGTGTGAGGAGAGAAGTTGAGCTTAAAGATCTACAGATGATATCTGCTCAAGTGCAAGAAACGTTACTAAGTCCTGGCTTCGTTCGTGCACATTTGTGGGCCCCTACCTAGACCAGGGGACAGCACGGTGTTATCCTCGCCGCCTGAATTCAGGAAGACATCCAGGGCCTCCTGGTCGGAGATGTCCATGAGGTCCATCTGCTCCAACATGTCCACGTTCACCTCCATAGACGACATGCTGCCCATGGGCTCTGCAGACAGAGGTTCAGTAGAACAATTAAAAGGTGTATTTCACTGGCATCAGGCTGATTACATTTAGCAGAGTGGCAGAGTCTCGTTAAATCTGTCCTAAGCCACCTCTGAGTGACGCCCTCTGCAGGCGCAGGCCAGGCATGGAGTGGGGTGCTCCGGCCTACAGGGGCCACTTCTCTAACAGCTGCAGAGAGGGGACAGACACCCCTCTGAGTCTAGGTGAAGTTTTCACTGCCCTTGGGACATTGCTCATCCTAATAAGATAGCCTTTGATCTTAAGCAGCAAAGGTATGCACATCTGTAGGCTGGCAGTGGGACCGACAAGGGGAGGAGAGCCATGCCCACCGGTAAGTGGCAGGAGGTGCCTCCCAGATCTGCAGCTTGCATGTCAACTTCCTTTCTGGTCCAGAGAACCACAAGGCAATAAAGTCCTTCCAGGTGTGACAGTGCCTGGCTGAAGCAAATGCGAGGTGTTTCTGTAAACAGTTGTCCTTATCCCTGCGTCTCACGGGGGTATAAACTCGCAGTACAAAACCTGTTCCTACCCAGTCCAGAACTCGCCCACACAAGGAAGCCACTGCCTGTGAGTGAGGGTGAGCAGTAAGACGCAGGGTTGGCATCCACTGCCAGGAACTTCAGGAACCAAAACACAAGACTGTCAGACTGGGGTCTGAAATGGGCCGAGTAACTTAGAGAATTTAATCAGAGCAGAGCCAGCCAAAATTAATGAACCAGATGACAGTGAATAACTTCTTTTACAGTACAGCAGAAAATTAAAAAGATGCAAAGGCTGCCATGTTCACAGATCCAAAAGAAGAGAATAGAGGAGCAATTATATAAAGACAGACAAAGACTTGGGACCCGGATTTAGAAAGTAAAACACATTCCAAACACGATGAGTCCCAAGAGGAAAAGCTAAGTGCAAGCATGTGAAGCGAGTAAACAAAACCTGGAATGAAGCAGGCACAGTGGGGAGCAACCGTGCGGCTGTGCGGTACCAGGGAGGGCGGGAGGAGAAGAGGTGCTTGGAGCTGGTGGGCTGCTGGGCAAGGGCGGAGTCTGATCAGGGGCCTCAGTCCTCCACTAGCGTGTGTGCTGAAGAGAATGTAATTTCAGTTTTTAAGCCAAGAGCAGAGCTTGCCCTTTCCATGGTCCCATGCTCAGTGGCCACATCCAAAGCTGTCGTGCAGGCAGGAGACCTGCACTGCCTGGGGCTCAATCACTTCTCCAGCAGCCTGACCTCATCCCCACGGAGGGCGCCAGGGTGGAGGCCCTCATCGGGCCCTGATCACCCGGCAGACTAGGGGAGGACTGGGGGACATGGATGGCCTATGGACAGATTTGGGTCTGGGGTTTTTTTCTCATAGCTATGGAAGCCTTTCTGGCTTTTTTTTTTTAATGCGGGTACTCAGGACCTCACACTTGCCAGGCAGGAGCTTATGCCACTGAGCTATATCACCGGCCCCCTTTCTGGCTTTTTGCCCAGTGCTTTGTCTTCAGTTTTGCAAGGGACAGAGGCTCCCATGTTTGCCGGGCTGTCTTCCTACAGAGGACAGGAGTATTACTGTAAAAAAGAGGAAGAAAAATTGGACTAAAAAGCTCACAAAAATAGCACCAAAGGTAAGGAAACCAGGTATGTCGGTAATCATACCTACCTGCAAATGAACCAAACCTGCCAGTTAAAGGAGAAAGATGATAGGACTAATTAAGAGAAAAGCTGCTAAAAGCTACACCAAGGGAAAAAAACGGAGGAGGGAGGTTAAGGGGAACTGAAAACAATGTTGGGTAAAGAGTAGAACTTTTAAGATTGGTTTTACCCAGAAGATTATTCAGAACTTTTGCATGACTGTACTTTTGGCTGTTAAAGTAAAAGCTGGCAGAACAATGAAAACACAGTATGTGGAGGGGTGTTAATCCAGCTCTTTGATGACATTAGCTGTCTTAAAATTAATAATGGGAAAACCACCCTCTAATCATAATGGAATTGAATTAGAAATCAGTAACCAAAGGATACTGGGAAAATTTTTTCTGAAGTTTTTCCTGTATCCTTATTTAAAAATACAGTTTATAACATAAATAAGGCATCTTAATGAAAAATTTAAAAACTCAGATACTGTTCATTACTAAAACTCATGGAGTTCAGCTAAAATGGTAGCTTAACAACAACAACAACAACTTCATAGCTTTGAATGCCTTACCAGGAAGAATGCAAAATATCAAACCTACATACTCAAAAGAGAGCTAAAGAGGAAAAATGAATGAAACAGCAAGGAGCAACCAAAAGCTCGGCTCCTTAGGGGAGAACATTTAAAGATGAATGGAAAAACAACAACAAAAAAAAAATTAGTAATTTTAGGAATGCAAAAGTAAATCTAAACATACACAGCAGATACTTCTGTGGACAATATTACAGTAATATATTGGGAAACTAAAGACAGCTCCATGCCAGAGTTTATGAACAGAAACTCTCCTGTAACCACCAGAGCAGTTCTTCAAACGGAGCAGCCGCTGGGCCCAGGGAGTAAATGAGCAGTGCCTCAGAAAACCCAACCCTGCAGAGGCCAGTTCCACTATCAGTCCAGAAACTTCACACAGTTCTGGACAGGGTTTTTCAAAGAACTTGAGACTTCAGGCAAAGGGGCAAAGAACAGCTCTCTGGCAACTGAAGAAAAGTGATCTGTGCAGGGCTGCGGATGTGGGGACGAAGACTGGCTATTAAGCAGGGTTTCCTAGCCTCTGCTGATGCTCTGGGCCAGATAATTCTTCATATAGGGCTGCTGTGTGAAATGCGGGCAGGGTGACAGTACCCCTGGCCTCTGCCCACGAGATCCTATTGCACACCTCACCCGTCTCAACAAGCAAAGTGGTCTGCAGACAATGACAAATGTCCCTAGCTAGGAACTGCTGCTTCATGAGTAATTATAAGCCAGTCTGGTTTGATAGGGTTAGATGACAGAATAAAGGAACTCAAGGAGGGGGTCCCTAGATCCTGGCAGGGAGAAGGCAGTAGTAGGAAGCAGTGGAAAAGGGTGTGAGTGCTGGGACAGCGTGCCGTTGCTATAGAGGAAACGAACATGGGACACAAGTCAACTGGTTGTGCACTCAACAGAGAAGGGAACCTTAAGACTCTTCGATTAAAACACAGTAGAATGGCCTTGTAACTTGGAGCTAAAGATTTAAGACCAAGTACAAACCATGAACAAAACTGGCAGGTGTAGTATTTACGATAGAGGAATATTTGTATGTTGTGGAAAATGACATAAACAACATCACATGTAACCTCCTTCTTTTTACATTTACTTTCATGAATGCCAAAACAGTAAAGGTAGCTGGTAGGGGATGGTGAGAAGAAAAAAATAAAAAAAACCCTGGCAGGTGGTTTACCATAAGCATTTGATTTGGCAAAGACCATTCATAAAATAAGTGAGATGTTACATACAGCATAGAATCAGCAAAGATCAACAGTCACAAGCCTAAGACTCAATAAATAAAGCGTAAGACTCTATTAGTTTGTCAATAAAGACAAACTAATAGAAAAATGAGCAATTGAGAAAAATAAAAACCAAAATAACATTTCATCCTAATTTTTTAACAAAAATTTTTAAATATTTGACACCATGAAGTGTTGACAAAGATGTAATCAGCACATACACAGCTAAGAAGATTATAAACTGGTATATATTTTAGCAAGCAATATGGCAAGAGTCTAGTAAAGATACACGTGTGTCACAGTACAAAGTAAGCGTAGTTATTCCCCTAGAAGTAGCTCTCAAAGTGTGGTCCCCAGACCAGCAGCCTCCGCATCACCTAGCAACGTGCTGATAATGCGAGTCCTCCGCCCCTCCCAGACCTTCACACGGGAAGTGGGGCCCAGCAAACTGGGTCTGGACCACTGCTCGGGAGGGAGGCCGCTCTGCTCACATGCGAGAGCCACTGGCCCAAAGCGGCCCTCATGGGCAGACGTAGGAATGTCCACACCAGCACTGTGTTTAATAAAAAAGGTTTGAAAAACTACAAACATATACTTGAGTATGTGGTAGCCACATACTCAACATAATAACGAACACATGATAGTGTATTTGTTTGGTGTAAATGAGAATGGACATCAAGTTTGAGGTTTGAGCTGAAAGTTTATGGATGCTTATCAAGATGCCTGCCTGAGAGAGCATGGTGCAGAAAAACACACCCTATAGTACTGCTACTATGAGGCTTTAACACTTGCAAAGCATACCATGTGTCATTTTGGGGTGTGTGTGTGTGTGTGTGTGTGTGTGTGTGTAAAGGCTGGCAACGGAGGAGGATGTGATCAGAAAGGGGCATAGGGAACTTAGGGTTGGTGAAATTTTATTTCTTCAGCTAGGTGGGGAGTAGTGGATATTCATTACTTACATCTTTCTGTATGTCTGTGATATCGTAACATTCTTCGAAGATCTGAAGCAAATGTTAACGTGTTAAGTCTGGAAGCGGTATGTTATACTAACATTAGTTCTTTCCTGAATATTTAAAATACTTTCTAATTAAACTGAAAACCATTAATGGGTGAACAATAATTCTCGAAGTTCTAAATAAAACCCTCTTGGGGAGATAATTATATCAAGATAAAAGCATAAGCCAGCAGCTGTATTTTAAGTCGTCTTTGCATTCTGGAATGTCTCTCGGGGACAATGGACTGTAGTACAGATGCGTTTTTATCTATTAATTCTGTCTTTCCTAACTTGGTTGTTAATGTTCTCACCAGCACAAACATCACCTCACTCTCTTCCTAGGGCCCTGGTCCACTCTGCAACCGCAGAGGACGGAGTCAGTCTCTGTGAGGGCAGGGATGGCCCTGGCTCCAGGAGACTGAACTTTGCCAACCTAGCAGTCAGCCGAGACCCAGCATCTAACTGTAGGATCACAGAGCCAGGAAACAAGGTACAGAGCATGACCTCTCCACAGTGATCTAGTAGTAATCAGGGTACCCTGACATTTGGCACAGACAAAAGGCTTTCCCGAGAAATAAAGAGTCACACAGAGCAGATCAGCCCGGGCCAGGCCTTACAGCTTCCTGCCAGGTCTGCACAGCTCCCGGCTCCCTGCAGTGCCCGCTCTCCAGCCCACCCAGCTCACAGCATCCAGTGGCTACAGATGGGCGTCTCTCTTTCCTCTGGTCATTTTCTGAATAAAACTTTCCATGGCCTTGTCTTAGTTAAAAAATGATGTCTTGAAAATGAGGAAAAAAAACTAAGGTTTCTTTTTCAGATTTAATGGAATGAGTCCAAACTACCATGTTCACTGTAGAGATTTTTAATTTTGATCGAGTCTTCTAAATTAAACTCCCATTTTTACCTTTGGAGAGGGAGGTATGGCTGTCAGGCTGGGAAGTCCGTGGAGAGGCCTGATAACTGTGTGTGGAGGTCTCATCAGCTCTTGCTGAGGCAAAAAAGCTGAAAATCCCAAGGCCTGAAATTTTCCTCATCAGTGCTTTAAAACCACATATTGGCAACATGTGCCTGACTCCATTATTTTTTTTACCCTAAAAAGAATGAGCCAAACACTTTTTTGAAACTTGAGGGAAATTATTCTTGAGACGCTCAAAACCACAAAGACCCAACCACTTACTATTTAACTGACATCTGCCTAACAAGCACTGCCACACGCCCTCTGGCCTGGCACTGTGCTTGGCCAGCTGTGGCGGCTGCTGCAGCCTTGGCGGCCACGCCTTTGGGAGGTGTGCAGGTTAGATGAGGTCACCTGCTGGCCCCACTGCTGGCTGTGTGAGAGACGAGTGAGAAGGGGGCTGGCTGTGAGCCAGGAGCCTTGCCAGAAACTGCCTGCAGCTCTCCTAAACTGGGAGAAGTTAATTTCTGTTGTTTGGGTCACCCGGTCTGCAGTATTTTGTTATGACAGTGGCCAGGACAAGATGCAGATGCCTGGCACACACCCTCGTTTCCTCCCTCAGGAGCCACAAAGGCTGTGCTGTGCAAGCAGCTGGTGCTAAAGCACCTGGGCACTGAGTACCTCGGTTGGACCTTCGCCATCAGGGTGACATGGGAAGAGGCTGACACTGGAGGCACAGATGGGAAACTTCAAACCTGCAGTATCTCCCTGAGGCACTAAGAAAGGGCTTTCATCTGTTCTCTGTATTACTTTCCATCCTCACCCTTGGATTTCTTTAGCCCTTCCTGGGAGGGGACATGTGTGACAAGGAAGGGACAAGCAAAGTGACAGAGATAAACTGGGAGGTACAAGTAAGGGCAAGGCCAGGGGAAGGGCCACAGGTGAGTACTGAGACCTGGGAGAGGAGGTCCTGGGGCACTGAGATGCTCAGCACAGGAGCCCCTGACCCGATCTCCAACTGCCTGTGTGGCTGCCCGCCGGGCACCTGTGCGTGTGCGCCTGTGTGCGTGCTCGTGGTGGGAGTGGGGGCAGAAGCTGCAGGAGGAAGGAGTGCAGTGTCTTTACGTCTCCCCTGATGGGCTCGTTCACTTCTGCATCCAGCTGTCCCTCACAGCACCATTTGCAGAGGTATGAAACCTCAAGGTTCAGCACAGGAACTGATCAACCCAGCTGTTCTCCACATCCACGGATTCCGAGCTGCAGACGAAACCAGCCTTGCGGGGGAAGCGTTAGACCTGTGGTGCTTGTGTCTGGTCTGAATGTGGACAGACGTTTTTCCCAGTCATTCTTCCCGATGGGCTATGGTATAAAGACTGCGCACGCAGCATGTGCATGGTATTCTGAGTGATCTAGGGAAGATTTAAGGCCCCTGAGAGGATGTGCAGAGGTTATATGCAAACACGATACCATTTTCTCTAAGAGGCTTGAGCAGGAGCAGAGTTTGGTACCCATCCAGCAGGTCCTAAACCCATCCCCTGGGGTACTAAGGACAGCTATGTCTTAGGATAGATAGGCTGCCTGCTGAGGAGGGAGATGCACCCTGTAAAATATACCCTCTCAATGAATGTTTTCTTCAACCCCAGCATTGACCTTGGGCCTCATGCATGCTGAGCATGTGCTCTGCCACTGAGTTATCTCTCCAGCCCCTAAAGGAATTTTAAATAATGGAAGGAAAAACCTTATATAATACTTAGAAAAGTCAGATACAAAACCATATAGATGTATAGTTTGCTACCAATTACATAAACGCATGAACAAACACTGAAAAGAACCACACTAAAATAGTTACAGGTATTTTACTATGCTTTGGAATTATGAGTAACTTATTTGTCTTTCTCACTTAAAAATGTTTTTTCCAGCTGGCTGTATAGCTTATTGGTAGAGCACTTGTCGAGCATGTGTGAGGCCCTGGGTTTAATCCCCAGCACCAAAGAAATAACAGAGTAAATAAAATAAATTTTTAAAAATTCTTTTCTAAATTTTGTATAAACATAATTTGTAACTTTCTTTTTTTTTTTTTTTTTTGGTTTTTGAGACAGGGTCTCACTATGTAGTTCAGGCTGGCCATGAACTCACTATGTAGCCCAAGCTGGCCTCAAACTTGCAGCGATCCTCCTGCTTCAGCCTCCTGAGTGCTGGGATTACAGGCACCACCACACCTGCCTTATCATTTGTAATTTTAAAAGGTTTTTTTGGTTTTGTTTTTTAAATCTTTAACCAGAACTTAGAACTAGTTCTAAGGCATAATGGAAGAGGCATAATGAGAGCAAGGCAGATAGGCTCTGGTGCATACACTTTGACTTTAAGGTATATGAACAGAATGGGACTCCCATGGGCTTTGTTCTGTATGGTCCCCGCTTACCTCGCCTCTCCGAGATCTGCAGGTAGCCTGTGGATAGGTACTGCTCCATGTCCTGCTGGAAGGCCTCCTCAAAAAACTTCTGCCGTTCCTTCAGCTTCATCTGCTGGGCGTGCTCCATTTCTAGGACCTTCCGCGCGTGATCTGCATCCAGCTCGGCTGGGGAGGCACAACAGAGGCATCAGGGTTTGCACATGTGCCTCCATGTGATGGTATCACACAGCTTGGAGTGACCCGGGATCCTCCCATTTAGCTGTGTATCCTCCATGTCACCCCACAGCTTCAGAGGTGCTGTTCCCCCTTCCCACCCATGTCACTCACTCTTCGATGACAAGTGGCTGCTCATCTTTTGGACCAACTTCCCAGGTGACTCTTGGGCTAACTCAAGTGGAATTTGTTACTCCACCCTGATTGTGTTCATACCTGTAGCTGACTTATAAATTAGATACAAGGTGAGACTTGGAGTTCCTGGAGAACTATGACCACAGTTCAGTGCCTGGCATGTTGTAAGCCCTCGATAAAAACTAAGTATATGTGTAACGAGAATGGAACAGTGTTCACCCTTATAAAGGAAGGAAACTGACACCAGCACAGGGGTTAGCCTCTAGGAGACATATCAAGTGAAATACGCCCATCACAAAAAGACAAGCACTAAAAGATTCCACTCATATGAGGGAGCTAGGAGTAGCTGCATTCTTGGAGATGGAAAGTAGAATGGCGGTTCCCAGTGGGTGGAACAGGGCAGGGAGACGGGGAGCTGTTTAACAGGTACCGCGTCTCAATTTCACAGAACCAAGAGAGTTCTGGAGATAAATGGTGACGAGGGCTGCACAACCTTATGAATGCATTTAATACCACTGTACATTTCACAGTGGGTAAGATGGTAAACTTTATGCTATGTATATTTTACTGCAATGAAAAAATTAGAAAAAAAAGTTAAATATGTAGTCATTGTGGAGTATTAGAAAGTGATAAACAATTTTGCTTTGCTGTTTGTTCATCAACCATGTAACCTGGCTAGTAAGTCAATTAACTTCTGTTCTCTAAAAATTTTGGAGAGAAATATTAACCCACTATTGGTATGAAACTTCTATGAAATAAAATGAAAGAACTTTAGAACAAAAGAGCCGTGGCCTTTCCCGTAACACCAGGCAAGAGTTACTCAATAACCACCCTTCACCTTGCCACTCAAACAAGAGCCCCAGCACATGCACCCTCCAGGTGTGTACAAGAAAACATTTACCGTTCCTTCACCCTGGATGGGCCAAGGGTGATTTCTAGACTTGCCTGTAGACCTTAAGTCCTCTGAGCTTCTCACAGGATGTGGGCAAAACCCTAAGGTAGCCCCAGCCCCCTGCTCCCAGGTATGCCCACCCTGCATAACCCCCAGGCGGTGACTGTCACAGATAACCCCATGCCTCTGTAAGGCTCCATAGCAGAGCTGAATCCACAAAGGGTGAGCCTGGCCCACCCAAGCTTTCCCACAGGACAGCGCTTTCCCGGGGGAAAGACAAGAAATGTAAGAGGGATCTGACAAGGCACATTCCCTGTCACTGGCCGGACAGACATTCTCTGTCACTGTGGAGGGGGCTGTGTGGTAGGTAACATGGAAGCTGAGCGTCAACCGGGGACAGGTATCAGCACCACAACTGCAAGGGACTGGAACTCTGGCAAAACCTCCCGTGAGCCTGTGACCAGACTGGGCTGCAACGCCTCCAGAAAGACAGCCCTGGCCTTCTGACCCAGCCCGGGAGCGGATACATTTGCCTGGTTGTAAACTGCCAAATCCGTGGCGAACTGGTCCATGGCAATATGGGCCGACTCCTAACAAGCTGTAAGAATCCCAGCCACTGCCTGAATCTGACTGACTGAAGAATATAGAAAGGACAACCCCAGCTCCTTCCTTAAGTACATGTTTCAGAGCACCTACTCTGCGGCAGCACTGTGCTCAGCTGACTCTAACAAGAGGACATCCAGATCTCTAGCCATCTCCTGGGGTAAACGGAGCATCGCAAGCACAATCCACCCAAGGCCCATTCCCACTGCTTCACCTCTGAGGAGTGACAACGTCTCCAAGATGTTACCAAGTGATTTTTAACAAGTCTGACCTTACTGTGAATAGTCCAAGTGGCCCATGTGATCTACCTTTGCCTCTGTCCCCTCTAATTCCCATCACCACAACTCCCGGTACAACACGATCTTATTAGCATGACAGACCTTGAAATGCAGTGAAGGAGAATAATCTTCAATTATGCATAGTGTCTCATACTTGGTACATCTGGGCTTTCTTCCTGTCCTCTAATCTATGTACAAGCAAGGGGTGCAAACTAATGTTAACCAAAGCAACATAAACAGGAAAGTAAACTTTCCCAATTGCATATAATCACATGTGTATTTCCTCTGTATTCTTCTCAGACTGTTGTGACTCTCGTGTATTCTTTACATTTCATGTCGTCTTCTATCTCATACCTGTGTTTACAGGAAGATGTCTGATACAGCAGAAAGGGCACAGATTTGGGGTCAGTCCCAAGTCAGGTGCTATCTCTTCAGCAGACGCTTCTGGGCCTTTAGCTACCTCTGCTGTCCACCACAGCTGTGGGAGGCAGTCAGGGAAGCCTGTCCAGAAGCCCACAGTCCCCCTCAGGCCCACCCTGGTCCGAGTCTCCTCTGAATCCTGGGCAGCCTCCAAACCAACACAGCTCTGAAGTTCTGGGGAAGTAAGGTGGTGCTCAACCAATGGGTGACAGAAGTCACTGTGCCCAAGCCTGTGCCTCCCATACTTTGGGTGGACATTCAGACATACTCTGAACCCTTCTCGAGAGCCTGGCACCCTTCCCTTTGTCAGCTCACCCTCTGTTGGCCTGCACGCCTCCCGCTGCCCCCAGATGCAGAGAATCCTTGCTGTTTCGGAGAACCCCATGGCAGGAATCTTACTACTTACTGTAACTGAGCTGCAGCTTCTTCCACTACAAGTGAGATTTCCTAAGATGTTTGCAGGATTACGAGGCAGTGTGATTGAAACACCAGGGACACAGCATCAACAAGCAGCTGACAACTAACATTTATATTAGCACTGTTTACCCAAAAGACTCCCCAAAATAGAGCAATATGAAACTTTACAAGATCTAGGACCAAGTAAGACAATGAGAATTGCCCTGCTAGCCCCACTCAGACACTTAAGAGTTAGTTACCTTGCTGTTAATAAATCTGCAAGGAATTTAGACGGTACTCTTAAGGAAAAATGAACTGAAGAAGATGTCTTTTCATTTGTTTCACATCAGCTGTCTACGCATCTGTTCAAATGCTTCATGACTGCCCGTTGCGTTAGAGTAAGTCAACCCTAAAACATACTAATTATACTTCAAACACTTCAAAGTTCAATTAATCTGCTTTTAAAAAATAATTCCAGAATAAGCAGCTCAAAACCAAAGATCAATGTAGAAATCATCAAGAGTTTTAATTAAAGAATATCTTATTTTAGCTGAATTAAGATTTCCTATATATAACCTGAAAATTTCATTTTTATCAAGACTGCTGTTTTTAAAAGTTCGATTATCTCATGTTTCTGAATTATTGGTCCTATAGATTTTTATCTTAATTTTTTTTCTGCACTGGGATGAAGTCCAATCATACCTTAATCCTCCACGGGTGGGGATGGTTTGGATTAAGGAACTCAAAATGACTTTCAAAAAAAGAACAAAATATCGCTGTTTTAAGTTTTAACACACATTGCTCCCTAGTTTATCTGAAATCGTCCATCTCAGCGCTGACTGCTAGCTACGCCAGACTCACTGAGAACTGAGCCCTGTTACACGGTACCAGCTGTGCATTCAGGTGATAATAAAAAAGCACAAGGCAAGTGCTTAAAAATAACTGTTGCTCAGAAGCCGAGAGATTCCCCTCAGCTACGTGACTGAGGAGAACGTTCTAACTGCTGTGTGTCCTGAAATCATCCTTTGGGCCTACATAAAGGAACAACCAAATCTAGGAGTTGTGAGAAGACAGGAGGACATATGAAGGGAAAATGTCAAATTTAAAGGTTTAGTGGCATTTGATTCTTAGAATGATTGGTGAAAAATCTAAAGGAAAAACAACACACTGTTCACATTAAGATACTATTTATTATACTGAGAAAAGCCAAACACAAAGATTTAAAAAACATCAACAAATGGCCTTAAGGAAAAAAACAAACAAACAAACAAACAAAAAAAAAAAAAACCCACACCCAGAAAAGATACAATAGTTGTCCTACTAGGAAGTAGTAATAATCACTTAGTTCCATTATCAACCCAGGACTATGTCTCTTTCTACTTTAACTCCAGATCATTGCTCGTTTTATCTGACTTCAGCTTCCACTTTAGCTACCATTATCAATTTCGCGTGGTTACTCAAAACAACACAAATCCCATCACCAGTACGGACGGCACTGTTGGTTCTCTGTTGAATGTTCTGAAGAGGCTTAAGGGTGGCACAAAATACATGAAGTTTACAAAAATAAAATCCACAATGCTCATTTAAGGAAAAATCTCAACCTATTCTGTGACTAAGCGTTTCGACAGAGCTGATGAGTAAGAAAAGAGACTGCGGGGGTACGGACTATATGCCGTCCCCACAGGGCTGGCAGGGGGGACGGGTGATGAAGAAGGCCAGCCTCTCTGTTGAAAGAGTTAATGAAAATATCCTCAATCTAAAATGTAAAATGAGGGACGGTGAGATGGCTCAGCGGCATAAGCGCCTGCCTGGCAAGCGCGAGGGCCCGAGTTCAACTCCCGGATCCCACATACGAGAAAAGGGCTGGTGATATCGCTCAGCGGCACGGGTGCCTGTTGGTGCGCGAGGTCCTGAGGTCGACCCCCCGGTACCCACAAAAAAATAAATAAATAAATAAAAATAACAAAATGTAAAATGAGGGCCGGTGAGATAGCGGCATAAGCGCCTGCCTGGCAAGCGCAAGGGCCCGAGTTCGACTCCCGGATCCCACATACGAAAAAAGGGCCGGTGATATCGCTCAGCGGCACGGGCGCCTGCTGGCGCGCGAGGTCCTGAGGTCGACCCCTGGTACCCACAAAAATAAAAATAAATAAATAAATAAAATACAACGTAAAATGAGAATAAACATTCAAATATGACTCGAGAAAAATTACGATAATCTCTACATTAAAGATTGAGAATATTTTTTCATTCATGAGAAATAATCAAGACTAAGGACAAACTTTAAAATCTGTAATTTAAATAGACTCTGGTGGTGTTATACTGAATTAGGGAATATGAATTTTGCAAAATCCAAATCCATGGGATGTGCTCAAAGGAGAACTGTGAAATCTTTGTAAATTTCTAAACACAAATATGCCAAAGTATTTTGAATAAAAACTTAACTACCAACAAGCTGTCACATTACATGACCACTAAAAAATCCACACACACTAAATTCTGTCACTATAACCATTTAAAAGGTGAGACCCATTAATTTTTTTCATGCTTCTGGTGATTTGCATTAAGTATTTAATAGCTTTTTGATATATGAACAATGCATGTACATTGTGGAAAAATTTTAACCATAAAAAAATACGAATGAAAATCCCTTTGAAATCACCATACACAGAAGACCACAACTAGCATTTTGGTGTATACCCATCAGGGTTTAGTTTTTTCTATTAGGTTGAACCATACCAAATCGCAATATTCCTATTTTTAGAGCTTTTTATTTTGAATTAATTATAGGTTCAGAGCATGTTCTTTAAAAACTACATACTGGGCTAGGGGGGTATCCTTGTGGTACAGCCCACATTCCCTCACACCAAAAACAAACAAAAAATGTACATCTGGAGCCTCCCCCAATGCTAACATTTTATAATTATGGCATGATATCAAAACCAAGAAACCAACATGAGCACGGTACACAGAGCTCAGTCAGACGTCACCAGTACACACATGGACTTGCATGCGTGCCCTTGCATGAACCCACAGCTCTGCACAGTCTTAGCATGTGTACAGCCTTGTGTAACCCGTATAATCCAGATGCTCACCTGTACCATCTCAGAGTTCCCCATCTTACCCTTTATAACCATACCCTTCATCCCCAAGCATTCATCTGCTCTCCAGATCCATAATTAAATTATTTCATAAGTGTTACATAAATAGAAGCATGCAGTATACCATCCTTTGGAGACTGACTTTTTTCACTCAGCATCATTGCCTTGGGGATCTTCCAAACTGTTGCACACACTGAAAACTTGTTCCTCTTTATTGCTCAGCAGAATTCATGGTATAGATGAACCACTGTTTGTTTAGCCACTAACCCACTGAAGGACATATGGATGGATTCCAACTCTGGGTTATTATGAATAAAACTGCTATGAACACTTGTACAAGTTCCTGCATGAAAAAAAGTAATTTTTCTGGCACAAATGCCCAAGAGTACATTGTTGGGTCATACATAAGTTTACTTTTTAGTTCCGAAAGAAATTGCCAAACTATCTTCCAGAGAGGTAAGTACACTTTACACGCCTGTCGTCATGTACGAGTAATGCAGACTCTGCATCCCTGCCGGCATTTAGTAGACCCATAACTGTCACATGGCAAATATGTTTCCTTTCATCCTTTTCTCAGATGTCTGTCTGTTAGAAACAAGTCTCAGCTAAAATGTATTTAATTTTAGAGAAATTTTATTCAGAAATGGAAGACTTCTTAGATGACAGAATATACAAAATTTTCTTCTAGTTTTATAAACTAGCTTTTCTGCAGCTTTACGATTTAATGTTACATATTTCTTCTTAGTTTTACAAAATAATGCATACTCAACCATTTTCAAAGTTTCCCCAACCTTCCTGCCCCTAACTTAACAAATGAATACAAACTGTGTCATAAGAAATCTTCAAATAAAATTTCCCTGGAATTAGTACATTTTCATACATGTAATTTTTAAAGTAACAATTTCTGTAACCTGTGGTCCTGCGGTTTTTTTAAAGTTTTAAAAGTTCATCAATAATTAATTCTGGGGCTACAATGTATCCATGTTAGAACTCTTGACTGGCATGTTCACATCCCTGAGGAGTTCCATCCCCAGCGCCAAATAAACAAACAAACAAACAGATTCCAAGACAGACGCATTTTATACCATGTATTATTTCTGAGTTTTCTGCAGTACTATAGAATCCTTATTCTTCATAACTGGAATTTAGGGGAGCAACCTGTTCATGCTAAAGTTAATACTTTTGGAGAGGTGGTACTGGGACCTGGTACCTGTTAGGCAAGAGTTCCACCACTGAGCTACATCCTCAACCCAAGTTCATACATTTTTTAAAAGAAATTTAAGTGGCTTTTATAGAACTTTACCCTCCTTGTAAAACATGCATGCATACATATGCCCCCATCTTATACACATTTATCAAATACCAAATAGTTCTTTCTTTTACCTGCAACTAATAAAGGATGACCCTTACCTAAAATACAGTAGTTTAGAATAACGGCAAGTTCTTGCAGTCAGAATAAATGACTTTTACACCACAAAGAAGGCACGGCGTTTCTGAGTTTTCTACCAAGTTCAGTGCTTAAGAGAGGCTACTGGAAGCGCTGTTTCCTAAACCCAGGCGACAGGAAACACTACTCTGGTATCTAAGCTTCCGGAACACCTTTTACATTTCTATCAGTTACTCTAAGGAAATGACCGCTCTCTTGAGTACAGCAAAATCTACATGGCAGAAACAATGAGTACGACAACGTTTGCCAGACAGGAAGGTGTGCCCAGCGGTGCCTTACCTTTCACGGTGGCTCATGCAGCTCCGAAGCCCTCACATGCTGCAGGGCAGATGGCTCTAGCTCCTCACACCAGAGGCCTGGAGACCGCAGTTTCCTACTACTGGCTGGCTGGCACTCACCTCCAGTTCTTAAATGATCAGATTCTATTTTTACTTACTTTTGATCAGGGCAGGAGAAAGTAATCTCAAATCCTGTCTACTTTTTAGTGAAATTATAAGAATATCAGATCAGTATTAAGAAATTTGGGACCTTTTGAATTAGTGTAATATTTCAAGAAAATTAGATTTAGCTACTAACAAAAACCTCAAAGGTATTCTTGCAGTTGTCTATCTGATTGTGTTTTCTGCTTAAAGAATGATTTAGGGGTTGGGGCTGTAGCTCAGTACTTTTAGCAGTGCTTAGCATGGGCGAGGCTCACTTATCAGCACACCCCCCCCACCAACAATTAGGACTAAAGAGCTTAGGATTAGTGGATAAGTGAGAAACGAACTCTATCTGTGGTAGAGGCTTTATGAGTTATTAACTTGTTCAAAATGCCCAGGTTCAAAGTGGGAGATTAACAGCAGGGGTTGGAGTCTTGCAATGACGACAAGTGGCATCAAAGCTTCTGTACTTTCTGCAGAGCATCAACACACACGCAAGGGTAAAGTGAGTCATTTAAGGTTTTTTTAGACAGGGTCTTGCTATGTAGCCCAGGCTGGTCTTGAACTCATGGTGATCCCCTTGCCTCTGCCTCCCAAGTGCTGGGATTACAGCTGTGTGCTACCACACCCAGTTTAAAGTGAGTCATTTTAGAACAGTGGTTCAAGTCCAGCTGAAACCACTGTTCTGTGATATGTTAACCAACTATATTTTTTAAGCAACACATAAAAATGCTGAATAAAATATCAAGAGTATATCATAGCTGGGCACAGTGATACTTACCTGTAATTCTGGCTACTCAGGAGACAGGGGCAGGAGGATCACAAGTTTGAAGTCAGCCTGGGGAATTTAGTGAGACCCTGTCTCAAAATAAAGAAGCGCTGGGGACACAGCTCAGTGGTAGGTAAAGTGCCCCTGGGTTTGATCCCCAATACTGCCAAAAAAGGGAAGGTCCTGTTATTCTATTCTTTGTATCTATTCTGATACACATAAATATGCACATATACATATAATATACACATATATGTACATACACACAAATACTTTGATAAGACTTAAAAACCCCAGGCTAGAAGCTTTATATTATAGACATTTAGCCAATAGCTCAATTTCCCAGAATACTTAAGCTGTATCCGACACGCCCCGGAATCTCTCCACAGTGGTAACTGAGTCATTAAGAGCTATCTGTGGGATGGGTCAGCTCAGCAGTAAGGCACCTGCCCAGCACGAGTGAGGCTTAGGCTCAGCCAGTTACACAGGCACAAATACGAATATGAATATAACATATAATGCAGATTCCCTAAAACAAACATAACTACTACTCATTCCAAACATACGCTAATAAAAAATAACCAAGATTAGAGGACATACAACAGATGCCAAAGAGACGCAAAAGCATGTGAGTCCCATACCCAAATATATGCTAACATAACGTGAGGCATCAACAAAATGAATTTGATTTGAAATCACATGTATTACAAAAATTAACACAAGAAATCATTAAATATCAAAGTCTGATGGAGAAAGTAAAATCATTCCAAACTTTCAAAGATCATGGAGTATAGAAAATGGGGCAAACCTGTTTAATAGGATTTTCCTAGTAATTCTGATATCACAACTTGATCAGATAGTAAGAATATTACATTTTATTTATTTTATTTTTTTTATGTGGGTACCAGGAGTCCAACTCAGGACCTCGTGCTTGCTAGCAGGCTCTGTGCTTGTGCTGCTGAGCGATATCACCGGCCCTTTTTTTCCTTTATGTGGGTACCAGGAGTTAAACTCAGGACCTCGCGCTTGCCAGGCAGGTGCTTACGCCGCTGAGCCATCTCATGACTGTGGAAAACACCAAGCAACAAGAGCAAAAGGGGAGGAGGAGGCGAGAAGACTCTTTCTGTCCCTTACATTGCATGTAAGGTATCCACCCTAAGGTGTATGTAGCACTCACACCCATAATCCCCGAACTAGACAATGAATCAGTCACAAACTCTAGATTCAGCTGCCTCTGAAAAGCCCAGCCCTCCATGACCGCATGAGGCTTTGGGGGGACATCCAGACACAAACTATAACACCACTGAAGAAATTAGTAAAGATCAATAATGTTTTATGTGGGCCGGGGATATAGCTCAGTGGCATAAGTACCTGCTTGGCAAGTGCAAGGTCCTGAGTTCAATTCCCGGTACCAAAAAAAAAAAATGTTTTATGTAACATAAACAATGCTCCTGGATATTTAAAAATACAATAAAAAGGGAAATTCATATTAAGGAAAAATTGTTGCCACAAGAGGCAAAAGTCTAATATCTCTACCACAGAAAAAAATGAAACAAAAATGGTGGACAAAAATTAAGATTCCAATAGAATCTTCTCAGTAGGATAAAATGGATGATTCATGGTAGAAAAAAAACACTCAGCCCTTTATGTTATCAAAAATAATAACATTTCTGACTAACTACATATTGGTCAACATACAAGTCACACTAGCAGTGTATCACTGGCATTATCATTATAAATGACAGCATAGTGTTATAAGACTCTTAAAAAACAAACTGGCAATATATATTAAAACCCATAAAATGGGCCAGTGATATAGCTCAGCGGCATAAGTGCCTTCCTGGCAAGCGTGAGGTCCTGAGTTCAACTCCTGGTACCCGCATAAAAAAAAAAACAAAAAAAACCCCATAAAGTAGTAATATATTTTCACCTAGTGATTTCTCTTCTGAAGTCATAGCCTAAGGACATAATCCAAAGAGCCTTACACCTAATGAAGCTCATTTCTGTATTAAATTCCATGCCTACTTGATGAAACATCATGTAGCCATTATATGGTTACAGGTACCATATACCTTATGGCACCTTAAATATACCTTAAACATGGTTAAGCTACTTACAAACTATTAAGTAAAAGAATGAGAGGACAGGCCTAACTCGTCATATGAAAAAGGCCTGGGAAGCACTCACGAGGAAATATTGTACTGCCGTTAACCAGTGAGGAGGTGGAGGGCTGTTTGCCCTCCATGGTATAACCTTTCTGTAATTTTCTTATGCAGCTTTGAAAAGTTCAAATAAGCATAACATTCTATCAATTCTCAATAGTTACTTAAAATATTTATTTTGTCATAGCCAACTAATATTTTAATGTTCTTTTGTGAGGTTATAAAATTAAATAGTTCCTTTAAAAAAATTCCATGAATACATCTGCTATTCATTTATCCCTATTATAATTTATGCATTTAATTTACTCAATGCATTAAAAATACATTTACTATGGACCTGAGATGATTAATAGTGATTGCCAACTTGACTGGCTTGAGCAATGCCCACGTTAGTGAAGCACACTTCCCGGTGTCATCTGTGTTGGTCGTGGGGCGTGACCTTTGGGGCTGTATCTGGTCCCTGGCTCCTTCCCCTCAGGTTCTTCCCCTGCTCTCTTGCCAGGAGTTGAGCAGCCTTCCTCCACCGCACCCCTCTGCCATGATGTTTCTGCCTTGCAGAAACTGAACCAAAACCTCTGAAAGTGTGAGCCAAAATAAACCTCTCCTTCAAGGTGTGGGTGGGTATTTTGCCTCAGCAATGGGAAAGCTAACCCGCCTGGAGCCAATTTCCTGTTCACACTAGGCTGCATTATCTTTTTTTTTTTTTTTTTTTTTTGTGGGTACCGGGGGTCGACCTCAGGACCTCGCTTGCCAGCAGGCGCCCATGCTGCTGAGCGATATCACCGGCCCTTTTTCTGCATGTGAGTTCCGGGAGTCGAACTCGGGCCCTTGCGCTTGCCAAGCAGGCGCTTACGTCGCTGAGCCATCTCACCGGCCCTGCATTATCTTTTTAAACAGCATTTGATACTCAGCTAGCTGCTCACCAAGCCCAAGCCCAAGTCCTAGGAAAAGTTTTAACAAGTTCCTTTCAACTCGTCAGAGCCAGGATTCAGTATCTGACGTTTAGTCTCTCTCAGGGACATTAGCATTTAAATAGGACCCTGTAGAATCCAGAAACCTTTATAGCTCAAGGAATAAAGCCACAGCAAAGAATTGTTTTGAATCAGTTTGGGCAAGGGCTCCTGTCCCCAGACAACCCGAGCCACATGCTCCTAGGGCCAGCACCTGACTTGGCCAATCCCACTTCGACTTTAAGGACTGTTGCCATGCAAAAGGCAGAGAACCAAGGACTTACACCACATGAGTTCCCAGGTCCACTGGGGAACTACAGGAAGTCAAAGTCATGTTTAGGATTTCACATTAGCCTGATAATTCTCAACATCAGAATAAATTGATGTTAGATTTTTTGGGATGTTCTCACTGAAAAACATTAATAAACATTCAAAGCCATCACCTTTAGAGATGTTTTCACTCATACTACCAAATGAAGTAACCTAATAACTGCATTCTAGGACAAGAGGTTTCGAACATTTTTCAAATTTGAGAGTAGATATATTTATTTTGGCAATTCACTGAGAAAACACATGACAACAAAAACAGCACTTTATGTAGCTTTGAGTTTGATTTCCCACATTTATACACAGGTCAACCAGAATACTGCATATATTTGCAATACAACATATCACACAGGACAAGCTCAACATGCTTTTCCATTCAAAGCCCCCTTGTTACAAATGTCCTAGTGCCATCAACTGGAAATACCCTGCCTCTCAAAGGTTCAGTGACAGTCAAAGCTCAGCATGCTTGAAAGCTGATCATATCTGTTGGAAACCTCATTATTTCCAGAAAATATTTGAGAAATGGGGATTTATCACTTTCAATTACAAACTATTGAGGGCTTATGAGTGCCTGACTTACGAATAAATCAGTGCTATGAATGGCCATCTCAGTCCCCTCTCTCTTCCTGCTTCAAGTCCCTCACTGCCAGCTAAAGACATGGGGCTGAGAGATGGACCCTGCAACCTTGCAGGGAGGCTTGGTGGTGCAGCCAGCATGAAGGAGATGGGCCAAGAGATGGCCCTGGGGTGGCTCTGAGTCCACAAACAGAGGGAGAAGCTGCAGGGATAGGCATGAGGTGGTGGCTCTCAGAGAGGGGGCAGCCTGGGGAGTTGGCTTAATGTCCTCATTTTCTGAAATTTCAGCTCCGAGATACTCATACATACTAAGTATCCTGTGTCAGCAAGTAGAATTCTGTATTTGAGGGTGCTGAGAAAATTGTAACATCCAAATGTAATGTGAATTAGCTTGTCATGCTAGCTTTCTCCCGGACCCTGTTCCAGGACTGACTGCTGTGCAGATGGAGGAGGAAATGGAAGACAGAGTTGCCTTTGAAGAAAAGAGCAGTGGGCTGCCCTGCTGCAGACCCAGTAAGGGCTTTCAGCCAGCATGAACATATTGATGTCTTGCAGAAAGAGGGACCAGATGTGGCAAAGACAAGTATGAAATGTCAAAGACATGCTATTCCTTAACCAGAATTTCTCCTGGTTCCTCAACTATATTATGGACAGTGGAGACCTACAACAACAGCTAAGAAACTAAAGCACCACTGAGGAAATATCTCCATGAAGCTGCTTTCTAAGCTATAAATGAATGGCACACAGCCAACACTTCTCGGTTCTTCAAACAAGCCAAGTTCGAGTCTATAACTGCACTCAACCCACTTCTGTTCATCCTCCAACCCCAGCTCCACTGCTCCCTTTCCTGGCAAAGCCAGGGAGCTCCAAGCCCACTGCCTTCCATGCTTATGGAACCGGTGTGTCATTGTAGCTGCTATATGCGTGCCCTTCATTCATTCTATGGCACTAAGTTCCTTGAGGACAGTTACTACCTCTTTGAACATGGCACATCTAGTGCCTGTCACAGAGCTGGCTGACAGGCAACATCTGATGAACGTACTGGCAACAACCACAAAACAATGCCAATGCTGGGAATGGAGAGCACCAGCTACATAAATGTGCTACTTCTTGCTAGGCTGCTGATCCACAGTTGCAGAACCCAGCCAGGGCAGGCCAGCTGTTGGAGGTGCGATGATGCAGAAGACAAAAAGTCCACAGCAGCTCAGGAAGCAGCAGCACAGCTGACAGGAAACACCAGCGTGCCATTACGTGGGCTGCTCACAAACAGAATAATCATCAAGGCTAAAAGTGGGAGCAGGAAAAGGTACCACGGCTTTCAGGGACAGGCAACAGACGAATCACGTCACATTGGTCTTCACAGTCGGTGCAGTACATATCCCAGAACACCCGCCTTTAACAAAATTATTTTCAGTACAAAAGTGTTATTACCCAAGAACTATGGAAATGTTGGCCAAGAAACCTGTTAACACATTGAAAACAGCACTCCAAAAATAATAAATTGCTACCAAATGATAAATACAATACACCCTCTGAAATGCTCTCCAAAATTCATATCTACAAAATGACACTATAAACCTTTCCTTGGGGGTGACTATAACTGCAACTAGGCAGGGAGACTGAAGGAGTATTGAAGTTTATTTAGCATAGCTCACCATCTGTGGGGGGACCTTCACCTGTTCAATGAAAAAGTCGCACAGGCCAGACACCATGGCAATTCCCCTATATGTACCCAATTAAAATGACAGCAATTCATATTCAGGAAGCTTGACTGTTTTAAGAAAAGTATAATTTATAAACTGAGTGAACATTCCTAGACTAAGACTGTGTTTTGAAAACTGTAACGTCACGTGTCTTTTCATGAACTCTCTTGATGATACGTCAAGTATTCCTTAGAATGACGATTTGCCCGCCAACCCAATACACAGAGGTAAGTTATTTTCTCAGTATACATTGTGATCTTTCACTGTTCCACCATAGCACAAAGTGGGAACTTGAAGGTGACTGTGAAATGAGTGAACAAATGATTGCTTATGAGACTGGAGTAAGAAGGCAAAGCATTCAGGAAATATCCACTCAAGAAAAAAGTTTAGTCTAAGCCAAAAGAGAATCGTTTCATCACTTAGTCTTTTTGTAGATGATCACAAGCGGGAAAAGCAGGAAAAGAATCCAAAAACTCTTCTTGCCAACTTATGAAAAACAGCTTGCCTGGAAATCAAGTAAAACAAGTCAGGTTTACTTTATGAGATGGTTTGTAAAGTATCAGGAACACTGCCCTGTTATATTTGCAAATCCTTAAAATACACTGGCAGATAAACAGGATCCCAGATAAATATATAAGATTATTTTTAGACATTTTAAAACACAAACTTCGTATTATGCAAGATGGTACCACACATGATATAGATATAGATATATATAGTTTTAGATTCAGATAAGTGGAACCACCGAGTGTTACAGAGATGGTAATGAGAGAGCTGATGGCCTTTCAGCACACACTGTCCAGGCCAGCGATGTCCTCACCCACCCTTCCTCAAATGCAGAACCACCACCTTGCTCTCCTCTTGCGCGGCACTGACAGGCTCTTGGCCACAGGCCAGCTTTGCCTTCTGGCCTCAGAAACATTGCTGTTTCTTAAACTTACTTATAAAAACCCACACAGGTCCCTTAGAAACAGGTCTGATAGTTAATTTCTTCTTTTACATTCTTCCTTTTCCTAGTGGGATTCAGTATACACTAACCCAGATGATGGCACCTTGGCATAGTAAATATTTTGGAAAGCCACTCTCACCTTACCCTTGCCCTTCTCCCCTGAAGCAGACCATAAAATCCAGGAGGGATTTTTCTGACCTTCCCCGAAGCAGATGATAAGACCCTCTTCTGAGAGTGCCCTCCTACACCTGGAAGAGAGGAGTACCCTTCTCCCTGAAGACCCAGGGGCACCGAGAAGACTCTCAAAGTGCAGCGCTTGCTAAACTCCCCCCAGCGTGTTACCATGAGGCCACACCCTCTTGTCCGATCATACCTTCCCGTAACTGTACACTCTTCAATAAACCTAGCATGAAAATATACAAGTCCCCTGTTTCTTTGGGTCTTCATTTCTGAAGGCTCAAGTATCACATAAAACTTACATTAAATAAATTTCTATGCTTTTCTCATGTTAATCCTGACTTTTGTTACAGAAGGCTCAACCATGAACATGGAGATGGATGAGAAAAGCTATTTTTTCCCTCCCCTCCATGGGTTTGCATATCTGAGATGAAATACTAGAATTTACTAGGATTTCATAATTTTCATGGTCAAAAAAGGCCTACCTTCATCATTTAGGACATTAAGAATCTAAAATAATCTAAATGATTGAAAAGGTATTTAAAATTGTCATCCATTTTTTTATTATTTATAATCACATTTCATTTACCTCTCTTCCTCTGTACTCTAAATAAAGAAAAACGTTTGATTCTGTTCATATACTTCAGAAAACTCTTGAAAAGGGAAATGTGTTCAAGGCATCAATTTCACATAAAGAATGGAAAGCACTCAGTTAAAACAATGCTTTTTTTTTTTTTTTTTTTTTTTTTTTTGAGACAGTCTCACAATGTAGTTCAGGCTGGCCTTGAACTCACTACGTAGCCTAGGCTGCTGGGATTACAGGCATGAATCACCATGCCCAGCTAAAAATAGTACATTTTACTTCCTGAGCAAGATATTTTCACCATTAGCTTAGAAATCCCAGGGCTTTCTGTTGCAGTTTGAAAGATAAAATGAATTAGATTTTCTGTAATCCCTTTGAGAAATAGTAATTTGCTCCTATTAATTCATGAGTCAATTAAAAGATAGTCTGAGAAAATCACACACAAGAAAAGACTTCTACAATTTTGAGGACTGAGGTTAGAGTCAGAGGTAGCTGGGCACTTCCCCAGTATGCTCAAGGCCCTGGGTTTGATCCCCAGCACCACAGAAATATAAAAAGAAAAAGATTCTTCCACATTTTGTATTTCAGAACTAAAAAGCTCAGAATCTGAAGTCTCTCCTGCAGTCCTCGAAAATGTCTCGAATGATCTTTCCTTGGATTTGTGGGTTTCAGCTCGTGGTGGGGTCATTTTCACAGTTCTCTTGTATTTACCAGACTCAGTCATGTTTTCCCTTCTGTATTAACAGAACACAAGGGCCGGTCCTAAACCACTCTGACCCTGGGTTACGGGCCACTTTTACTTACAGGCCACTTTTACTTAAAGATTTTCCTTGCCACAACCAGCAGACCTGACATTTCATGTGATGGGGTTTGGACAGAAGGTGCCCACTCCTAATGTGTTTTCAAACACGAATACGCACAGATGAAATTCCCCTGCCTTCGAGAGAGCACTATTGGAAATAACCGCACACTCTCCCTACCTGCAAGTAATGAATCCTTCTCCATTCTTATCTCCTAGTTGTGATTCTTGGCTTTGTACTAACTGAATGGCAAACCCATTGTGTTTTGTTACACTGGGACTATCTCCTTCTGGTAAAGAAAACTCACTGGGTGGAACTAAAAAGAGGTTGTAGGGGGTGAAGTGGAAGCCACAGAAACTAATGTAATAATCCTTACTACACTCTCCCCTTTAGGAACCCTGACCATGCAGAATTCAAGGCAGGTAGACTCTCAATGTCCCTAATATTCTCTACTGAAATATAACTCCCCTGGGTCCATGCTGCTATCATGGCTCATAATGGTCAACAGTCTGCTAACAGTCAATCCGAATCCACAGAGGATCTCTTCCAATCCATTTTCCACAGGGAAGCCAGAGTGATTTTTCTGAGAAGCACATCTGGTTGTGTTCCCTCTGCAGGTTAAGCCCAGCCTGAGTCCAGTGCTTGGGAGAACTGTTTCACACAGCCTAAAGGAGCCCCTTCGGGTGCAGCAGCTGCATGCTCTCCTCTCCAACGCCATGACCTGCCCCTGGCTCTTCACACCGGACGGAATCCCAGCAGCACGTGCTCTCAGCTCCTGCTCAGCGTTTGGATCTCAGCTAACATGACGCTTCCTCACAGAAGAATTCGCTGTCCTCCCTAATCAAGTGGAACCCAATACAACCTCGTTTGAAACAAGAAGAAAACAGAACAAAATGTTCACAGTCTTAGGTGCGGCTGGGTTTTCAGATACAGCAGCAAAAACGCCACTCATTTTTGAAAATAAAAAATTCTGTACTTCAAAATATACTAAGAAAGTAAAAATCCACAAACTAGGAGAAAATACTGGGAGACCATATGTGATAAAGAGCTTGTATCCAAAAACATGTAATAAAAATAACTCAGTAAGAATGCAATAAAGAAACAGGCAATATATGTCAGCAGTCATTTTACCAGAGAAAACACGAAAGTGGCTAATACACACATGAAAGATGCTCGACATTATTAGTCATTAGAGAAGTCCAAGTCAAAGTCACGCGAGTTACATCACACCTACCTCAATGGCTATTATTAAAGATGGACAGTAACGAGTGTTGCGAAGGATCAGAACATACTGGAACTCTAACACACTGCTGGTAGGAATGCAAAATGCCCAGCAATGCCACTCTGGAAAACAGTTGGATGGTTTCTTTAAAACTTAAAACTTACACAACTCAGCAATGCTTCTCCCAGGAATCTACCTGAGAGAAATATACACATAATCCATGCAAAGACTTGCACAGGAATGTTTACAGCAGTATTATTCATAATAGCTCAAGTGGAGATCATCCAAGGGTCCATCAGATGGGGAGTGGCTAAACAAAATATAGTACATCCACACAGCGGAATGGCATCCAGTCATAGATACAAGTGTTGGTACGTGCCACAGCATGGGTGAACCTTAAAACCACTGTGCTACCTTGAGAACACAACTTTAAGTGAAATAAATCAGACACACATGTTTAAATATTGCATTGTTTCTCTTGTGTGAGAAACCCAAAGGGTAAATGTGGACCAAGATGAAGGACAGATATTGGGAAGTAGGAAGAAAATGTTCAAATGGGAAGGGGAACAAGGGAGGGGGGAGGGAAAGGAAAGGGAGAATAGGGATTAAAAAATAAGAACGGAAGGCAAACAACAGAAAGAAAGTTTTTTAAAGGGAAAGGGAAAGAAAGATTGAAAGTGAGTGAGGGGAATGGGAAGAAAAGAATAAAGATATATTATGTATAGGTACAAATTCCCTATGATAAATGCAATCATTATGTATGTCAAAAGTGTGCCAATAAAATATTAAATAAATACTTTTTTTAAAAAAAACATTGTGCTAAAGGAAAGAACCCAATGACTACATATGATGTACAATTCCACTCACATGAAATTTCTGGGAAAGGTAAATCTGCACATAGAAAGCTCACTGTGGTTGTCTGGGGCTGGGCTGGGATTGGCTGTAAATGAGCAATAAGGGATCTGTGTGGTAATGGAAATATTCTAAAACTGGATTGTAGTGATAAAAGTTGCACAACTTTTAAAATATACTAAATCACTGAATTGCACACTTTAAATGGGTGAATTTATGGCATGCTGCAAATGGTAACTTAATGAGACTGCTAAGAAGCAAAAGTTAGGGCGGGAGGTGGGGTAGCCTACCTAGCACTCCTGAAGAAACAAAAGCCGGGGACCAGGTAGCTGCTCTCTAGCACCTTCTCTAGCACCTGCTGAGAGGTGTGCTGCCTACTAAGCACGCAGAGAAATTCAGAGCTCTCTGCAAACACTCTGCTCCTTTTCTAAGAAATAGCCTAGTCCAGTGGAGAGGGCACAAGCTCACGGCTCAGGACAATAGCGCTCGAACACCTGCCTTACCACCAAGCAAGCCAGGTAATTTTAGAAAGTTACCTAAAATCTTCACAACCAGCCAAATTTGGTGGGACAGGCCCATAATCCTAGCTCTCTGGGAGGCTGAGGCAAAAGGATTACAAGTTTGAGCCCAGCCTGGACAACTCAGTGAGACCCTGACTCAAAACAAAAAATAAAGAAAGGGCTGGGGATATAGCTCAGTGTAGAAGTCTTGGATCCTATTCCCAGAGCCACAAAACAAAACAATCTACAACTCACCCGAACAGGAACACTATAGGTTGGTGTGAGGATTAACAATAACGTGCCGTATGGCTTATGTCCCAACAGGGCACAAGACATTTCAGCATTTGAGAAAACGGCAGCAGCAGGAAGGTCACTCTCATTTCCCCCATCTTTCTCCTCTGAAGCATTTCCCAGCGCCTTCACTCCAGAGTCTCCATCTTCCTGGATGAAAGGCACAGGCTGATCCTCGAAGACAGAGACATCAAGGAAACGATGGGGACTGAGGACACAGCTTGCAGCCGCACACATGGGGGTATGGGCGGGGGGGAGAGGGAGAAGAGGATCTCAACTCACAGGCTTGAGGCTTCCCCACTCACTCTGTCCAGTCATACTTCTGCCCAACCATCTGTTCTCTATCAAACAACAATACAAGGTTACCCTGAATCTTCATTTCTGAAGACTCTTGTGTCGCGTAAAACTTGTATGTAATAAATGTGTATGCTTTTCTCGTTACTCCACCTTCTGTTACAGAGGGTCTCAGCCACGAACTTTCCAAGGGGGAAGAGAAAGATACACGACTTGTTTCTTCTACCCACCCTGTGACGTCTCGCTTCTGCCAAGTTCTCCAGCCTCACCACACTTCAGCCACATGGGACTCCTTTCATCGCTCTGAACCCGCCAAGTTCATCACATACTTAGAACCACTGATGCCTTCCTTCTGCCTACAAATTTCCTCATTCGTGACTTGACTTTTTTTTTTGGTACTAGGGATTGCACCCTGAGTGCTCTACCACTGAGTGACATCTGCAGTCATTTTTTCTTCTGAGACAGGGTCTTGCTAAGGTGCCCAGGTCGGGCTGGAATTCATGATCCTGCAGTCTCACTCTACTGAGTAGCTGGGATTACGGGCATGCAGCAGTCACTCCCTCAGGCAGTCCGTCCCTGTCCTTTCCACCAAACTCTGTCCCTATGAATATGATGGTCCACTTGTAAAATGTGTCTTCTCACTTGACAAAACACAGGTGGGTCTCCCTCCCTCTCTCCCACTTTGTGTGTGTCCCATATGCTCATAGGTACATACATATATATGCATATTCCCACATATGTGTGCACGTATAGATATTTTGCAAGTGTACGCTTTATATATGCACATCTACTAGCCAGTAAAACAATAGCATATAGTGGGCAATCAACGAATGAATCCTGTTATTAATTTTTTGTTAAAATTTATAGGAAAAAAAATGACTATGGACTGAGTCTAAAAAGTACCTTTCACAACAGCCCCAAACCACGAAGAAGCTCCTTTCAGTTCCAAATGCACTTTTACAAACCTGCATTAAAGCAAATGACTTAGGGTTTTTTCCCTTCCCACTAAATTACTGGCTTCTTGAAGGCAAGAATGTTGGCAACTTTTTTTTTTTTTTTTTTTGGAGACAGGGTCTTGCTATGCAGTTCAGGCTGGCCATGAACTCGTGGCAATTCTCCTGCCTCAGCTTCCTGAGTCCTGGGATTACAGGCAGGTGCCACCACGCCCAGCTTGCAACTTTGAATTCTCTATGTTTATCAAAGAAACAGGCACAAATCTACTCAATCAGCAAATGCTGATTTAGACAGAAATTCAGTTTTTTAAAAACATGATTTGTATTTGAGCAACCTTTATAGCACCAATAAGTCAATGGTCTACTTTGATGCTTCAAATAGATATCTAGTCAGAAACATAAAGCTCAATCACTTCAAAAAGCTTGCTTTCACCCTCTACAAAACACGTAACATATGTAAATCCAAGCAATTAATTTTTTGATTTAAAAAACTGAAAAGACAATACACATGGCTATTGTTGGGGCTTAGAAAATATCTCAAAGTATGGCACTTGATATGTTGAGTACTGTACCTTAAAAAGGCCTTTCTGAGCCTGACCCACACCTGCTCAATCCTCTCTCCTCCACCACAGGGAGAGGCTTTGTCCAGAGCCCCTCATCCAACTACCAGAGTTCCTCCAGAATGAGTACAACTGCCTCCCTAGCCAAGAAAGATGAATCCTCAGAGAAGAAACTGAAGATCTCAGACTCCATCTACTCTCCCAAGTGGTTACCTGAGCCACTGCCTGCAAAGCACAAGGCATGACTCCAGCTCTCACCTTCCCAGAGCCTACTGCCACCTCCTCAGAATCCCAGAGCAACTCTGCTTCAGGTCACTGCCTATTCTGGCCCATGCACCACCCTCAAAAGTCATTTGTGGGCCGGTGAGATGGCTCAGCAGTGTAAGTGCCTGCCTGGCAAGTGCGAGGGCCCGAGTTCGACTCCCGGAACCCACATACAAAAAAGGGGCCGGTGATATCGCTCAGCAGCATGGGCGCCTACTGGCGCACGAGGTCCTGAGGTCGACCCCCGGTACCCACCAAAAAAAAAAACAACAACAACAACAAAAGTCATTTGTGATTCCTCTCAAATTGCCTGCAATCTACTCCTTTTCCGCTCCCTTAGGAGCGGGGTATTTAAGCTTCAACCACCTGGCTCTGCACTGAGTCACATACTTCGTGTGACCTCTCTGTGTCTCCTTGTTAACAAAACTTGTATGCCTTTTCTCCTGTTAGGCTGTCTACTGTCAGTTTCTTTACAGACCCAAATTGTTAAAATTTGGGGGGTTGGAAATTTTCTTTTAGCCCTAAGCTATATTCTTTTCTGTATTTTTGTCCAAAGCATTGTGATCTACTCTGGCCTAGAGGCCAGATTTATGACACTGACCTTTGGAAATAAACTAGAAATCAAAATTGACAGAGGTCAAAAAAAAAGTCACCCCTCCCCATACATTCTGCTAAAAGACACTCTAATGCAAATAGACTTCATATTTTCAAATAAAGACTTAAAAGATTTAGGGTTTAAATCACTTTTCTCCAAAAACCAGTAATATAATGCATAAAATGCTTTCTTTGGGCTGTCTCACTTTTTTTTTTTTTGATGTACAGTATTATTTACTTGAATAGACTATTAATGGAAAATCCCTTTCTCTTAAATCACTTCAGACACTGTTAATATTATGAGAGTTCTGAAACAGTCTGATGCCCTAACTAGAAAAGAGATGTACAAGAAAAAAGGCAGTTTTAGATTTAATGCCACAATGCTGCAGAAATGCAGATATTTAACAACAAAACTTTCAGAACTAGTCATATTACAAAAGCAATCCAATTTTTCCTTCCATTTAAATGTAAACTCATATTCGAGGCTATTTTTCCCCTCCTGCAAATGTCATAAGTGTATGTATCTTTGCTGGAAAAAGTTTATTTATTAAACCACTTTATTTCCATTCTATATCTTCAATTACACAGCGTAACACTGCAGGTAAGAAGAAAACCATATTAGCAGAAACAAATTTAACTGAAACGTATGTATATTAATTTAAGAAATCAATTCCACATATTTGTAAAATTAGAGGCTAACAAAAAGATTTACTTTTAAGGCAGAAAGAGGTATGTAAGATACAACCTGAAGTATTTGTATTTTGAAGTTGTTACTGCTTTTCTGTTATACAAAGACAAACTTGGATCATGCTACATTTCACAGTGTACTGTAACACGTTAGCGCTTGATATAGCAGATGGAACATAACTGGAATTTCCATGTGACATACAGAACCTAACTTTAAAAAATCATACCACAAATAGTTCTGCTCATTAGTCTAACCTTACTGCCCAAAAGAACAAAAGGAGGATAAAGAGGAGGAACAAGAAATTGTGTTGTTGTTTTGTCAGCTGATGTAAGAACAATGCCCTATTTTTGCACTGCCCCCCCCTTCCTTTCTGGGCAAAAGCACGAAAAACTGCAGTGTCCGAAACAGGGCACTAACTAACAGATAAAGAATTAAATTATTTCCTCTTTCAACAGATTCTGTTTGTAGAGTAAACACTTTCTAAAGTTATTGCTCCGTTCTTTCTGAGTGCTTAAAAATAAATCAATCATGTAGCCTTTTGTAGATTTTTACTTAAAGGGACAGAAGTTTACAATAAAAGGTAATACGTACCTGAATGTGCACTAAGGCAATTTGTTAACTGAACACTAGATGATATAAAAGTAAAGAAGAATTCAAAACTACACTCTTAATAAAGTAGAAACAAGTAAGCTAAGATTACAGAAATGTAACACACAACTATTTCAATCAATAATCCAACAAACCTAACATCTTCCTATTTTAATGGCATTAAGGAATTACAATAATTATTTTTAAGAATAATAATGGGGGCCGGTGAGATGGCTCAGCGGCATAAGCGCCTGCCTGGCAAGCGCGAGGGCCCAAGTTCGACTCCCAGAACCCACATACGAAAAAAGGGCTGGTGATATCGCTCAGTGGCACGGGCGCCTCATGGCGCGCGAGGTCCTGAGGTCGACCCCCGGTACCCACAAAAAAAAAAAGAAAAGAATAATAATGGTATTATGGTTATGTTACAAACAGTCTTATTTTTTTTAGAGGTATAAATTTTTTTTTTTTTTTTTGAGACAGGCCCTCACTATGTAGTCCAGGCTGGCCTTGAACACCCCAGGATCCTGCTGCCTCAGCCTTCTGAGTGCTCAGATTACAGACATGGCAGAGAGGTACACAGTAAGGTATTTACAGAGGCAATGCTATAACCTTAAATTTGCCTTACAATAACGAGCAAGGGCCAGGCACAGTGTCACACACCTGTAATCCCAGCATTCTGGGAGGTTAAGACAGGAGGATTGCAAGTTCAAATCCCATCTGGGCAATTTAGCAAGACCTTATCTCAAAATAAAAGGGGATGGGTGGGGGCTGAGGCCTTAGCTCAGTGGCAGAGTGCCTGTGGGTTTGATCCCCAGAACAGCAAAAAGAAAAAATAGTGAGGGAGGCCATGGGCCAGGGTAGATGCTTCTTGGCTGGCCAGCCATGGGTGGACTGTGGGACACGGGGGTGACGGTACATGGAGGTACACTATATTACTCTATTTTTTTGTATGTATTTAAAAGCTATCATAAAGCTTGGAGGGGAGGATAAACCATTGTTGTTTTAACTGCATCCTTGATCAAGGAAAAGTTTCAGCTAGTCATAATTCAAATTTATCCCAAAAACTGTCAATCTAAATTAAAAGACTGAAAAGATACATTACCTGTCACATTAAATATCACACTAGTCTCTTTGAAGTCTGTAAATCACTGATCCATGAAGAAGTCTCCCTCCTCCTTTCTGATCTTCCTCCTCCTCCTCCCTTAGTTTCACTATAACTGCCACTCCAGGGCTTCAATGGGGCTTCAATAGCATGCGGAATCTTTTTCAGATACCTGTGCATTCTCAAGACAGATGTGCAGGTCTGCAGACTGGTGACCCCGGGGCCCTCCCACCTCTGCAGGCCTCCACTACAACTCTGGAGTGGTGCACTCTGGCCCTGGTCCACTGTGGTTGCAGCTGTGCCCTGGCCTCTGCACAGTGTAACATCTGTCTTGGACAGCAGATGCTTGGTCTTATCATGCATCTTTCTCTATATCCTGCAGCAGCAGCTACAAAATAAACACTTGAGGAATAAGAGAATAAATCTCAGAAGTAGTAGCTAAATTCTAAATATTTGCAAATTTTTCATATCATAATTTCACATTTTTCCCCTAATCATTTTAATCCAAATAAACTGCTTCTGAAACCAAGTTCAAGTTCTGAATGTATATTTATGATAAAATGGCCAATTAATACTCATGTATCAATAATTAACTTACAGAGCCCTACCACAGTTTTCATTAAAGAGACCGCCTATGGCTAATCAAAAATGGAGAGTTAGGTGTTCCATCAAAACAATTATTAATAATTAGCATGAATTCACAACTATGAAGACCTTAAAATTTAGTCCATATGTATCATATGACTGGCACTATTATTCATTTATTCTCACAGAAGTCCTGTAACGTAGTGCTTAGACTCAGAAAACCATACCCAAAATATGTCCCCTGGGACTTCAAGCTGAGCGCACTGGGGAGCAGCACAGCAGGAAGGGCTTTCCCTAGGACCCCTTATTGCCCAAAGACTGGGTCCCCCAAGGAGGAGCACAGTGACATTAATTCCTTTTTCAGAAATGTCCTTTTACAAGGAAGCACAAGGAAGATTCAATGCAAATGACAGGAGGAGGCTGAAAATCAGAACCTAGATGAACTTTGTTTCAGGCCTTTGTCTGTTTTGGGGGTTATTTCCCCTAAAAAAATCATTACTACCCCTCTGAAATTGCCTCTATCTCTCCACTTCCCTCTCCTTAAGAAAAGGGTATTTAAGCCTCAACCACCTGGCTCTTCGAGTTTCATATTTCATGCGGCTCCTGTGCACACCAATAAATTATGTGCCTTTCTTTCCCCGCAATAATCTGTCCACTGTCAGTTCATTTCAGCAGAATCAATTATCAGATCTTCAAGGGGAAGTCTGACCTTCCCTATAGTAGCTATGTAGGTGCTGTTCCTCCCACTTCATAGATGAGCAAATAGCCGAGAACATAGAGCTGTCAGTGATGACTGCACTCAGACCCCACCTGTGTGCCTAACTGCTGCAGCCCTCCTCTCTATGGTAGCAGCCAACTGCCCCTATCACGGACAGGAAACTCAGCTCTGTAACCTGGGCAGGGTTAGACCTGATTTTTCTGTTGTTCCTGTGTCTTTCCATCTTTCAAGTATGAGACACAGAAACCAAATAAGGGAAGAGAAGTCACGTAACCTCTTGGACTTATCTCGGTAGTAACGGTAACTAACTCATATATACAGCACTTCTGGGTAAACACCAGGCACTTCTGCAAGCGCTTTCTGCATTTCAGTCAGCTAATCTTTATGGCAGTTCAAAGACATACGTGCTATTATTGTTTTCATTTTTCAGAAAAAAAGCTAAAGAGACTCAGAGAGGTTAGACCACACTGAGATTTCAACATTCCCAGTCCAGCTCCAGATTCCATGGTCCTAATCACCTGCCAGCCAGCTCACACACATACTACACTTGGGTTAACGTGAAATGTGTGCCTCAAGGACTAAGTCTTGTATATTCCTGAACAAGACCACAATTATTGTTTTCACCTACACTTTTTTGTTCCAGATATATTCTGTAATCTAGTCATCATTATCAAACTAGGAACATTACAATGACCAACTTACTACAATAGAAATAGTTTTATTTTTTTTTCATTGTTATTGCCATATGGAAATACAGTATTTGATACACAGTATATACTGGAGAAAATTAAAGCAAAGGTCATTTTAACTCAAGAACGTGATTCATCAAAATCAGTAACTCTTCTGGAGCCAGTGAACTCTAATGAGTGCATGTAAGTGGCTGTAAAGAACCACCTGGAAAATTCCTAAAAATGAAAACCAGAGTATGGTCATTCTATAAGCATCCTCTTGTACATGCAGCTAACACACATTTGCAGCACTATTTTAAAAAAGAAAGGAGAGTCTCTGCTCCTGTTGTTAAAAGTCTTTAACAGAAACACACACAAACCTGAAAGCATCCAGACAGACAAAAAGTTTTTTGGAGAAGATGCAGCAGTGGCACCCTCCCTCCCGGCACCAGCACTGTCTGGGGGCCCTCAGTGCATCATGGCTGCTGAAGAGTGAACACCAGGGACACCTCCTTGATGCCTTTCATGCCCATTAGTGGGGACAGCAGATGGCAAGAGCCCAGAGTGCTTAATGGAGGAGCTGTCTGGGGGAAGGAGGCCCCACGGGGCTGCTGTTGCTGGGGCTCGGAGCATGATACCCCAAAACATGGTGATGTGTTCAGCGCTGTAAAATAAAGCAGCTACAGAACATTCTCCTGGCTCCACCCTCTTACCAAGCACAGACAGGCTTTTCTCTAAGGTTCCCTTTTCTGACTGCAGGAACTTCCTCCCGGAGGAGCACAGCTGTCAGGAGCCCTAATCCTTCCTCTTCCT
Organism: Erethizon dorsatum; assembly: GCA_028451465.1. Classification (NCBI taxonomy): domain Eukaryota; kingdom Metazoa; phylum Chordata; class Mammalia; order Rodentia; family Erethizontidae; genus Erethizon; species Erethizon dorsatum. The sequence goes on from CM051825.1 coordinate 16,486,468, forward strand.
CTAAGAGTGCCTACAGCCTTACTTCCCTCCCCCGTGCAGAGTGCACATAAGCTTCTAAACTTCACGAGGTTACTGGCTACCCACTTTGCGGATACTCCTGTGCACATGATAAATCTGTGCCTTCTCCCCTGTTAATGTGTTTATCGTCAGTTCATTTCACCAGACGCGATTACTGAACCTTCAGAGCGCAGACAGCAAGTTCCTTTTGCCTCTATTCTCTCATGGTTCTGAGATCTAACAGTAAAGACTTAGAATGTGTCATACATATAATTTCGGATGCCTGTACACACTCATTCAGTCCACTGTGAACACTCTGTTTCCATGAAAAGTTACTGGAAGTGAATCTACAGTCACGCTTTTCAACGCTTATGGAAATAAACCTCCCCCAGCACCAGAGCACTGGCCTCACAAGCTGCTCCACATGAACGCTCCGAACACCACTCATGGGGGAGGAGGAGGTCCTGCCACTAAAGGAAGGGCTTTCCGGAGCTACTCAGTCGTGAAAAAAAGTCCACTTGTTAGCCAGTGGTAATATTTCTCTCAATCAAAATGGAGTGTCGTATGCTTCCTAATATTTAATATAAGATTGAGAGAATTCTGTCTGCAAAATGAATGTTTTCCATCATGCGGTTACAGGCACTAAATTTTCTGAATAGAGAACTGAAAGGGATTTATTTTATAAACATAAACACAACCTTCTTTCTGCTCCATGTTGTCAGAATACAAAGCACATAACATGGCCATACTAGCCCAAGTGTCTTCCTCCAGAAAACAGAAACTTTGGGGGGGGGTACCAGGAATCGAACTCAGGACCTCACGCTTGCCAGGCAGGCACTGCACTATTGAGCTAAATCCCCGGCCCAACAGAAACATTTTTACTCCTTCTCTACAAACCAAATCAGCTACCTACAGACCTATCTTCTTGTGGCTTTCAAGAAAACTATTTTTTTTTTTTTTTTTTAACTTAGGGCTATCTCAGTGTTAAAGTTTTGAAAACAAACAAAGAAGTATTCAGTAATATAAAACCCCTTACTACAGGTCTGAAAAAAGACTTGATTTTTATAGTATGATACAATATCCTCTGAAGGTAATTACTGGTGCTGATAGAAAGCAATTTAAGAGTGAATATCAGAGAAACAAGTGAAAAAGAAAACCAAGTTACTATGCATCCCCTCAGATGTTGCCGCTTTTCTCCAAAATCATTTGTAAGGCAAGAGACTACACAACTTCTCTTTAATTGTATGGCACTTTCCAGTTATAACCGGTCCTTTGGGATTTCATGTCACAAAGGCACAAATAACAGAACTAACCAAGGAGCAGTGAAAGTGTCACGCCAAAAAGTGCCCCCTGGGAAAGGAAGAAGGTGTAACCAAGGTCATGAGACCTGGTGCCCAAAATAGCTTTCAGGCTGCCATATGTTTTCTCTTTGAACTTTATTGTAGGTCAATGGGAAAAACACTTTTCAAAAACCTGTCTGGTTCAAGACAAACCCAACAAATGATATATCTTTAAAGATCTCAATACAGAAAAACTTTTTGGCAGCTCTTCTCGTCAGTAAGCCTTCTCCTGGCTGCACGGCCTGCTTCTAGAGGGAGCACTCAGTGCTCAGTGAAATCACAGGAAATCAGTTAAGACTGAGGAGTGGGAGCGCATGTTGGCAGCTGGAGAAAGAGCAGCTGAGGAAATGCAATCGACTGCAGGCCTGAGCCCAAGGCTCCCCAGTGAACCAAGGACCTGGGAAGTGAAACCTTAAGCAAGGTGGAGTTTCTTCCCAACTACCTTCAGCTGCTCAGGTGCAGACACCACGCAAACAAGATTAAATTTAACTCATCAATTTCTATCAACACCACAGTGAGAGAACCACATGGGATTATTCCGCAGTGCTAGAAAAATCACCCTACATGGCAAAAGGTTGAGTAGTCACCTTATGCTGTATAGCAGAATAAATTCTAGATTAGAATTAAAGTAACGAGTGAAATTTAAACTGGAAGAAAAACTGGAAGAAATTACAAATTAACATCTCAGAGTATTAAGAAATAACTTTCTATGCATAAAAGCAATGGAAAGTATCATTAAAAATATTCATTTAAATACGAAAGTACTAAGCTTCTCTGTGTAATAAAAAAGCAAACAATTAAATGGCAAATAACTTACTGAAGAAAAACATTTGAAATAAATATGATTCTTCCTATGTAACAGCCTCACTCACATCTGTAAGCACCTTAAAACCCCAACTCAAAGTGGCCAGAAGCTAAACAGTACACTGTGACAAAAGGCTATGAGATCACCTATTGCCTCAGCACCAAACCCAAACGATTTTATGTCTGCCATCATTTTAGAAAAGAGAAGAAATACATTCTCAGGGGATGGCACATGAAGCGCGCTGCTATGGAGTTTCTTGCAACACCCAACACATCAGTGTCTGCTCGGGTTGACTCAGGAGGCAGAAGATGGCTGACTCCGAGGAGCCAAATGGTCTTGAAGACGGGACGGGATGTTTTGCCAGCTCGAGCAGAGATGGACCTTGGGTGGGGGGCTACCTGGGGGACAATCAGATAAAAGTTATTCAGCCAAACTGTCACCATGCCTTGTAAACCTAAAACAAACGTCTGTGCTCAGCGCAACTCTATGCCTTTGTTGTTCCTCAATAAATCTGAGAATCTGAGCCAGTTTGGGGCTCCACTTTGGTGAAGTCCCCTAAGTCCCCAACAAAGATATTCTATACCTCTCACATCTTCATTTGTTTCTCTAACAGCGTTTGCTGGCCTGAACCCAGCACACTGATCATAGCGAACTGCCATAACCTTTCTAAAAAGTTAATGGTCAATATACACCAAGAACTGAACAAAACGTAATACCTTTAGGCCCTAAAATTCACAGAGACACTTATTACAGCATAAATTATAATTAGTATAAAAATGGCAACTACCCAAATTTCCAATAGGAAACCAATAGTTTTCAAAAATGTGTTAATGATGTGGGGGTGATATCAATTTATACTGTGAAAAAATAGGGAACAAAATTATTTATATGCTATCTCAACTTTGGATGTCTATAGGTGTGTTATGGATATACAGAAACTTCAAAATGCCTGAGATTATTTCTGACAAGTGATTCCATTTTTTTCTTTGGTGCTTTTTGTATTTTCCTAATTGTCTACAATGGAAATGCACTGCTTTTACAATCATTTTAAAAACTTAAGTCTAGGAGCACTTTCATATGAAAAAAAAGCCCTGGGCACTGTGGTTAAACAAGAGCTAACTAGCAGACAAAGTGACCACAACACTGGTAACAGCATTCCTGAAGACCATGCAGTTCCAAACACCATTTTTATAAGACATGTTAGAAAACCAGAGCGGATCCAGATGAGGGTGGTCAGAAGAACGCCTCTTCAACCAGAGATAATGGAGACAAAAGGTCGAGGAACTGAGACTGACAGTAGGAAGCGTTGTGGAGAGTGAGGACTGTTCAACAAACTCGGAACTGCACAAAGATGGACTCTATATAGAACAGGATGTTGGATTATAGGATTTAAAAAGGTTTCCTAAGATATGATGCCAGAAGTAGAAAAAACGGACCCTGTCTTTTAAAAATGTTACTCAGAAATCATTATCCAAACTAAAGACTCTATTTTAGGAACAAATATTTCATGTCAAACTTAGACACAGCATAGGGAGGGGATCCGGAGGCCTTAACAGTCTTCCAGTCCTGGTTTGAGCCTCATCCCACATTCCGAATCAAAGGAATCCTTCCAAAGCTCTGGAGCATAAATCAGCTTGCTTTTTTTTCCCCTTTGAAACACTGGGGTTTTGTTTCTGTCTTTAATATAGCAAGGTATAACCAAAGGAGAGCTACATGGGAAGACCAGAAAGTAGTTAAAAGAGTAAAAGATAGAATCCTCATAAACTACTTAGCTATTGAAGTCTACAATATAAATTTAGCTGGTATAGAAACAGAATGGCAGAACCAGGCATGGTGGCATATGCCTGTAATCCCAGCACTCGGGAGGCTGTAGCAGGAGGATGGCCATGAGTTTGAGGTCATCCTGGGCTACATGGTAAGTTCAAGGTCAGCCTGAACTATACAGTGAGACCCTGTCCAAGAGACTGAGAGAGTGAGAGACTGAGAGAGTGAGAGACTGAGAGAGTGAGAGACTGAGAGAGTGAGTGAGACAGACAGAGAGACAGAGAGACAGAGAGACAGAGAGAGACAGAGAGAGACACACAGTGAGACACACAGAGAGACAGAGAAAAAAATAAATGCAAATGCGTAAAAAAAACTGAGCACTGGAGGCTCTAAATCCCTGCTTTAATGCTTACTGGATGGATGACTCCTTTAACTACCTAGTTTCAATTTTCTCATCATAAAAGGTTGTTGTGATTCTGAGCTAATAGGTACTAACTATGATACACAAAGCACATAGCTAGCACATTTTAAATACTTAGTAAGCAACAGTTTCTTTCTTTTCTCTAATTTATTATAATTTTATTTTTGGTGCTGAGAATTGAAACTATGGCCTCTCATATGCTAAGTACATGCTCTACCACTAAGCTATACCCCCAGCCCCCAATTCGTTATAATTTGAATAGAAATAGCAGTATTATACTCATACACTTATAACAGTATGACTGATATTCGTGCCATATTCATTACTTCCATTACTAAATGAAAGAACAAATTCTGATGGCAAACTGATACATTCCAATGTTACTTTACTGGTTTTTGGATGACCTTGGATCTATTCTAGGGGCTTGTGCATGCTACGCTGGACTAGTGCTTTAACACTGCTCTACACCTCCGGCCCACATGGGCTTTTTTTTTTTTTCTTTTTAAATCACTGTGATAATCCTTATTACAAACATTTTTACTTTCCAACTCAAAATAAACCTAACTAGAACTGAATAATCATCTTCATGTTGTAAGTTTCTGACCATTCAATTCTATCTTATCTGCAATTACATGATTTCATAAGTTTTCTAAACGAATTAGAGAACTGAAAGTGAACAGCATATTAGTAAGTATCTTATAATTTTTGCTATCTTATACAAATAAAATCCTTGGGCCTGGGAGGGTGGCTCAGTGGTACAGCATTTTGTCCAGCATGCACAAGGCCCTGGTTTAGCACTGCTAAATTAATTAACAGTCCTTAAGAAAAACAGAAAAGTGAATAGCACAATATTGCTTCCCTGTTTCTTTAGTTATATCCTCTAAGGGTAGACGCTGATTCCTCAAATATGACCATATTAACCACATATGATACACTTACAGCGCAAGCATACCTGTACAGGGGAGAGCCAGACGAGTACTTAGGGGCTACAGCTTTTTAGCTCAGTTGGCCACTTGACTCCTCCCTTGCCTTACTCCATCAGCTTCCCTCAACATGTCTTTTCTTTTCTTTTTTTTTATGAAGACAGGGTCTTGCTGGCCTCCAAATTACAATCTCAGAGGTTCTTCTCCAGAACGAACCTCCATACAGCTAAGACAAAATCATGAGGCTTCCTATGAATTCAACAGATAAAACCTCTTTTTGAGCCTGATGGGTAAAATTTTCACAGAATTCTCCCTTTTATAGTACTGGGACTTAATTCTGTGAAGGGTATAATTTTTGCTGTCAAGTTTATACTATGTTCCAGCAAAAAAGTAATGAAACAGAATTGCTGCATTTATTCATGATACCAAACATAAATGATACACAACAAAAACCAGTTCTGACCCATTCCTAAAATACTCTATTGCTATAATTATTGATCATACAATGGTGATATATAATCTTTATAAGAAATCATAGGAAGGTAACATTTTAAGTACCACAACCCTAATCTCAGGATTGCTTAATGTAGCTTAATACCTGAATAGGCTGTCAGAGTGCCAATTCCTCTTCAGTATAAAATGTTACCTTAGAGAGTTCCAGGGCATGCCACAGTATGACAATACCACATCTTATGACAGGGTATTAGAATAAAGAATAAACTAGGTTTAAAAACTGTTTCAGAACCAAAATTAAAAGGATGTAATAAATATTTTTGTACTATAGGACATAGACACTAACTTCCTTTAAACAGTGTTACATAAATATAAACCAGATTTTAAAAAACAAGCCAGGCATCTTGGCATACACCTGTAATTCCAGTACTCTTGGAGGCTGAAGAAGGAAGACTGGGCCGGTGAGATGGCTCAGCGGCTTAAGCGCCTGCCCGGCAAGCGCGAGGGCCCGAGTTCGACTCCCGGATCCCACATACGAAAAAGGGGCCGGTGATATCGCTCAGCGGCACGGGCGCCTGCTGGCGCACGAGGTCCTGAGGTCGACCCCCCGGTACCCACAAAAAAAAAAAAAAAAAAAAAAAAAGAAGGAAGACTGCAATTTAAAGCTCACCCGAGGCAATTTAGTGATACAGCAAGACTGTTTCAAAGTAAAAAAAGAAAGGGCTGGGGGAAGTAGCTCAGTGCAAAAGGTTCAATCCCTAGGACCACCAAGAACAATTCAACCCCATATATTCACATGTGGGGAAAAAAAAAAAAAAAACAATGAGAAGACACTTTAAAAATCTTGCTGGTATTCACCAACATATCAAGATTTTTCAGGGAATAATTTATTAGATGAATCACTTAAAATATTAAAATTTAACACGAAATTATGGCTATACTAAAATCTTTACTCTTAGAACCACTATGTTAAGAGACAACAAAGAGAAAATGATGAAGGAGAAAAATCTATCATTTGTCACACATTCCCTTATAAGTACTTTAAAATTAAGCACTCAAGGTCTCACTACCTCCTTTCTTACCAGGTTTCTCGTGATCCCTTAAGAAATAACAAACAAGAATATGGTCTATCTCTAGTTGGAATTTCATTCCATCAATGCTCCAATATTATACTGAGTTCCTCACTATTGTTTTACTTCACTTAGTTTGTCTTAAGTCGGGGCCAGGGATACAGCTCAGTGGTAGGGCATGCACATGCCTAGCTTAGCACACGTCCTAGGTTTGATCTCTTGCACTGGCAGTAAAAAGTCTAAGCTTAAAGAGCTTTGCTAGGCTACAAAAATGGACATGAGAGAGGAAAAAAAAGAAGTAACTTATCTTTTAACTCAACTTTGATGTAATCTCAAGAACAGAATAATCATGATAGAGTAAGACATGAGTTGACGGTATGTCCATCTTTCATTTTTTTCATCTGAAAATTAGTGGGCTTCCTCCTGACAGTGCATGATACACAAAACCCATCACTACATATGCCACCTAACACTGCTCAATTGGAAGTTTAAAAAATACAGGTAACTATTAGAAATTATTTCTCAATTACCTCCTTGGACAGAATAATATATTACTCAACGAACAAATTCAAAATGAATTTTAAGGGCCGGTGAGATGGCTCAGCGGCTTAAGTGCCTACCCGGCAAGCACGAGGGCCCGAGTTCAACTCCCGGAACCCACATACGAAAAAGGGGCCGGTGATATCGCTCAGTGGCATGGGCGCCTGCTGGCGCGCGAGGTCCTGAGGTCGACCCCCCGGTACCCACAAAAAAAAAAAAAAAAAAAAAAAAAAATGAATTTTAAGATATAACTGTCCCACATTCCATAAGTTCAATATCCTTGATTACATACATATGAAAATGCCACATACAGATGTCATTAAAACCCTGTCCTCTGGCCAACAGGTGATAAAAAGTGCACCAAAGTACTCGAAAAGTATGAAAAGAATATATACTTTTTAACTTGTATGAAGCATTATGACACTTTCAAAACCAATTTGAGAATCAGCCATTTTAGATGAATCCATATCATGACATGGAATGAATTTTAACTTTACACTGTCACTGATATAGCTTCCATATTTAACTATACTAACCTCTTCTTGGAAAATGAACATGCCAGCAGCAAGGGATGCTGAATTGGTTTTATGGGGCGAGCCATAAGAAATAGACTCATTATTCCAACTGCTGGCATTACTTTCCTGGCATTTTGTATTTATCTTTTAATATAAATGCTACTTTATAAAAATGTCTGTTTGGTTAATTTCACCTGATGGATGAGAAGACACACACCATAAATGCAAAAGTCCTAAATTTCCATGCAATATTTTTTACTTGTTGTAGATATTAATTTAGTAATTGTTACTTATTGGCAATATAAAGAAACTGGTAATGTTCTCATTAAAATGTACCACTTGTAGGTTCAAATCAGGTTGAAATTTAATTTCTTTTTAATAATATATCATCTGTATACCATGCAAAATTATAGCAATGTACCCAAAGCATGGAGGTAACAATTTTAAAGAAAAGCAGCTAAGGAAAACATGAAATAAAGTTCCACCTACAGGGATTCCTCTCACTATTTTCGGTGAGTCCTGGAGATGACATGGATCTGAGAACTGAGCAAGTAAACAGAAGCAGAGCTGGTCAAGTGAAACCTCCAGTTACCAGGCAGTTCCCCTCACGAGCATCTTCTAGGATGGAGAACAAAGGAAGTGAGGCTGGAGCCAGAAGCAGGCTTTTCCAAAGAAACTGTATTAAGCCTGTTAGTTTTCTGCTGATGGCTTAAGCAGACAAACATCGGAATCTACTGCCTCTATAAACACAAAATGTAAGCTCTCAGGGGCTCTGGTGTACAAAGATGTATGCACGGATCTGGGACCATACCAAACACTGCTCAAAATGGGGGGGGGGGTGACGCTGAAAAATGTACTAAATGCTTGTGTATCCATCATCTAGGCACAGAGATGCATTAGCGACATGCAGCAAGGCAGAAGAAATCTAGCTGTCTAAAAACAGTATTATACAATTTAAGGATATGATTCATTTTATATACACAAGGTATCTTTAAATTTCCCCCACCTCATTTTAGTGTAGCTTTAGTCTAAAGCCTCCTTCAAATTCAGCAACACTAACCAGTGGCTCAGAATGTGCTATATATTTTTAATAAGTATTTTAAACCATCACAATTCCAACAGTTACAAACAGTTGTCAACAGCCTTCCTGCTTCAAAACAGGATGCTCTAAATCCCACTCCCCCGCTTCACAACTCAATCACAGCCCCCACAATAAACCCCTATTTTTCACCTTTCCCTCTTTAAAGTCTCTTTTCCCTTTTCATTTAAATATACTTGTTTCTCCCACATTAAAAAAAAATCCTTCCCATTAACCTAACCTCCTCCACCTCTTTTCTTTGCCTTCCTTAGCACCTTAGCTTTTGAAATGATTGTCTCTACTTCTTTATTCATTTGAATATTTATTAAGTACCAATGTGCCATGCACCAGAGTCACAATGGCAAAGAGGCAAAACACGCCACTCCTCCAATCTTTTGCCATCTGGTTTCCACCCCTAGTCCCACATTTACACACCCATGCTGCTGAAACTGTCCCTATTAAGAGCACCAATTAGTGCTTAATTGCCAAGTTCAATGACCCTGGACTATATTTCACTTTGTCCTCTCTGCAACAATAAGATACTGCTTCTTGGCATACCACACTGTCTTGTCTTCTTTACTTCTGAGAAAAATGGAAGAAGATCTAAATATATAGGGACACATTCTACATTCATGAGTTGGAAGACCCAGTACAGAAAAGATGGTAATTCTCTCCAAATCAATTTACATTGCAACATAATCCTTATCAAAGTCCCAGTGGGCATTTATTGTTTGTAAATAGAAATTGTCAAAGTGATCCCAAAATTTACATGGAAATGCAAAGGACCTAAAATATCCAGACTGATTTTGAAAAAAAAAAAAAAGAGAATTTAGGCTATGCAATTTCAAAACTTACTAAAAAGCTATAGTAATCAAGGTAGTGTGGTATTGGCAGTAACAAATCGAAAGCCTCGCGCAAAACTCGTATTTATGGTCATTGGCTTCCTATAAAGATACCGAAGCAATCTGGGGAAAGATGAGTCTTTTAAAATGGTTCTGAGACAACTGGATATCAATATGTTAAAAAATGAACTGAGTCTTACTTCACACAAACATGAAAATTCACTCAAAATAGAACACAGACCTAAATGTATGGGCTAACAATAATAACGGTTGCCAGGAACAAGGAGAAATTACAATCTTCATACACTGCTGATGGGCAAGAAAAATGGTACAGCCACTTTGGAAAGGGCTTAGTCATTTCTTAGGTTGAACAATCATATAATCCAGAAACTGCAGTCTTAGCTATACACTCAAGAGAAATGAAAACAGGTCTACACAAAACCTTGCACAAAAAAGCTTAGAGAGCATTATTCACAACAGCCAAAACCTGGAAGTAAGTAGTCCAAATGTCCATCAGCTGCTGAATGAAGAAAATGTGGCATATTTACGCAATGGAATATTAATTTAACAATAAAAAGGAACATTCCACCAATGTTCTTCTTAGTCTACCTACTCAATTTCTTGAATCTCTATCTTTCTCCCCATTCTACCACTGCTTTAATTAAAATCTTTCTAATAGCTTTCTAACTAATCTGTTTTTTGTTTTGTTTGTGTTTTTTTGAGATGGGTTTTGGTATGTTGTCCAGGCTGGTTGAGAACTTGTGGGCTAAAGCAATCCTCATGCCTCAGCTTCCCTAGCTGGGATTGCAGGCATGCACTGTCACATCAGACTGAACTAATCTCTGATCCCAGCCTTGCTCTTCTCCAATGTGTCCTCTGCACGGTCCCAGAAAACTCACCCGAAGAAACAAATCTGATTCTGCTACCCTACTGAAACCCTTTGGGTTCTCCCATTCCCTGCCCTGTCTCTCTCAGTTGCCAAAGTAAACCTCTAAGTTCTTTTGATCATGTGATGAACAAAGACTTTTAATATGCATCCCTAAATATGTATACTCACATATCATATAAATGAATTCCTGTACTCATTTATTACATACACCTATACACAAAATCAACTTTTTAAAGCATGACACAGAAAGAAAGGAGTTCTCATTTTCTTCTCCACTCCTATTATTCTGCATACTCACACCCTCTGCAGAGTCCACCCATTCAAAGGGAAAAGTCCAAACTCCCTAGCATGACACACAAGGCTGTTCCCCGCCTACGTGTCCAACTTCATCCCTCATCACTTCACCCCACACGCCATATGCTTCAACCATGAGAAATTATCTGTAGCTCCTTTGGTGAACAAAAACAAAATTTTAACTTAAAAGTTTTTAAATAAAATAAACATCTCTGCATTTCTGCAATTGTTCCTCCTCCTTTCTGTAATCACCTTATACTTTTCAGCCTCCTGAGTACTCATTGTTCAGGTCAAGTGTCCTTGCCTCTCTCCAGTTGATTATTCTCACCTTATTGTGCTTTTTCTAATATCCCTAGATTATATTAAAATTAAATATTTGCCTTTCTATCCTACAAACTCTGCCACAATCCTTTAGCTCCTTGGGGACAGAGGACAGTTATACATCCAACCAGGGTCTCTTTATCACTTCAATATTACCATATGGATACTAGATAGTTTTGCCTTATATCTTTAGTTAATTCCTGAACTGAACCAACAAAATCCACCCAAGTTTAGCAACTGTTATTTTCAACTTTACTTGTAACATGCTAAGGGCTGCCAAGCACAAACACGCATAATCCACACGTGAGATGTAATCCAAACAAGTGAGACTCCTAGAAGCGGTGTCCTCCCGACTCTCAGATTCAGACAACCTCTTCGGTTGGATGATTTCTACTTTTGCTCATGTAGCTGTTATCATACATGGGAACTGCTTCACTTATAAGATCTCAAAGTGAAATTGCCTCTTGGACTACAAATCCATCTTGACCACTGAAAGTACTCCCTTTTATTTTGCCGGTCCAGTCAGGCTTAATCTAGTCAACTTGAGTGTGATGGCCAATCACGTCGATCCCGCTCTCACTGGCACCCAGGAATGCTATGCCCTGCTCAGCCATCATACACACTCTTCTCACTTCAATTTGGGGTTAACCAAAGCATATTTGGACATTATTCCTACCTGTCATCCCAGCCGTGAAAATGCAGGCTATCTTTCTTTATGTGGATGCCCAAAAAAGAATCTCTTCCTTGCAATGTCAACTTCTCCCTGCTTTATCAGCCATTCTTTCCTCCTCTAAGATCTCAGGGAAAGATATGCTCCTGAATCCTCTCCAAAGATGATTTAACTGGACAATTTTTTTCAACTTCTCTAGGATCTTTATTCCTTTAATATCTTCACTTTTACCTTCTCCTCTGACCTTGACCCTGATTCTATCTTATGTTGCACTTTCATTTCTGTTCAGTCACGAAAGCATCCATAGTTATTCATGTCGCCTTTATTTCATAACTTCTCCCTTCTGATTTACAACCTGGATTGTCCCTTTACAAATAGTTCTCGTAGGTCACCAATCATCTATTCAGTGGTATCTCCCCATTCTGCTCAACTCTTTTGCAAAACTATCATGATAATAATTTTTTATTATTTTTCCCATTTCTCCTCCTTTAAACTTTCTCCTCTCTGTGCTTTCTTGTCCGTACGTTGCTGTGGGCTTCTTCCTGTTCTCTGACCACTCTGGTCTTGTCTCATCCAATGGCTCTGTTTCCCAGAGCAAAGCTTTAAATATGACAATGTTTAACCAACTGGCCTTAGCTGCCCCTTTCCACATACTCTCATGATGACCACACCACTGTGACAGGATAACTCCTACGTCTTAACATACTTTCACTCTGACATGGTGATTTCTGAAATGGTAAGATAACTTTACACTGAGTAGATTATAACGGACATCTTACATGATACAAGTGGATCCCCTCTTGGCCATTTAATTCTTCAAAAAGCAGTTAATACAGGAATCCATTGAAAACACATGCCTGAAACTTAAACTTAAAATATAACCATAGTTTAATTCACAAATTCTTTGAGTATGGATCCAATGACTGACCCCACATTGCAGTGGATGAAATTTTCAATCTTTTTTAAAACAGAACAGAAATTTAGGACACATGACTATATACTACATACACACACACACACACACAGAATCTTTCAGGATTTTTAAAATTATTTTTCCCAAATCTTTTCTAATTCTTAACTATACCTTATACAGCAAATTTAAAAAGCTATTTTCCTATACAGTCTTCCAAAGCCCTCAACTGCACTTTATTACAGTTCTAATGAAATATTTGACTATTTTGCATTTTACAATAAATGCTTTTGTGAGTCAACACCATGCTATGGGTGTCAGTCAGAGTGGTGATTAAGATGAAGGCACTGTAAAAAAAAGAAAATGTACATAACAAAGCTGTGTTAAGTCAAGAATATTATGGAGGTTAAGAATAATATCCAACCCTAGATCTCCTTATCTCTACCCTTCCAGTGACACAATATTTCTAGACTTTTGTCTTTAAAATCGTAAGAGTGGGCCGGTGAGATGGCTCAGCGGCTTAAGCGCCTGCCCGGCAAGCGTGAGGGCCCGAGTTCGACTCCCGGAACCCACATACGAAAAGGGGGCCGGTGATATCGCTCAGTGGCACGGGCGCCTGCTGGCGCGCGAGGTCCTGAGGTCGACCCCCCGGTACCCACAAAAAAAAAAAAATAAATAAAAAAAAATAAAATCGTAAGAGTGATTTTAAGATGTATACACGGAATGACAATCTATTTTAAAAATTAGAGTACAAAAATGACTTATAATCCCCAAATAACACACATGTCTACACATGCTGATACCCCCTATCTTTAAGGACCTTAAGGGAAAAAAATTTCCTCTATATGCTTGCTTACAATGTGATTCCTTCTCCAGTGAAAACACAAAATTAAGACTTTCAAGATTCTATTTCTTCTACTGTCTACTATTCAAGTGACTATTACTAAAATGTATAAAAGAATGTGATCTTGAGGAATACTGAAAACCTTCCTACCACCAACATTAAAACAACTGCAACTGGTTTTAATTATACTGTAGAGATTTGCTTCACATTGCAGAATTGAAAGGCAAACTTAATTGACTCAGTGGAATACAGAAAAGAGAATCCAGAACTTTGTGGGTGATACTGACCTATATTACTAAGGTTGAGGATTTCTAATTTTGTGTTTTGGTCCCCCAAAGTTAGTTTTTCCCCGGTATAGAAAAAGGCTCTGAATACAACTACAAATTGAATAAAGTAATTGAAGGAGGCAACATCTTTTAATTTTGTGCAACCTAAAAAGGAAAAACAAAGGCAATGTTCAAAAAATAAGAAAACTGTAGGGCCAGGCACGGAGGTGCACACCTGTAATCCCAGCACTCAGGAGACTGAAGCAGGAGGATCACTGGGAGCTCAAGGCCAGCCTGGGCTTTACAGTGAATTCAAAGCCAGCCTGAACTATATAGTAAGCCCCCGTCTCTCTCTCAAGCAAGCAAGCAAGCAGGCAATACCTGTGTCTCAAAAATAAAAAAGGAACTGAGGACATGTTCAGCGTGAAGGCTTTAATTTCAACCCCCAGTACTTCAACAATAACAATGAAAAATTGTTACAGTATGTTTGAATGAATTTTTAAATCTTTTTTCTCCATTAATACTTTGCAAGAGAAATTAAACTTATGAGTCTGTTGTCACAGGGCTACTTATGCTTTGAAATATTAGCAAAATACTTGAGAGCAAACTTTTTCCTTTTTTTGAGAGAGGGTCTTGCCACATTGCCTAGGCACTGAACTGGGCTCAGGTGATCTTCCTAACTCAGCTCTCAAAGAGCTGGCATTAAGGCACATGGCACTACACCAAGAGTTAGGAGGAAAAAACTTCAAATAAACACTGATACCAAAAGTGTGATATGATGCAATACTCAATTTAGTTTTTTAGGTTTTTTGGAAATAAGGTCTCAGGCTGGCCTTGAACTCACTATGTAGCTCAAGCCGACCTTGAACTCATGGAAATCCTCCTGCCTCAGCCTCCCAGATTACTGCTGGGATTACAGGTGTGCACCACCACACCTGACGATTCAATTTAGGTTTTGCTCAAATCAGAGAGCTTAAATTGGCCTATGGGCGGATCTGATGTGCTGTTAAATGTTGTACATAATTAGGGATGTGTGTATAAACAATATATTTCAGCCTGAATTGAATTATTCTATCAAGTAACATGCAACACTATCTAACCTTTTGCAAACTGCTGGTCTCTTCTGTGAATATCATCATACCAAAAAAAGAATTACTCAGCACTGAGATGCAAGTAAAGCTGACATTTTACATAATGTGTGCCCCTGCCTGTCTTTTAATATTAACTTGATTGCTTTTTTTTCTGTCTCTTACTGTAAAATAAGATACTAAACTAGTCAAAAGAAAGAACAAGAGGAAAAAGAGCATTTTATGAGGATTTCAAATCTTATTTTAAACCACTGATGAAAAATAATGTCCATGAATAGTGATTCACAAGCTCAGTAATATCACATGATCATTTAACATAACCCTCAACAAACTGGTCATGGGCTTAATCATTTACTATGGCTGCAGTGAGTCAAAGTGCAATCTAGCTAAAACAAGTCTGTTTAATTATACCCATCACAGGAAGAACCTTTATAGCTTTCATCTTGAAGAGTAATCATTTTATTCTAAAACATTGAAATAGATCAGGCACATGGACAAGTCAACTAGAAATGTGTTATAGCTTGTGTCTAGATGTCCCCCCAAAATTTCATGCAGTCGCAGGTGGGGTTTTTCAGAGGTGGCTGGATCTAGAGTGTGTGACACTGGCATTGACTCATGGTGTAATGCTAGGATCAAGGGCACTAGGATTAAGGGTGTGGGTGCTACCACCCTAAGTAGCCTGGATAAGATATAAGGGATAGAAAGAGCTGCGGTCATCCCTTGCTTGCTTTCTTTGCTACCTTCTGCCCACCATGAACTGTTTCTCCTCTGCAATGTCCCTCTGCCATCCACCGTGCCTTGGAGCCAGGCGATTATGGACTGAAACCTCTACAAACTGTGAGCTAAATAAACCTTTCCTCCTTTGAGTGTCAGGTATTTTGTCCCAGCAAGAGAAAACTAAGACAAAATGATACACTGGAAAATCTTTAATCATTCAGTAACTCTAAAGGTCAATCATAGTTTATATGAAATATAATAACCATGAAACAAATTAGAAGTGATTTAATAACCAATTTAAAGTCTTCTTGGTTGTTTAGAGCTAATCTTAGAACAATGCTTTTACTACTTAATTGCTAATGAATAATTTAAAAAACACCACACCGGACATGTCTCAACCTGCTGGAAAGTTTGTGGTTTTTCTACTTTTCACTAGTGTTTCTCCAAGACCAATAAAGACCAAGATGACCAAGAATTATTCTCCAGTGGCTCCCTAAAATTAAAATACATTCAAATTTCAGAATATATTTAATTAGATTCTCCACTGTTACGGATGGAGAAAATGAGCCTGAAAAGGTAAAACACTCATTAAAGTCACAAGATAGGCTGGGTATGTTGGCACGCTCCCAGCACTCGGCAGGAGGCTGAGGCAGGTGGACCACTGTGAGTTCAAGGCCAGCCTGGACTATACAGCAAGACCCTGTCTCATAAAACCACACACATACACAAACCAAAGTCACAAGATCGTGTCAGAGCAGGAACCAGCACGGGAACCTCCCCGGAGGCACCAGGCCTGTGGGAGCCAGTGCAGGGCACACGCTGACCTTTACCACCATCCCCTCCTCAGCTGACCGAGACTCCACACAATGTGAAGCGCCATCTTCTCCAACTGATCCTCAACCACCTCCAGTCAGCACCAGGTCTTCCTCACATACTGCTTACGATGGTCATTAGCAGAAACACTCCATTTAGTGTGTCAGTTACAAGACAGTATCGAAAACACTCATGTTAAATAAAACCTACAAAAATAGTATTAAACAAACTTCTACTTTTTGATGTAAACTGGTTTAAAGAAATGATTTCTCTTTTCATCATAAAGAGAGAACATCTGACATCAATTAACTCTCAACAACTTTAAAGTGAAAAATTAAACACAAAATTACCTTTGAAGGCTTCAAGCTCCTTCCTGTAAGGGGGGAAAAAATGCAAATTTGAAATAATATATTCCCAGTGGAAACTGCTATTAGGTTGTAACAAAAATGTATGTACTTTAAAATGCCCAGAGTGGTAGTTCTGAATACTCGCATATCAATTATGCTTTTTTGAAATTACCAATACAATTAGCCTAAGGCAATTATTCTCATTTGTTATTACCTATAAATGACTAAAAAAATTCTACCAAAACTCAAATTATTAAAACATTATAAGAAAACAGTAAATGTTTTAATGCCAGGTATGAGTCATCTCATATAATTTTATAAAAATACTTAATGCAATTTTCCCTCCACTGATAAATGCTAAGTAATAGATTTTAAGATTTTAATTAAAATTATCCAGAACAGGTGCAGTTATTTCCTCTTTCAACAGCAAAGAAGAAAAGGGAAAAAGCACATATCAAAGAATTGAGATCCACAACTCATCCTGTCACAAAAGGACATCGCCTCCAGGAATCTTCTGTTTATTTTGTCAATGTCAATTAAAGATGCCAAAACACAAAGTTTCCCGGGGAAATGTACAGCAGAGAAACACAGATGATCAATCATAAAATAAACATTTTGTGACAAAGGAGCAAAGGCAAATTGTTTTCAGGTTTTCCCTTATCATTTTGTAATTATTAATTTTTTTCTCAGAATCAATATTATAAAAAAGTTTTAAGGAGGTAAGTTTCTTTACTAAAGGCCTGTTACCCCACTCAAACTATAAGACATTTATCTTTTACTTGCACTCTAGGTTTTACCAAAAATCTAGAGTTGTTCTGAATTCTTCGATCAGTATTCTACATTCCTAATTACAATACCCCTTATGTTCCAAAATAGCTGACTACAATTCACAGCTGGTAGTTGGGCTGTCATGATGCCTACTGAAAGGCCAAGCAGATAATGTTCTTGCAACAGCTAATGTGAAAGTTCTTAAATCAGATGGTCATCCCACTCCTCTTTTCCTAAGAATATGTACTTTTTATAATTTTCCAGCACCAGAGTTCATAAACTCAATTATACTGAAAGACAATATAATTTTCAATCCCATCTTTTCAAACAACTGTGCAATTGTTTTCCTTCACCCAACAATCAGCATCATATTTACAAGCTTGGTTAGGTACAAGTTAAAGATCCTTAAAATCTACTCTAGACTCCAATCATGGTATGAAAGCCAAAATCATCATAAGAGAATTCTGCAAAGACATTTAATTCCCCCTCTTATTGATGCTCTCAGGGTAACAATTCCCTGAAGCCACAGATAGGGAGCTAAGAGTAAACAGGACACTCAATTCAATATTCTAATGCATGATTCTTTTCTTCTCTGATTAGTCTTTAGAGAGCTTCTGATTTCTTTCAGAATGTGACTGTAAGCAAAATCTCTAAAAAGGCACTTTCAGGTTTAGAAAGGGAAAGCAGAATAATTTCACACGCACGAGTGTTCTCCACCCCCACCCCAAATCCCAACAACCATTAAGAAGAAAACTGCAGTGCCTGTCAGCTGAGAGAAACTTGGGTGGAGGAGGAGGGGAAGCGCTGCCTCTCCCTAGGAGCCAGCCCTTTCTCTCTTCAAGTAAGCCTAGCGGAGCCTCTTTTGGGCTTTGTCTATGTAGACATCAGGACTCTTCACTACACAACTGGTCATGAAATTAAAAAATTTAATTAAATAAGTTATTCGTGTAATCAATTCCTAAGAAGGAAGAGTGGTGGGGGTAGTGGTGGTACAGATAACTGGTAGAGAGTAAAACTTGGTGTCATGGAACTTAGGAAGAAGTGAACAAGTGAAGCAGCACAAGCACCAACAGCATTGAGGGTTCACTAGCATAAGGGGGACGGTGCCATTTGTTAGCATCTAAGCATCTGGAAAGCGGAAGATCTAAGAGCAGCAGAGGCAGCAGTGAGAGAAGGCACGGAGGCCAAAGGGGTCGGCCGTATTTAGGAAACACACTTCTGAGCAGCAATACTTGACCAATGGTTTGTCCTCAAGCAAGTATTTCAGAACACCAGGCTGAGTGAAGGGAAAGCATTTCAGGTAAAAAGGTAGAGGGTTCTCAGTGCTGATCTACGAAATCTGATTTTATTTTTAGCAGGAAAATAACATGAGCAAAGCTGTGCTCCAGGAAGAACATTCTTGCTGTGATGGACAGATGTATTGGGAAGGGAGAATAAAAGCAGGATGCACTTAGGAACCATGGGTGGATTTGGAGAAGAGCTAATTGATGCCTAGTGAGAGCAACGTGAGTAGCATTGGTAATGAAAAGGTTTCCAATTTGAAAACTGCCAGGCAAGACTCAACAGCCCACGACTCGGGATTAAGCAGGGGTAGGCAGAAGGAGATGAGCACATTAAGCATGAGGATTCTAGTCTGGATCACCAAGAGGAAGGTGAATTCACCATGAGAAAATTTAGGAAGAGGAACAGAGTGTGGGACACTTGCTGAAACAACCCAGAGGACAGGATGCCTATAACCAGTGATGGTGCAGATAAGACTCCCGTCCCTTTCAGCCCACTCAAGGATTTAGCTCCTACAGATTCCTACTCCCTCACTCTTGTTAAACACTAGTTGGGGGTTGGGGCAGGGGGCTCTTTCATACTGAGCTTCTGCACCAGGCCCTCACAGACCAGGCCGAAGCAGAATGGAGTCACTCCTGCTAAATGCCCCATAATCAAACTGAAACTAAGGAAACCATAACATTGTTATGGTTTATATCCAGATGTCCCCCAAGAGCCTCATGCAATCATAGGTAGGGCCTTTGAAAGGTGACTGGTTTATGAGGGCGTTCGTTACAGCTGGCTTGCTGTAGGAGGTGGGTCTGGTCAGAAGAGGTGGGTCACTGGGGGCGTGACCCAGAGGTTATAGCATCCTTCCTGGATCCTTCCTTGACTCTCTCTGCCCCATAGCCACCATGCAGTGAGCAGCTCTGCTCTGCCATGTGCCTCTGTCATGCCATCCCACCTTGGAGCTTGCCAACCACACAAAGAATGAAACTTTGATAAGACGAGCCAAAATAAACCTCTCCTTAAGTTGTGGGTGTTGGGTATTTTGTCCCAACAAAATACCAGCAAAGGAAGTAACCCAGCGAATCCCAAACAGACCAGTGTTTCCTGAAAACAGGAGATTCCAGTTGATATAATTTGGATAGGGTTTAAATGTGTCCCCCAAGAGTTTATGTGGTGGAAACCCAGTCCCCCATGTGGTATTAGAAGGCAGAGCCTAGCAGGAGGCCACTGGGAGCACTGCCCTGGGGAGGAATTACGGAGTTTTCATGGAACCCCCAGTAAGTTCCTACTAGACCAAGTTGTTCTAAAAGAGGAAGACTGACCGCTTCCAGCTCTCTTTGTGGCTTCTGTCTCCTCATGTGACCTCTTTTGCATGTATTCCCTTCACTGTGATGCCATTCCCCACGAGGCCTTACCAGAACTGAGCAGAAGCTGAAGCCATGTTCTTGCACCTCCAGAATTTTAAGCTACTGAAACCTCCTTTTTAAATGTTACTCAGGTATTTTGTTATAGCAATGAAAAATGGACTAACACAACAGCCTACCTGAGTCAGCATAATAAGAAGGCCCTCTCTACTTTGACCCTCACAGAAAATACTAACCTGAAGTTAACTGCTATGGCTTGAATATGGTTTGTCCCCACCAAAACTCATGTTGAGGCTTAATTCTTCAAGGCAGCATGTCTGGAGGTGGGGGTTAGTGCAAGGTGTCTGGATCATGGGGGTGGAGCTCCATGAAGAGATGAATGTTGTTTTGCAGAAGTGGGTACTCACAGGACCAGATGAATTACTGTGAGGGTGGGATGTTAGAAAACAAGGTTTTCTCTTTGCACTCTCACTTGTATATCTGCTTTTCCACCATGCGTGGAGCAGGATGCTCTCACCAGAAGCCAATCAGACGCAGCCAACCAATCACAGACTTGCAGCCTCCAGAACTGTGAGCTCAGTAGACTTTTATCTATCAGTTACCCAGTCTCAGGTATTCCGCTACAGCAATGGAAAATGGACTAGGACAGGGATGGCAAACCTTTTAGAGCTTTCAATGCTAACGAACAGCCTGCTGCAGCACATGTGCCACAGGTTCACCACCATTGGACTAGGATATTAATCAATCAGCTTTTTCTCTACTGTTCTGTTTCCTTGTTCCCACTTTATAAAATCCACGTTCTGCTGTTGCTCAGTGGGTGCTTCCATTCTAGTTTGTAGAAAGGTGCTGCCCTGATTCATGAATCGTGAATAAAAGTCAATGAGATCTACAAGTAAATTGGTAGTAATTTTTTATTTTTATTTTTTGACAGTTCTAGCGATCACAGGAAGGGTCCTGAAGACACAGAAAAGCATCACCAGCCTTCTTTTTTGCAGTCCTCTGCCTTCCTGATAGAACCCTGGGAGTCATAAATTCTTCCCAAGCCTGCCCTCTTGCATTAAGCTTCTCGTCAGATTTGGGTACCAAGTGTTACTTCGTGCTGTGAGAATGCATTTGACCTTTAGTTGTTGGTGGCTGATGAGTCAAGTGGCCCGAGTTGCAGTTTAAAGTAACTGGCAGCAGATGCAGTAAGCAGTTACTGCTGCAGAGTGTGTGAACTTGGGCTATGGGGATTCAAAAGGATTTGGGTTTCTCCTCTTCATTCTTTGCTTCTCATATACCAAGGGAAGAGAAAACACTGGCTAAGGTGGATAGTGAGATCTCAGGAAAAAAAATACAACTCAAGTGTTGGACCCAGGTCAGGCATCTATAAAGGTATTAGAGTGCTCGCCACTAAAAACTAAGTTTCTTGTGAGAGGATAAGCTGGTCATAGAATGGGACAATTGATCTCAAGTTACCACTAGACACAAGGAAATATGCAACAAGGGATGCCCAGATGAATGGGCGAGAAAGGCTGATCTCCTGAAAATGACGTCAGTGACCAGGAAACCCCACCTGGTCCACTGAAAGGCAAAGCCTGGAAAAACACAAAGGACTTTTTGAAAGCCATTCCTAAAGTGTTTCCCACCAACACAGAATGGTTTATCACCCAGACCTGCAGGCAAAAGAAAGATAAGGCTGTTCACTGATGTTACATTTCACTGAGAAGCCCCTTTACAGCATTCTGGCATCCATCAAACTGATGATACAACTCAGTCAGCTACAGCCGCCCTCTCTGTAAAGGGATTCTCTCCTGAAACCAGAAGAGCTCATAAAACGAAACAAAAGATGGGAGCTATAGGACTGATTAAAATAATAACTACAGCAGAACATTTCCAGAGGACCTTTGAACAAGAAAAGAAACAAAAGGCTTCCAAATTACTGGCCTTGTAATTACAGCAGCTCCATGGCAACCAGTAGGTAATCAAGAATGATCTCTGGCCAGTACCAGGGCACTGCTCCAACAAGCGACCCCCAAAACCGCAGTTCAACCTATACAAGTGACTCTAGCCTCTTTTTCTGAAAAACATTTCTCTTTGCCGTGTGACACAACCTGGGTCAACTTCTGTCTAAGCCAAAAGGTCCAATGCAGCTTGCCTCTAATGGAGATGTGACCACCCGGGCCAGGTCTTCAATGCCCTTTGCAGTCTGTCCTGGACAGAAAGGAAGATGACAGTCCACAAAAGCCCTATTTAGCTGAGCCTTATGGGCCACATCCAGTGTCAACTGGAGGAATGACAAGCTCAGAGCCCAATAAATTCAAGCAGACCCCACTGAGCCTCTTCCTAAATCACCTCAATACCCATTAAAGCCGGAGGCCACACAAGGTTTTGTGCCAACAATAGGAGACTTAATTGCTTAGAGATTAATTATTCCACGTGCCAGTCCATGTGACCACCCTCCAGGATCTCAGAGCCATTAACAGGATGGCTATTTCCAGTTTCCCAGTGGTTCCAACTCCTAATACTCTTGAAACAGGTTCCCCCAGATTCCAAATGGCTTACCGTGGTAAACCTATGTTCAAGCCTTCTTGAGACCAGCTGACCCTGTTTGCTGTCACGTGGAACAATTAACAACACACGTGGACATCAGGCCTCAGGAGCTCACTGTAGACCCTCCTACTTCTCTTAAGTCCTCCACCATGACCAGAGCACCCTCCAGTTGCCTACAGGTTAGATCCTTCTGAAATACGAGCTTGATAAAAATGGCAAACTGCATGAGATGTGGAGGCGGACACTTGTAATCTCAGTGCTCAGGAAGCTGAGGCAAGAGGATCTCTGCTTTAAGGCTGACCTGGACTACTTAATGAGGCCCTGCCTCAACAAAATAAAGAGCCATGTATGAGACCCCTAGGTTCTATCCCCAGTGCCATGCACACACAAAAAAAATTACAATGATGGAAAAACTACAATGTGGTCCTTTCTGCTAAAACAACTAGTGTTTCTTGAGTACTGATCTGCTTTTCACAGAAAGCAGTGAAAGGTTTTTCTTCACCTTGTCGGCAATGAGCCTAGAAGAAAGAATTTGTGTTTTATCAAGATAGTTTCTTATGCTTTGTGCTGCCTTTTTGAAGGCTTTGATTACTTAACAAAAGTAAATATCAACATTAAAAGAGCGAAGTGTTTGTTGACAAGTAGGTAACCGTCTTTATTTTCCTTTTGAAGTCTTTTAATTATCACTCTGGTTAAATAAATGATTATTTCACAGTGACTTGCAATCCTATTTGATAAGTGTTTGTTATTGTTTTGGTGCTGAGGACAGAATAAAGGACGTGGCACAGTCTACTGCTGAGCTAGACTCCCAGCCCTGATCAAGTGTTTAAACTTGATATTTTTGACAAACTTCTCCAAAGCAAATCTGCATGCTCCCTTGATGGAGGTTGGACACAAGGCCTGATGTATGCTAAACATGTGCTCTACTAGTGAGCTACATCCCCAGCCCCTCAAATCCTAAATTTCTGACCTCAAATTAACTTTGGGATTTTTCCAGTTGGATTCTGGAAAGCTCAAAAGATGTCTTTCACCTTGTAAAAGAGAGAGATTAAACTAATTAGGCTTATTTGATAGGTTAAATTATACAGGAAGCATTGTCAAATAGTAAAGTTAAATCTTCTTTAAATTATATTTATGGGTATGTTATTGACATGAGTGTTCAAAAATAAGATTCTTCAGAATAGAAATTAAGATGGTGTCAATTATAATTTTGGTTATTACGTTAAAATTTTGTATGCCACACTAATGACCAAATTTGCAATAAATTGTGGGCTATAACGGACTCTCAGATTTTTAACTGTGGCCATTCTAAGTCTTTGTCTTCCATAGATGTTGGAGGCCAACATCACAATCAGGCCTCCGGCGCGGCCTTGTGCCTGACTCAAGGCCTGTGCTAAATTACCCCTCCCATCGACCTGGGCAAGATGGCGCCTATTTCCTGCTTCCTGGTTGCGGTCAGTGCTGTCCGCGCCCTGTAAATGTGTGAGTCTGCCTAGAGACTGATGAGTTTAGCCTATGAGCTTTCATTTCCTGCTGTATTGCTATTGGCGCCCCTCTCCTTATAAAAACATGTTACTCCGCCTTTTCGGGGGAGATCTCGGCAGAGCACGGACGAAGCCGCCACAGGGCGGACGTGTGTAAAGGCTCTGGAGCTGTGAACGATTAAAGCAAGCTTTCACCGACTCGTGTTGTGTGATTCTTCTCGCTGGAAGAGCAGAAGCGCGCGACATTTGGTGGCCCGTACAGGGACCTGATCACCCTTCGTGCGGGGTCTGGTGGAGCTGCATCGAGTCACAGGACGGTACGTACCTTCAGGTAAGCGGGAGGCTTAACCTGGCCCTGGGTGGACGCACTTTCAGGGAAATTCCGCTCTCAATTGCTGAGGCGGGGGTTGCCCATATATCGGGCGGGCTCACAGCGGGGACGGTGTCGCTGGAGCAGTTTCATTTCACAATGGGGAACTCCGACAGTGCCCCGATGCACAAGCCGATGCGAGACTTGCTAAAAGCACGCGGCATTAAGGTGAGTTCTAAAATTGTTCAAAATTTTTTTAAAAATATACATGAGATCGCCCCGTGGTTTTGGCCCACTGGGCACCTTACTCTACCCTGCTGGGAAAAGTTAGGACATGATATCAGTTTTGCTGAGGAAGAGGGAGTAATTGACCCCTCCGTACGCCCCCTCTGGGAGATGGTTAGATATTGCCTCAAAGTGGAGGAGGGCCCGAGCGGATCTCTTCCGCTTTCGGAGGCCCGTGAGGCTCTTGAAAAGGCGCTTGAGAAGGCTCGCTCAGAGAGCTCGAGGGCTAATTCTAGGGCGGGGTCGGATTCTTCCTCTTCAGACTCAGAGGCGGAAGAGACAGAGGGGTTAGAGCGGGGGCCTCAGGCTGCTGTCAATAAAGGCTCGGCGCCAACGAAGAGCCTCCCCTCCCCGAGACGTGGCGCTACGGCTGCTACGTGGCAGACTTCTAATCCTTTCCGGAAATTGTATGATGACTTCAAAGAGTTAAGCCTAGGCCGGCCTCCGCTAGGGGAGGGCAACGGGGAGGGCGGACCTATGCCCAGTGCCCCGCCCTGGGAGCCGCCTCCCCCGTTCCAAGATGGCCCTTTGCCCTCTGCTTGCCGTACCTTCCACGGCCCCACATGGGAGGTCATAAAGAAAACAGGGACCAGAGATGTCCCCGGCATTGACTGGGGCCCGTACGGGATCTATCCGGTCCTCGCCGGCCAGGGAGGGCAACCATACCATCAACCCCTTGACCTTAAGCTTATAAAGCAACTAAAAGAAGCAGTCTCTTCCTATGGCCCCAATGCTCCTTTCACACTCGCTGTATTGGAGACTATAGCGACTGCTCCTATGACCCCTGGAGACTGGACGCAACTTGCAAGGGCATGTCTTTCCCCTGGGCAGTTTATTGATTGGAAAGCATGGAATACCGACCTTTGCATGGACCGAGCTGATCGCAACAACAGGGAAGGTAATAGGCGGTGGAATGCAGACATGTTGCTTGGCAAAGGCCCTTATGCACAAAACCAATTACAGTCAATCACTGCCTTGCGGCTTGGGCTGCATGGGGAAAGCCTAAAATACTAAAAACAGATAATGGGCCCGCGTATACAGGTGCGGCCTTCAAAAGCTTCTGTGCAACCATGGAAATAGTCCTTAAACATGGCATTCCATACAACCCAATGGGCCAGGCTATTATTGAAAGAACACACCGAACGCTTAAAGATACTCTAAATAAACAAAAGGAGGGGATAGGCCGTGGCCTCTCACCAAAAGGAAAGCTCTCCCTTGCTCTATTTACCATCAATTTTTTAACTTTAAATTCGGACAACTGCTCCCCTGCGATGGAACATTGCAATCCTTCCCCCAAAAATAAGGGGATGGTCACTTGGAAGGATGTCATCACGGGACAGTGGATGGGCCCGGACCCGGTAGTCAGCTGGGTCCGAGGTGCGGTTTGTGTCTTCCCACAGGATCCTGGACGGGAACCGGTGTGGGTCCCCGAAAGACTGACGAGGACCGCAAATATATCAAAAACCCACCAAGACCCGACCACCAAGGAAGATGGGCACTCCACAGCCGCTGATGGTGATTGTCTGGCTCCTGCTCGGCACCTCGTCATCTCTGACCCTCCAGAGTCGGAGTGAGGGCACAGATGAGTACCTGTGGGCTTTGTGGCACCATCCACCCAGTTTAGCCCCTTTCCATTGCCTTTAATACCAGCTTCCCAGTTACTCCAGATACCTTAGTGTTTTCTTATGCTAACGTTACTGCACAGTGTCAGCCTAACAACTCTTCTCTGCCTTTCTTAGAATTTGTTAATCAAACCTGACACTCGTGCTATGGCACCGCTAGGATAAACTCTCCTTCGGGGTGGGGGGTATGGACAACCGGGCCCGTAAGGCCACCCAATGTCACCAAGATAAAAAACTGCAGTTCATCGGGGGGCGTATGGGGCATTTTATGGTATGTAGAGAGATCCAGCTCCATTACCTTAATTGGGGGGTCCAGGTTTTCAGCCAATATCAAGCTTGCAACCCCCTAGGAGGATGTGTAGACCTCCGACCCTTTAAGACTAATAGGTCACGGACCTTGTCCAAGATGTCTGACTGGCTCAAAAATACATACTTGCCCTCATTCAAAAATCTCTCAGAGCAGGTCTCTATTGGCTTAGATAATGTAAAAAAGATACAACTACAGCCTGTTACTTTTGACCTGTCCAGTTTGGGAACTGTCATCACAAAATTGTGGGAAAAGGTCACCTCCTGGTTTAGCTGGCCCAGTCTGGCAACTTGGGTTGCAATCGGAGTCGGTATTCTTGTTGTCTTGGTTGTTATCAAGTGCCTGCTGGATAGATTAATGCAGACTCAACAACAGGTGCGCTTGACAGCAATGGCTGCCATGCAGTTGGCGGATGGAGGCCCTACAGCCAGGCCAGCGGCTGCCTACCTGCTCAGGGTCGCAGAACATCGCTTTTAGCTGGGTGGGTGAGCCAAAGACGGGTAAGAGCAAGGATCCCCAGCCTTGACTCAACCTAAGACAGGCCCCATCCCATTGAGTGGCGACCGCCGTCGAGTGTGTGACTAGGAAAGTCACGAGGTGCTCCGCAGGGGGGTTCATGGCGGAACACCTAATGCATGCCTGCATGCATCTAGGTTCCATCCAGTTATTTCCTAGCCCCACAAAAAAGGATGAGGCCCAGGATGGTCGGTGCTAGACGGCCGCTGGCACAAACGACCACCGGGCTAATAGTGGGGTGCAGGCCAATACATTCACTCGAGACTGGCTACGTCTGCCTTTTTATGTGATTTATAAGGGGGAAATGTTGGAGGCCAACATCACAATCAGGCCTCCGGCGCGGCCTTGTGCCTGACTCAAGGCCTGTGCTAAATTACCCCTCCCATCGACCTGGGCAAGATGGCGCCTATTTCCTGCTTCCTGGTTGCGGTCAGTGCTGTCCGCGCCCTGTAAATGTGTGAGTCTGCCTAGAGACTGATGAGTTTAGCCTATGAGCTTTCATTTCCTGCTGTATTGCTATTGGCGCCCCTCTCCTTATAAAAACATGTTACTCCGCCTTTTCAGGGGAGATCTCGGCAGAGCACGGACGAAGCCGCCACAGGGCGGACGTGTGTAAAGGCTCTGGAGCTGTGAACGATTAAAGCAAGCTTTCACCGACTCGTGTTGTGTGATTCTTCTCGCTGGACGAGCAGAAGCGCGCGACACATAGACAATTATCATTTTGATTTTTCTCTGAAAGCATTTGCAATCCCCTATAGTCCAAAACTGCTGCCTCTTCAAGGAGATTCATGGAAAAGTATCTAATAAATATTCTTTTTTTTTTTTTGTGAGTACCGGGGGTCAACCTCAGGACCTCGCGCGCCAGCAGGTGCCCATGCCGTTGAGCGATATCACCGGCCCTTTTTTCGTATGTGGGTTCTGGGAGTCGAATTCGGGCCCTTGCGCCTGCCAGGCAGGCGCTTACGTCGCTGAGCCATCTCACCGGCCCCTAATAAATATTCTTGAATACAAGTTTATTTGTTTTTGAGACAGGGCCTCACTATGTTGCCATCCTGGTCTTGAACTCCAGGATGGAGGGCTCAATGAACCCTCCTGCATCAGCTTCCCAAGCAGTTGAGACTACAGCACCCAGCTTTTGGTGCCAGGAATCAACTCAGGACCTTGCAATTGCCAGGCAGGCACTTTATTGCTGTATCACCCAGCTTTTGAATACAAATGTGCCACTGCACCTGGCTTCAGATTAAAAATTTCTGGTAACTTTAAGATCATACCATCGGACTGGGTAAAAATTTCTAAAACTCCAGTGAAAAAACTGATGGTTTCATGAAACTTCTAAGCAAGATCAAGAATATATGCACTGGGTATGGTGGTGGCCCACGCTCTTAATTCCAGAGCTCAGGAGGCTGAGGCAGGAGGATCAACGTGAGTTCAAAGCAAGCCTGAACTACACAGCAAGATTCTGTCTCAAAAAAATCAATAATAATAATAATACATGGATCTGAATAATGAGGATAATTTTTAAAATAACTTTTAGTTTTCTCTAATGTTTTATTTTCCAGATTGGGGGAAGTTTTTAAGCTACTTAAGTACACTCTTGTGAGTAAAAGCTCAAACATTTCTTTTTTATACCTAATCCTTCCATAATTTGGAAACTATTCATATGCAGTCTTATTTTCATGGTAATATAGTTATTTATATAAATATAATAATCTTTTTTTCTTCTTTAACAACAGGGTACTACTGGAAATAAGTGGTTTGGCTTCCTAGTCTTGTGAGGCTTTTAACAGTCCAACCTGAGATTCTTTATCAAATATTCCAGCAGAACAAACTTTAAAAAAGCCTATGTGGTCAATCCCTATTTCTTCTGCATTTGTGCAAATAATCAGGCCAAGTTTGATGAGGATAAACTTATTTTGCCAACAAATTAGTCTCTGAACGTCTTTGGTAAAAGTGGGAGTGACTGCTAAGAGAAAAATATGTTTTAGAAGAAAACCCATAGTACACCTGTTATTAGACTGTGGACAGAGCTGGATCCAACAGAAACTCAGCAAATCGGCAAGTGCATTCTATAGCTGCAGAATGACAAAGAAGACCTGCTTCTTCAGAGAAGCCCTGTTCTAACTACAGTGTACTTCATTTTTCATAAAGTTTGGCTATATATTATCACATCTGACTTGGTACGAAAGGTGCGGTCTGCCTACCACACCCAAGGCCCTGGATTTAATCCCCAGCACCAGGAGAAATAAAGGAGCTGGTTTATCACTTATATTTTTAAGAACTTGGTTTTCTTCCCATAGTTTAATTGTATTTTCAGAAGATCAAATAAGTTGAATTGAAATGCCTTTTTTGGATTTTAAATAGTAAAGTTTACTCAATTCAGCAAATGACTTTATAAAATTTAGCACAACAAACGCTGAAACTAAAACATTCAAAAAAAAAAAAAATAGTACAGTCTCAAAGGTAGTAGTGATTCCAAAGAGTAAAACTGTTGATTAATCATTTTCTCTACAAGGACTGATTTGTGAGGACAGGATAAAAGTAAAGCATCACATTAATTAATAAATCTACAGGATGCTATAAGAAGTACATCAAATCAGTATATGTAGAGATCTCAATAAATCAGACTGAGAGATGCAAACATAATAGACTGGAGCTACTGAATAAATATCTCCATAAGCACAGTCGTCTCACAGATGGAAACCTGCTCTCAGACACTACACTGCCTCCCTAGGAAGATCCATGATAAAAAGCTAACACAAAATACCACATTCGCAGTGCCAACTGTAAAACCAGCTCTAAGAGTTCTCTTTCTTCAGATTTGAAAACGTTGAGGGTAAGTTTCGTTTCGTGTTGTTTTGGCTGGGTTTCCTGTTTGTTTTTGCAGTACAGTGGATGGAACACAGCTGACGACCGAAGACGGGTTGGCAGGATCCTCCTTCCCGCCTGAGGTAAATTTCCTCAAAAGCATCTTAGAAAGTCCCTGCTCTCATTTACTCCTTACACAGAGCCTATTCGGCCCGACATTTCCACCTTTTACAACAAAATCTAGACAGCTAGTTTATTGTAAAAACTGTACCATATCCTTATTTATCATGCTATTACTATAAATAAGCCTAATATATCTTTTGATACACAGCTTAGAAAGATGACAGAAACCCAGAATATTGATCATTTAGAGTTGAAAAGAACCTAATAGACAATGGTGATGAAGAAGACTTAGAATTAAAAGAAATTTATATCACCTATGTAATATTGATTTTTTTAAATCAAAATTTAATTAGCCAGCTCCCTAAGGGGGGGAAAAAAAAAAGGACCATCCCGCTACTCATTGTCAAATCAATGGTCTGAAATTTCTCAGCAATTTTGTCTCATCCTACCACATGAAATGATACATCCTCATAGGTGCAGTACAATTGTTGAAAGCAAAACGATCTCTAAAACAAATCTCTATGTACAAAGTACTCCTGCTCCTGGGGCACCACTACTGGAAGCCGTCACTTACCTACTTGGACAGCGAGCCACTGTGGCAGTCGAGGCACCAAGAGAAGCAAGACCTGATTTGTTAACAGTCACCATATGGGTGGTACATGAGCCAGGGTACCGAAGAGCCTATCTAGACAGGGTATGTGGAATGGAAGGCGGAAAGAACCAAGAGCAGAATCCAAGAGAATATCAACACTGGAGCATTTATAAAGGAAACTAAAAACAAACGAGACAGAGAAGAAAATTTAGGATGATGGTTTAGACCTAAACAATTCCCAAAGCCTCAGGTGTTTGGAAGATGACTAGATTGGGGGGGCTAATAGCTGACTTGCTGTTAGGAGGTGGGGTCTACTCGAAAGAGGCAGGTCACTGTGGGGTAACCTGGAAGGGTTTATCTGCCTCCCTGGCTCCTCCCTTTATTTCTCAGCTTCCCGCTGCCATGAGGTGAGCAGCCTTTTCTTCCGCCAGGCCCCTGTACCATGCTGCTGCTCCGTGGAAGCTGCACGAGCACAGACTGAAATGTGAGGCAAAATAAACCTCTCCTCCTTAAGAGCTGTGGGTGCCAGGTACTGTGTCTCAGCAATGAGAAAGTAAGACAATGCTGTAGAATCCAAGAAAGAACAGTTTCATGAGGAAATTAAAGGATTGATTTGTCAATAGATTTAGTTACCTAAAACGCTAAGAAGAAAAATGTAGATTACATATTTAAATGTGTTCTCTATAGAATGTCTTAATTTTAGAAAATGTTTGTACAATCCTTTTACTATTAAGTAATAAAAATTTTAATATACGGTATGCCATGCACTTTGTCCATGCATTTTAATTAAGAAACTCTTTTCAGGGCTGAGGATATAGCTCAGTGGTACAGTGCTTGCCCAAAACACTTGAGGACTCAAGGTTTAATCCCCAGAACCACCACAAAAAAACAAACAAACAAAAAAAACAAACAAACAAACAAACAAAAACCTCATTAAAGGTTTTAAGCAGTGTTAAGTATTAAGTAGTGTTTTAACTTTTCCTAAACTAGTCATACTATCTATATATCACATATATAGATAGATATTTTAAGTGCTAGGAATCGGACCCAGGGCCTTGTGAATGCTAGGCACAATCTCTATCTCTAAGCTACATCCTCAGCCAATGTTCTCATCTCAAAGGATATTTCCCAGCTTCTTTTAACCATGTAAATGCACAGGTCAACTGATACACTGGCAAATCTAACTTAATCTTTGAGAACTGCATATTACTTCTATGTTCTCCTCAAAGAAGTAATGTGTTAGTTTATGACAGTAATGTACTTTTTTGACATCAGTATAGGGATAAGACCTGGTCACAAGCAAAACATGACATGGAGCTTCCAGAGGAAGGAGCACGTTGCTCAACCTGGGGAAAGCCCTTCTCGAATACACTGCATCAAACTTCTCCGGCAGCAGATGAGCTCTGCCCCTGAAGCAATGACAGTGGCCTTTTTCTGGGCCATCCCTGAAGACAGGAAATGGTGAGGGAGGCAGAAAAGAGAGTCCAGGAGAGATGGGTCCCTGTGGCCACGTGAGGCACAGCCCCAAGAGCAGCAAGATTAGAACATGGAGGTCGAACGCGCTGCCTCTGTCACACTGCTGTCAGAGCCACAGGGCAGATGCTCAGTGCACCTCCTAATCCCACCTCGGAGGTCCCTCGGGAAAATCAGAGAAGTGAGTAAAGCATGGGGCTGCACCACAGTTTTAGCCATATTCAAACGAAGACAGAAATAACTGATAAATTTCATACTTTTGAAAATACCTGTAAAACGGTAGTAACTGGCATGCATAAAAATGCCACAATGAAACCCTACATTGTGTATAATAGGTACTAATAAAAAAATAGAAAAAAAATATTAAGGCTGCAAGAAGAAAAAATAAAATTCAGATTCTCATAACCTAAAAAAAAACCCAAATTGAACAAATAAACAACCCCACTAACCAATGAAGAAACAGAAACTTCAAAACAGTAATAGGTCATTTAAAATGTTCCAAATTTAATAAACTGATTCTAAAACATTGAGAGTTATTACAGACTGTAAATTGTAACGAGCAAGCATATATAACCAATCTGTCTTTGGAAAAAAGAATTACATTTTTCTTAAGCCCAGGATGATCACAACTGTGTTTTGCTAAGTTTCAGAGCTTAGCAAAGGTTTTTCTTAAGATTGCTCCAAGTCTTGTCTACTCTCTACCTGAAGGATATACTTTACATTTTCATGTCTCTGTTAAAAACAAAAACCTTCCCAGCACTCAGGAGGCGGAGAAAGGAGGCCTGCTTTGAGTTTGAGGCCAGCCTAAACTATACAGTGAGACCCCGTCTCAAAAAAACAAACAAAAACAAAACCAAAAAACTCCAAACCTTTGTAAACTCCAATCTACGGAATGATGTTTACACAACAGAGAAAGAAAAAAAGTACTGTAAACCAGTTACAGAAAAATGTTAACGGCAAGCAGACAGTCACTGTTCAAAGTACAGGTTGAAGAACTTAAATCCTAAACTATATTTACTGTCAACCCAAGGACCTAATAAACTGTTAAATATTCTAGCTACATCTGTTCTCATGACTACGTACAAAGTCTGAAACTGCCAAGATTTATTTTCTAACAGAATCTTTAGAGCAAGAATTTTGTTCAGTTCCATTCCTTGCCAACTCATTGGCTTAGGTTTAATTTTGAAAGAAAATATAAGAGATGATTACACATTCATGAAACCAACAAAATCCCAGCTCTTAGCCTGTTTTTAAGAGGTCACTGCTTAGCAAGCGTGATTACCACACTACAGTAAATATAATAAAATAAAAAGTGCAATTTACCTTCAATTAACCACCTAGGAACCATCTAAAATCTAACATCTAGTAGGGAGGGAAGGAGTAAAAGGAAAAAAGAGACACAAGTTTGGGCCTTTCGAGGTATTTCCCACGCCTCTGCTTAACTTGGTGAACTCACAGTGCAGTTCCAGTGACTGTTTTCACTGCCTTGTCTGCCGATTCTAACCTCTGTGCCAGTTCTGAAAGGTTCGATTGACTGGTTGTCCTCCTCAGCACGTCTGCCAAGGGGTCCTGACCGAGTGCCAGACATTGTGAGTTACCTTGCTGGGTGCTGGATATTTCTGTATTCCTATAAATATTCTTGAGCTTTTTGGGGATACAGTCAATTTAGGTGAAAACAGTTTGGTCCTTCTGAAGCTCGCTTTCTGACTCGTCAGGGAGGTCAGGGGCCAGTTACCTCCCCTCCCAAGGCAGGACTTTCCTTGTCTCAAAGTGAAAAATGAAAAGGGCTGGGGTTGTACCTCAGTATGAAGGCCCCAGGTTCAATACTGGATAAGGGGGGAGACAAACGTAAAGTGACACAAAGCTTCTTAAGATGCAGGACTTTGGGCCAAGAAGAGATGTGATGATTCCTGACCAGTAAGAGACAAGTGAGGTGAGCCCTGTGCTTGCCCGGCACCCTGCCTCGGAGGGTTTGCAGGATGCAGTGGAGACAGGACGCAGGGAGGACTGCGGGCTCTGGGCTGAGGCAGAGCTGAAGAGTCTGGGGTGACCGAGGCAGCTGGAGTGTACAGGACACAGCACCATGGAGGGGAAAGCTGCTCCGAGGAAGAATCCCGTAAGCCTGCAGAGGGTTCCCCTTGAATATTTAGCAGAGTACTAACAAGGCCTGTGCAGAACTTCTCCAGACAGGGGGGAAACATCCAAAAGGACTAGTGAACAGTGCTGCTCCCAACAGCCAAAAGAAACCCTCATAATTCCCGGGGCAGTGGGAGGAGGACTCAGGAAAATCTGCAACCACAGAGTCCCTTAGATGTCACTTTCAGCAGATAAGCACTGCTAGAGAAGGATGTTCTTACCACACACCTAGGTTAAACCATTCGAATGTTTCTCAAGGATAGATAAGTACTTTTACGACCACCCCCAAAAGTTTCCTAAAGCTGAGTTTGTTTCCTTTGCCCACCATGGGCATCACAGGAATAACAAGCCGCAGGTACAGTTGGGAATGGCTCACACTCCTGGTTTACTAAGAGTAACAATATATTTCCTGCACTGGGAATACTTATCAAATGTATGACGAAACAGCACATAGCCATTCTCAACTACGGATGCACGGATATCAACATGTAGGACTGATCCAGCTTGTTACAATTCAAAAGTCCAAACGAGAGAACAGACTTGGGGGTCTGAGCCGGGCATGGTGGTGCATGCCTGTAATCCTAGCACTTGAGAGGCTGAGGCAGGAGGACTGCAGTGACTTCGAGGCCAACCTGAGCTCCACAGTGAGTTCAAAGCCAGCCTGAACTACATAGTGAGATCTGTCTCAGAAAACCAAAACCAAAACCAAACAAAACAAAAAAATAAAAAACTGGGTGATCTGAAGACACTGGCCCCAATTCTGGGCTCAAAATAGCTAGATGATTTCTTCAGTTTAACCTTCTCAGCTTCATTAACTGCTGCCCTGCACACCCAGGACTCTGGTAGGGGCTGAATAAGATGTGCACAGGAGTCTACTATTAGCACTGGAAAAGTGGGAGAAATTATCCTTCATTCTCCCAGCTCCCTACCCCATCCAGCTGTCGGACCTACATTTTCTGGAAAGCATACCATATGTAGAGAGACAGCCAGACAGATCTGTCGGTCTGTCTGTCTGTCTATCTATAGAGAGAGAGGGAGAGAGAGAGAATGCCTATATATACATGTATCATATATCCAACCTTTTCTATCATGCATTATCTTCTTCAGAGTTAAAAAAGGAATATCCCTAGTTTAGTTTGTACAGCATCTTCTTGGAAGAAGGAAGAAAATTCATGTCTTTTAGTTCTGATGAATTTTCTTATATTATTTCTTTATTAAATTTTCTCTTTCGCTCTTTTTGAAGCTCCTACTAAT
The DNA here is from genome assembly GCA_028451465.1 of Erethizon dorsatum. Taxonomy (NCBI): domain Eukaryota; kingdom Metazoa; phylum Chordata; class Mammalia; order Rodentia; family Erethizontidae; genus Erethizon; species Erethizon dorsatum. Next base: position 16,522,215 of record CM051825.1, read on the forward strand.
AGCACGAGAGTTACAAAAATTTTCTTAATACAGGTATTCGTAGCTTTTCTCAGTTTTGTTTTGTTGTTGTTTTATTTGGTGGTACTAGGGAGTGAGCCCAGGGCCTTGGCACTGAACTACAAGCCCAACCCTTTTTATTTTTTTGAGACAGGATCTTGCTAACTTGAGAAGCTGTCCACACTGGACTTGAACTTGTGATCCTTCTGCCTCAGCCTCCCGGATTACTTTGTTCTCTTATATAGATGTTTAACAGCAGAAGCTGGGCATTGTGGCACATGCACGTAATCCTACCACAGATATTGGGGAGGCTGTCAGGAGGATCATGAGCTCGAGGCCAACCTAGGGAACTCAGCAAGACTCTGTCTCAAAGTCAAATTTTAAAAAAGGGCTGGGCATGTACCTCAGTGGTAGAGCGCTAGTCTAGCATGCTTCAGACCCTGGGCTCAAGGCCCAGAACCTCAGTGGGAAAAAAGGTTTAAAGTTTCTTCTGCTTCCCTCAGTCTCCCATTCCTCTGTGGCTTATTTAAATACCATTATTAGTTTATCTTCTATTTATTTTGGTTCTTTTCATCTTGGAAAAAATACTTCTTCAATGGAGCAACGTTCCTCAGCTGTCCATTCACACTTAAGAGTGAGGCACAGGAAGCCATGCATAGCAGTGCGGGACTCTCCCCAGAGGGTGTCAGGGTGCAGACCCAGCTTGTGCATCAGGGTAACCCTTAGGTGCTCACATTAGCAACTCCAGCCGTTTTCTCAGGTGAACACTCCAACCTTCTTCATGGGGGAGGTAGTTCGGCTGTCAGAGCTCTGGGAGCCAGGGAGGAAAGAGGCCCAAAGAGCCTCACTATTGAACACGTGGATCTTCACTGAGTCCCTCCGGGTTCAATGTACTTGCACCTGTACCCACCTCAAATGCATCTAGGAGATTCAGGCCTTGGTGCCTCTGCCCACACTGCCCAAGGAGCTAGAGCAGAGTAATTACCTGGCAGAGCCAGGATCAGGGGGTCTGTACCTTCCACCAGCCGTCCTACTTTCAGCACTCGTCTTTCAAGGGTCCTGGCACCATGAACCCGGAGCCTTTCTACAATTCCGGGGCGCCCCCAGCACACTTCCTGTCCAAGTCCCCTCCACAGGCTCCAGGCTACTCTGCTCTGTCAGTCAGTCACCACTCACCTGTTCGCTTCTGTCTTCCAAACTGTCCTGCCATGTCTCATCTACTGCTATCTCCTCTTTCATCTTCGTGGATTTCGGAACTATAACTTTCAACTTTATCATCACTTTAGCGAGTTTTTAGTAAAGATAAATGACTGCTCAGTACATTGTGCTAAATGGAAGTTCTATATCAAAACTATTTTGATGTAATTACCCCATTTGATATCTCAACTCTGTGTTGTACCGAAATTACCTGTAGAATAACCAACTTAATAATAAGCCATGTGAATAAGCAGACTACATAAATTGCTTCTGAAAAGTTTCTTTTATAAAGGTACTTCATCCTTTTATATGCTAACTAAACAGGTGAGGGATCTCAGAAAGATTAGTTTATAGGTAAATTTTAAATAATGTCTCATATTTGTTATTTCTACTATTCGTATTTCGAGAAGCAAGTTAACTAGAATTCAAAGTTTCTAGTGATTCTGAGCTAAAAATGCCTGCTCTTAGTTGACCCTTTAAAAATAAAAACAAAACAAACAAAACACCTATCTCTTTTCTTCAATAACCCTGCCAGAAATTCTCATTGCTCTATTTTATGACAGATCATTTGCAAAAGGTCAAGCAGGTTGCAAGTGGTAGAGAAAAATTGAAGCTTAGATCTCCAAGGACTTTTCATAATAACCCAAATTGTATTTCTATTAATAATTTTGAATTAACATATTCCTGCTGGCTTGAAACACCAGAGGTACATGCATGACTGTCCCACTGTGGATTGTACCACCTGATGGGACTGTCCCATGCCACTGGATGGAACAATCATACATGTCCCACTGGTGGTTCAGAGCCGCCCAGCAGCAAGACAGGAATTACGATGGCTCTGTTGTGAACATGTTAAATCAGTAATAATCATTTCAGTGTAAAAATATCACTTAAATTTAAATTCCAAGTCTAATGTCTTACTAGATAATTAAGGTGCAATATGCTTTGGCATTTCTGGACAAATATTTATTTTATGAGGATGCTTTGAGTATTAGCAAATAAATACCTACATATGTAATTTTTTTCAGATGAAGTCTTAGTCAATGATAGAACTAGTTAATTTGAATTTCTCACCCTTGAAATTCCACGCTGAAATTCTTAGGTTTAAAAGAAACTGTGAGGACAGTCGACATTCATTTCCTGCTCACCCTGAGAAGTAGGCAACTTAGAAATGTGGGCCTGTCAGAGTGAGACGGTCACTTTTACTCACCTACAGATTTCAAGTTCCTGATTATAAGCCAGTGGTCCTCAACTAGTACGCCATTTTTCTGACATATTTCAGAGTAACAGTCATTATCAACAAACCTGTTTATCACAGTTAAGTTCATTAAAAAGATCCACTAAGACAATTTTCATTTTATAGCATATAAATTATAATACATTAATTGAAATGGATCTAGGTCACTAGGTGACAGTGAAGAAAAGCATGACGAAATTTCACAGCTCTAAATCTTACTGCTTTCATTTCTACCTAATCATTTTATCAAAATCTGGGATTTGGCTTTATGTATTAAAATGTTATATGCTATTTCAAACAATCAATTTCAACCCATATTGATGAAAAAATCACACTACTCATGTAATTTTTGTATTCAAGTAGCTAGAAAACATACCTGGCATTAAAAAAACAAAATACCTATGTACGTTCTTAACAGTTGCACACTGAATAACCTAAGTCAACCAGTGCTGGCTAGGACCAGCAGAGCACTTACTAGGTGCCAGGCACCACTCCAAGCCTCTTATTTTTTTTTTTTTTTGTGGGTACCAGGGGGTCGACCTCAGGACCTCGCGCGCCAGCAGGCGCCCGTGCTGCTGAGCAATATCACCGGCCCCTTTTTTCGTATGTGGGTTCCGGGACCAAGCCTCTTATTACCTCCACCATGGGATCACCTTAAAGGTACTACTGTCATCCTCAACTTGCAGATGGAACTCATAATCTAGGGTCACACAACTTGCACACAAGCTGTCCAATCTGCTACAAAACTTTCTTCCAAAATTCCCAGCCTTCCTGCCATGTTCCTCAGAATGCTGCTGCACAATGAACTCGCTTCCGTGACTTAACTCCTTCAACAACAGAATATTTGCCTAACTTTTCCTTTAAAACTGGAGACTAGCCTAGCCACCTTCTTCTTGGGTGAAATGTGGAGTTCCTTGTCTCCCACAGGCTGATCTGGAAATCTAGGTCACGAGGCTCACCCACTCATTCGAAAGTCCTTCCATTCTGAATGCTGCCACACATCCTCCTGTAATGTCCACGAGCCAATAAAGTTGACAGAAGCCTTCTCCAGAAGGACTCACACATACACAAATTGTGTGAACAATCTGACCCAGCGCATCCCCAGCTCTTCAGAAGCCCTTCCATGTAGAGTCCGCACGGTCTCTCCAAATGTAGATCTTCAACCATCCAAAGGAGAATCACATGGAAAGCCTGTCTGAGGCAATACCACTGGAACGGATTTTGGTTTGGGCTGCCCAGTGATGGAGGGCAGCAGTCTGCTTTTTGTTGTTGATGTTACTGGAGACTGAACCCAGTGCCTTAGCACTGAGTTACTTCCTCAGCCCTCTATTTATTTATTTTTAAATCCTTTTTCTTTTGGTTTTTTGAGACAGGGACTCCCTATGTAGCTCAGGCTGACCTCAAACTTGCAGTGATACTCCTGCCTCAGCCTCCCAAGTACTAGGATTTCAGGGACGCACCACCATGTCTGGCTTATTTTTAAAATTTTGAGACAGGGTCTTCCTAAGTCACTAAATTGTCCAGGCTGGGCTTGGACTTGCTATCTTCCTGCCTCAGCCTCCCAGAGCGCTGGGATTACAGGCGCATACCCAGCTAGCGGTCTGTATTTTAAACCATCTCCCCAGGTGATTCCTATGACTCCTTATCAACTCAAGCTGAATACAATCACTGTGTATCACAAATATATTAATAAAAAATTTTTTTAAAAGAAAAGATGCATCCCTAAGGATCTGAAGAATTTCTGCCCTAAAACACTCAGTATGCACTTCTGTCCCACCCTGTGGCATTATTTTAGAAAACTTCTAACAGCAATGTGATAATCTACTACCTCCACACATTTTTTAATGTCTTGTGTGTCAGTGACCAGCCCCTCCCATCCACAACAGCAGCTCAATCATCAACTCTGAACTATTCAACTCATCAGTAATTGTAAGAGCAACAGTGTGCTCTGTCAACCTCTCCATCTCCTCCCACCAAATCTATTCTTCAGCCTCAGCTGCCTGCCAACACAGCCAGCCAGTCTCATGCCTTCTCACCAGTACCACAGATGTACCGGCTGTGGGCCTCAGAGGTTTCCCCCAACTTCCAGCCCTGCTCGAGATGGCCACAGTGGGGCCAGGAGGCCACAGCTGGATTAGCAAGTTACTGCCCCTCAAACTTCTCTTCCATTTCCAGTTCAGGCTGGCCTGGGATAATCATCATCATTGCCACTAATACCCACAGAGCACTAGTAGAATTAGATAACAATCACCCTATTCAACCTTCACAACTCCATGAGACCAGTACATTATTATTCCCATGATAAAACAATGACACTGAGGCCAAGAGAGATTAATCTGCCTAAGGTCCACACGGCTAGTATGTGACAAAAGTGGTGATTCAGACGCATCCAACCCCTCTCCACAGCCTGGGCTTGGGTTGCTTCTCTCTCAACTCTATTGTTAAAAAGCAAGAACAGGAAAAAGCAGCATGGCTGGGTGTGGTGGCACAGACTTGTAATCCCAGCACTTGGGAAGCTGAGGCAGGAGGATTGCTGTGAGTTCAAGGCCAGCCTGAACTGCATAGCAAAACCCTGCCTCAAACAAACAAACAACCCAAAACAAAGAAAGGCAGCTCAGTCACTTGCCATTGGGGAAAAATTAGGCCCAGGCAGCTACTGTCAGAACCCTTGCCTTTTGCTTTGCTTCCTTCCACCTTCACGCTGGAGATGCATGTCTCTATCCTTGGCATTTTACAACTCATCTCTATGAAACGACAACAGTCAGCAATTTTAAAAAAAGTTCTAGAAATCTGTTATTAATGAGCTTTACAGGTTGAAACCTCAGTACTTTATCAGTCCAAATTTATAAAGAATAGAACGTAAAAGAAGTGTGAAAACTTTGAGATTGAACAGGAATACTCCGATTTTTAAACTTACCTCTTACTTTTCTTGTAATTCTCCAGGTGCTGGGACTGCACATGTTTGCATCTTTCTAACTCACATCGCTGACACAAATCCTCCAGATGAAGCAGGTGATTTTCTACCTCCTCAAAACTGGCCTCTAGATGAGCTAAAAGTATGTAAGATAAAAAGAAGAAACACATTGTCAAGAGTCAGAATTCCTGATAATGAAGAAAGTGTCAAAAAGGCAAAAGTTTAAACTGTTGAGATTGTTTTGCATTTGCTTAATAATCCTTATTAAACTTTCCTGAAGCAACATTAAAGGACACTTCGAAATTATTTTTTGAGTAGATTTCAACCATTTTCAAGACATACACGTAATTTTCCAAAATACTTTAAATACTTTATTAACCAGGATGATGAAGAAATAAACTACCTTGATTAATCTTATATCTTAATGATCCTGTACATCACATGTGAATAAACAATTTTCACATCCTGCGAATACAGCAAAATATAATTAATACAAATTATACCAACATAATTTAATATTTATGACTTCAAGTACTTCAGCATTTGTTTTGCCTCCGTCATACTGCAGACATAAATCTCCAAGGCACAGGAGCTATGTACAAATACTTGGGAGGCTGCTAGGCTCGTCAGTGGGTGGGGAGAGCCACAGCGCTGTCTGCTAGGAGACTGGTCTTTCATTACACTACTCTGTCCCACACCACAGAGCTCTAAAGCTTTACTGGAACACGAAGATCATCTGGTCAAATCCTTCACTGAAAAGATACAAGACCAAAGCCTGGAGAAACTAACCCAGCACCTCACCCAACACCGCACAGCTAGAGAAGGGACGCTGGAATCCATACCAAGTTGCTTCCATTATTATGATTTCTAGTTCATAGGATGCTAAGTGAACTGACTTCACAGGTGTAGGGACAAGGACTACACAGAAGAAAAGTTTAGAGGTCAAAGATTTTAGAACTCGAATGGCCTCATGACCATTTACTGACCACCCACTGACACCTGCCCGTCACTGGGGAGATGACAGGCCTGGTGTTCACGGAGTGTACCACAGAGGGACACAGACGCCAGGGGCAACACAGCTAGAGAGCAAAGGGCGGAAGCTCACAGGAATGGCATCTAACATGCGGGGTGAGCTCGGCAGGGATGGCTCCCAAGTCGGGAAGTGACAGTGAGCCCCGCACCATTAGAAGATCTTAAGTTTACGAACATAGCCCAGAGATAAGTTACAAGTATGAGTCTGCTGGGAAAAAATGAAAGTATTATTGATATTTTGATCTATTAGACCCATAGAGCTTGTTTGCAATATGATCATTACTGGTCAACAAAATTTTTATTTTATTTTATTGGTGGGGGTGGTTAAGACGGGGTCTCGCTATGTAGCCCAGGCTGGCCTCCAACTCCTAATCCTCCTGCCTCAGCCTCTGGAGTGCTGGAATTACAGGCATGCTCTACCATACCCAGCATAGATCAACAAAATTTTTGGTTTTAAATGACATTTATAAAATTTCATCTATGAAGAAAACTGGAAATACCCTGGGGACGGCAGAGCAAAGACAAGCTGGTTGTGCAGCCTTCTAGTCCAGGGCTCACTTACATACAGTAGCCACAACATGATCCCTTCGTTTCCGTACTATACTTCCACAGGACCTTCTGAACTAGCTCTTTTAGCACCTAGATTAAGGGCAAAATCCTCGACTTTCACCCTGCAATGCTAGGACATTAAGATGCAAATTTTGCCTGTTTTTAATTCATCTTTCTTTGGGCTTGAAATACATATTCTAATATCCTAAATTTTGACCCTACTAAATATTTAGGCTTACAAAAACTCCCTCTTCTATTTGGTAGGACCAAAGACATAAAGACATGAATTTTGGAGAAGAAATTTTTACTGAAAAATGAAAATGTGATGACAACTAGTTTAGCAGTTCTTTTTAAAGACATTTCAGGTGCTGACTTTTATCATATTAATGTGTCACTGCAAAACACTGGGATGTCTGGAAGAGGCTGATAAAAAAACAGCTCATGCTGGTTTTGAATCTGTCTTTGGGGCCACATAAAACAGCCAATATACAAGATTATGGAATGTCTAAATAAAACATTATGCAAAAATCTAAATTTTAATCAATGAATAATTATATCTAAGATTTTTAAAAATTATAAATGGTACATAAAGAATTTATGTAAAGAAAAAGGCAAGATGGTGTTATATTAATTGTATTTACATATTTAAAATTTTTTATTAAATAGAAAAATGACTAGGTGACAGCCTGGGAGCTAGTACTATAGTACCAATACTGAAAAAGCAATACTCAGCTCTTTCTGTTGTAACTAGTTTGACACGGTCCTAAAACACACAAAAGGGCTAGGGATATAGCTCAGTGACACAAGCGCCTGCCTGGCAAGTGCAAGGTCCTGAGTTCAGTTCCTGGTACCGACACACACACACACACACACACACACACAGAGACTATCATAACTAATATACTGTTTAAAAGGAGATCTCGCTTTGCTTAGTGATAAGAACTAGAATTACATTTAATACATTTAACCCTGAGTGACTTGGTTCCTTGGTAACAAGCACACGCTCTTGCCATCTGGAGAACCCTGCTCTGCCCCTCACGAGAGATGTGATGTGGCATCTCATCAAGTGAAAGGGGCTAACAGCACACACCTTACAAAGTTGTCAAAGGGATTAAGTGAGCCAAAGTACCTAAATTTAGCACTGACAGTAGTTAAATGAATATACAAACATGCAAATGGAGAAAACTTCTAATAAAGATTAGCTAAATTTTATAAAGTCACTTCAAACTTTTATCCCTGTTGACCAATATAAACAAGATCTATGGATTGATCACAGTATCAGTAACATTTTCATTTTTTCCTGATAAACTCATATACAGTACTTATAAATCATACTGTGATGTATCTTCTTAGATTTAAGATCCCCTTTATGTAAGGGGAATTAGATTTCAAATGATTTTTTTAAAAGAAAATAAATAATGGAGTCATAACTACTCTAGATTAGATAATGTATAATGTTCTTTTTACATCTTTAATTTTTATTTGGACCGATGGCAATTTCCATTCAGATTCTGGCTTTGTTGGTTGACTACAGAGCTAATGGGGCCAAGAGCTTGAATGAAGTCGATCCTCAGGCAGGCCAGTTAATTTCTCATGGACTGAATTCTGTTCTAGGCACAAACTTTACTTGGTGTGCCAGTCACTCTTCTGTTAATGACGGGGGACCAGGTGTGAGTGCTTTAGTACTAACTTGGAGTTCCTAATGAGAAGGAAAGAAAGAAGCATCCTTCTGAACAGGCTGACGGCATCAAGGTTTTTGGTTTTTTTCTTTTTTTTTTTTTTTTTTGCTGAATGGCAAATTTAAGGATGCCTAGGGTAGTCAGTAGTCACTTAACTGTCACCCCCAAATTCATATTTATGTTCTCCCCTTTAAAAAGCTGCAAAGGCCCACAAGTCTTTTCAGAAGTGAATTAAAACTCCTTAGCTCAGCACTCATGGAACCTATCACTCTCTGGCCACAACCTACTGTAAATCCCACCACTGCTGTCCTTCACATACTCTTCCTACCTCACAGCAAAAGAGAACCACTCACCATTCCAGGAAGGGCTCCTAGTCCTGCCTCCTTGCTTCACCTGTCTCTGAAGTGCACCCCTTTGCACCGCCATCTGTATCCAAGGGCCTGGGACTGTGCTAGCCCTGCCGCCAGCACACAAGCTCTCTCCCTCCTCTGTGCTTCCAGACTTTGAACCTCACACAGGATTCATCTTCTCACTGACATCGTATGACCACCTGTGTCCTGTCATGTTAGGAATCAGTACAGGACTTAAGGGTAAATACTGTATTCTTGCATAGTTTTAGGTCCTAATAGCTAGTCTACTGAATTCCATTAAGAATGACTTGTGGTGATAAAGTGACTCTATTAATCTACAACATAAAAAAAAAATCAAGAAAATAAATCTGTGATACGTGTTCATCTAATTTAAATATTAAGAGCTTATGATAGGGCCGGTGAGATAGCTCAGCGGCATAAGTGCCTGCCTGGCAAGCGTGAGGTCATGAGTTCGACTTCCGGTACCCACATACGAAAAAAGGGCCGGTGATATTGCTCACCAGCACGGGCGCCTGTTGGCACGCGAGGTCCTGAGTTCAACTCCCAGTACCCACCAAAAAAAAAAAAAAGAGCTTATGATAAATTTTGTAAAAGACTAATACAAGCATGAGCAGAGAACTTAGAAAACATTAAGCAACATGACGATACTTTATTAGTAATATTTATGTCAAACCAGGCCACATTATCAGTGAGTTAAAGCAATGAGAATTTTCCATTTTAACTCTTAAGAAGTTTGAAACCAGTAACAAAATATAGAATTATATTTAAATACAAGTTTTCATCCATTTTATATTAAAAACTTTAAAACTCTTAAATTATTACAACCACATACATATGTACTCCAAGTATTTATATTGAATTTAAACTGGTAGAAATGTTCCTTTCACAACCTGCTCACTTCCTATAGGAAAACCAGTTGCATATCTGAGTAAATTCAGTAAGCAACTTAGAATTCATGTACGTAAAACACCAGCAGGCCTCTGCATACAAACACACCTTTACAAGGACCTCAAGCTGCACCACTTTGCTGGCTATAACAGCAGCATACGTCTCATTTTAGTGATCAGTGGAAAAGATAGGTGGAATTTTATTGTGAGAAGCCATGTGGGAATACCTGACAGCTGTGCAGGAAAGAGCTCCACAAATCTTCGTGAGAAGATTGTCCCAAAGGAAGAGCAATTCTGCTTGGAATTTTTCTTTGTGCCATTTGTTTCAAGTACATATTATCTGTAGTGTAGCTAATGATATAAGAAGAATGAAGGAGCACACTAAAATTAATTATTTTACACCTAATGAGTTCTTTTCTAACAAAATAATTAGCCTTATTGAGCAAAGAAATCTTCTTAGGCTACAAACCTATAGGTCACAGAAGCAAGGAAATAAAGATCACAAGACTCTTCAAATGCTGACATTACACTTTTATATATTAAGGTAATAAGCACATAGTGATAATAAGGAAACTTTAACAGGTGTATTAACTTGCAAAAGCCATTATGGAACAAATGAGATCTATGTGGTAGACTAAAAGATGTGTAAAGAGAGTCAATGTCCTCTTTGAAGGGTCTAAACTCAGAAAGTAACCTGACAATAAGATCATCTAGTTCATGAAATAACAGCTGTGCCAGTCCCCCTATTAGATGTCTTCTTAAATTCTGTATGGAAGAAAGCAAAACAATGATGTATTAGGCAGGTCAGATGGAAAGAAAGACACAAGCTCAGTACATGTCTGCCATTCTCTGACATCAATGTATTACCTAAGAACTAACAGAATCTTCTGTTATAGAGGAAGGAATAATCTTATAAAATAGGTTATACAAAATAAACTAACAGAAAATTGAGACAAGCCCTCAATGGTTTAAGCTTCAATAAAGTAATAGTATTAGACTACCCCCTAGTGGAAATTCAACAGAATTCAATAAATACAGTACTTTGTAAACGTGTTTTCCTAGTTTTATGATAAAACTCACACCGGTTATTTCAAGAATAAGAAAGCAGGGCCGGTGAGATGGCTCAGTGGCGTAAGCGCCTGCCTTGTAAGCGCGAGGGCCTGAGTTCGACTCCTGGATCCCACATACGAAAAAGGGGCCGGTGATATCGCTCAGCGGCACGGGTACCTGTTGGCGCGCGAGGTCCTGAGGTCGACCCCCCGGTACCCACAAAAAAAAAAAAAAAATAAGAAAGCATATAGAATCTGGATAAAAAGACCGCACTTCATCCTTAGGCAGTGTCTTTCAATGCACAGACTACTACATTGTTCACCTCTCTATATTTTCATGCTGTGGCTTGCATTCAAAACTGTTCTCTAGCACAAACTAAACTGCAAAACATCCAAACTCTACTGTCACAGAAAATGGTTTTGTAAATTTGTGAAGGCCAGAGAGTCTCACTAGCTTGTCAGCATGCGGATGGTTTATACCAGCCTGGTTCATCGCAGAGCTAAGAACAGCACCTGGCCCACAGCAGACATCTACTACACACTGGGCACTCAGCTAAGTGCTTTGCATTTGTCTTAGTTACTTTTCTTGTTGCTGAGACAAAATACTGAAACTGATTTAGTAATCACACATCCTTAATCCCAGCATCACACACTCTAGACCAGCCACCTCTGAAAAAGCCCCACCTATGACCACATGAGGCTTTGGGGGGACATCTAGACCCAAACCATAGCAGCCTTTGTCACTCATTTAATCCTCCAGCTACCCTATGAGGCAGGTAGTTGTCTCTTAATGAACTGGTTTCAAGACCTCCGGGGAAACCTAAATTCTTGGATGCTCAAGTCTCTTATATGAAATGGTACAGTATTTGCACATAACCAATAGTCATACTATTGTGTACTTTAAACCATCTCTAAATTACTTATATTAACACAATACAAAAACATGTAAATAGTTGTTATACTGTATTGTGTATGGAATGACAGGAAGAAGTCTACACGTTCAATGTATGTACAATTTTTATAGTGAATATTTTCTACATGCAGTTGGTTGAATCTGCACATGTTGAACCCACAGATATGAAGGGCCAGCTGTGCTCTGACCCTCATTTTGCAGATAAGGAAACTAAAGCTTGGAGCAGTGAAGGAATCCGAATGGGCCTCAGAACAGGAAAGTTTTGGAAATGAGAAACAATCCCAGATCTGAGTTCTTAACTTGTTTTCTGGTTTCTTGCATACCTTTATTCTTTTTTTCTTAAATGACAAGGCTTACCAGTACGTAATTATCAATTAAACAGGCTTTTTCATAAGCTGGATGGATCACATCTATAAAAAAATCAGTACGAATGGATTAGCCATTGTTACTTAATTCCTGACGGGCTAGGTAACCAGGAGTTATATTTATTAAGCTTCAAGATAGCACAGCTAAAAGCATCATCAGAAGTCTGAATTGCTCATATAATATAAATCCCTTACTCTTTAATAAGGGCAGACCCTCCAGAGAGTAAGAGGTAAGCAGCTGGGAAAATGGAGCAATTGACTGGATATCGTATTAGCTCTGACAGGCAAAGCGTAAAAAATTCAAAGTTAAGGTCAGTTACTATTTTTTTCTAAGTTGCTTCTATTTTTTATTATTGCTTGACTTATTAAGACTTGTAACATTATGTCTAAGTATTTACAGGTGATGATAGGAGATATTTTGAGATTACCAAAAGGAAAATTTTGAATAGCATAAGAACTTTTAAAACACTAAATGCTTCCTATCCAGTGTTGCAAAAACTTATTAAAATGAATTCATAAAGATGTTTTTATTAATTTCCTTTGAGATAGGGTCTTGCTATGTAGTCCAGCCTAGCCTTGAAGCCACTAAATGTAGCTTCCACTGGCCTTGAACTTTCTCTCCTCCTGCCTTAGCCTCCCAAATGCTGGGATTATAGGCATCACCATCATGTCCAGCTGACAAAGATCTTTTTAAAACTTAATACACAAAATCTGGCTTCACAGTGGTTTCCAGTTGTAGCAGAAACACTGATTCCATGAAACTTAAGTTGCTTAGCTAACTGTCTCACAATTTCAAAATCTCTCTCTGAGCTTATTCCAGGTCAACAAATATTAGGTCTCTGAAATTCCAAGTTTTCACTCACTATTTTCCAGTCATTTATTAAGTACAAATATCAGGCAAGTAACAGCAATAAATTAAACCCCAAAGGTAGTATATATTTATAACATTAATAAATAATTTAGCATATATGTGTATGTGTACATACCGAACATCTAGATTTTAGATGTATCTTCTAAGCAAATTGAATTAACTCTCCAAAAAGAGCTCAGTATAAGTTAGACATAGACTGGGGGGTGGGGGTATAATTTATTTTGAAGTGATTATCTGTCCAGAATAATATCTCAGAGAATTCTTTAAGCATTAATTTGCCCTTATTGGTAGATGTCTCAGATTAGTAAAGAGAATTCAAGTGAGCATTTGGGAAGCCCATCTAAGTCCATTTAAGAAGCCAAAATGTAGCTTCTAAAAAGTTCATGTAACCCTAAAAGTCAAATTTTTTCAAGATATTAAAATCTTAATTGGGCATGAAAATACAGTATATTCTAAGGTGTATAGACTACACTTCCTATATAGAATTAACTATGAAAATAATACTTGTGGCAAAATGTATGTAATCAATAGAGTGGTATTAAATAACTATTTGTAAACTATTTTTGCTGGAATTAAAAAAAAAAAAAAGAGGGAGGTTACTACAAATGAAAAGCAAGTGACTCAGATATAGGTAGATAAGCTAAAAGAAAGTGGCTAAGAAGAAAACTCCAAGCATCTTGAGGGCTATTTCCACTAGTTAGTTAACCCAGGCTGGGAAGGACAACAGCGCCACCTTCAGGAAGTCAACAGTGCGGAGAGGCCCCACAGTCGTTTTCCATTTCTCCTAGAACCCAGCCTCTCTCTTCCATGCCTTGCCTTCAGAATAACAACTCTCCCCACCCCGAAGTCTCTGTAATAGCAGGGGCTTGAAGAGGACCGTTCAAGGAGGCCGAGTGACAGCTGCCATCCTACTCCCTCATCACCCACTGAGGAGCGTTCCACTGTGGCTGGTATTCTTTTTTCTTTTTGTTTTGATGGTACTGGGGTCTGAAACCAGGCCCTTTGCACTGAGCTACATCCCCAGCCCTATTATTTGTTGAGGCAGGGTCTCACTGGATTGACTAGACTCCCTAGATTGAACTTGTGATTCTTCTGCCTCAGCCTCCCAGAGTCCTGGGATTGCAGGTGCATATCACAAGGCTCAGCTGTGGGTCCATGTCTTATTAATTGTGGGACTCTGAGCCAGTCACAACCTCTCCAAGTCTTCCTTTATCTGTAAAGTGGGGATAATAAAAGCTATGCTTTATAGGGTTCTTGTGAGGGTTAGAGGTAATATCTATAAGTACCTAACAAACTCTGCTATAAATGTTGGTGATTATCACTAGCAACAGTATTCCAAATATCTTTTGCCTATTTTTTTCAGACACAAAAAACAACTTTTATGATTCACTACCTCCTTCATAAATTAGTTGTGTGTTGTTTTAAGGTAATATTGAAAAATAGGAAGAGATGATAGGGACATTAACCTTCTCACCTGTAAGACTAGATTAGGTTATTTCCTATAGATATCTCCTACTTCACTAAGATCTTAAACTTAGTTAGAAAACAATGCTGAGTAAAAATTACAGAAGGCCATTGTTTGATCTAAGCTCCTATATGAGGCTCCAACAGATCAGGCCAAAAATAAAAATGGAGTTGCTCATGTTAAAGTTCCACAGCACTAAACTGAAAGCTGTTTATCTGATTTAAAAAAAAAAAAAAAAAGAAAGAAATCAAGATTAGAAAAATAAAAGCTAAATTCCCTAAACAGGCTAGTTTCAATTGACACAATAATGAAGTACCTTCTACTTTAATCCTTACACAAAAATATAACCTGAAGTAACCTAATGTAAACCAATCATTTGGAGAGGAGGGGCAAGGTTTCACTATGTTGTTCAGGCTAGCTTTGAACTTACTATGTAGCCCAGGCTGGCCTCAAACTCATGGCAAGCCTCCTGCCTCAGCCTCCCAAGTGCTGGGATTATAGGTGTGTACCACTGTGTCTGGCACCCATTCATTTTTCTATTGTTCTGTCTCCCTCTGCCCACCCTCCAAAGAAAATTTAAAATGACCAATCTGCTTTTGTTTTTGCATCCTTCAGCTCTTTTTATTTGTTCTATACACCAACCCCTTTTTCAGCCCATTAGAACACTTTATTTCATGGAATGAAGCGTCACCCAACTCCAGAATCATAAATAAAACCTATCAAGATTGTCATGATTTTGTCTTTTGATAATAGTAAGCCACAATATTATCCTTAGATGTTATACTGTCAAAAATAGACAATTTTCTGGATATAAAGACAAAGAGTCTCAACATAATCCATCCAAATGAAAACAACAAAAACAAATTTCCACAAAGTCTAAATTTAGCCAAACAGGTACCTTCATTTAAATAGATTTGCTTGCTTTCTTTATCAGTATGAGGTGGAAAAAAAAAATCATTCTGCGAGACATGCAGACTTAAATTTTAAAAGCAACATCTTTTGGAACACATCCTCCAGCCAGGGCACAGTCATGCTAATTCTCTTTATTTTCTACACTTACACTTTTAAACTAAAAAACCTAAGTCACAAAGAATCCTGGGTCACCTTACCAATCAACAAAAATCGTGTTTCCTGAGCTGAACTGTGGCAGAAAACAATAATATCTTTCAGAAATATTTCTACACTTTAAATCACTTCCTGTCTAATCCTTAATAAGACTATAACACTAACTACAATTCACTATTTTCCAAAAAAGCCCATTAACCAAGAATTTAATGAATTCTTAGAAAGCTCTGAAATTAGACCAAGTCCTGTGGAGACCGTTTTCATTCCTAAAAAGTGACGTACAGCTACTAACACCAAACTTACCCAGATTTGCTGTCATGGATTCCAAGTCTGCTATTAAACCTGGAAGCTGCTGCAGCTGCTCCTGCAACTCAATCAGGCTCGTCGTCTTCTTCTCCCAGTGCACGGAGAGCATAACCACCTCGCTGTCCACCAGCTGCAACAGAGGCCAGAGGGTAAAGGGAAAAAACCCTTAGGTACAAAGGTATTACAGTCAGCGCGATGAGATTCGGTCTGTGTGGTTTTTAACAATCCTCTATTGAGTACAGAAGTTGTTTTCCTTTTTAGAAAGAAACCAACTTAATATTCAATACAGGAAACCTCAAATTACTGCTTATATCAGTGCATCTTACCCCACAGAACAGAGTTCAAAAATGACCTTAGAAATTACTTCTAAGTATACCCTGTTTTTAAGGAAACCATTCATTAGAAAATCCAAACCTAGAAAAAAATAAAACAAAAACCTAGCACTAACAATCAGAAAATAAAAACAAATCCAAAACCTAATTAACAGGCAATTATTTACTTTACAAAAGGAATTCTTAGAAAAGTTCTCTAGTACATTTTTAATGTACTATGATAAATTTACATTTAAATAGAACACTTCTCACATAAAGGTAAATGGTTCTACACTTTGAAGAATTACTGGAGCTAACGGTCAATTCTAGAAAAAGAAGAAAAGGATTAAGTTAACAAAGAAGGAGGGCCGGTGAGATGGCTCAGCGGCTTAAGCGCCTGCCCGGCAAGCGCAAGGGCCCGAGTTCAACTCCCGGATCCCACATACGAAAAAGGGGCCGGTGATATCGCTCAGAGGCACGGGCGCCTGCTGGTGCGCGAGGTCCTGAGGTCGACCCCCCGGTACCCACAAAAAAAAAAAAAAAAAAAAAAAAAAAAAAAAAACAAAGAAGGAACTGAGATGTAAAAAGTCATAATAACACGGTTGAGAGATACCAGACTAGCCTAAGATAATTCTTACTTCTTTTCCTGAAGACTAAAGAAAATAACAGGCATCAGTTTCTCCCAGACAATTTCGGTGTTAACATGATGGGAGAGGAAAGGACCTAGAATAAGATGTAGAAGGAGCAGGAGAGGTCAATGACCAACAATAAGCAAGAACTGTGAGAAACACCCATATCCTATACGATAAAAATAAACAGTTGCAAAATCCACTGTGTAACAGAAGAAAATACATTTGAGTTTTCTATGCAAAATCAGTTAATTAAAAAGGAGACAATTTACACTTCACAAGACTAAGATTCTTTAAGAGTTAAAATCTGAATACAACTGACTAAATATCAATAAAATAGGAAAGAAATTTAGAGAAATGAATACATCAAAGTAAGATATGAAGTTATTTGTATGTGGTGCTAGTGTTTTGTTCCCATATTTTAATATAGCAGGATTCTACAACTGGAATAAAGACTTGAGCTGTAACATAAATGCCACTGTTCTTCAGACAGCACTGAGGGAGAACCATACAATCTCACGTTCAGGCCCCATCTGACACCACACTTTACACAGAGTTTTTTGTTTTCGTTTTTTTGAGATGGGGTCTTGCTGTGTCTTCCCAGGCTGGCTTCAACCTCATGGGTTCAGCTGAGCATGGTGGCACAGGAGGCATGTGCTGAGGCAGGAGGATCTCTGCAAGTTCAAGGCCAGCCTGGACTACACAGTGAATTCAAGGCCAGCCTAAACCACAGAGCGAGACCCTATCTCAAAAAGACCAAAACCAAAACAAACTTGTGGGCTCAAGGGATCAGCCTACCTCAGCCTCCAGAGTAGCTAGGACCATGGGTGTGTGCCTTTAAGTACTGTGTACTTAAAGGTGCCTACTGTCAACCAGTCTTTATAAAAATTTCTGAAAATAGCTTTAAAAATACTGAACACTGCTGACAGATACAGCTGCGATGCCATGAGGACAAAACGGATAAGAAAAGATCTCACTACACAAAGCTCATTTCTAACATTCAACCAGTGTCTTGAGGAAAACTTAATATACTTAACCTGGTACCTGGCATATCTTTTAAAAAGCATGTTAAATCTTCTGTGGTTAACTGGGTAACACCTGAAAAATCTTGAATAAACAATTCTTAAATACTAACCATTTCTTACCAAAAATTAAAGTACAACATACTCATATGTTAAAACTTAACAGCTGGGCTGGGGGTTTAGCTCAGTGGTAGAACACATGATTAGCATGGGCCCCGGGTTCACAATCCCTGCCACTGCAAAATGAATAAAGAAAGCAAGCTTGAGGATTTAGTTTGTACTTTCCACAAAACTGAAAATTACATTCTGACTATAGACTAAAAGATACTTTTTATAGGGTTCTTGTGAGGGGACAAAGAACACAGGAGAGTACACTAAAATACTTAGTATGAAAGAATGAGAGGTTGAGTGGACGCTTTAAAATAATTATCAATAATTATAAGATAATCCACATTTTGATTATTTTTATATGTGCCAGGACCTGTGCTAAGCAATTTGCACATATTATCTCATTTCAACCACACAGCAACCCTGTAAACCAACAATATTACCCTAACTTACAAATGAAAAAACAGGTATCATGAAGCTAAATCCCTTTCCAAAGGACCACCGTAGACCTATATTCTCTTCCAAGGAATTGGACAATAACCCCATTCCTTTAATTAACATACTGGGGGTTGTGCTATTGGAGTATATGAAAGGAAGAAAACTGAAAATCTAACAAAAGAAAGCATTCAGAAACTTTACTGTTATCTACTCATCTTAGTATTTGTAATTTTTAATTTAATAATAAAAAATAATCTATCTCCAGAAGTTCAGTTTTTTCACCTCTAAGTAAACAGCCCTAAATAAACCTAGCTTCAACACCAGGAGAACAAATTTAAGCAGCAAGACAAAGGCAGAGTAGTTCATTCCTAAATCCCTTTTAGTGCACTGAGGTTAGGAGAACAAAGCCACAGCAGGAAATATCAGCACTTGACAATGTGGATTAATACTAGCACCTTACTGCGTATATGTTATGTTTGGGTCTTAACTCTCCCCCAAATGCCTACATGCTAAATGCCTGGTCCCCATCCTGTGGCACTACTAGGAGGTGGTGGAGCCTTTAGGAGGTAGGGCCCACTGGCAGGAAGTTAGGTCACGGGGGTGGGGGAGGTTGCCCTTGAAGAGGGTATTAGAACCCTAGCCTTTTCCCCTCTCTTTGATACTGGTGGTTGATCCCGGGGGCTTTGCATGAGCTACACCTCCAGTCCTTTTATTTTTTATTTGGAGACAGGGTCTCATTAAGTTGCTCAGGATGGGCTTCAACTTGCAACCTTCCTTCCTCAGTTTCCCAGAGTGCTGGGATTATAGGTGTGACCACCATGCCCGGCAGCCCCCTTTCTCTCTCTTTTGTGTCCCAGCTGCCAGGAGATGAACAAACCCCTACTGGCACATGCTTCCTCCCCCATATACTGCCTAAGGCAACCAGGCCTGGCAGCCATGTACTGAAACCTCTAAAACCCTGAGCCAAAATGAATCCTTCCTCCTTATAAGTTAACTATCTCTGATATTCCGTCACAGCAATGAAAATCTAACATAGTACAAGACTCCACAGTTCAGAGCTGGTGGTGGTTATTTTATTTGATTTCTGAATAACTTAGGTCAGCAGAATAAGTGGTCCTATACCACATTATAGATGAAGAAACAGACAGAGATGAAGTTATTTGTCCCAAGATCAAAACATATTAGTGCAGCAAAAATGAGAAAAGAGGGTTTCCAGCATCCACTTCACTTCAGTTCACTTTCCACCCCAGTCAGAGGAAATCCACCTGAACACAGAGAAGTGAAGGAGTCTGATTCAAGCGGCTTATACTGTCTCAGTATCTCAGATACTGTCTCAATTCTAAGACTCGATACTAAGAATTTGCTTTAAAGGGCAATAGTATAAAATAATTTCTTAAACAAGACTGAATTGTCCATAAGTGTATTTGCCTGGGAGGCAAATAAATAATTTATTTATGTTAATAAATTTAAGAATTTATAACACATATACATATACTGTACGTGTTTTATAGCTTCATCATGCAGCACATGACTGTATCCAGTCTGCAGTAATGCCAGAAACTGACACTCCTCTTTTTTCAGGAATTTCTAGAAAAATGCTAGTGTCTAAATTTCATCATATATATTCCTGTGCTCTATACAACCATTACAGCTTCCACTAATTCAGGCAGATGATAAAGTCAATCTAAATCAACTAAAAGAAAGGGATTTTGACATCAAAAGCACAGAATATTTTATCTCAGGTAACAAAGCTTGAAGTGTTTCAGCTTTAAGATGACAGAGAGTAGTTAGAGTGTTTTGATTCGGGATAACAAAATGACCTAAATTATACTGGGGTTATATTTGTACAACTCTGTCAATGTGCTAAAATCTATTGCATTTTACATGTTAAGTTTGTAAATTGTGTGGTATGCAAATTTTAGTTTAATAAAGTTGTTTTATTTTTTAAAAAATAAAGCTTGAAGTGTGTGTCCCAAATAATTTTAATTACAAGTTCCTTTTATTCATTATACACTCATACGTAATGCCTGAAAAGTTTGTCTTCTAAATGAACTGAGAATTCAAGTCACTAAAATTTTTATTTTTTTGCTAAGCAAATTAACACTTTTAGGTAGACTAAGGAAGGCTAAGCTTTTGTCCAAATAATAAGGAATTCTAGGGCCAGGCATGGTGATGCATGCCTGTAATACCAGCATTCTTAGAGGCTGAGACAGGACGATCACAACTTCAGGTAGGGATTTTGGAAGACCCTGTCTCAAAATTTAAAAATTAAAAAAGGGCTAGGGAGGCAGCCCAGTGCTAAAGGCCCTAGGTTCAGTCCTCTGTACCACCAACACAACAAAAAGGAATTCTCAAAGAGTAGGCAGAATGGGATTCCACCTTATAATTTACATATATTGTAAAGTATCAAACTCCAATATAAAACATTATACCTAGATGAATCAAATATTTACCTGAGTAAGTTACGTGCACTCCAGCCCAATTAAACTACGTTATCCAACTGAGTAATTGTACAAAGTATGCTTTATTCAAGAAGTTTCATAATCAACTACTAAATTCCAGATATCTTATAAAATTATAAACTTTTAAAGGTCTAGCTAGCATTTAACATTCAAAAAGGAAGTTCTAACACAGGTATAAGATTAGCCCACAGATTACCTCTCCAGCACTGGCACATTCTTTGGCTCTTCTGTGAAGTGCTGCCCAGGTATCTTCATACCTAAGAAAATCAAAAAATAATTCAAAATGCAAACATACATCAAGAAAGAAATGTTATTGAAAGATGAATCTCACCAGGTGTGGTGATGCATGCCTGTAATCCCAGCACTCGGGAGGCTGAGCCAAGTGTATTGTTTTGAGTTCAAAGCCAGCCTGGGCTAAATAGTGAGTTCAAGGCCAGCCTGAACTGCAGAGGAAGACACTCTGTCAAAAAAAGGAAAAAGATGAATCTAGAAAATACTGTAGTTCCAGAAAGCAGCCGAAAAAATAATGGGAACGTGTTACAAGGACACAGAAGTCAACCTGAAGGGGCTTCCAGTGGTCAAATATGAGACAATTTGAGCAACAAAACAATGACAGTGATAGATTGTAACTCACAGAATAAAACATGAGTCCACAGTGATATATAATTGAGTAAACAAATGGAAGAGAAAAACTTTAGAATTCCACTTAGTAATTCTAGAAGAAATGATGAAAAGTGAAAAATCATCATTTAGCAAACACATAGAAAAAACTGTCTCAGGAAAGAAATCCAATGGATGTAAAATTAGTGTGTAAGAGTATGACAAGAAACAGGATACCTATACACAATATTCTCAAAGTATCTCCCCACAGGATACTCATTAAATAAAATGTGGAAAATAGAGTCAACAGTGGAGAAACCTGGCAGTTACTTTAACCAAGTGATCAAAATCAAAATGAACAGCAATGAGACATGTTAACATCACATCCCTCCCAATATGGTGCACTGAAAAAAGGACACAAAATTACTCCTCTGGTATTCTTGGCAAAAAGGCACCAACTTGAATTTATTCACTAGGAAAGAGGGGGAAAAACCCATCTTGATGGACATTTTGCAAAATAACTCACCAGTACTCTTCGAAAGTGTCAAAAAGACTCAGAACTGTTCCAGACTAAAAGAGATGAAGGAGACACAGTGACTAAATATAATGTGTGGTTTTGAATTGGATCTTAGTCCACGAAAAAGAATTCCAGTGAGACAAATGATGAAATCTGAATAAGGTTTGCAGTGAAGTATTTACTTGGAATTAAATGTGAATTTCCTGGGTTTGGCTGGGCATGGCGGCACACTCCTCTAATCCCAGCACTTGAGAGGATGAGGCAGGAGGATTTCCATGAATTCAAGGCCAGCCTAGGCTAAATAATGAGTTCAAGGCCAGGCTGAACTACGTAGTAAGACCTTGTCTCAAAAAACCAAAAAAGAAAAAAAATTTTTTAAATTTCCTGGTTTTGGTTTGGGAAGCTGGAATCCTTGTTTTATTTTTGCAACTTTTCTATAAAGTCTGTTATTATCTCAAAATGAAAAGTTAAAAAATAGAATTTCTAAACTATTATCCATATGGTTGTAAAACTTGATTTTTTCATCTTATTTAAAATTCTAGCTATCCAAATGATAATTCTCTAAATAGGAATATGCATTTGATAAATTTATACTGCTTCCCTCTGTTGCTGCAGAGAGATTTTCCTGTTGAGTTTAAATAGGAATCTCAATCGACAATCCCAACAGACTACTGCCAGCATCTACATGTAATGAAAAGCAAGGCAGAAGTCCACATAATCCAGTCCTACTGTCACTGTCAACTAACAGATCAGAAATGTTCTCCAGTGTATCAGATGGTGCAAGCATCAATTAAAATCAACGAGTACAGTGCAGCCTCGACTTATGAACTCAATTCACTCCCGAGGGCTGGCTGTAACTCAAGTGGACAATGGGCAGCTCAGGCTCCTCTACACAGCCTTCGAAGTCCCTCTCCTGTATACAGGCAGATCTTGGTGTCCTTAGACACACTGGCCCAGGAGTTCTCAGTGCCATACAGGAAAGGATGTTGTAATGTTCCTTCCAGAACTCTTTAAGGGTTAAATCTGTATCTGAGACCATCTGGAAGCACAAGCGGCTGGCATTCAGGTCACAACTCAAGACTTTGGCTGTAAATTAAAACTAAAACTCTGGTCATAACCCAAGTTGTTCATGTGTCAGGCTAGTCGTAACTTGAGAATCCACTTATTTATAGAATGTCAGGCACTGTTAGGCACCAGAGTTGCTGAGCTCAATTTTCCTTTTGCGCAGAGGACTTACTGAATGCTGATCACATGTAATCCCAGCACTCTGGAAGGCTGAGGCAGGAGGATCACAAATTCAAGCCAGCCTGGAAAACTTAGTGAGATCTTGCTTTAAAATAATAATAAAAAAATTAAAAAGAAAAGGCTGGGGGTAGAGCTCAGTGCTAAGGCCTTGGGTTCAATCACCAATATGCGCTCCCCTCCCACCTGCTGAATGAATACACGCACTAATTTAAAATTTAAAATTCAGGGCTTCACAGTAAAATCTTCTATCATTATCTTCAATCAACAGAAAAGAGCAAGTTAATTATCACTTCCCATTTAAATTCCAGATCATTCTTTTCCTACTATCCTCCCATTAGTTTCTTTTTCCCCTCTTATCATATTTATGTTTTTCACAACCTCTTTATTATATACCACCCCCCCATCTATCCTTTTATGTCAGCACCTCATTCATGATTTTCCTCTTGTATTTGGCATTGGCATTCTCTAAATAATAATCTAGATTAGCCCATTCGTTCATGTCTCTGCTGTACTGCTATGCTACTCCACACTGTTGGAGAAAGGCAGGCATACTGTCCTTTACAAAGAAACGGTCCTAGTTACTTTTCTTGTTGCTGAGACAAAATACCCAACACCCACAGTTAAAGGAGGACGGGGTTACCGAAGCTCACAGTTTGTAGAGGTTTCAGTCCATAGTTGGCTGGCTCCAAGGCAGGGCATGGCAGAGGGGGCATCACAGAGGAGAAACAGTCCATGGCAGGCAGAAGGCAGGAAAGCAGTGATGTAGCAAAGCAGCAGCAGCAAGTGACCACAGCAGCCCTCTTTCTGTCCCTTGTATTCTATCCAGGCACCCAGAGTAGGCCTTCCCACCCAGAACTATGCCAAACCAATCAGTGGACTAATTTAGTAATTACACACCCTTAACCGCATCACACACTCTAGATCCAGCCATCTCTGAAAAGCCCCACCTATGACCGCCTGAGGCTTTGGGGGGACATCTAGACACAAGCCATAACACCAACCTTGCACAGGCCTTAGCTGGCACTCAAGGTTTTTGATTCATTCCTATTAGTTGCTCCCTGAAATCCACACAGCAGCTGATATATATTTCATGTAGCCTAAAATTCATCTCTATCCAATCACTTTCAACAGATGGACGACCTTATTGCACTATTTTACTGGGATGAAGGCCCTGGATATAACCTCCTTCAATTTTCCTGCTTTCAAATATCTTTAAAATCACAAATAAATGATGAAAAAAATAAAGAAACCACATTCATAAAGCAATAAATCATTCACTAAATTACTGAACATGTTCTCCACATGTAATAGTGGAACTAGTGGAAGAGTTCACAATATAGTTAAGAAAATCAATATGCACATGATTACCTTCCAAGGCAGACAACGCGAAGTGCTAATTATACAGCACTAGAGCTACAGGAATACAGGCTTTATTGGTGGTACTGCAGTAGGGACTGAATCCAGGTCCTTGCATTGAACCTAGGCAAACATTCTGCCTAGGAATGAGCTATACCCCCAGCTGCAGGAGACTAATCCCTAACTCTGGTGCGCTACCCTGGTTAACAAGTTATGACTGAGAGGCCAGAGGGGAGACGCAGAGTGGGAAGCACCAGGACTATCCCCCGGCCTGGTCACAACTACTGACAGAGCCTGCCCGATGAAACAGGAGTCTACTGAAGGCTTGCAATTTCTAGGGGAGGCCTGGGTGGAAAACTGATGTTAATTTTGGTCAATTTCAGCTGTTGGCACAGTAGCAGCAACCCGGCCCCCTCACCTCCAACCCCGGGGCAGACAGCCACACACCGGTTTCTAAGCAGCTCCCAAGTGGCTTGTGGGAGCCAAGGCTGACAATAAGGAGTCTGTCCTCCAACAACTGAGCATCTGTGCCCTAGTCACTAACTGCTGCCTCTGATCAGGGAAATGCAGACACACAGGCAGCCACAGTTACAAATCCTTCTCCTTCCTGCTAAAGAGACTTTCAATGGATTTCAAAGACCAGCACCTGGTTTTTGTTTCCCTTCATGTTTTACTGTCTCCTCTTTGGGAGCCAGACATTTAAGACCTAGGACATTCAAAAGCAATCACATATATGGGGGAATTTAGAACGTCATCATACAAGTCCAGTGAAAGGGACAGGCTCAGGAAAGACTGAGGAAATCACAGCTTTACACCTCAAGCTGAACACCAGCACAGAGACTGCAACCATCAAAAACGAACGGCAAACCTGGGGGGTGGGGGAAAATCTGATCTCCAACATGACCATGGTTTATAATTCAAATCTCCAGTTAAGAGTTTACTAAAAATTTTAAAACAACAGGGGTGGGGGTATAACTCAGGGGTAGAATACCTGCCTAGCATGCATTAAGCCCAGTACTGGGGGAAAGAGACTTTGTAACTGAAATGAAAAAATTACTAGAGGGATTTGAGCAGGCAGAAGAATCAGTATGCTTGAAGATGGGACAACTGACATTATCAGTTTGAGGAACAGAAAGAAAAAAGCTTAAAGAAAATGAACAGAGCCTAAGAGGCCACTATCAAAAGGACCAGATATGCATCATGGGAGTCCCATGAGGAGAAGCAATCATGGAAAGCAGCAAAGCAGCTCCTCAAAAAACTAAAAATTGAATTACCCTATGATCCAGCAACTCTGATTCAGTGTATAATCCCCAAAGAACTGAAAGAAGGGTCTCGAAAACATACATATACACCTATGTCCACAGAAGCATTATTCACAATAGCCAAAAGGCAGAAACAACCTGTGTCCACTGACAAAGGAATGGAAAAACAAAATGTGGTGTACACACCTACGATGGAATATTACTCAGTCTGAACAAGGAGGGAAATCTGGACACACGCCGCAACACGGATGAACCCGGAAAACATCACGCTTGGTGAAATAAGCCAGTCGTAAAAGGGCACATACAGCCCTGTGTGATTTCCCATCTGTGAGGTCTAGAGTAGTCAGATTCATAGAAAAAGTGCAATGATGGTGCCGGGGGTTGGAGAAGGAAGGAAGGAAGAAGTGGTAGGTAGTGGGCATTGTTTCCGTTTTGCCAGCTGAAAAGACTTTTGAGGGTTGGATATACAATATGAAATGTACTTAATTTAACACTTGAAATGGTTTTCCCCTCACCTAGTATTAGTTCCACTGAGAAAAAAAAATTGTTTCAGTGCAATGTATGCACATATTATAGGCACTTTCCTATGGTTGTAAATATTTCACACTGTCATAAAATGCATCCGTATCCCAAAAGATAACCACACAGGAGTCTACACCTCCAAAACAAATCTTTCAATGAAATTAGGTTCATTCCAGCTAAGTCACTAAAGAAAATAAAAAAATAAAATGTAAATAAACAGTATAGCGCTGGTGAATTTCTACTACTATTCCTTTCATTTTCACTTACATTCTTTACCTAACCAAGCAGGAAATTACTATCAAAGTACACTTTCATTTCAGAGAAGAAAAACCTCTAGATTTGGCAATCGTAAGAAATGCAACTAAGAACTGGAAAAGGGAAAACACAGATAGCAGTAATTGTGAATAAATGAATACAGATAAGGAAAAGCAGCTATCTTCTACTGCACACCTTTGTCAGCTGTCGTGTCATAAAACACAGAACTTCACATGGCAACACACTTAAACCATGTACTCATTTTTCATCATTGGTATAAATTATAGACCATAAAAGTCACTCTTTTAAAGTGTATGATTTGATAGTTTGTAGCACAACCACAAAATTGTGAAACTATCACACTATCTCAGTCCAAATATTTCTATCACCCAGAAAGAAACCCTTATCTCTTATAGCAGTCGCTACCCTCCAAATCCTGGCAACCACTAAGCTGTCTTTTTTCTTTATAGATTTGCCTCTCTGGTCATTTCATATAAATGGAATTATATGTGACCTTTGGTGCTGGCTCCTTTCATGTTTAAAATTTCAACCACTATATATACATCCTGTTTATTCATCAGTTGATGGACACAAGCTCTTTCTACTTTTTGGCTATTATGAATGGTACA
This sequence comes from Erethizon dorsatum, assembly GCA_028451465.1. NCBI lineage: Eukaryota > Metazoa > Chordata > Mammalia > Rodentia > Erethizontidae > Erethizon > Erethizon dorsatum. The sequence goes on from CM051825.1 coordinate 16,549,468, forward strand.
AGTTTTACATGGATATATGCTTTTAATTCTCTTGGAGTCAAATTGCCAGGTCACATGATAATTTTACACCTAACTTCTTTTTTCTTTGTTTGAGCCCGGGCCTTACTGTGTAGTCCAGGCTGACTTTCTCCTGCCTCAGCCTCCCAAATGCTAGGATTACAGGCACACACCGCCACACCCAGCTATATCTAACTTGCAGAGAAACTATTAAATTGTTTTCCGGAGTGGCTACACCACTGCACGTGTGCACCAGGACTGGATCTCCCCGGAGGACCTCCCAGATCCTCACCAACACTTCGTACAGCGTATCTTTTTGAATACTAAAATGCTAATAAGTGTGTAGTGGTATTTCACTGCGGTTTTTGTTTTGTTTTGTTTTTCTGAGACAGGGTCTTGCTATGTAGTTCGGGCTGGCCTTGAACCCCTGTGTAGCCAAGGCTGGTCTTGAACTCACACAGATCCTCCTGCCTCGGCCTCCTGAGTGCTAGGATTACAAGCATGTGCCACCACGCCTGGCTCTGTGTTTTTTTGTTTGTTTGTTTGTTTGTGGGTACCGGGGGTCGAACTCAGGACCTCGTGTGCCAGCAGGCGCCCGTGCCACTGAGCGATATCACCGGCCCTTTTTTCGTATGTTGGTACTGGAAGTCGAACTCAAGACCTCGTGCTTGCCAGGCAGGCGCTTATGCCACTGAGCTATCTCACCAGCCCCTGGCTCTGTGTTTTTAATTTGCATAAATGCCTATTTAAATCCTCTGTCTAGTTCTTCACTGGGTTGTCTTTTTTTCCCACTAGTACTAAGGATTGAACCCAAGGCCTTCACACCCTTCACACCCTTCCCAGCCCTTTTATTACTTCTTATTTTGAGATAGGGTCTCCTAAGTCATTAAATTGCCCAGGCTACACTCTAACTTGTGAGCCTCTTGCCTCAGCCTACCAGAGTACTAAAATTATAGACATATGCCACCACATCTGGCTACTGAGTGGTCTTTTTATTGTTGAGTTACAGAAGTTCTCTATATATTCTGGATAGAGCCCTTCCTCAGATATATGACCTGCAAATATTTTCTCCCATTCTATGGTGGTTGTTTCACCTTCCTGATGGTGTCTGTTTGTTTGGTTTGAGACAGGTCTCACTATGTAGTTCAGGCTGACCTTGAACACATTATGTAGCCCAGAATGGCCTCGAACTCCCAGCAATCCTCCTGCCTCAGATTCCGTGGTGCTGGGATTATAGTTGTGCACCACCATGTCCAGCCTTGATGGTGTTCTTTGAAGCACAATAGTGTTTAATTTTGGTCACTGTCCAATTTATCTATTTTTTCCTCTGTTGCTTGTCCTCTTTTGGTGTCATGTCTAAGAAAACCGTATCTTTTAATATTAATGCACATCAACAGGAATGAATTAGAAAATAACTGGTAGAAAATTAAGAGTCAAAATAAGAAAACAAATTATTGAGAACTCAAATTCAGAATCAATTTTCTTGCAAAGAAACTATATATATAATAAATACATAAAGTACCAACCAGTAAGTGCAATAACGATGTACTGTCCAAAGTCTGAATGGCCTTTGTACTAACCAGTGAAAAGGAAGAGTAAGTAATGCTTTCCAATCACTATAGCAGGGTAAAATTTGGGTGTTTTAAGGTTTTTATCTTTAAAATTATAAAATATTTTTAGACATGTTAGAAGCATAACTTGCTTTCTAAAGGAAAACACTTACCTGCTAAGTAATTCCAGTCCAGCAGAGTACTTTGGCAAATATGGAACAGTCCTGCTGAAAGAAACATTTTATTAAAACTGTTTCTAATTTAGCCAACTTAAAAGTTACATACAGATGGGCTGGTGAGATAGCTCAGCAGCATAAGCGCCTGCCTGGCAAATGCGAGGTCCTGAGTTCAACTCCCAGTACCCACATTAAAAAAAATTTAAAAAAAAAAAAAAGTTACATACAGAATTCTGTCATCAGCAATTGTAACATATATTGAAACAACTAATGACAATTTATCTAAACTTTTAGAAAAATGTATTATTTCTGAGTTAATGTACTGCAGTATTTCATCTGTCCCTTTGTCCTGCAGACTTGTACTTTTAGCAAACAATAATACAAAAAGCATTTTAGCACCATGCTAGATAAAGAGAATAAATATGCACCATCTCTGGGTTGAAAGTGAAATTTGGTCACATTTTGCTTTACTAAAAAACTGGGGAAATGCACAATTCTGGTGTTTTCCTAGTAAAACAGATAACACAGCTCAAGAAACTTGCTTGCCGAGTCCTGTTTCATTATTCATCTGCCTCTCAATAATGCAGGCCGTTTACACTGGTCTTAATATACACATGTAAAAAGTTAACTGTGACCAAACAACAGCTCTCTGTTCTCACAGGCTAAAAGACAATACACTGCATGATTTTTCAATCAGTTCACAATTTTATCAGAAAAATTTCCTATGTTACCAATTTAGAATCAACAGATTGTTTTGTAGTCAGATGTACTGTACTCAATCTATCTAAAACCCAGAATAATTTTACAATTATGTATACAATCAAAAGTTGTATGAAATTAAATTTACGTTAAATTAAAATCTTAGCATGAGCTTACCTGGGTTTGCTTTTGACTTTCACTTCTCTGGATTTGTCACTTAAAGTCTTCAGCCTATAATTTAACAAGCATAAAATATATTTTTACAGGTCAGGAGATGTTCAACCACAAGTTTTCACAGCTGTTACAATTCTAGGCACCATGAGCTAATTTTTTAAAAGCAAGAATTAAGCACCTCTAAGACAACAAATATCTGAATGTTTACTATACGCCAGACTATGAACATAAATGGAAAATTGGTAGCAATTTTTATTTTTACTTTTCCAAAATCTCTTAAGAAACAATTGCTAAATGTCAGCAGAGAAAAAAAAATAAAAAAATAAAAACCTTAATTTACCTGTGTTATGGTTTGTGTCTAGATGTCCCCCCAAAATTTCATGCAGTCACAGGTAGGGTTTTTCAGAGGTGGCTGGATCTAGAGTGTGTGACACTGGCATTGATTCACGGTGCAATGCTAGGATCAAGGGCACTAGGATTAAGGGTGTGGGTGCTACCACCCTAAGTAGCCTGGATAAGATATAACGGATAGAAAGAGCTGCGGTCGTCCCTTGCTTGCTTGCTTTGCTACCTTCTGCTCATCATGAACTGTTTCTCCTCTGCGATGTCCCTCTGCCATCCACCGTGCCTTGGAGCTAGGCGATTACGGACTGAAACCTCTACTAACTGTGAGCTAAATAAACCTTTCCTCTTTTAATTTTGGGTGTTGGGTATTTTGAAACAAGGTCTCAGGCTGGCCTTGAACTCTCTATGTAGCCCAGGCTGGCCTTGAACTCATGGCAATCCTCCTGCCTCAGCCTCCCAGATTGCTGCTGGGATTACAGGTGTGCACCACCACGTCCGATGATTCAATTTAGGTTTTGCTCAAATCAGCTTAAATTGGCCTCTGGGTGGATCTGATTTGTTGTTAAATGTTGTACATAATTAGGGATGTGTGTATAAACAATATGTTTCAGCCTAAATTGAATTATTCTATCAAGTAATATGCAACACTATCTAACCTGAAAACTGCAGGTCTCTTCTGTGAATATCATACTAAAAAAAGAGTTACTCAGCACTGAGATGCAAGTAAAGCTGACATTTTACATAATGTGTGCCCCTGCCTGTCTTTTAATATTAACTTGATTGCTTTTTTTCTCTTACTGTAAAGTAAGATACTAGTCAACCAAAAGAAAGAACAAGAGGAAAAAGAGCATTTTATGAGGATTTCAAATCTTATTTTAAATGACTGATGAAAAATAATGTCCATGAATAGTGATTCACAAACTGAGTAATATCACATGATCATTTAACATAACCCTCAACAAACTGGTCATGGGCTTAATTATTTACTATGGCTGCAGTGAGTCAAAGTGCAATCTAGATAAAACAAGTCTGTTTAATTATACCCATCACAGGAAGAACATTTATAGCTTTCATCATGAAGAGTAATCATTTTATTATAAAACATCAAAATAGATCAGGCACATGGACAAGTCAACTAGAAATGTGTTATGGTTTGTGTCTAGATGTCCCCCACAAGCCTCATGCAGTCACAGGTGGGGTTTTTCAGAGGTGGCTGGATCTAGAGTGTGTGACACTGGCATTGATTCATGGTGCAATGCTAGGATCAAGGGCACTAGGATTAAGGGTGTGGGTGCTGCCCATCCTGAGTAGCCTGGATAAGATATAAGGGATAGAAAGAGCTGTGGTCATGCCTTGCTTGCTTGCTTTGCTACCTTCTGCCCACCATGAACTGTTTCTCCTCTGTGATATCCCTCTGCCATCCGCCCTGCCTTGGAGCCAGGCGATTATGGACTGAAACCTCTACAAACTGTGAGCTAAATAAACCTTTCCTCCTTTAATTTTGGGTGTTGGGTATTTTGTCTTAGGAATGAGAAAAGTAAGACAATCTGATATCATTAGAAAAAGTAGTGGTGCACATAAGTGAACTTGAGAGGTAATAAAGATAAATATACAAAAATAAAGCAGTCTATCTTAGTAAGTACATACTGTCCCAGGCACTCAAATATCTTTAAGCACCTACATTATTAAAACATTATTAGGGGCTGGTGAGATAGCTCAGCGGCATAAGCACCTGCCTGGCAAGCGTGAGGTCCTGAGTTTGACTCCCGGTACCCACATACGAAAAAAGGGCCAGTGATATCTCTCAGCGGCACGGGCACCTGCTGGCGTGCGAGGTCCTGAGGTGGAACACTGGTACCCCCCCCCAAAAAAATTATTAAAACAGTGCTTCCTAAAACACACTGCAGGGCCAGTGAGATGGCTCAGCATCATAAGTGCCTGCCTGGCAAGCGCGAGGGCCCGAGTTCAACTCCCAGAACCCACATACGAAGAAAAGGGCCAGTGATATCGCTCAGTGGCACAGGCACCTGCTGGCGCACGAGGTCCTGAGGTCAACCCCCGTTACCCATTAAAAGAAAAAAAAAAAAGAAAAACACACTGCAAATTTTTCCCATTAAAAGGATCTGGTGTGGCCCATTTAACATTAACCCCGGGTTGTTATTATAAACACCTGTCTACACCTTGCTTTACAGCCCAACAGAACTTTCCTCAGATGCCTTGACCTAGGAGTGCATCTTCATTTGCTAACCCAAAACCAAACTCTGGTGGGTCTGTTTATTTGGGCACTTGTGTCTACTTCTTCTAAATTTCCGTCTTTGCTATTGGTCAGTTGGTCATCATGATCACACACTGCTTCTACTAGCTATCTGCTACACTGTACCAGCCTCCTTCCCTTCTATATGCTGTTTTTAAAGGATCAGACTAGAGAGCCAGGGGTGGTGGTGCACGCCTGTAATCCCAGCACTTGGGAGGCTGAGGCAGGAGGACTGCCACGAGTTTGAGGCCAGCGTGGGCTACACAGTGAGACCTTGTCTCAAAAAACAAAAAACAAAAAAAACCCTAAAAAGAAAAAAGGATTATACTAGAAAACATAAACTGGCTACCACTGCACACATAAAATTCACAGGTTCTTCTAAACATAAAGTGCAATGTTCACAGACTGTAATTCATTTCCACCTCACTAGCCCAGTTTTCAGTTGAGTGTAGACTCTTCGGATAACAGAGCTCGGCAACAAGTGAATGAGATTGAGAGACTATGAGACATCGCCCAAAATGAGATAATGCTGTACATGCTCTTCTAAATTAATTCAGTGAATACCCATGTCTACAGAGATGGAGCTCCTTCCTCGAGACTTTTCAAAGCCGTCAGCCGGGACCTGTTCTAAGGCATTAGCCTACTCCTGACCAAATGCCTCACCCCTACATTGTGCAGTGTGCCACCTGCACAGCTATGCATGCACACCTGCCACGGTTGGTCACCTACCTTGTTGGTCAGTAATGCCTAGCCAAGCACAAGAAGGGGACTTCTCACCAAATGTTGTGTTTAACCAAACTGGAATTCCTACTTTGTACAAAGAATTTTTTTTTTTTAATTTTAAAGAGAAGAAAAAACAAAACAAAACAAAAAAGAACAAAATTTCAAAACAACATAATAGGAGGGTAACAAAGGTTAATACATTACGTATTGTTATCTTTAAGTTAGTTATTCAGGATACCAGATATTAGCATTCAATTGTCCAAACATTACTGGCACAAACCTTACTCTTCAATGAACTAAGTAAAATTAGTAGTATATCTGTCTTAACCATCTCATATATAAATACAATTTTTTTTTTCTTTTCCCTTCTTTCTTTTCCCCATTTCCCCATCCCAGGCTCTCTTTCCTTTTGACCAGTTTCTTTTTGGTTCACCATGTCTATTGTACATTTTGGATCTTATTTACTCTTTCAGTTTCTCATACTAGGGAGACAATACGATGCTTACACATGTGCGTCCAGTTTATTTCGCTTATGAGTATTTTCTCAAGTTGCATCCATTTACCTATAAAAGTCTCCAGTTTATCCTTCTTTATGGCTGAATAGTACCCCATTGTATAAAAATACCACATCTTTTTTATCCATTCCTCGGTTGATGGGCATTTGGGTTGCTTCCAAGATCTGGCTATTACAAATTGTGCTGCTATAAACATGGGTGCACATATATCGCTGTGGTACGATGTTTTTAATTCTTCTGGGAAGATACCCAGAAGGGGAATAGCTGGGTCAAAGGGGACCTCCAACCCTAGTTTTTTGAGGAATCTCCACACTGATTTCCACAGTGGCTGCACCAGTCAACACTCCCACCAACAGAGGAGAAGGATTCCTTTTTCCCCACAGCCCCTCCAGCATTTGTTATTAGTTGATTTCTTGATAATAGCCACTCTTTCTGGGGTGAGATGGTATCTCAGTGTTGTTTTAATTTGCATCTCTCGAATGATTAGTGATGTTGCACATTTTTTTGTATATTTATTTGCCACTTGTATTTCTTCATCTGAGAAATGTGTATTCATCTCAGATGCCCATTTTTGGAGTGGGTCTTTAAATTTGGGAGGTCTGATTTTTTTGAGTTCTTATATGTTCTCGATAGTAATCCTTTGTCTGAGGAACAGCTGGCAAACATTTTTTCCCATGTTGTGGGTGTACAAAGAATTTTGTAGAGTATTGATGAGATTAATTTCTCTACAATCCTCAAAAGATTTCTGCAATTCTTTAATATAAAACTAATTTGTGTATATCTGTCTAGATGAGTCCAGGAGAGTATATAAAAATTTCATCCATCCGAGAGAAACAACATAAATTTCCAAGCTTATCTTGGAAACTAGTAAATCCAGTTTAAATAAGAATTAAACAAAAGCTAGGGAAATATATTTTTATAGACATGCTCTACAATTTCTACTCCAAAATCTGAGAAAGGAATTCAGTCGTAACATGTCAGGTAAGTATCTTCCCCGGATAGTTATACACAGCAGTGCATCATACCCAAAATGCTTCTAGGATTTAGTGCTTTGAGATACTACACAGTTATGTGTGAAAGAGAATTGCTAAGATCCCTTTTGGACCACTCTTATCAGAGGATGTAGCAAATCTCCAGGTTGGCATTTCAAATACATACTTCTAAAATAAACCTGTGATTTCTCAATTATAACAGACCCAGTTTGGGACTCCCTCTTTTACCACCACCACCACCTCCCCAACAAAACAAAAGGAAAAAAAAAATAGTTTGGAATAACAGGGATAGGATGTTACAGGAAGCTGAAAATAAACCTGCTAGAAGATTCAATCAGAGCTTCCCTGTGTGGCTCCTTACCAACCATCTGTTTTAAAAATTGGGCTTTAACCAAATGTAATGTGTGGAACTTATTTGATGTGGATTTGAATGAGCCAGCTGTAAAAAGATAATTCTAAGAACAAGAAAATCTCATTATGGACTGGATAATTGATAATATCAAGGAATTAGTGTTAATTTTGTTAGCTGTAATACTGGCGTTGCATTGATGTAATAACTTTTCTTTTTCAGCAAAGCAAATGGATGTACAAGAGACAAGTCTGAGATTTACTTTATAAATTAAGAGAAACACAAAGCAAATGTGGAAATATCTGAAAATTGCTATATCTGAGTAATGGATACATGGGATTACAGTTTTGATTTTTGTGTACATTTGAAACATTGAAAAAAATTTTAACAACAAAAATGGCCTTTTGGACACTTTTCTCACACCTTCTCCAAATAAATTGTCAATGTGCCAAAATTCAGAAAAGAAACTATAGGAGAAAACAAAGTAGCTCTAGGGAAATTGGAAACCATTATGAAAGTTCAGGAGAGAAAAGGACATAAGATTATAACCATTACTATTCTTATTTTAAAATGAAAAAAATGAGGCTAGGTATACTTTAAAATAAAGTTTAAAAAAAATACAACCTTAATACCTGGAAGTCAACTGAAAGTAGTCACCAGTTTTATTTTTAACTTTTTGTTTTTTTTCTTTTTTTTTTTGAGACGGTGTCTCACTATGTTGTGTAGGCTGGTCTTGAACTCACTACGTTGCCTGACCTTGAACTTTTGGCAATCCTCTTGCCTCAGCTTTCCCAGTACAGTACTGGGATTACAGGCATGTGTCACCACACCCAGCAGTCTACCATTTTTCTTCTGACATAAACTTTAAGTTTCTCACACTGATCCTTTGCTGGAAACTCATGCATAGTTATTTAATGTTCCACAATGTCATGACACACGGGCAAGGAAATACTGATCTGGTGGAATACCCCAGTTTTCTCGAACATAAAGTGGTAGTGTTATACTCAACCATAAATATTTGCCAAGAATTAAATAAAATTCTAAATATGACTTTGGTGGCATTTTTGGAAATAGCGCTAAATTAAAATGAAATGTATAATAAAAATTATCACTATTAAGAAGGTTGAGAAACCTGAAATAAAAAGAGGTTGCTAATGTACTAATTCCTATAAACAGCTTTCCCTGCCTGATTCTTGTCTTCCTCCTAACACCACATGCCCCCTGGAAGACATAAGTGTTGCTACAAGGGTACATTAATACAGAGACTTGAGTGAGTCTGATGATTATTCTAATAATGACAACTAATGTACACTTTCACATTCAAAGCACTGAACCTCAAATTCATTTTAACAGTTCAATAATTTTATTTTTAGATGGTTCTGAAGATGTGCCTTAATTTGACACCAGCATATTTTATTTCTTCAAGCTCTGGAGGTGCTTGAATGCTAAAATGAAGGCCTCTTATTAAGAAATGGAGGTGATTCGCAAAACTGTGTTGAAAAGATGATGGTAACTGAAAGATCCATGGCACACTACAGTGAATGACGAGCTCTTCTAGCTGACTCAACCACATGGGGTGACCTGAGTGGTATTTCCTTTACGTGTACCTCAATTTCCAACTGCCTATATCATCGGCTATTAGGAAAGGTGAAGATGATTGCTTTAAAATACCATAAAAACCTATGAGCCAGCATATTTTGTCATAAGATTCAATTCCTTTAAACTACGTTCATGCTTCCATTACTTTAACCTTAAATTGTTTATAAATCCAAATCCAAGCTATTATACTTTCCACATTAGTGTTTATCTTATCTTTCTCTCACACACAATCAAAATAGCAAAAGCATTAATCACAGGTGAAAGTGAAAATGACCACTAAGCTCTAATGTCTGAGAAATTAATATAAAAATGCCCAGACTCAGAAAAGAGAATTTAGTCTATTTTTCCCCTAATTAATCCCAAATACACTTCAAGGCTGACCTCTCTCCTGAATGTCTTCAACTTCCAACAGCTTTGATGTCAAATTCACTGTCAAACATTCCTTCTCCTTCAAACACATTCACTGTTTTATGTTGCTGTATGCCATCATTTATCTAAAATACTCAAAATCAACATTCTCAATTTCTGCACCTTCATCTCCCACGTCTCACTGTTGACAAATTGGCCACTGCTCGTCAAATCCTTTCTTCTAAATTTCTATCAGCACTGCCTCTTCGTCTCTTACCTGGCCCAAGGCCCATCTCCCTGTTCCCTGTCCCTAGTTACTCTTGTCTCCCAAGTTACTCTTGCAGAAACACAGCAATATTTTTCCAGAAACACGTGTAGGCCTCTCCTCCCTTCGCCTGAGTTTTAGGCACAGTACTTACAACCTTCAAAGATACTCCCCTCCTGCCACTAGGATGAGTGCAACAACCTTAATGCTGTCTGGTTGTACTCTGCTAAATCCCCAGCATCTAGAATAGTGACTGCCACAAAGCAAGCACTCCATAAATATTTGATCAATTAATTACAGTAAGTAAGCAAAGCATTAAAGATTCTCTATTATCAGGCAATGAATTCCTTTCTAGCTTCATCTCTGAAATGCCCTTACCCAGATCTATCACAATCCCTCCCAATTCCTCAAGGCCCAGTTTAGAAGATACTTCCTCTTTGAAGCCTTGTGCAGCTGCATCCAAATTGCGGACTCTTTCCTCTGGGCTCTCTAACCACACCACCGACGTCTTTAACACGCACTTCCCACTGCTCTGAGGAAGACGTGTTTCAGTCAACATGGCGGCCCTAGGATCCAGCCCAATACACACCCACTGAGTAGTAAAGAAACAGAAACTGAGCCTTTCAAACCTTTAAGCTTCTATGAAAAAGGACACTTTTGAGCACCTAATCTAGTGTCTGGTACTTAGCAGAAACTCAGAAAATATTTATCATATCAAGTTGAACTGAGGGGCTCGCCCCCATTTAAAAAAGAAAAATTCCGGAAAAGTTAACATTTCAGGTAGAACTTCTCCACACTGTGAATTTCATTATTGGATCCTCTTTTATATGCAGGTTTTGACATTATGGGAGGGGAGGAGAGAAAATAAAGACTCTAGACAGGAGTGGAGGTTCGGGACAGTGGTAGTTTTCAGGGGGCAATACCCACTCTTTAGTTGCAAAAAATAATAAACAGATTTTTCATTCCTTACCATGTGCACCTGAAGCATTACACACAGGAAATGACAGCCTGTACAGGCAGCTATAACCCTTTGGTAAATCTGATTTTCAGTTCCCTGAAAGGTTTGTGAGCCTGAACACCTCAGTCTTGAGGCCTTTGGTCATAACTGCCCCAAAGGTAAAAACCAAAGACACAAGTGAATTTGAAGTATGTGCTTTCATACATTCGGTTTCCCTCAGAGTTCAAGTCAATCCCTAAATGGAAGCTGTGAGTGAAACCTCCAAAAGGATCTAAGAATTGAGTCAAGTCAAATGAGGACTCAGTGAGGAGAAAGGTCTTTGTGCAAGGCCCATTACCAAAGCCTGCCAGTTCCAGGGCCTTGGGCTGGCCCACCATCCATATTAGGGCTGAAAGAATGTGATATAATCACAGTATTTTGTCTCAGTATTGACACAATTGTTACTATGAATAAAAATTTACAGAAGTTTTACAAGGGGCTGGGGACACAGCTCAGTGATAGAGTGCTTCCTAGCATGTGTGAAGGTCTGAGTTCAATCCCCAGCACTGCAAAAACCAAAAGGCCACATGTCCATGGAGAAGCCTGGGTGCCAGACCATCAGTAATCTATCCCACAAATGTAAGCAAAATTTTATTTCTTTTTGTTTGTTTTTTGAGACAGGGTCTCGCTATGTAGCACAGACGGATGCTGAACTCACTATGTAGCCCAGGCTAGCCTCAAACTCATGGCAATCCTCCTGCCTCAGCCTCCCAAGTGCTGGGATTACAGGCAGGCATACTCCACCATGCCTGGTTTACAGCATTTTATTTCTAAGTAAGAAAGTTACTGTGTTTGCTGGGCTAGTTTTAACCACTGAGGTGACATCCTATTACGAGACTGATAAGGAATAGTCCCATTTCACCTAGAAGGGAAGAAGGAAAGGAGGGAGGGAAGTTGATTGGTTGTTTGCCTAGAATTAAGCTCTGGATACATGAATTTTCAGAAACTGAAAAATGAACGACAAAGTGAGAAGAGGACGCTGCTCTGCGTAGCTGTAGGAGCAAAAGCAGCCATGCTGAAGGAACCCAGGAAACCAAAAGGCTGTCGATCAACTGCTCAGGGCTATCTGAACACTGAATGATCAAAATTATTTTCGAAGGCAGCTGTGCGGGCTACTGAACACTTGCTCTGCCACAGAGTCTTACAGGAACACCAAGTCCAGTGTGATACTTCTGGAAGGCTACTGCCTCGTACCTCTATAATACACAAGTGCCGTGTTTAATTTCATCTTTCCTCAGCAAAGCAAAAATATTCAAGTGTGCAACACAGGCTCATCTTAGCCGAATACGGAAGTGTTTACTAAAGTGGATTAAGTGGGTTTTTTTTTTTTTTTTCCTAAGAATCATATAGGAAATTGACGACCTGAAGCAAACGTCAAAGTTTAGACAGAGTTTAGAGTTGTCTACCAATTAGAAAACAGACATCACTTGGAGAGCGCTTTCCCTGCCAGGTCACACACTAACGGTCGGGTGGTTTGTCAGCTCACAGCGACCAGTGCAAGGAGGAAGGCAACAAAGGACCTGCATGGGATGAAGTCTTCTCAGAATGTCTATCTCTAAACCGGCCCCAGACTATGGCTTCTTTAGGAAGTCAGTTTCTGAAGAGTTCTGACCAGATCCCCTCAGTCCCTCTCCCTGAGTAAACCCTAAACCTTTAAGGCTATCCAGATCTCTCAGGATGGTTGGGGCCTGGTCCAGAGTCCATGCTCCTAGGGACGAAGTTTTCTTAACCAAAGTTCAGGAGCACAAGAGGTTCTAAAGCAGCCACAGGACCTAAAGAGTTACAGCAACTACCCAAAAAGGGGCACTGCCACCGAGAAATTCCTTAAGCAAGGGAAATGTGTGTACCCAGATGGGCTATTTGCTACAAGTAGGCCACTGCAACATAAAGCACTTTTCAAAAAATTTATACTCTGATAAGTAACTTTTTCTAAATTCATAGGAAGAAAAAAAATGCAAGCACACCCATCAATGACTCCCGAACATCCATAATTAATAGACATACATATATATATTTGGTACTGGAGACTGAACCCAGGGCCTTCACACTGAGCTACATCCCCAGCACTTTATTTTAAGACAGGGTCTGGCAAAGTTTCCAGGCTGTGCTGAACTTGCCATCCTCCTGCCTCAGCCTTCCACAATGCTGGAATTACAGGCATGTGCAACCACACCCAGCTCATCGTGAATATTCTTAAAAACACCGAACTAAGTTATCACAGATGCTTTATATGTGTTAAGCGCTGAAGCATTTGCCAGTTTGCTACTAAATAGGCAAACGCTATAAAAGTTTTTCTTAAGTAAAAAGTTCAACATCTTTCCCATTAGGAATTTAAAACAGCATCACTGAGACGCCCTTACTATCCTAAAGGATTTGTAAACTAAAGGTGACAGATCCCTTATAAAGGTGACACCTTTCTAAAGTAACGAAGAAGGTGAATTAAGCACTAATAACAATAGTGACACCGTGCTTGCTGCCCATTTTCCATGATTCATTCATCAATCCTCTCCACAACTCCTTTAGGACCACCATTATCCCCATTTCATAGCTGCAGAAACAGTGAAATGAAGACAGTCTGAGTAACTTGCAGAAATCTGCCTGGCGCCCGGTCTCGTTCCCCAACTTGGCCGCACACTGGAATCACCTGGGAATCTTAACTCCACCCCGGACATGCTGGTTTCGGAGCTATCCCGAGCGACTGTGAAAGGATAAAGCTGGGAAGCTCCTGGTCGCGAGCAGGCACGGCACTGCCACAGTTCTGTCGCTTCGTTTGCCCAGTTCCGCCCCCGAGGCGCAGAAGCAGGGCAAAGGCGGAGAGGCGAAGGGGACGCGGGCAGCGTCGCCGGGTTAGGCCGCCAAGCCCGGTCCCCGGGGATCGCGAGCCGGCAGGTGTCCCGCGGCGCTGGAGGGACGCGGCAGCGGGGCCAGGGGCCCACGGAGGGGCGGGGAGGGTCCCCGCGTTCCGGGTTGCGAGCCGGAGCCAGCCGGGTGACACCAAGTTACTTTGCGCCGCCGGACGCACCGACGCCGCGAAGTTCGTCCGGACCGGGAGATGCGGGGCGCAGAAGCACAAGACAGGGCCGTTCCGGGCCGCAGCGCCCTCAGGCCCCTTCGGTCGCCCACCGCGTACCCACCCGGAGGTGAAATCCTGCTGCACGCTCAGCAGCCGCTCCCGCAGGGTCTCCAGCATCGCCTACGCCGCGTCGCCTCCCCTCCGGCCTCTCCTTGTCACTGCCTCTGCGGCTGTCCTCCGCCCAGCGCAGGCGTCCCCGCTCCTGCCACCCCCGCGCCCGCACGCCCCCGGCCGGCGCCTCCCCCGCCTCGGCCCTCGCCCCGCGCCGCAGCCTGGCGCCTTCCGCGTTCCCGCCCCCCTCCCGGGCCGCGCGCTCTCGCCCCGCCCCCGCCGTTCGCCGGGCTGCGCAGCCGCAGTGGGGCGCGCCGGGCGGGGGCGCGGGCGAGGGGAAAGGGGCGGGGCTCCCTCCTGCCGCGCGGGTGGGAGCTCGTAAGGCCTTTTCCCTGCAGCAGCTGGGCCTTCTCTGTTTTCCTCTTTACAGTGGATGTAGCGCCGTGAAACTGTGATTTAAATAGAGGGCTCCTGTGGGGGACGCGCTGTTTTTTAGGGTTTGGAAGAGGCCTGTTCCCTTCCTTGTAACCAATCATTTCTTAGACATAGGGTCCAGAGTCTGACTCTCCAGACTTGGACTTGGGGAGAGATGACCAACCCTTCCAAACCTTGGTTTCTTCCTGAGTAAAACGAGACTACTATAATAACCAACCATCTCAACATGCTTACTTTCTACTGTCTTTAACCTATGCTACCACATTTTTGTCCCTTCCCACCAAGATCACCAACGACTTCCATGTTACCAAGGTCGCTTATTACTTCTCTGCCCTGATTCCCCCCCCCCAGACCTGTCAGTTGCTCTCATCCCATTCTTTTTGTGTGTGTGTGGTGCTGGGGATCGAACCCAGGGCCTTGTGTATGCAAGGCAAGCGTACATCCCCACCCCTCATCCCATTTTTAAGACACATTTTTCTCAGGCTTTCAAGGTCTCCGCTTTTCTCCCTTGCTTTTTTTGCATCAACAGCTGTTCCCAAGACCACATCCCCAGCCTGCAGCCGTTCCACCCGTGCTCTGTCTCTAGGTTAGTCTGTCCATCACCTGCTGTAATTTCCAAGGCTCAGATGCCACCCACATCTCTACCTTCATCCCTGTCTCTCTTCCCTTTAATTCACCCCAGTTGCTTCCCCAACAGGCACCTCAAACCCAACATACACAAAATTGAGGATTTCACGGCATATGCAATTCCTACCTGTTCTCCATTCTTTGTTTTATTTTTGTGGTACTGAGGATTGAAACCAGGGCCTTTACACTGAGCTGCATCCCCAGCCCTTTTTAAAATATATTTTGAGACAGTGTCTCCCTAAATCGCTAAATTGCCCTGGGTGAGCTCAAACTTCCAAGCCTCCTGCCTCAGCCTCTCAGAGTGCTGGGATGACAAGTGTGAGCCACCACGTCTGCCTTCCAGTCTTTTTCATTTCAGTAAAGAGCTCCACTATCCACCAGCTTACTGAGCTTAAGACACTTGTAAGCAGAGGTGGCTGGTTCCTCTCTTTCCCTGTCCTTCATATTAATCCAGCAGGTCCCATTAACAATTTCGAAAATATTTCTGGGACCTTCTGTACTTTCTCCAACTTCACTGTCATCAGCCTGGTTCGAGTCACCATCTTCTTTCACTGGCAACATCAGCAGTTCTCTCTGATTTTACACTTTCACCATTTACCTCTATTATCCATCCTTGATACACACCAGAGAGAATTATTTTTTAAAGATCAGATTATATTGGTCTCCCACTTAAAATTCTTCAATTGCTTCCTATACACTTGGAATAAAATTCAAACTCCTTACTGTGGCTTAGAAAACCCTAAATTTGAACTCTTTTAATACCTCCAGATTGAATACTACCCATCTAGCAAATCTTTGACACTTGAACTATAGTAGCCTTTGTAGTCCTTGAAAATTTCAGGTGCATTTCCACCTTGAGGACTTCTTACAAGTTTTTCTCCAAACTGCCCCATGACTGACTCTTTAGCATCCCTTTAGGGTTTTCCCAAGCAAATTGTCCACGAAATCACTTCCTATCACATACCCTGATTCTTAAATTAGTGCACATCATACACATTAAAATGTATTTGATTATGTAAGTTAAAATGTTATTTATTAATTTCTTCACAAATTTATTTTAAAACCAGGGCTAAGGTTGGGGTAAAGTAAGTAAAATATTCACTGACAGTGCCAGATTTAACATGAAGCCAAAAAGCTGAGTAATAAAATAATATTTTAATACAATATTATTAAAATGTAGAATTGCAAAAGAATCTGTGATATACAAAATATCAAAATTTAAATGAAGACAAGCTCTGAGAGGACTGGGATTGGAGGAGCTACATGAGGTGGGCTCTTACTCAGCTCTGAATCCCCAGCACTAAAACAGCACATAGTAGACACTTAATAAATATTGATTGTTCTCTCGCAGGAATTAAATAAGATAAAGTACTGGCTTATGGTTGTCAAACGCCTCTTCCCCACTCTTGATGTTTTCCTTCGGGGGAGGAAGCACATCTGGTAGTAAAATACTCCTCCAAATGGAGGAGAATTGGGTATGGTGATTAATGAGCTGGAATGAGAAGCTCAGTCCTACCCTCTTTTCTTTTTCTTGGGTGCAGAGTTCCAAAGAGAGCAGCTGTTCTGCTGTAGAAAGAGGCTGCCAGGGCGACCTATTCCTTTTTGTGAGTGGTTGGGCAAGTCTTCACCTGAGCTCAGTATTACAGTAGGAATGCAGCTGGCCGGTAGCTATAAGCCATGTGATTCACCAACTCTGTCAGAAATAAAAATGATGTTTTTGTCTCATTCTGTTGACTCTATTGTCTCATTTCTGTGTTGATTCAAACAAGAATGTGGGGAGCTGCCTCTTGAACACTTCTGCTGCCCAGAAATAGTACGTACCACAAAGTAAGTAACTAAAATGATCACATCAAAAGAAGGTGCCTTAGTATCTAGACAATTGATTTTTTTCTCCCTTTTGTTTTTTTGAGACAGGGTCTTGCTATGTAGTTTGGGCTGGCCTTGAACTCACTATGTAGCTGAGGCTGGCCTCAAACTCTTGGTGATCTTCCTGCCTCAGCCTCCTGAATGCTGGGATTTCAGGCATATACTGTTAAGGCAAAATCACAAGATTCACTCACAGGAAAACAAGAATCTAGAGACAAGTGAGTTCTTTTATTGGAGAAGCTGGCAGCCAGCAGAAGTTGAGTCTGCTGACCCTGAGCCTTTTTTTTACAGTTCCTTAAATACACATTTGGGGGTTTTACAAAATTCCTTGGTTGCCATAGAGACCACATTCTTTACTACATCATTTCTTTGGAATGTCACAAGATCCTTTTCAAAACATCAGGTTAATTGACACACAGGATGAGGGGGCAATGGTCAGTTTGACCACTTTGTGCTAAAACTGTTTCTCCTTTTATGGGTTTTTATGGTTAACTGGGAAGGGGTCTGAGGAGTGAGTTTATCTATGGGTTAGTGCCTTAATATCTAACAGGTTTGGGGAGTGAGCGCATCTAGGGGTTAAGTGAAGACAAACTGGCATCTAAAAAGAAAATAGAGTCACTTTAGCCTTATCAACACCACTATGCCTCACCTTTTTTTTTTTTGTATCTAGTCAATTTGGAAACCACAGATATTAGGAATTATTAAATCTATTTTATTTTATTCAATCAAATAAATCCTTTTAACCATAGGTTTTCTTTTCTTTTCTTTCTCTTATTTTATTTTTTTAAGGACAACAAGTAAACATTCTCATGTATTAACAAACTCAAGAATTAGAGAATGTACAAATACCTTTTAGAGAAAAACATTACTTAATATGAGATTAAGCCATGTAAACGCTAGGTAAAAATAGAAGACTAAGGAATGGAATAGTCACAGGGAAATTGCATTTTCTTTTTTTTTTTTTGTGGGTACCAGGGGGTCGACCTCAGGACCTCGCGCGCCAGCAGGCGCCTGTGCCACTGAGCGATATCACCGGCCCCTTTTTCGTATGTGGGTTTCGGGAGTTGAACTCGGGCCCTCGCGCTTGCCAGGCAGGCACTTATGCCGCTGAGCCATCTCACCGGCCTGAAAATTGCATTTTCATACGAGGGAGACAATACGATGTTTACAAATTAACCATAGGTTTTCAATTGACTACATTTCACGGCTTCCAACATAAAACCAAATCTGCAAGAAAAAATGTTACCTATTACTAAAAAATAGCTTTACTGGTTGTGCACAGGCATTTTTATCTTATGAACATTCTTAATCATGTCTAATAAATCCAAGAACAAAGTTTTTAAGAAGTGCTAATAAGGAGACACAATCTATCATGTAGAAATAGAAGTAAATCTTAAAAAATAGTCCGGGGTATAGCTCAGGGGCACAGCGCCTGCCTGGCAAGCACGAGGTCCTGAGTTCGACCCCAGTATCCACAAAAAAATAAAAAATAAAATAAAATAAAATTAGAGCAAAAATGACTTCTGTTGTCCTGAGTTATGTAGGGAGAGTGATTAAGGACCTAGAGTTGCAGCATGTGGCATAGCATGTTGACAAAAATCAGCCAGAAAGTAGAAAGATTGGTGGATAAAATGAAAAACAACATTTTAAAGTATGGTGATCCTCCTGCCTCAGCCTCCTGAATTCTGGGATTTCGCTCTAAAGAGCGAACATCATTATGTATTGGAGGCCCAATTTTAACTCAAGTTGGTTGAGAGCCAATTTGAGAGCTCGTTAGCTGAGTACAAGGAACTGTTCAGAGGCAAGACTTTTGGTTCAAGTACCAAAGCTGCTAAGAGGGTCCCTATGATAAAGCCTCAACATCAACATCAGTGTCCCTTGAGAATGTGATGCAAACACAGACTCTCAGGTCCAGCCCAGACCCATAATCCCAGTGTACGTCTCAATTTGGACATGACTTCCCAATACCCAACCTGTCTGCCAGCAGAGGCTTTATTCTCAGCTCAGCACTGGTGTCCTCGGCAAACACAGGATGTCATAAAAGAGACAAGAGGGAACATGGAATCTTCCAAACACCAGGACATCTAAAGACACCCAAACATTTACACTGGACACCTCAAGGACTTTGCCCACTGAAGCACAAGACAACCGGAAAACATCGACCACTGATGTTTACTAAGATCTTCCTGCCTAATGTACCTTGCCTTCTTTGAAGCCCTATAAAAAAGCCTGCTTCTTTTTACTCCCTACAGATAGCCCTTTTGCCTTCTGTCTGCCTGCACCCACACACAATAAATTCTATGCCATGTGGCCTTTACACAAGCCTGGTGGCCTCGGCTGATCTCTGCTTCACACTGTTCCTTACAGCCAGTATTTTGGGAGGCTGAGGTAGGAGGATCACAAGTTTGAGCCCAGCCTGGGAAATTAGCAAGACCTTGAAGACCCTTTCTCAAAATAAGAAATTTAAAAAGGGCTGGGGATGTAGCTCAGAGCAAAAGACCCT
Organism: Erethizon dorsatum; assembly: GCA_028451465.1. Taxonomy (NCBI): domain Eukaryota; kingdom Metazoa; phylum Chordata; class Mammalia; order Rodentia; family Erethizontidae; genus Erethizon; species Erethizon dorsatum. Next base: position 16,569,006 of record CM051825.1, read on the forward strand.
GGGTTCAATCCCCAGTACTGCCAACAAAACAAAACAAAACAAAACAAACAAATTCCCTGGGTGATTTATATTCATATAACATGATATGAGAATTTCTCTGTGACACTCACAAAGGAAAGGGAATTTCCTGTCTCAATAGATTCTCACTATGGACAAAGTGATAAGTGAGGATTTGATGGAATTAGAACCCTAAAGGAAGATGCTACTAAAGAAGAGGCTGTAGAAGACAGAAGATTTCCCACCATGTCACTGTCCGAGGTCTTGCAGAGCAATTAGAAAGGCACTATAGTCCTTCGAGTGGCAGGAACTCAACTTAAATTTGCAAAGTTATTAACTTACTTGTGATTTTTTTTTTTTTTTGGTGGGTACCAGGGGGTCGACCTCAGGACCTCGTGCGCCAACAGGCACCCGTGCCGCTGAGCGATATCACCGGCCCCTTTTTCATATGTGGGTTCCGGGAGTCGAACTCGGGCCCTCGCGCTTGCAAGGCAGGCGCTTACACCGCTGAGCTATCTCACCAGCCCTTACTTGTGATTTTTAAAGCTGACCTGTAAACATTTTTGTTATCTGTAATTTTGAAGAGTTTAAAGATGCCAGAAGAATCCATGAAAAAGCTATAAACGTTTCTCGAAATGTAATGATAAGTGTAAGATAACCTAGATAATGCTCGCAAGGTGACATCTGTATGGCGTTTTGAAAAGGAAAGCAGAGATGGAAACCTGGGAGGTGGAAGAGGGGAAACGCAATGCATAGGAGTAAAGGTAGAGTGCAGCTGAGGAACTCAGGAGAGGAGGGGGGAAGAAGACCTCAAGGCCTAAAGACGGAAGCTAAAAGCCCCAGAAGGCACCTGCTGGCCAGAGTGAGATCCTGGACAGCAAAGCTGGGAATGAGGATTTGACTTGAGCAAAACTGGGAGAACAGTGAAAGGCATCTCTGCTGCATCTGTTTGTGTTCTAAACTTCCATCCCACTATTCCATCCCAGAATGTAACTGGACCCCTCACCTTGTCCTTTTGCTCTGATGAAAAAAGGTGCTATACCATGCATGGAAGGAGGAAACCTCTTTTTTTTGGTGAACCAGTTTCATCCGTATTATCTATATTATGATGTCATCTGTAAAGTATTCACAAACAGCCAAGTGACTCCATTTATCAAAATGTAGGGACGCTACGTGAAATGGAGACCACAACCTGCACTTTTACCAACAAATCAGATCAGTTGTCACCTGCTGCACAGCCCAACCTAGAGCACATGCAATCAAGTCACGAAAAATGCCGCTTAAAATCACACAATAGGGGGCTGGTGAGATGGCTCAGCGGCGTAAGCAACTGCCTGGCAAGCGCGAGGGCCCGAGTTCAACTCCTGGAACCCACATACGAAAAAAGGGCCGATGATATCGCTCAGCGGCACGGGCGCCCGCTGGCGCGCGAGGTCCAGAGGTCGACCCCCGGTACCCACAAAAAAATTAAAAAATCACACAATAGGGCTGGTGAGATAGCTCAGTGGCATAAGCGCCTGCCTGGCAAGCACGAGGTCCTGAGTTCGACTCCTGGAACCCACATAAAGGAAAAAAAGGACCGGTGATATCACTCAGCAGCACAAGCGGCTTGCTGGCAAGCGCGAGGTCCTGAGGTTGACTCCTGGTACCCACATTAAAAAAAAAAAAAATCACATAATAATGTTACAAGTTGACAATCATGTGGGGCCGCATTACTGGCTGTCCAGAGCCACCTGGGGCCTATGGGCCCTGGGGTGGACACACCTGTAACTGACTGGTCCCTGTGGCTTGCTGCCACTGCTACTGCTACTGCCCAGCCTCAGGAGAGAGGATCATACTGCATACCACTAGCCTGGGGTAGATCTAAACTCAGCCTAAAGTGTGGTTTCTACTGAAAGTCTGTGGGTTTTGCTTCAAGTCAAATCATCCTGAGTCAAATCATTGTAAGTTAGGGACCATCAGTAACTTGCCTTCACCTTTTCCAGCTCATTCAAAAGGGCCCCAACCTCATTAGTGCCTTAGCAATGCTTGGTTCTCTGGACCATTGGCCTGAGTCCTTACAGCCTTTGCCTGGCTCGCTCTTTCTTTTTTTCTTTCTTCCTTTCATTCTGTGTGTGGGTGTGGTACTGGGGATTAAATCCAGAACATCAAGCATGCTAGACAAGCACTCTACCACTGAGCTACACCTCCAGACCTTTTTAAATTTCATTTTGAGACAAGGTCTCACTAAGTTGCCCAGGCCTCCAACTTGTGATCCTTCTGCCTCAGCCTCTCAAGGAGCTGGGATTTCAGACATGCATGCTGACACTTTCTGCTGGCAGACTCTGAAGGCAACAGTGAGCATGGAGGTGAAGAGAAAGATAAGCCAGGCAATAGGCAGGAAGAAGCAGTATCTCTGTCAGGTGGCCAAGCGTGGAACTGTGCTTGGGCTACTCCAAGGGAGCAATCTTTTTACAAGGATTCCTGCCCAGCAAAGGGAGAAAACCTCAGAACAACTGTGTTTGGGGATAGCCAGGCCTCCTGGAACTGGAAAGCTCCCATCTTTGATGAAGCTCAGGAATGTGGCACCTTGGTATTTGAGAAAACTTCAGTGTGGAGGACCACCTGGATGACTCTCCTTGAAAGAAGAACAATTATCTCCATTTTGGCTAAACCTGGCCCTATTTCCATGTACTGCTATGTACAGAGCTGGCTAGGACTTTTCCTTATCCCTTCAATTGGCCTTAAGCAATGCAAATCGGTCCAGCTGAGGTGCTGATGTGTAGTCTTTGAAGCAAGGTGATAGGTCAGTGCTTCCCTGCCCTGTAGCTCTCAAAAAACACACGTGAGCTGGGTGGGAAGGAGAGCCATGCTCCATACTGTCGGCTAGCTGGGATCCAGCCACAAGATAAGAGGCTATGAGTTCCCAGGGCCTAAAAGATTACAGATCAGAGCTGAAATACCAACCCCAAAACATTAGATACTACCTTGAATTGTATTATTCAGATTACTCTTTCTGCATATCCTTCTCTCTTCATATTGCAGAGGTGATTTCAGGTCACCTACCTAGCCCAGCTCACAGCACTCACATACTTCCCGCCACTCTCACAGTCACTCATCCCTGAGCCACTCCCCTGGTCAAGAATTAATGAAACCTGGGTTTGGCCTTGGGTCGAGGCCTTTGTTCCAGTTATATATCACCCTGGCTGGATTTAGGACCCCCTTGGCTCCCCACAACTACAAATATGTCTTAGTGTCTTTATTGTCGCCATGGGTTGCACTGGAAGTGGTAGATTGGAATTAACTCACTAGAATTCCAATAACTTTACTATGGGATTACAAATATTAACTTCCCAGACCGTGACAAGGACTGGAAAGTGCTCTCAATAAGCAGGAGCAGGAAGTTCTCTCTGACCTCCCTACACCGCCCATCTTCTCTGAAGCAAGGTATAAGTTCATCATGTGGCAGCTTCCCTCCCTGTATCCAGAATAAAAGAGTCAAAGATTCAGAGAGGCCAAGAGGAATCTGAACACACAGGCCTTGCTAAGCCCCCGAATTCATTACCATTAGATCACACACTTTTCACACTTGACTAGAAGTAGCATATAGCAAGGTCCTAATGATGGGGACAAGTCACCTTGGAGCAGTCTGTCTTCTAGGCAGAATCACTTGTGTGACTTCTTGTCATGTTGATGGATGCAAATAGGCCACCATTGTTCTGGAGAAGGGTGCAAAAGAATATTCTGACAGGTGAATCCTAAATGTAGTGGTGAAGTGGGTCCACGTGTATGTGGTCCTTGGAGCCTCTTGAAAGGGTAGACATAGAAACTCTTTTATCTCCTTCTCTTTTCAAGCCATCCAACACAAATAACTCCTCTATGTCAAAGTGTTCTCACCGAGGTCAGCTGACCAGGGGGATAAAAGAGGAAACTCATCTTGGTGGAAGGGAAAGGGGAGAAGGTGGGGAAGATAGGAAATGTTTGCACAGGTCACCTGAGTCCAGAGCACAACTTAAATTCTATCAGAGAAGGACCACTGAGCATAATGAAGGTTCTGGAAGTAGGGGAGGGAAGTGTAAATGTGTGTGTGTGTGTGTGTGTGTGTGTAGCGACTTGAGTCACCGAAGATGATATCATTGGGAGCACAAAACAATTTAGCATCCAATGCTCGATTTTAGCACAAAACAACCAACAACTATTATAACTCTAGTTAGTAATAATCCTCTAACCACAGCACATGAATCTGAGTTTTCATTCTAACCAAGAACAAGTAAGACAATCTTTAAGTTTCTGACTTTATTGTGGGAGAAGAACCCCTAAGAAGGGAGGAAAGCCCTTCAAAGACAGGTGAGTTGGAGATAGATTTGAACAACAAATTCCTCAAGGGAGGGATTGATAAGTCAGGACCCAGTACCTGTCCCCATCGCCCCTTGCCTGCACTGCTATTGGGTACAGTCTGGGAAACATGGGTCATAATGGTAACTTCCTCTTTTTAAAATCCTTTGTCTACTCTCTGAGAAGCATAAACCATCCTGCTTCCATCTTTTAATACAGAATATTGCCACTAAATGTTTGTAATACTTTATTGCATTTTCACTGTTGCAGCTTTAAATCAAATCAGATCTGGAAGCCTGTCCCACAGGCCAAATGGAACTCAGCCAAGGATCAGAGCCAGTCTTCATAATCCTCCCCTTTTGTCTCTGCCATTTCTTTATGCTCTTTTCACATTGAGCCTTTTGCTTAAAACTGATAATGTGTTTTGATTGGGAAGAGAATTTCCACTAACTCTCCTTTTTTGCATCCATCACTAAATTTAACCTCTGAGGTTAAGTCTCAAGTTTTTTCACACTAAAAATAGCTGAGTACTGAAATGGAATGGAAATGAGTGGTTTCGGGTATCAGAAATCCACCGAGGATAAACACCAGGGAATTCCCCTTGCCTGACCCCTGATCCGGCTTCACCCTCACTGGGCAGCGGCTGCATCCAGACACATCATTGCTCTTCCTAAGCAACATTTATACAACAAGATAGGAAAATTCCAGTGAAGTACTACTTATCCTTTAATTTTTAAAAAATTGGCCAATTTTCCTTTGGAAATATGACATGATGCTTTTTTTTTTTTTTTTTTTTAGGAGAAATCATATTAGGAAACTAAAACAGATACTAATTATAGACTTCTTGCCAACAAACCTAACACAATGTGCTTATCAACTTTTAGGAGAAATGCAAAACTTCAATGGTTTATACTAAATATATGCTGTTGAAATGAAATCTGAAGTTCCAGCAATTAAAATAGGACTTCAAATTCTTCTGTTCATTTTTCACAAAACAGAAACACGCACACATTCACATATACAAATTATTTAAAGAAACAGAAAGGAGTGGCTTGCAGTAGAATTCCTAACAATGGCATCCAGTAGGTCTTATAATTTAGACTTGATGGGGTCATTCGTGTGTGGAATTTTTAAACTTTATTGCTACCCATTGATTTTTTAGGTCTATATCTTCTATTTTACACAGCAGTAAAATGCAGTTATTCATTTCCAGATGGTATATGAAGGACACAGTTCTTAGTGGTGAAATTTAGCTTATGTGTTACTTTGACTAGAATAAAATGACTCTGGGGAATTCCACTATTAGTAGCCAAGTAGTCATTAAACAACACACAACCTTAGCTAAGTGACTATAATACCAGATGGTGACCCTGTGGTACATTTGCTCTCTTAGCCTGGAGGTGAGCATTTGAGAAACGGTTGTGCTTTCTAGCAGCAGTAAATTTCTTAGAATTCAGAGCCAGAATGCCATGTAAGGATGAACTAATGCAGTCCCCTCCTTTCACAAATGAGAATATCACTGCTGCACTTTGGGTGCAGAGATGCCAGATGCCAAAAAGAGCTCTTCATTTTCACTTTATTTCCGTAATCTACAGTGTTTGCCGGTAGGGAAAAGTAAGGCACAGATAGATTTAACATCACAAATTGAACATTTAAAAATTCTCCATCTACAGAGCTGGTGTAATTTGGGGCTTAATTTCCAAGAGGCCTCTTTTTTTCTCATTATTCTTAACCTCACGATGAGCTATAGATGATTGAAGACCAAAATACCATCAGACTACATTCTTACCATTTTAATAGTTTTCCTAAATTAGTAGAGAGAGCAATAAGATAAATGAATGGAAAGAGATACGCAGTTTCACTGCTTTTTACACTGTAAGGTTGTCATGGACGTGTCTTGAAACTCATTCATTTTATGCAGGTGCTCACACACACGAGCACAGGTCCAGTCCAGTTTAAAGACTCGTCCCTGTCCCTTCCTTCCCAAGGCCCAGGTCTGGTCCACCCTCACTGGGATCTTCACGGAGAGCAGCATGGGGCAGGATTGGCCTGGGCTTTCACTTTTGCTCTTCTTCCCTCTTCTGGTTTAGGTTCTTTTGATATGACTGGGGAAAAGGGAAAGAGGTTTTATCTAACTGGTGATATAGTCCTCTGCTGAGAACCCTGAAGTTAATCTGAGCAGTTTCCTGACCTGGGTGATCCAGTTTCCCTCTAGGTAGGCATGCCCTTGCCTGGCAGACAGCCCTCTGACAGAACTTCTCACAGACACTACTCAAGTCCCTCATTGCCCCAGGAGAATGGAAGGTACCCTTGAGTTTTTTATGAGTCCTAGTTACAATCTGTTTATCTGAACCCCACAGAGGCATGGATGGGAGCCAGTCAGTTGTAAATCAGTCAGACTAAATAAAGACACAGAGACAGACATAATCAACGCCACTGGGTGTCATTAAGGGCTTAAGCGAATTATAAGCATATGAGACGAATCCTGGCTTGATGATGGTACTCCCCAAGCCAGATCACTCAGAATAAATGTAACCAACAAAATCACAGAGGACAAACTTTATATTATGGGAGTGGGCAGTGCCTTAACAATGAAACAGTTGCACCGTGAGATTCTCTCAATATTCAGAAACCTAAGAGGCACTCTCAATATTCAGAAACCTTGAGTAGAGGCAACAAAGCTATAGATGGTGATTGGCATGTAAGACCTCTTGCATAGGATCTGTCTAGCCCCCAATGTGTATGAAAAACAACAGGAGCCTGAGTTCTGAGTCCAGGAGTGAGAACCTAGTCCTTAGTGGAGAGGATGAGAAGTGTTCCTCACCTTTACTGGGTTCAAGGTTAGTTTTAATTATCTTCCTCCACCCAGGGACTCTTAACCCTCATTTGTCCTTCACCTGTGTTTGCCCTGACTTCTCCAGAGCACACAAATCACCAACTTCCCTGTGCATTTACTTACTCAAACTCAGATTCCTCACTGAGATTGTAGCAAAAAATGCCCCCTCCCTCGGTCAGTATACTTCAGTTTCTTAGTTGCTCAGGTAATAGTTCCTGTTCCAGTTGGTTGCTTCTGTCTCTTAGAAACGGCTGGCCATTGTGATGCATAGCTCGTCACTATGATGTGCATTGTATAAACCAATCCCCGATTGACAAGCCATTCTGCCTCTGTACTTCTTGCTTGCTTATCTCATATAAGCCCTAGACCACCAGAGATCAGGGCCTAATATTTTGGGAATGATCCCAATCAGTGCCTATCAATGTAAAATAAATCTGCCTCCAAATCCTGGGTGTCCTTTCAGTGTTTCCGTTTGCCATTGCATCTGGTGTGTTGGCCAGGAAGACCAACTGACCTCTTTGGTCACTGGTTGTGGCCCTCACAGACAGAGCAAGGACTCCTCCAGGTCCTGATGGAAAGGTGCACCCTTGAGATTTCTCAAGTCCCCTCGTAGGTTTGGAGGAGGATTCCTGGTTCCCTGCTCGAGCAGCTCACATTGAACCCCAAAGGGAGGAGGATGTAATCTGTCTGTCTGTCTGCCTGCCTGCCTGCCGGATTCTGGTAAGACCCCCAGGGGGCACTCCAATTAGTCAGTCTGTCAGTCCTGCTCAGTTCGAGCAGAAGAAGAGCTTGATCAAGTCTTATTAGTTAAGGCCACCCTCAAGGGAAGAGGGGTTAGAATGTTTAACCTCGAAGTGCCTGCTGAATGAATGTATGTGCTAGTGGAATGGACAGCCTAAGCCGTAGGCTATTCCATCTGTGCACCAAGATTGGGAAACACTGGTCACGGTGGCTGATTGGGCCATCACCTGCTGTTCCGTGGCAATCTACATATGGCATAACGGAGGACTTGCACTCTCCTTAGCTAGGTCATGCCTAAGTCCCCACGAGGGCTGTGGCCAGGCAAGCATCTGAATGGTCTCTCTCTTAGAGGCACCCACCCATTGTCTGTTGTGCCATTATTCAAGGGCACACAACACACACTAGGAAGTCAGAGATGGGAACTAATTAGTCAAAACCCACAGTCCCTGACTGCAGGAAAAAGGGCTTTTATGGAGTTAAAAATGAAACCAAATTGCTCCCTGTGTCTCAAAGAAAAAAAAGAAAAAAGAGGCCCATTCTTTCTGAGAATTCTGCCATGGCACCCTCGTCGGCTTCCACAGTTGCTGCCAACACCTGTAGCTTCACTCCCTACTCCCGACTCGTCTACTTCCAGCCAATTGAACTGGTTCCAGCTAGCCATTGCCTGTATTCAGCCACAGGGGCCCTTCCTCCAGAGCCTTCTGCTTACATCCCTATCCTGGTCAGATGATGCCCACCTGAGATGACTATCAGCAATTCTTTCCGAGTTTCACATTTTGACTGAGGAAAATTGGGCTGTCAGCCCTGATGAATGAGTTGCCATGGCCTTTCCCAAAGGTCACCTCACCTAGAAACAACTCAGTCAAGTGCTTCTCAAAGACATAAAAAAGGGGGACAAAAAGCCCACCAACCACTGTTACCCAGAAACCTGATAAAAGAAAATAATCTGATGTCCATAAGAAAATCCAGTCTAATATAATAGACAATCATACCCTCTGGCTGTGTGTTATAAGGACTATGGACACTGAAAAATAAATGCCAATTCAAATTAAAAGATAAGAACTCTCAAAAGCTAGTACAGCATGTGGCATCTGGACAGTTAGGTCTTGGTGTAAGGTGAGCTTGTCAGCTTTCTTGATCAGAAGGACAGTGGCTGTTAGAGTGTGGAGGCAAAGTGGGGAGGCAGCCCTTAGTGACTGGATCCAAGTATTTGCACAGATAGGCCACTGGGCACTCCCAGGGGCTGACAGTCTGATTAAGCATTATTGTTTTTGTGAACTCAGGGATCGAGATCTTATAGAAGCCAGCAGCTCCAAGAAATTCATGGGTTTTTTTTCTTGTAACCAGTTTCTGCCAGATATTTTAGCAGAGCTTTTGTGCCTTTCCAGCAGGCAGCTTGGGTGTCATTAATCAGAAGTGCTTTTTTAAGGAGGAAACACGTTTTTGAAACTGTGGGAGGTTGAGTCCAGGTTAGTTGCCTTTTGAATCCAGAACTAGGGTCTTTTCATTTAAAGGCAAAGAGGGGCTGGCTGATAGGAGCCAATTAAAGGCAGAAGTAGGCATTCCTTAGGTCCAGGCAGTCGTGCCAGCAGGCTGTGGGTAGCAGAAGACTGAGGCAATGTATATGGAGGGCAATTGTGGTGGCATTGGCAGCTCAGAGATCTTAAACTGGCTTTACAGGCATAAGCTGCATTGTTGACAGCATGGAGATCTTGCCCAAGGTGATTAATGGTCTATCAGGCTGATGTGTGACTGGATGCCTGTTTGTGTTTCCTGTGACATCTGACAGCAATGGGGGTCATGGTGAGGCAGCATGGTTGATAGCCAGGCCCAGAGGTGAGTTTTGGTTCATACCTCTGGGAGAAGAGTTTTCAGAACTTCAGGATTGTGGTTATCTGTCTCAGGCTGATGCAGGTATCATCTTCCTCTTGGGAAACAATCAGTTGAAAGTGCAGGGTTAAATGAGAGGGAGGCTGACTGGCTTGGTGCAAAAGAGATGGTCACTTCTAACTTGAAGAAGAGGTCTCTTCCCAGAAGCAGTATGGGGACTGGCTTACACAGGAGATGTCCTCCCAGGCTGCAAGTTTGTGCCTGGCAGAAGGGGCAAGAAGCAAGAGGCAGGCCAGTGATATAGCTCAGCGGCATAAGTACCTGCCTGGCAAGTGCGAGGTCCTGAGTTCGACTCCCGGTACCCGCATATATAAAAAGAAAAAAAAAAAAAAAAGAAGCAAGAGGCAATAGTACTAGTTGCCCCGATGATGGTACTCTGGGTTCTAAATGAACTGTTCTAAAAAATGGGCCACCTGACAGATGCTGAGTACACTCTGTTTACGGATGGAAGTAGCTCTGTTAGGACAGACTAGATATGCTGTGGTCACATTGAACAAACTTATTTTGGCCAAAGTTCTCCTGCTACTGCTTCCTGCTGCTGTTTGGAAACCTGCCACCAATGATGCAAAATAATCTGGTCCAGAGGCATAAGTCCCCTCCAGGGATCCAGCTGACTAAAACATCAACCCCAACCACCAGACCTGCCCTCACCATATGTTCTGCAAGCTCAGGCCACTGTGCTGGCACCTGTACCCGTGAAGCCAGGCTTCAGCGTCTATGTCACTGGCCCCGACCTCACATTCCCTACCTGTACTGAAAAGACAGTAAAATTTACTATAAAAATCATACCTAGATATGGCCTATCCTTGATCATTGGCAGTGACAATGGGCCTGCGATTGTAGCAGAGGTAACTCAAAAACTAGACTAAATAAAAATTACAGGCAGCAAACAGGCCACAAAGCTCTAAAAACGTTAAAAATAAAACAGCTTATAACCAGTTAAAAGACCAGTTATGTCTGTAGACATTCCTGCACACACATATATCCCATGTACATATTAATTACCTCTACAAGTTTCAGAAATCCAGCCTTAGATATTTACCTGGACAGCTCCTCTGAGACTCACTCTGAAGAGACAACGCACTCAAAGCCCTGTTCTGGTCACTCTGGACTCTGACCAGTCCATGCACAGCTGAAGCCTAAGGACTTTGTTTGCAAGATTGCTCCATACCTATTCCTCTTGATTTCTGTGTCTTTTCAGGCTGCTTACCCCAGTCCTTGTTTCCCTGCCCCCTGTAGCTATGCTTTTTGCCTTAAACTCTATGGATTGTTGCCCCAAGAGAATAGAACAATCAAACAAACACTTGACCAAAATTTGATGAGCATCCAAGACACACTCTCCTAGATCAGATTAACTCCCTCATTACCTTGCCAGAGTAATGTTACAGGACAGGCAGGCCTAGATTATGTCACTTCCTAAAAACAATGTTACTGCTTCTAGTTGGGCCTTGTCTCAGAAGATCACATGTAATATGCCCAGCAAAGATTTGCTGGGGAAACTAAAAGAGGGGGGAAATATAGCAAAAAATGCTCCCCCCCCCGCCAGTATACTTCAGTTTGTTAGTTGCCCAGGTAATAGTTCCTGTTCCAGTTTTTGTTGCTTCTGTCTCTTAGAAAGGGCTGGTCATTGTGATGCATAGCTGGTCACTATGATGCACATTGTATAAACCAATCCCCGATTGACAAGCCATTCTGCCTCTGTAGTTCCTGCTTGCTTATCTCATATAAGTCATGGATCACCAGAGATCAGGGCCTGATATTTTGGGAATGATCCCAGTCAGTGCCCATCAATATAAAATAAATCTGCCTCCAAATTCTGGGTGTCTTTTTGGTGTTTCTGTTTGCCATTGCAAGATTAATAAGGAAGCAAAGAGAATTAGCTCAAACTAATATTTGACTTTCTAGTAGCCCTTCCTTTTGCATAGTGCTTATATCTTCTTTTGCAAATGGGTGCTTCTGTGTTTGGGTATCACCTCACAGTAGCAATCTGGAGGATCAGAGTAATAATAAATCTATTATTCACACAGGTTGTCTCACACTCTAATTACTCAACTGCTTCTCAGCTTCTGGGGCACAGGAGGCACCTGTGGTTTATCTGACATTAGAGCAGCACAGTATAATCCTTGCGCCTGATTATTCTGCCTGTGAAGGCAGGACTTTTCCTTTCACTACTGGTGTGATTGTTTGGGTGTATTGCTTTATGTCATAGATGCATGTTGTTTTAACTTTCTTTGGGGAAAGCACTCATTTGGAGGAATTATTGCCTCTCCTATTGGATATATCCAAGTAGGATTTTGACTCATGTTTTCCATCCTTTCTCTTGCCAAGGGTCAGGCAGAAAATTTCACCTGTTTTTTTTCTTGAACTTAGTGATTCAAAGACTGAAAATGAAAGGTCACTTAGCCTCTCTAGTGGGGATGTCAGGACAAGATCATTTAGTAATTCCTGCATTTGAGATCTTCTAGAGGTGCCAGGACCTGTCTGTTTTGAATCCATCATTTTCTTCTCTCCTTCTGTGCCTTATATAATTCCCAAAGAATTCCTTTCATTCAGGCTAACTAGAGACTTGCTTTATTGTTTGATACTGAGATTCCTGATTGATAGGGCTCTCTGAGCCCTCTTTCTCTGTGCTGTGAGCTCACAGACATGATTGCAAAGGGCTGACATACTTCTTATTTTACTAAGGGACCTCACTCCTCCCCCAGACCCTACCCCCATACCTCAACCCCAAGGCCAACCCTAGGGAGATTGGAACATTCCAGTGTTTCTGATGTTTCATTTGGAGTTTGCTGGAAGATTAATGGAATCTGGTTTGCCTTTTTCCTGTGAATGGTGATGCTGGGATCTTCCATCTCCTCCCGCTCATCTTAGAAACTGGTGTCCCCACCTCCCATTCATCTCTAGGCAGCCATGTTTCTCTGAATTCACTCAGTAGACTTAATTGTGCTTATCTGCAAAGCTTTGGTTATAGTTGTTCACTCAAATGAATCTGTCATTGGTTAACTTCCTACCAGTACAATGTAATGAACTGAAAAACTTTAGGCCAATGACGCTATTTTGCATCATTTCTTTTTTTTTTTTTTGTGGGTACAGGGGGGGTCGACCTCAGGACCTCGCGCACCAGCAGGCGCCCGTGCTACTGAGCGATATCACCGGCCCCTTTTTCGTATGTGGGTTCCGGGAGTCGAACTAGGGCCCTCGCGCTTGCCGGGCAGGTGCTTATGCCGCTGAGCCATCTCACCGGCCCTGCATCATTTCCCAATGAAGCAGAGGACAAAACTATTCACTGATGCCACAAATCCAAATGACAGCAAATTCCATTAGCTTCTGTCCATAAATATGTTGGCCAGAAACATGTCATTTATTCAGTATACACATTACAAATTACATTACCTCTGTGTTTTAAAACTTGTGTCATCTGCCTTGAATCCCAGGGTGAGGTGAAGATATTTTCTGATCAGAATGTCTATTGTAGTTATGGGTTGGAAATGCCGGGATGGAAAATTCTCTTGATGAGTAGACCAAGTATCCACATTTTTGCCCAGGCTAGGCTCAAACTTGTGATCTTCCTGCCTCAGCCACCTGGAATGCTCGGATGATAGGCATGTGACACCATACCTGGCTATTATCTGAGTTTTTGTATAAATTTTACGTTCATCTTTACAATAGTTCTGTGAATAATTTCAGCCCTGTTTTGTAGCTGAAAAATCAGAGAAATTACAAAACCAGCTCAAGCTCAGAGATAGTGTGGGGTGAGGTGAACCGTCAAATGCAGGCTGAATGATGTAGTGCTCCCACTCTCTAGGAAGAAAGGGACTAGATGTTTTCACACTGAACTTTGTTGGCTTAGAGTCGGAGACTGGCAATATGACCTGGGCTTTTTATCCTCCAGTAAAATCAACTGTGAAGTATAATAAAACATTTAAAATATTCCAAAATGGGAGAAAGTGTTTTGGAGTGAGTTGAGCAGGCTTTGTGATGGGGATATCCAAAGACAGCCACTTGTATTAATCAGCTTTCCATTACTGTGACAAAAATCCCTGAGATAATCATCTTAAAAGGAGGGAAAATTTTATTTTGGCTAAAGGTTTCAGTCCATGGTTGCCTGGCCCTGTTGCTTTGGGCCTGTGGCAAGATAGTACAACATGGCGGGATGGTGTGGTGGAGAAAACTGCTCGTCTCATGGTGGCTAGGAAGCAAAATGAGAGAAGGAAGGAACTGAGTCCCAATATCTCCTCTAAGAGGACATCCCTGAGGACCTAACTTTTTTCACTAGCCAAACCTCCCTTCTTGCCTTCCAAGAGTGTCATGGGCTGGAAATGAAGCCCTTAGTACATGGGCCTTTGGGCAACATTCCAGGTTCAAACTCTAGCACCAGTCAATCAACTATACATTCCAGCTTTCATGTTCTTATGCAGTCATCTTCCATTAAAATCTAGGCTGGCCCAATAAATGGATTTTAACTTGCAAAAGTGACACCTGTGTGAAATTCTGAGGCTATTTCATATTCTACCTGGGTCTCTTGAAATGCTCACTCTGATGAAGCCAGATATGTTAGAAGAAGTTTGGCCACCCAGAGATGTCATACTGGGAAGAGGCCACCATGCTTGGCTTCTTTGCATATATCATGGTGTCAAAATTTACATAGAATGTTGACAGATTTTTCTACCATACCACCTTCTTATAGTGACAAAAAAACCCTATAATTTCCAGTTTAATAAAAACTTCTTTCTCAGCCAACCTTCATCCCCTAAATGAACTTCTCATATTTTTTTTTTCAGAATGACTTCGGTATCCTTGTGATGCAGAATAGCCACAGAGGAATAGAATCTGAGAGACTGGAGTTGAAAAGAAAGGACTTTTCAAAAGGGGTTAAACCCTCTGTGTAATAAAGAGGTAGACTGGATAGGTGGGGAGTAGCATGAGAGGGACAAAAAGAGAAGGGGAGGTAGAAAGTGTCCTCTCATGGTTTAGTAAATGAGGAACTCCAGAGATGGGGAGATAAGTGAAATAGGTAAAAGAAACAAGCAGTGATGAGAAATATTGCAATTGGTTATGCAATTGGTTATGAACTGAATCTCTCCAAGGATGAGAAACTTGAATAAAATTGGAATTGCTTTGCTATATAGTTTTTTTCCTATAGTCTGTGTTTCTGTAACTGTGGCCATCCTCTGGGACTGGACCCCGTACAGCCCCCATTAAGATTACATGTGTAGCACCTCATTTAACCCTTTCAACAACATGAGGCATGTATTATTACCCTTGTTTTATAATTTCTGCCCAAATTCAGAAATTAAGGATAATAGAGGTTAAGTAACTTATATGAAGTCCTATGCTAGCGTTATGGTTTAGATCTGAAATGTTCCCTGAAAGTCTCAAGTTTGAGGTGAGGTGTGGTCAGAAGGTGGGTGTCCCTGGGGTTGTGACCTAGAAGAGTGTAGTCTTGTCCTGGGCTCCTCCCTTCTCTCTCTGCTTCCTGGCTGCCATGGGTTGATCACCTTTCCTATACTACTTGGAGCCAGCCAACCAGGGACTGAAACTGTGAGCCAAAATAAACCTCTCCTCCTTTATGCTGTGGGTGTCAGGTATTGTGTTGCAGTGGTGGGAAAGTGATTAAGACAGCTAGTAAGCAGTAAAGCCATCATTTTCATCCAGGGCTGCTGACTCCGAAGTCTATGGCTTTCTACTTCATCATTCCAGAGTCGGTTCCCTGTCGCTGTCACCTCCCTTCCTAATGTTGTCCTTTCTCCTGCTGCTGAAGCTACTTTGTCTCACATCAGCCCAGTGTCATTGGGCATCAAGAAAAGGTAGGAATGTGGGGCAGGGGTGACAGTGTATATTTGCTTATGAAAAATTTTGCACATATAGCTGGATATCTTAAAAATCAGAGGCAGTCTATACTTTCACTGTATAGTATTTTGTTCATTCATCCTGCCCTGAATTTTCTAACAATTTCTAAAAGCAGGTTTTTTTTTTTGAAATAGCACATATGAATGTCAGATAATGTAGCTTCTTAAAAGTCTGTTATGTGTTCTTTATCATATTCAATTCTGTTGTGATCTATTGAGATTTGAAGCTGCTAATTTGATGCAATCTACAAAGAAGATAACACCCTAAGGCTATCTTGGAATGATACTTTTAACAATAAATGCTGCTGCTTCTTTTGATTATAAACTCAGATAGAAAATACTTGGCAATAAAAGATTGTGTTCTAATTCTATCTCTTAGCCAGCAGTCATTTGCTAACCTTTCCCCATCAACTCCAGATCTATCTCCATTTAAAAAGGCACAAAACTCTTTAGCATTATTTGGGTCATATGCAGGTATGCCTTGGGGGAAAAGAAATGAGAAATGCTAGTCTGCCATGATGATAAAAATATTCATGCTGAATTTCCATGAACAATATATATATATATATATATATATATATATATATATATATATGATACACACACACACACACATATATACATCTTACTGATAGTATGCATTTCCTATCTTAAATATAAAATTATGGAACCTGAAATTTACTCTTTAAAAAGCAGCTTATACACAAAATCAGATCCAGATTATACAGACATGCATACCCAATGTGTTCTTGCAATTACCTTTTTGTACTTCTCACCTCCAACAGAGCAAAGTCAGGGGGTTGCAGGGAATTTCCAACCAGCCAGTTTGACTAAGTAACCATTTGGATTTTCTAATTAAGGATCTGGGAGAGACACTAAAATGAGAACTGGCAGTTATCTGTGAATTTTAACTATCCACATTTTCACATGCCCTATCTTGAAAATTTAAAAAAAAATCAGCATTTGAAAAAAATATAAAGAAAGGCAGTAAGGCCGGTGAGATAGCTCAGCGGCCTAAGCGCCTGCCTGGCAAGCACGAGGTCCTGAGTTTGACTCCCAGAACCCACATACGAAAAAAGGGCCGGTGATATCACTCAGCAGCACAGGTGCCTGCTGGCGCGCGAGGTCCTGAGTTCGACCCCTGGTACCCACACAAAAAAAAAAGAAAGGCAGTAAAAGGGCAGGACATATGGGAGAATTGCTTGATTTGCTTTGAACCCTAGATCTATCATTTGCTAGATGAAGGACTTTGGACAATTTCCTTAATGTTGCTGAGGTTTTTTTTCCTTGCCTGTAAACTGGAGGTAGTAACTATGTCTTCCACATGTGGTTGTCGTGAGAGTTCAAGTGACCCAGTGAGTGACACTATGTGCCTGGCACTGGTGCAGAGAAGGAGGACAGGAATTCAGAGCTTCCTTCCTCTATAACATCAGAGGTAGAAAAGAAGATAAGGATGCTAATTCTACCCTGAAGTGTTAAGGACAGTATCTGAGGATATAGAAGAAAAGCAAACTTGCTCTCTTCTACTGCAGTGTACTCTCACAGTAACGATCTCTCTGTGGGGACTTCTGCTCAGCAGCAAGCAATTCTGCAGCAATGCCAGCTGGGTGTCCTCACGTGGAATTCAGTTCTGACACTATCTACCTGGAGACAGAGTCCCACCCCACAGACTGAGGACTCAGTTCCCACTACTATCCCTCCCCCCACTTTACGTGCCAGCCACAAGCCCTAGGTTGTTTAATCTGTGTTTTGGACTGTCTGGCTATAATTCGGGGTTCCCACACTTCCTCCTCAAGTTTGACTTGCTGAACTTCATGGCTCACAGGACCCATGAAATGCATGTTCATAGGTTTATTGTAAAGAATATTACAAAGGATACAGATGGAGAGAAGCATAGGGTGAGGTGTGCAGGAAGGGGTGCAGAGCTTCCTGCCCTCTGTACATACACCAACCTCCAGGGACTGTCACATCTGGCTAGCTGGAAGCTCTGAACCCTCCATAGAAACTTACAGAGGCCTCATTGCACTGGTGCAATGGAAGCAGGAACAACCGTGCAGAAATATGATTGGACAAAAGACTATGATGTAGTGGTAATAGATAGAAAGGGGAACCCAGCTATAAGCCAGCTCACACACAGCTATAGTTTATATGGATGGAAAACAAAATATGTATATCATAATATTACAGTATCTACACTTAATAATTTCCTAGATTTCCTAATAAATGAGCACTTTTAAGTGCACAGAGCCCCCTGGACTTAGAGGCATGGGGGAGTGTCTAACTCCAGGATTCAGTCAGGACTCTCTAGATACCAGTCAGTACTGGAAAGAAAGAGAAAAGAAAAGAGAAACAGATTCAACTCCAAGCTACTTGTAGAAATGTGGTAGACAATAATGCACAATTAATTATTTTTAAATATTTTGAGGAATTTTTCCAAACTATTTATCATCAGGTAAAGAAAAATGCTTATGGAGTGTGAAATTTCTTATGAAATAGCCCTTTAAGGGCTGTAAAATGGTTGTAATTATTGTCCCATGACATTTGACACAGGGCCATGACCTTTTGAGAAAAGTTCCATTAAAGAGGAAATGACTTTGAAGGGATCATGAACTTTGTGGAGGTTATACTGTTTGCTAGATACTTGTTCTTTGCTTTGACCCCAGGACAATAGGAAAGACAGCTTTGATTCTACTTACGTATTTTAAGGGAGATTTTCTATCATTTTATTGAGTTGGGTAGTTGTGTTGGGGCTCACTGGCTGTGGTGTGACCTTAGAAAGGCAGTGTGGTGGAGAGGGGCTTGGAGCTAAGAAAATTGAATTTCCGACAAGTTTATCCTCAATAAGCTGTGTGGCCTCAGGTAAGTCACTGAGCTACTCTGAGCCTGTTTATTCAACTGTAAAATACGGAGAGTAGTTCAACTTCTTGCGGGAATTTTATAAAGTTTTAGACACATAAATATATAAAATATAGTATCTGGCACATAATAGGCCCTCATAAACGTTTAGGAGTATGTCAAATCATTACTTATAAAGATTACTCATGAAATAAAAAAAAATCAAAAGATAAATTATGCTAATGCTAATCCACCCATGTTATGGATGATTACTTTGAATCCAGGATTAGATTTTAAATGTCTTCTAACACATAAGCAGAGCAGATAAATTAACATTCACGTGCCTCAAGAATCTTCAAGTTTCTCTTTCCTGATTTCTGATATAAAATTCGTAATAAAGTATACATTTGTGTATGCTTCCTTTTCTTTGGGTTTTATTTACTTCTAGTGAACAAACACACCCACACCATTGTCTACAGTATTGGTAATTAAAGCTGCTGGGAGTGGAAACAATAAAAATAAAACATAAACTCAAGTGATTGGAGGGAAGCCAGAGCTAGGAGCAGATATAAGGAAGCTTCTAGAAGAAACTTAGGAGATTCATGAGGCTACAGTGTGGTTATTTGGCTTGAAACTAGTAGGCATTAACCAAAAAGGAATTATGGCATAGTTATCTCACCCTTTGCTAAATCAAAATTGGAGAAATTATCTAGGGCATTCCACTAGTCCCAGGAGGATGCAACTATTTCTTAATTACTTAATGAGAAAACTCATGGGGCTCTGCAGAACTCCTAGGAAACATTAGATAGAGTTTATGTGTGGACTGCAACCTCTGGTGACCAATGCCCCAGAGTGATTCTGTCTCTTGACATCATTCCTCAGGCTTGGAGGTTGCAGCTTCTGCCTGTCCCTTGTCCCTTCCTACTACTCCACTCGACACTGTGCTAACTTTCTCACAGGGCTCTAAATATGTCAATCTCACCCAGGCACATTTAGGGGTCCCCACACCTCAGGAAATGAAGTCCAGACTCCTTTAAACGATACTAGAGGCCTTCTCTGGTCAGACTTCATCTCTTTGCTGCAGCCCTGATTCTTCAACTTCATGCATCTATTCAACAAATATTTAAAAATTGCTCTGTATCAAGATGAGGATGAGCAAGACACAGCCTCTACTCCCAGGGAGCTCAGAGTGTGGAGAAGGGTTGAACACATTACAGCAAAACGCTACTGAATAACATGCTGCTAGATTTATCATTTAAACACAGGATGAATATGTAACAAGTACCTGTGAGGTACGGGAGCACACGGGGCTCACCAAGGAGGGAGTGTCTAAATTTTTGGAGTCAGCAAACGCAGCAAAGAGAAGTGCCCTTCTGAGCAGCTAGGGGAATTCCAGGCAGGGCCAGAGTCCAGTGGCAGAGGGTGGAGCACTCACAGTCTTGCTGGAATGGTGCGCAGAGCGTGGCTTTAACACCACACAGGCCGGAGTCTGAAGACAACACCTCTTCCCAAGCCTCCAGCCCAGCATACGCCTTCTCTGTCCCTTCAACTGACTTCGCCCTCAGGCTTCCCTTGGTACTCACTTCCTCAGAGAGGACTCTCTGTTACTTCAGACTAGGTCAGTGCCCAGCTATTTGCCCCAGGAATGTCTTGAGGTTTTTCCCTTGGAAAACAAATCACTATCAAATGTCTGTCTCTCCTCCCTCTGCCCCATCTGCCAAATTTCAATGCACTGAGGGCAGAATCGTGTCTGACCTGTCCACATTATGTCCCCAGTGACCAGTGCTGTGCTGGGCATGCAGTAAATGACCTAGAATAAATATTTTTGAATAATCATGTGCGTTTATGGTCATTTATTACTTTGTTAGAGCTTGTCCATATTACTCTTTTTTTGTGTGTGTGGGTACCGGGGGGTCGACCTCAGGACCTTGCGCGCCAGCAGGCGCCCGTGCCACTGAGCGACATCACCGGCCCTTTTTTCGTATGTGGGATCCGGGAGTCGAACTCGGGCCCTTGCGCTTGCCAGGCAGGTGCGTATGCTGCTGAGCCATCTCACCGGCCCCCATATTACTCTTAAACATGAGGCAAAACATTCCAGAATTCAGAATGTATTCTCTAATTTCATTGGGGTTTTCTAGTTTCATTGGGTTGCCTGATGGCCAACAGCTAGGTCAGGAGCTCTTTGTTCCTGCCACAGCATATGCATGAATGCACGTGCGCACACACACACACACACACACACACACACAGGCTCACATACTCCCGCATATTTATATTCCTCTATTCGTTTTTATACTTGCACCCAGAAACCAATATTTATGTGTTGGTGGGGGGGATGCTGACCTGGTTAGGAAATCCTACCCTGGTGGAATCTTGAATATTTGCTATATAAATTCAGCAATGCATAAGCAGACTTAATACATAGAAACATTGAGAAATGCCTTAATCCCTCCTCAAGTAATGCAGTTAACACAAAACTTTCTTAAAATGCTAAATATAGAAAATAATTGTGAATATCAAGCCACTTGATAGATTTTAGTTCATGTAGACTCATGGGTTCAGGTATTATGTTTGTCTTAGGGTGGGTACCCCTGGAATAGACCCTTGATAAGGATTTCGGTGCACAGGATTTATTAAGGAAGTGCTCTTCAGACTGATAAGGGACAGGGAGACACCAAACCCTGAAAGAAAACCAACAAAGGTATTGTAAGGCTCGAGTCGAACATGGTTCTCCCAGCATCCCATTTGGCATGGCTCTGCCAGCAGAGGCATTGTTTCCAGCTTAACACTGGTGCCCTTGGCAAACACAAGAAGTCCTAAAAGAGAAAAGGTGGAGCAGGGAATCTTCCAAACACCCAGATGTCTAAAAACACCCAAACATTTACACTGGACACCTCAAGGACTTTGCTCACTGAGGCACAAGACATCTAGAGCACTTTGACCACTGATGTTCACTAAGATCTTCCTGCCTAATGTCCCTTGCCTTCTATCAAGCCCTGTTAAAAGCCCACTTCTCTTTGCTCCCTACAGATGACCTTTTTGCCCTGGTGGTCTTGGCTCGTCTCTGCCTCGTGTTGTTCCCTACAGGTATAATCTCTGGAAGTCTTCGTAGAAGAGAGTTTTAATCTGATCTTGGGTATAAGGACACTCTGGGACTTAAATTATACTTGAATTTCCTTGCCACAAGGGAGATAGGCTTAGATAGCCCTCTCCCCACTCTGAACCTCTACTAGTCACTGGTCAAGGGCTGTTCTAGGGAAGTACATTTCCAGCTATCTGGCTGTGAGGGCAAAGCAGCCCCAGTGGCAGAGGGTGAGTGTCTTAGTCACTTTCTCATTGCTGGGACACTGACATCCACAACTTAGAGGAGAAGAGTTTTATGTTGGCTTGTGTTTCAGTCCATGGTTAGCAGGCTCCAAGGCAGAAACACCATGGTGGAAAGGCCTGGGCAAAGGATATAAGAAGCCCTAGCCAAGCAGCTCACATCATGGTGGTCAGGAAGGAGAGCACAAGGGAGGAAGCAGGGGGGGTGATCCACCCTTCCCCAACCATCCACCTCTTCTGGCTGGGCCCTACCTCCCAACAGCACCCTCAGCTGCAGAACTATCTCACCAGTGGATAATTAGTTACCTTCCACAAGCCACACCTGTGAGCACATGATGCCTGTAGGGAACACTCTTGATGCCCTTGATCTAAACCATAACAGTACATCTCCTAAGAAATACAGGTGCTGGGTGTTAGAAGCAGACATGCATAGATGTAGTGAGTGAGGCTCTCAAAAAAGATAAAAAGATAAGCAAGGGGGGTGTGGGTGGAGCACCAGACAGTGCGCTACAATGCTGCCAGACTCTCACAGTCTTTTCTAGCCTGGACTTCTCCCCTGAGCTCCAGAGCTTTCTACCCACAGCCTCCTTGATATCTCTACCTAAATATCTGTATCAGTTATCAATGGCCACAGTTGCTGTGTAACAAGTAACCATGAAGCCTCAGTAGCCTATGAAAGGAAACTACTGGTTTTGCTCACAGCCTAGGGAGCAGCTGCCTGCTCTGCTGATTTGGACCAGGCTTGGTAAGGCTCACTCATGCATCTGTCTGCCTTTGGGTTTGCTGGGTGGCCTGGCAGATCTTGGCTGTACTGTTCCAAATAAACACTGGGAGTCTCAGCTGGGACATCTGGGCTGAGTGCACTCTGTTCTGTAGGTCTCATCTCCCAGTGGGTCAGCCCAGCTCTGATCCCATAGCAGAGGCAAAGGAGCAAGAGAGAAGGGGAAATAGGAAGCATGGTGGAATTTTTGAGACTTACCTCCAAACCTGCAAATGTTACTATCACCAAATTCTATTGGCAGTGAAAGTCACAGGCCAATTCCAAGGGTGGAGAGATAGACTTCACCTCTGATGGAGGAACTGTAATGTCTGTTTTTGTACTCAGTGTAATGCAGTGTCTATAGGCATTTGGATTCGTGGTGCGGGTTGGGCAGAATTCAATTGCTAAAGGGGATTCACAGGACCCAAATGACCTACCATTTATTGCCCAAAAAGGATACAGTATAGCAGCAGCACTGATGTAAGGGCTGTCAAAGGCTGTCTCAGAGCACGGGGCCTGGAGAAGCCAGGCACAAGCTCCCGTGATCGTCCTCTATAAGGGCTGTGAGGGACATGCTTTGTGTCTCAGAAAAGGAATGCTGCAGTGTGCTTGGGACCCCTCACAACCAGGAGCCCCCACGTGCAGCCCTAGGGTTTCTTATATCCAACAGGCATTACATGGGCATTTAGCTCTTATGCAACCAGGCCCAGTAGAGCTAGTCCCCTCCTCCCCATGTGGTTTCACCAAGATCAGGTACAAATCATGAACCTTACCATTATTAACAATGCTGACAAGCTGGTGCAAATATCCAGGAAGTCCATGAACCCAAGGGGCTGAAACAACATTGTTCATAAGTGTATTCCGTGTCTTAACAGGGGACAGTGATTTGGAGGCATATTTCTCATTTCATTGAAAGACTTCAGGCTGGGGGTGCAGCTCAGTGGTAGAGAGCTTGCCTACCATGCATGAAGGCTTGGGCTTGATCTCCAGCACTGCCATAAACCAAACCAAACCAAACCATACAAAACCTAACCCCCAAAAGTTCAGGCCAATTACAGATGTGTAGGAATTAACTGTCTGTAGAATAGTATTTCAAATGTAATAAGTCCAGAACTGAGCTCTTGATATTGGCTCCTACAGTCTTCCTCATCTTGATAATGACAATTCCTTTCTCTTTTCTCAAACCAGATACCATGGCATCATCTGTGACCTCTCTCCGTATCTTACAAATCCATCAGCAGATCCTGCCAGTGCTAACTGCACAAAATATTCAGAACTGCGCCATATTTCACCTTCCTCACTCACCCACTCCAATCCAAGACACCTTCATCTCTCAGCTGGAGTTGTGGTTGGAATGGATGTCTCCGCCCAACTTCACATGTAGGAACTTAAACCCCAAGGTGGTACTATAAGGAAGGGGACATTTTGGAGGTGATTAGGCCATGAAGGCTCCACCTTTGTGGCTGAGATTAATGCTCTTATAAAAGAGCTGGAAGGAACCAGGTAGCTCTTTTGCCATCCACCTTTCACTGTGCAAAAACACACAGAAAATGCCATCTATGAGAAACAGGCCCTCCCAGGCACTGCCTCTGCTGGTGTCTTGCTTTGGGATTTCCCAGCCTCTGGAAATGGAGGAAAACAAATTTCTCTTGTTTTCAAATTACCTAGTCCCAGGTATTTTATAGTAGCACAACTGGACTGAGATACCTGGATGCTTCAACAGTTTCCTAACTGGCCTCTCTGCCTGTCTCTTCAGTCTCCTCTCAACATGACAGTCACAATGATCCCGTGAAAAGTGAAGGTCATATTCTGTCCCTAGCTCTTATGACTCCTCACCTTACTCAGAAGAAAAGCTACAGGCTCCATCAAGACCAGGGTCCTTCTCACGCCTCTGTCTCCATCACCAGCCACTCTCATCTCTCTTTTCTGCACTTTAGTCAGACTATCTCCCTCAGTGTTCAAACACAGACTCACTTTTGGGCCCTTGCTCTTTCCTGTCTGCAGCGCTGTTCCCCAGCTAACTCCCGACTTCCTCCAGGCTTTCTCAGTGAGAACCTTCTGCATTCTTATATAATAAAATTTCAACTTCCACCTCACATTTCATATTCCCTGTCCAGTCTGTAGTTATTTTTCTTCCTTAGTCCTTACAATCTAGCATACTATACATTTCCTCGTTTATCCTTTTTGTAGACTCTCGTCCTTCTAGAACGTGAGTTCCATGAGAGTATGGAAGGTTGTTTTGTTTACTGTTGTATTCCAGCCCCTAGAACAGGACTTGGTACATAGAAATTGCTCGGTAAATGTTTTTGGAATGATTGCAACACATTAGATCAGAAATATCACTGATGTATTAGGTTGTAAATTCTTTTAGGGCAGAGGGTGTCCTGTAGTTTAGTATTTCGCATTGTACGTAGTTCTAGTTTTGCAGGTTTTCAGTAATCATTTATTGAAGGAGCTAAGTTGAAATATGCTTGTTTTAAATAAGAAATTGTGCTAGTTTTAATGTTTGGAGGTGTAGATAATTTTTGAAAGTAATGTAAATGTTTAAGATTTTACTAGAGGGCCGGGGATACAGCTCAGCGGCACAAGCGCCTGCCTGGCAAGTGCAAGGTCCTGAGTTTGATTCCTAGTACCAAAAAAAAAAAAAAAAAAAAAAAGATTTTACTAGAAAATGATTATGATACTTGATTAAAACTAAGGCATTGAGTATATGACACACCATTATTTTATATTCTGTGGAATGTTGCCAGTTCAATTAAGATACAATGCTTTTCTTTCACTTGAATTTTTACTTTATTCTCACTGAAATAGCTTTATAAGACTTAATTAGCAAAGATCTTATTCTATGTTGTGTTTGTATGCATGTATAAAACAGAAAATATAATTTAAACAAGATGGTGAGCATTCCTAAAGCTTCTTCACATTCAGAGTCCAATTCCTCTGAATCATTTTTTGACATTGAGTCATAAGTGTCCATGCTTTAAATCAAGAATGTTCTGAAAAGAATGCTCTGCTCTTGTCTCAGGAATTATTTTCCAGGTCTTCGCCACCAGTGTAGCACTTTTGATGTAAAAGTGAAGGCAGTGACAGCTACATCATCATGGCTGCCTGGCCTCCGTGACTGGAGGAGGGATGTTGATTTCAGTGACATTAAAATATGAAAATTATTTGCATCCTAGAATCAATGAAATAAAGAAGTACAATGAGATATCCATTTCCAAAGGCGCAATGGTCTTTTATATTTTAACCAATTCTACCTTCTTTCTGTCTTCCTTCTCTTGTGGAATAGGTCAGTTATATTAACCAGGGTAATTCATCTGTGGTACAAGTAGTCAAGAAAGCCTGTCATTAAACCTCATCCTGGTTATTTGCACAACAATGATCATCAGTCATGAAAACTGCAGGAGTTATCACAACATTATTAAAGGTTGGTAATGATTTAAATACAACCAAAGGGAGAAGAGTAACCCTTTAAATTTTGATCACTGTAGTTCTAGAGTACTCTGGGGAAGTTTTAGATTACAATATCCTTTCCATTATCTCTTCAACTACTAACTAGTTACTAAACTGACTAGTCATTAAATATATTTTAAAACCATTTTAAATTTTAATTTTTTATTGCAATAAAATCTATAGAACATAAAACTCGTCCTAAAAATGCACAAATAAAAGCACACATTCAATGGCATTTAGCACATCCACAGTGTTATACAACCAGCATGACCATCTAATTCTAAAGTATTGTTATTGTCCCCAAAGGAAGCCTGTGCCCATTAGGCAGTGTCCTTCCCTACTTCCTCCTTCCATTCTCTGGCAACCACTAATTTTTCTGTCTCTATGGATTTACCTGTTCTGGATATTTCCTGTAAGTAAAATCACACAGTATTGGGCCTTTTGTATCTGTCTTCTTTCACTTAGCCGGTTTTCAAAGTTCATCTACCTTGTATCAAGGCTTCATTCCTTTTTATGGCTCTGTCATAATTGATTGCATGGACATACAACTTTAGGTATTTTTTTGGTTCATGGATTTTTTGTTACCATCATTTGGATGTTAATGTTGCTATGAGCATCCATGTATTGGCTTTTGTTTGAATACCTGTTTTTCAGTTCTTTTGAATGGATACCTAGGACAGGAATTGCTGGATCATATTGTAATTCTGTTTACCTTTTTAAGGAGCTGCCAAACTGATTTCCACAGTGGTTGTTACATATTATATAAGGTGGGACAAGTTTATCCTTCTTTATGGCTGAATAGTACTCCATTGTACAAAAAGACCACATCATTTTTATCCATTCCTCGGTTGATGGGCATTTGGGTTGTTTCCAAGATCTGGCTATTACAAATTTTGCTGCTATAAACATGGGTGCACATATATCGCTGTGGTACGATGTTTTTAATTCTTCTAGGAAGATACCCAGAAGGGGAATAGCTGGGTCAAATGGGACCTCCAATCCTAGTTTTTTGAGGAATCTCCACACTGATTTCCACAGTGGCTGTATCATATACTTATAATCTTATTGGTTGATCATAGCTGTAACCAAAGTTGTACCCACATGGTTATGCTCTATAAAACTTCCTCTGAGAAGTGGGGTCCTCAGCAGCCCACTTGGGGCCCCTCCTGCCTCTCAGGAGCTGTATCTTTTTCTCTCAATAAATATTTCCTGCTCTTAACCTCTGTTGTTCCTGGAATTCATTCTTTGATTATGGAGAATACTAACTCAGCGTATTGGACATCTAGCAGGTTGGGAGTTATAGTGTTATCCTTATATCATATTTGGAGGTCCTGGTATAATTCCTATAGCTGCCAGATCTGGTGAACAAGGTGGTGGGGACACACGGTAATGTTTTTACCAGCTGCCTTTCCATTGGATGGTAATTAGTAGCATTCATCATATTTATGATCACACCTTATAAAGATACTTATCAAAGAGGACTTCCAGAACTGCTTCCGAAAGTGGCAAGAATGATGGGCTAAGTATATTTGAACTGGGGGAAGTATTTTGAGGCGGTTTAATGGCAATGCATTTTTTACTGCAATAAATTTTTAAAATTTAAACATTCACTGCATATTTTGATTACACTTTGTTCTCATCAGCCATGCGTGAGAGTTCAATTTCTCTATGTCTTCCTCATCATTAAATAGTATATTATTGTAAACAGTGTTTCTGGAACTGTAAAATAGAATTTAGGGAAGTCCGGATGTACACTCTGGAGGGAACTTTGACACACAGCTTGGAATTTTAAAGTCTCATTGTAGGGACAGGGGCACTGTAGGTAGGGAAAAGATAGGATGAAGGCCACATTGAGTTTTATTAAAAATTAATAAGGCAGTTTTGACCTCTGCAGCCATACTCTAGCAATTAGAAGGGCAAAGACAGCTGTACTCTGAAGAATTAGAAAGACAAAGGCAGCTAAAATTAAGCAATTAGAAAGACAAAAGACAAAGAACTCAGGAGCAGGAAGTTCCTAGGTAGCATGATTAACATAAGAATCACAAACTTCCCTTTCAATTAGTCCTTTAGCCTACCTATCCCACCCATAATCTTACCCTCAAAAAGACCAGGAAAGGTTGCATGGCCGGAAGAAATCTAAGGTTATGATGAAAGACAAGCCAGGGTGTCAGTCAGATTCCAAGAGCCTGCATGAGACAAAGATCTCAATAAAAGGAGTTACAGAGAAGAAATCCACAAGCAATTCACTTTTGAATTCTCCCTACTCCTTCCGAGTAGCTGTCAGTTATCTCTTTTCTTCCTTTCTCTTCTTCAAATAAATTGTCTTCTTTTAGAGCTTCTTCCTTGGTTCTTTACAGATGCTTGGTTTAGGATCGCTGGGAGCTGCATGTTCCAGTGTTGGAGAAAACAAAACTTTTCAACTCTGATGATCCCTGCTGACAACCCCCTTCTTTTCTCATACCAGCTGCACTCTGGCTTCATTGCATCCTGTTACTTCACTTCCCAGCCGGCTGAGGCCTCCCAGACGTGCAGAGCTATAAACCTGTCGCTTTTGAGTAACTGCCTTTGTTCTGCTTCTGTAACTTAGCTTGCTTGCCTTTTCCCACCACAGCCTCTATATAAGGCCCTCATACCTCAGGCTTGGGGCTCAGACTTTGGAGCGCCCAACTCCTCTGGGTCTGCTAGCATAATAAAGCTTGGTTCCCTCCACTTCTCTGAGTGCTGCTCGGTGTCTTCACCTCCGGTAAACCTAAAATTGCTGTAACACCAGAAGTGGCATGATGTGGCAGAGCAGTAGCTTGCTGTCCACCCCTGGACGTTACAGTGTGGCATAGTGTGGCATGGTGTACAACCCCCAAGATGTTACAAGTACAGTGTCTAGTACTTTCCTGTCCTCACAGCATGTGGTTATTCAGGAGCTACATAAGCTTGACCTCACAGCTAGATTTAGGAACCATTTCTCTCACTCCCTCCATGGTGTAGATTATTGACCATTCCCAGTTTCCCAAAGACCTTTATTTTCCTATTTTCTCTCCTTGCACATAAAGACTTCTCTCCATTCCTACCCAATAATTCTTCTCAAACCCCAGTCTCATTAATATGGCAGCCAGTAGGGAAAATCAAGGGAGTTAACGAGTGTCTTAAACTTCCCCCCATCCCTGGCACTCTCTAAAGAGACCTTCCCAGGCTCACCTTTTGTACAAAAAATATTGATTCTCCCTTTTGGATTCCTGCTGTCTTAGTCCCCAGTCCTATTGCTTTCTGTTAGGAAAACCCAGCTGAGTTTCAATCAAGCAGACTGCACATCTTAACCAGAACTCCTACAGTTCTTGTGTGGTAGAAAGCACTATGGATAGCTAAGTTATTTAGAAATATTATAGGCAGCCAGACAGGGCTGGGCCCTCCGGAGGTCAATGCAGAAGACAACTGTGGGTAGAGGTGCATTCATTGAAGGTCAGGCCTCAGGACAAAGAGAAATGACCCCACTCATAGACTTCCCCTAGGGATGAACAACAGTGATTGATATTCTAAATATGCATCAATCACCTTGGGTGGGGGACCAAGATCTCTTTAGCCCATTCCTTCCCAGAAAATCTTTGTTTCATTCCATGTACACTTGTTACGTGATTTGCTTCCCCATTTGATCCCTATTTAATCAGTATTACCTAAGCGACTATACTTGTTGTAATCTTATTGGTTGACCATAGGTTTGTCCCACCTCACACCTACCTTGTGACTTCCCATTGGATCAATATTACCTAAGCAACTATACTTGTAATCTTACTAGTTGACTGTAGTTTTGTCCCACCTTGAACCCAACTCACCTCATGGCTGTGCTCAATAAAACACCTTTGAGAAGAGGGGTGAGTGGTCAATCCACTTTCTGGGCCCCTTTCTGTCCCTCTTGGACAGGAGCTTTCCTTCTCTCAATAAATACTTCCTACTCTTAACCTCCATTGTGCCTAGAATTCATTCTTCAATTTTAGAGAATACAAATTTAGTGTTTTGGACATCTAGCAGGTTGGAAGTTATAATATTCCCTTTATATTATTTGGATTATTTAGCCATTGTGTATCATATGCCCTATATCAAAAGGACATTGCATTAGGTGGCAGAAAATCTGGATTGTAGGTCCTATCTGTCACCCACAACCTTCATGCTTTTCAGTATTTCGTACTGAGTTCCTATTATGGGCAAAGTACTGAACTCTAGTGGATAAGACAGATCACTTGCACTACCTAGGTTTCAAATCTTATGTAACATAGAGAGAGAACATCTTATTTGCCCTGGAGCTGATGCTTTTGAATATTTATTCCTATTGAAAACTACTTTAATTAGGAATTTGAGAAACTGTCTAGGTAGGTGGGGACAGTGGTTCCTGGAATATGAATAAGTACA
Organism: Erethizon dorsatum; assembly: GCA_028451465.1. Lineage (NCBI taxonomy): Eukaryota > Metazoa > Chordata > Mammalia > Rodentia > Erethizontidae > Erethizon > Erethizon dorsatum. The sequence continues at coordinate 16,599,403 of CM051825.1, forward strand.
CATTTCCAAAATATTTGGGCTAGGACATGGGACATTAATATTTCTGTTTGCATCATCATTTCATACATTTTCCAAATTCAGAAGAATAAAACTCTCATAATGAAAGGCAATCCTTTAAATACATTTTTACTTTGAACATCGGCCTTATTTTTCTAATTTCTAGGGAACCACTAGCTTAGAGTAGCAAGAAATCCAAAGGAGTGGAAACCCCACCTCCCACCCACATCTGAACAGTATGGCATCTGTACTTTATCATTTGTCCGTCTCCCTCGATACAGATTCAGTTACTTGGAGACAGTGTCACAGATGCGTTTGAGGAAAGCATTTTCCGAGTGTAGGAGGTATCTGCTGCCACTAGAGGGCAGAGCACAGCAGCCTGCAGTCAAATAGTGCGGTTGTAGCTCTAGACACCCTATTGTTTTCCCGCCTTGTGCCTCCAGGAGGCGCTGCAGCTCACATCAGTTGCTAAATGACCCAACAGTTTGTCACCAGCTCTGCAGCACCTGACAATTCTTCCCGTAAGCAGGTAGGGACAGTCTCCCTTATTTGAGAGGCACATATAGGGAGGGGCACTGTCTTCTTCAAGACACTGCCCTACATGAGAAGCCCAGGAGGTGTTTTCCTCTTTGTAATTATATTTTGCAATGTGAATTCATCATTGGCATAAAAAGATTTATTAAATCCTTCAGGAGCACTGTGCCCTATTAACATGTCTGTTCCAGTGAGAACAGACACTGGCCCAGTCAAGGTTGGGTGACTTATCAAAAATGCCAGGGAAAATTCTCTTGCTATCAGTCAGTTTCTTTGGTGACAGTGAGATGTCATGATTCTTTCCTTTGTCTGAGAAAAGACAGGCATGATATTAACTTTGGAATTTTCTTAGCATTCTGACATAAGTATTCTCACTTTTATCCTCAATGCTGTTGGGGAAGTATGACAATTATTATCCTTATTTTAGTATTTTTTAAAAACTCAATTCCAGCTTTTTTCCTTCATTTTTTTAACAATTCTAAATTTCCAAAGTAAAGCTAATGTTAAAAAACACTAACTACTACTAATGACCTTAGCATGAGACACAACATTGCCAGCTGCCCCCTTCTCCCTTCCCACGCTCTTCTGGTTCTGCAACCCTAAGGTGGCCACTGGAACTCTCCACTGCTTGTATTTTCAGGATTTCTTGGGGTCACCTACAAAACTCTAAGCGATTGGCATGCACTTGCAGTGTTATTTCTTGGCTTGTCAAGACAAGATGCCAACTAACGAGTTTCTCTTATGGTAGATGAAGATTTAGCATTTTTGAGGAGGATTTTATGATCTTTGTTTTGAAAAATGAGAAAACCAAAGTTTCCGAAGTACGAGGGACTTGTTCAAGGTCACATAATGAATGACCACAGGGTGGAAATTAGGACCCAGGTCTCCTAACTCTAGAATCCTTGTTATTTCCACTACTATGTTGTGGGAAATATAGAAATAATACTCATCACCCTGCAGGGCTACTGAGAATCAGTGATCAGGCATAAAGAGAGATGTAATAAGAATCTCCACCGTAGAGTTGCCAGATAAAATGCAGGGTGCCCTGTTAAATTTGAAAAGAACAAAAAAAATTTTTTTAGTATAAATGCATCCAAAATATCACATGGGACATACATACTTTTATTTGTTAAATCTGGCAGTTGTAGGGGAAAAGAGATTTCTTCCTTCACCATCATTGGATTCATGGCTGAGACTCCCATAACACGAGGTGGATCAACAAGAGAAGAGCATAACAAATTCATTTGAAAGAAGTTTTATGTGACATGGGAAACCAGAAATGAAGATCCAAAGAAACAGGGAAAGCTGTGTGTTTTATGGATGGTTATGCAGAAGTATGATTGATCAAAATGGTCTGATGTAATGGTAATAACCAGGGGGAGCTCAGCAATTCCTGGGTGTTCAGGTTCTTTTGTGTGTCCTTGTGTCTTGAGAGGTAAGGATACTTCTTCCCTTGGTATAGAGAAGGAACCTATCACATGAGGGACTTACGACCTGCTTTGGGGGAGAAAGAGAGAGAGGGAGGTGAGAGAAACCCTCCTGCTTCTTCTGTTTTTCTAAATGCCGAAGTGCCATATTGTGGGGTAATGTGTCCTGAACCCCCCTTATAGCCCTACCTTAAAGCTGTGAACCTCAGCTTCTACTTACGCTGGTTTTAAAACTTGAACTACAGATAGAGAATAGGTCTGTGCTTAATTTATGAAAGAGAAATTTTTCTGAGAAAGACATATTACGATTTGTATAAAATATGAAAGAGGAAAACTACAACATATAACCCTCACAGATACAGCAAAATAACAAAGAAAAGAAAATGAATTGGTAGCATAAAGTTCTAGAGAGTGGCTACCTGGTACGTGTGGGGTGTGACGTGAGAAGTGTAACACGGAGACTTTGAAGGTTACAGGTATGTTGATAGGGAGTGAAACAGTGTTTATTCTATTTTTGATGCAGTGTATTTCTGTTCACTCTTTGTGTATATATTTTATTGAAAAATTTAAAAATTAATAAGCACACCCAGATCCTGGAAAGAGACAAACCTAGGTTCCAATCATAGCTCTAGCCTTTCTGAGCTTTGGTTTCATCTATAGATGGGAATAATAATATGGAATTGGCAGCATTGCTGTATGGCTTAGAAATAATGTATGCAAATAATGGCATAGGGTGTGCACATAGTAGGAAATATCACCAGGCAAGGCTATGTGGGGTGAAGTAGACATCGTGCTGGGACTTCTGCATTCTGTTAAGGAAATTGTGTCCAGGTGTGATCTTTGCTTCTGTTGGCTCTTATTTTTTTCTTTAAACTCTCTCACTAGTGTGCATTGAAATTCTGAAAAAATAACCTGAAACTTTCATAATTTTGAATGTTGAAGTACTTCTTCAAAACAAACTGCAGCCATTTAAGAAATAGATGGGAGTGAATGAGTGATGTGTGTAATGAGAAGAGTTAAAAAGGAAAGTCAATCCCCTGCTAATGTTAAATTCTAGCTCCGAAGCACAGGAGGTGTGTAGAGAAATCAATGAGGAAAAGTGTTCTGATTGAACAGGGACTCATTTGCCACAAACATGCAAAAAGCAAACTATGCTTCTTAATTGTACACTCTCAGAGGCCCCACTGGATAAACAGATTTTCAGCAAAATTCTAAATTGTGATTTTTTTTTTTTTTTGTTTTTGTACTTTCCACTGTATACTTCTATATATTTTCTACTGTAGTGAAATATTTTTGGCTTAAAAAAGAATCAGGGCTGGTGAGATGGCTCAGTGGCTTAAGCGCCTGCCCGGCAAGCGCGAGGGCCCAAGTTCGACTCCCGGAACCCACATACGAAAAAGGGCTGGTGATATCGCTCAGCGGCACAGGCGCCTGCTGGCGTGTGAGCTCCTGAGGTTGACCCCCCGGTACCCACAAAAAACAAACAAACAAACAAAAAAAGAATTAACTGTTTTCCACAGAACAATATGCTTCAGGCTATAATTTAATGTCAACAAATAGTACCTTTTTAAAAAAAGAGAATAAAACAACCTTCAAGTTGAGAATGATAACTGAAGAAATGTTCATGAAAGTGCTCAGAATTGCTGAAACAGGATTGACCATGTTAATTTAGAAGAAAATACTCTACAAAAATTTATTTTTGCATCAATATTTAAAATACTCTGGGAATCAAGTATTCAAGATTACTGGTTACTCAATAACATAAATCAAAATAATATTGAGAAATCATTTCACCCTAAAAATATTATTGCTTTGTGCTGCCAATAATATAGTAAAGAGTTCATGCTTATACTGTTAGTGGTGTATAAGTTGGAACAATCTTCTGGAAAGCAACTTATTTGTAAGTATTAAGATCTCTAAACACATATGCATTAACCATTGTTACCCTCCTATTATGTTGTTTTGAAAATTTGTTCTTTTTTTATTTGTTTTGTTTTTTCTTCTCTTTAAAATAAAAAAAAAAATCTCTAAACACGTTTATTATGTTCTTTGGCTTTATACTTCGGCAGGAATATTTCCTTCAAAACTGTCAGCAACATGGCCACAGTCCATAAGGAAACCACTCCCACCCTTTCCTCAGAGGTCTGGGTCCCAGTTCATAGAATAAATGTGCATACATAGTCATCAAGTTATGTCTTATAATGGTGAGAATGTGTGTTTGCTAAACATTCATCAGTAGGGGAACACATCATCTATCATCTCAGCACTTTGGGAGGCTGAGGCAAGAGAGTCCCATTTCAAGCCCAGCCTAAGCATCTTAGCAATTTAATGAGACCCTGTTGCAAAATAAAAAATAAAAACGTAAGGCTTGATTTGGACATGACTCTCCCAATACCCAATACCCACTACGCTCCCAATACCCAGCGGAGGCATTGTTCTCAGCTTAGCATCAGTGCCCTCCACAAACACAGGATGTCATAAAAGAGATAAGGTGGAGAAGGGAATCTTCCAAACATCTGGACATCTGAAGACACCCGAACATTTACACCTGACATCTCAAGAACTTTGCCCACTGAGGCACGAGACATCCAGAAAACTTTGATGTTTACTAGGATCTTCCTGCTTAATGTCCCTTTCCTTCTTTCAAGTCCTATTAAAAAAAGCCCGCTTCTCTTTGCTCTCTACAGAAGGCCTTTTCACCCTCTGTCTGCCTGCACCCAGGCACAATAAATTCCATGCCATGTGGCCTTTACACAAGCCTGGTGGTCTTGGCTGATCTCTGCCTTGTGCTGTTCCTTACAAAAAAAGGGTTGGATTGGGGGAGTAACTCAGTGGGAAGGTTTCGAGTTGAATCCTGGGAATGATGAAGTAACTTGCCATGCACGCACAGTGTGGAAGATAAACCCAGCAAAAGTACATTTACCAAGATTTTAATGGAAAGAGAAAATGCTCACAAGTTTATGTTCAATGAAAAATGTGTATATAAATGGTACAAAGTTACCTCAACTATGCAACACATATTAATAAAAATATTAGAATAAAATAAGCCAAATTATAGCAAGTGATTATTTTTAGACTGTGGGATTTTAGATGATTTTTAAATTTCCTCTATACATTTCTTTATTTTCTAAATTTTCTACACTGAGTACTATTATAATAGCATTGAGCACTTTATAACAAAAAACCAAAAGATAGGCTTCCTCAGAATTATAAAATACATTTTTATATTGTTTATACATGAATTGACTTGAATGCAAGGAAGAAAAAAAATCTAATGGCACAGGTAGGAAACAGCATTGCCACTTCCTCAAAGCAGGATTAAAATAGCATTTTCTTAGAAAGAGTGTGTGTGACTTACATGACCATTAAATTGCATAATTTCATGACACTTAGAGAACACCACCAGTGATTGAATTAAACAAAAGTCATGTTTTTCCATATTGATATCTGAAATGTCACAAATCTCTAGTGCCTTGGGAGAGTAGGCAATTTGTAATGCCTATTATTTTATGTTATTAAACCAATCTCTATTAATAAGATCTGTAATTATTAGGCAGAAGGCATAATGAAGTTGGCTGGTTATAATTGAGGGTGAAGCCAAGCTTTCCCAACCCTCTGATATTTTTTGGTGATAGCCACTGATTAGATCACTGTAATTCTTTTTAAAGCAATTTTACTGAAAAAGGAATTTGTTTACAGAACATTAATTGATGAGTTTCTGTTGCTTAAGAGCTTTATATTTCTTGATTTGGGCATTGGTCTCTTTAGAATTTTGGAGTGGAAATAGGGTAAAGCAGGAATCTATAATCAAATTTTCCTTATAGTGAATGTTCTAAGTTTTCTTCATCTGATCTATGACATATACAGTAGTTTGCGTGTAAGGCCCTTTTCAAAAACAAGTTTACGTTAAGGAAAGGCCAATGGCTACACATACAAGGGAAACACCGTAGTGACTAAATTTTTCAAAATTGTTCTTCAGCTTCTGCTGTGTACCATTCACTGTTCCAAAACACTAAATGACCATTTAACATTAATTAGAAATATTCATAAAGTCATTACTTTATGTATCTTTTCCTTTTTTAAACAATCATTTGATCCTAGAAGCCTCACAAATTTTCAAGGGACTGTCTAAATAAGGCTGTTAGGTTACTTGAAAACTTTTTTGGATTAGCTCGGTTGAAATGAATTGAATACTTGTTTTTATTGGAAATTAGTACAGACGGCCCCTGACTTGTGACAGTTCGATTTATGGTTTTTTGATTTTACAATGGTGTGAAAGTGATATACATTCATAGAAGCTACACTTTGAATTTTGATTGCTTTCTGGGTTAGTGACTTGTGGGAAGATATTCTCCATCACAATCCAATCACAAGGAAAAACAGCAAACTCTCTACAGTGTTGCTAAGCTGTGATGTGTGGTAGGTTAGATGCATTAAATGCATTTTCTGGTGGGTTAGGCGTATTAAGTGTACCTTTTGACTTAGTGATTCATTTCAATTTACAATGGGCTTATCAAGACGTAATCTCTTAGACAAGAGGAAGGGAATGGGGCATGTAATAGAGGGCAATAGTGGGGATGGATGTGATCAAAATATATGCATTGAAACCCAATATTTTGTAAAATTAATAGGCACTATTAATAAAAGGAAGAAAGAAATTAAAAAAGACACTCTCATTGTAAGCTGAGGAGCAGCTGTGCTTAGTTTTGCTAGTATATAATATTGTGTCTGTACTACTGCTTTTAATTGTTTTGTGGACGTTGGCTTATATCCCCAGTTAGATTAAAAAACAGCACTCGGTAGGACTTGTATCTCCTGTTCCTTTTGTATCTCCCCATGGTGTGGAACGCATGTTGAAGACAGAGGGCCACATTCAGGAGGAGGAGGGTAGAAATAGAGAGAAAAGCCTGGAAAATAAAAATCGGAAATTAGACTAGAGATGCTGAGCCTAAGAGAATGGTGTGGGGACTCCAAGGGCCAAGGTCTGGGGTCCCCAGCAACAGGTGAGGCTCTTTTTGACTTTCAGAAGGATTTGGGTTGAGTATGACTCCTCACATTAATTGAAGATTTAGTGAGTTTTTGTATTGGTGAATTCATGTTTGAAATGCAGGTTAATGTTCTTGCTGAGTCCCCAAAGAAAGTCCTCAAAGGCTGGGGAGGAAAGAAAATAGCTCTATCTTTCATCCTTAATCCTCTAGCGCTTTTTAAAATTTTGAACTTAAGTCAACTATCTGCAGTGATGTTATGAGCTTTGTATTCCTTTATTCATGTGGTTGCTGGTATCCCCAAACATTTTTAAATTCCTTCAGAATAAAAAAAAAAAAATGTAAATTCTTGTTCATTCCCCAGACAAGAGTCCACTTTGTTAGGTTTTAAAGATACCAAGTCATGTGGTTCCTGGTATCTCTTCCCAAATATTGGTAAAGGATCATTTCAGAATTAATCAGCTATGTCTTACATCATGGCCCATGGCAATCATCTTTCACTACCGCTAAATTTAGGCCAAAAAGATCGAACATTTAAAAAATTCTCTCAGAATAAGAAACCATGTCAATTCTTGTTCTTGTCTCAGTAAAGATTTCACCCTGCTAGGTTTAAAGTTTGAATCTAATAGAACATGACTCTTCGCTTTTATTTAATGAATAGTTTATTTAACAACTGTGTTCCATGAGGGGATTCCAGCCAGTGATGGGAACTCTAAACAGCACACAGAGTCAGAAAGGCAACCCTAGAGAAAGGAACACAGTGCATTGCATCTACAACCCTGGGTGCTTGGGGAGGGGGAGTAGATTCCCGGGGAATCCAGGGGTGCAGGGGAGAACAAGCAACCCCATCACAGCAGCAGTCCAGCACTCCTGGCTGCAGGAGAATTTCAGTCCTCACAGGTTTTCAGTCCAGTTTGGGGACCTGGCTGGTCTCAGAGTGACTGCTGTATTCCAGAGAAGGACTCACATTGGCCATTCTCTCCAACCACCAGAAGTTAAGGTGCTACAATAGCCATGGCTGGATGCCATCACGTTTTAGGGGCCAGCAGCCAGGCCCATTGTCTGCCTTGAGAATGTGCACCAGCTCTTGCAAACAGGCCCCTCAGTGTCCTGGAGCTTTGGGACCAGCAGCTGTCACAGCTACAGGCCCAAGCCCTGACTGCACTTGTCCCACAGGAGCTTGTGAAGGTCTCCTCCCCAGCCTATGGCCTTGGGAATGTGGCTACCGAAGCAAAAGTCCCAGTATCACCTATGCCTAACTCCTGGGAGCTGGGCAAGGTCCCAGCTACACTCTGCAGCTCTAGGAACCTAGCAACCAGCGTCCCAAACCCTGGCACCACAATCACTCAACTAGGGGAACTAAGGAAGGTCTCCTCCCCAGCCTTTGGTCTTGGTACTGTCGCTATCAACGCAAAATCATCTGTACCTGTCCTCTGGTCCCTGGGGAAGGTGCCATCTGCTTCTCATGGCTTCTGGAATGTAGATACCAATGCCACATGCTCTGGCCCCACCAGTGCTTGTGCCATGTGACCTGGGGACATTACCATCCAGGATCATAAGTACCAAAGCCACAAGCTCCAGAGCCTTCCACACTGGAATACAGGGTGGAAATTCTTTTAGAACATAAACATAGAACTATCCTATGATCCAGCAGTCCCACTAGTAGGTGCATATCCTACTAGGAGATGTAATCATTGTAATGAGGAGACATTTGCACTCCTATGTTTACTGGAGTTTCACAAGGGTTAAGACATGGAATCAGTCTAGATGCCCATCTGTGGATAAGTGGATAAAGAAAATGTATATGTATACACAATGGACTACTACTCAACCATAAAAAGAAAGAAATCCTGTTGTTGCCAGGGATATGGATGGAACCAGAAGTCACTAGGTTAAGTGAAATAAGACAGACACAGAAAGACAAATGCCACATTTTTTCACTTATGTGTGGAAACTAAAATGTTGATTTCCTAGAACAGGATGACATAGTGGTCACTGAAGACTGGGGGTGTGGGCGACAGAAGTTAAATAAGGGGCACCAGAACACAGTTCCAGAGGAGGAATTAATTCTGGTTTTCCATAGCACAGTAGGATAACTATTGGTTAAAACTAGGGTATTTCAAAATGACTAGAAGAGAATGAAATTCCCAACACCTAAAAATGACTAACATTCGAAGCGATAGAAGTGTGTATTACCTTGATTTCATTATTACGCATTTTATACATGTTTCAAATTATCATAATGTATCCCATAAAGATGTGCAAATATTATGTCTTAGTAAAAAATAAAGCAAGGTTCGTGCATCTGGAGATAGAAATAAGAGGCAGAGGGACATAGGTAGGGATGACACAGGTTGCTATCACTACATATATGTGAGTTCCAGCACATAACTAACGTTATGTTGGGGAAAACAGTTGGAATTTAGGTGCCGCCTCAGTGTTACTCATTAAGCTATTGTTTCTTAACTTCAAACTAACCCTCTGGTACTTTTTTTTTTTTTTTTTTTTTGGTCTTTTTGAGACAGGGTTTTACTATGCAGTTCGGAGTGGTCTTGAACTCACTTTGTAACCCGGGCTGGCCTCGAACTTGCAGCAATCCTCCTGCCTCAGCCTCCCAAGTGTTGGGATTACAGGTGTGCACCACCATACCCAGCTTGGTCCTGAATTTTTGTGATGCTGTGCCTTCATACCTTTCCTTTGCTGCCTGGCTCCTTTAGACTCTGCCCCATGGGGACTTGGGAGCCTGTGAGACTGGGGGAGGAAGGGCAGCTGCTCTCTATCCCACCTACTCCCTGCTTTGCCAGTGGTGTCTTAGCCACAGTACTTCACTCCACAGGGGCAGTTCTCCAGGAGCAGTTGATTCCAATTTACTGATTTACTGAGACGTGGCCTCAGCTAGCAAAGTCCACCCCTCACTCCCTATATTCTGGCTTCTGGCTCTGGAGGATCCCCTCCAGGTTTCTGAGCCCATTCTCTGAGCTTCCTAGTTTCTCTAATTCTGACCTCTTTCTTCAGTCCCTCAGTCCAAGGCAGAAAGCTGCATCCTGTGCACGCTACCACTACAACAGCTTCCTGTTCTTTTTTGTCCATTCAGTTGTCCACTGCCTGGCTAGTAGTAATCCTTTATGTTACATTCTCTCTGCTAAACTAACGTGTGATTTCTGGCTTCTTTTTGGATCCTGACTAATGCAGCTTCCTAAAACAGTGAGATGGAGGTTGCTATTAATCATTGTGAAATGTGCATGGCTGAGTACTAAAGCCTTTCCGGAAATCATTACATTAAGTGAAATAAGCTCAATAAGTAGATAAGGGAGAAAAGTTGTCTCTTTATTTCCAGCTCAGAGGACTTTTGCAAAAACCTAAAGGACTGAACTATATAGAGACCAATTTTAAAGTACACAGATATAAGCTGATTTTAAAAATACACATGTATATTTTTCTCCTTGCTTGCATATAAGTCATCTGGAGAAGTTCCCACTCGTGTAAATCATAGGATGCATCCAAGCATTCTATAAAATTCTGATGGCATGGTATAAAAACAAATTATTTATATGAACACAGTATCATTGGCTCCATCTTTTAAATGGAATGAGTAATTAAACAAAAAATTTTAAATATCAATTCAGTTATAAGTACTCAATAAAAACCCAGTATGTGTTAACACATATAACATATTTTTAATGAAAAATAACTATTTTTCAAAACACAAAATAGTCAGATAGAGTGGCAAATTTTAAAATTTTACACATCTCTTTAATGTCTGACTTAATAGAAGACAGCTGTATCCTTACATAGGCCTCTGCATTCGATCTGTTGTTCTCGTGAAGTATGTGAAAAAACTGCCTCACACAGATACATAGTTTATTACAGGAGGAGTATTTCAATATCAATATCCTCTTCAAATTGTTATGGATATTTTGCTTTACTATTACACAAAAACTTGACAAGTGAGAGTTTCCTAAGGATTAGATGCAATATTGAATCTGAAAACACACCAAGAAATTTAAAAGTTTTTCCACAGATATGCTGAGATGCAATGAACATATAATAAATCATGCATATTCAAAGCATATGATTGAATGGGATATACATCCATGTACATATCACAAGAATAAAGAAAATAAATTTTTTATTACCCCCAAAGTAGTTGTAGTCTATTTTTCCTTCTGACTTCCTCCAAACCAGTTCCCAGCTAATTACTGACCTGTTTTCTGTTACTCTAGAAAAATTTGCACTTTCCTGTAAGAGCAATGACCGAAAGAACCACATTACATGCTGTGACTATATATATAATTGTTAATTTATTAGTAGCCATATTAAAAACTAGTAAAAAGAAACAAGTGGAATTAATTTTAAGATCATATTTAATACAATACAATACAGCATTTACAAAGTATTATTAAAATCAATACCAAACTATAAGTGAGATTTTTACATTTTCTTTTTATACTAAGACTTGAAAATCTGATATGCATTTTATACTTATAATATCTCTCAATTTGAACTAGTCACATTTCACATATTCAATAATGCTATATGTGACCAGTGGCTACAATATTTAGCAGAGTAGTTCTACACTTTTATCTAAATGTAATTATAAAATATGCACTATTTTTTGACTGGGTTATTTTTCATTCAGATTAACTATATTGAAATATATCCATGTTATAGCATGTATCCATAGTTTATTTGCTTTTATGCTGATTAGTATTCCATTGTTTGGATAGAACACAGTTTATTTATCCTTTCCCTGGCTAAAAACACTTGTTTTCCTTTTAAGGCTTAAATACATCTGGTCTGACTATTCATGCACAAGACTTTGTGTGGACATGGGTTTTAATTTCTTGTGGATAAAAACCTAGGAATGGAATGACTGGGTCATACAGTATATGTTTAACTTTTTATAAAACTTGTCAAATGGTTTTCCAAAGTGTTTGCACAATTTAACATTCCCACCAGCAATGGATGAGAGTGTCAATGCTTTACATTTTCTCTAATACTTGTCATTGTTCCTCTCTTAACCTTCAGCCATTGTAGTAGATGTGTAGTGATAGCTCATCATGATTTTAATTTTCTCCCTAGTGACTAATTATGTTGAGTGCCTTTTCACACACTATGTGCCTTTCATAGATCTCTTTTGATGAAATGTCTGTACAAATCATTTGCCTAGTTTCATTAGGTTACTTGTCTTATTGCTGTAAAAGTTATTGACATATTCCAGATATTAATCTTTTGTCAAATGGATGTTTGGCAAACATTTTATCCTAGTCTGTGGCTTTTGCTTTCATTTTCTTAACATTGTGAACAGCAAAAGTTTAACATTTTGATTAATTTATTGATTTTTCTTTTTATAACTTATGCTTTTTGTGTGTCTTAAATCTACTAAATCCAGGGTCACTAAAATCCTCATATGTACTCCTTTGGAAGTCAAGAATTTCTTTTGAGTTAATATTTGTGTGGACTATAAGAAAAAGATTGAAGTTTCTTTTTTTTATTTGTTTCTTTTCCTTCCCCTTCCTCCCTCTAACCTTCTCTTCCCCTCTTCCTTTTCCTTCGAGGCAAAAACTAACAGACCTCCAAGGACAAACGGGTGAATCCATTATTCTACTGGTAATTAACATAGTCATCTGGCAGAAAAATAAAATAAAATAAAAATACAAAATGTTATTCTATGAAACAAAACAAAACAAAACAAACAATTGCTGGCTCAGCTTGTGACTCAAACACTGGTACTTTTTCTTGAGACAGCGACTGTAGCTTGGTATACAGCAGAAATGTTTGTGAATTGCCCCCTTCATCATGCAGGATATTAAAAAGTCATGTATGTATTCAGGGGTTGGGATTTGATAAAATTAGCAATTTTTACTTCTTCATCAAGGACATTGTTAAGTGTAGCTGTTGGTGTTTTGTTTTTTTATGAGTGCGTAGCAGTGAAGAATACAGTAACTATTGGTGCCACTGCTTTGATTGGTCTTGAAATGGCCTCATTTTACACATCTTCGCTTTTACACTCTCATCACCAATGTCTAGAGTGAAAAAGACAAATGATATCTTAGTAGTATTATCGCTCAGTTTTGACCTCATAGACACTCTGTAAGAGGCTCAGGGACAGCGCCCCCACCCCCGTGCCAGAGTGCCATGGCCATGCTTTAAGAACCACTGTCGTGGGTGCACACAGGGCATGCTGGGAGGCTGCACTGGGAGGGAGGCCTGAGCTGATGCTCACCGGACACACAGGTAAGGAAGGGTCAGTGTGTAGATGAAGGGAATAGTGAGAGGAAGGGCACAAGGTACTGAAAGTGACTCACTTCCTCACTTTTGGTGAAACCAAAGAATAAAGAGGGAGGTGGATGGTGCTTGGATGGCAAGACATACAGAGGGTCTTGTATGCATGAGAGGAGCATACAAGGGAGCGATGCCATTATCATCCTCCGTTGGCTTTTAACACTATGGAAATGGAGTGGTCAGTTAGAAGCTTTTGCCTCATCAAAGTGAGAGATGATTTCATAGAACAGATGGTCAACTAATTATACACTCAAAACCCCACTCACCGATTCACTCAGAATATTCTAACTGGGGCTGCATTGCTCAGGAGACACAACTTTATATCACCTTTAATTAGGGGTATGGATTACGACAATAAAAAAGAATTCAGGGCTGGGGATATAGCTCAGCGGCACAAGCACCTGCCTGGCAAGCGCAAGGTCCTGAGTTTGATTCCCAGTACCCCCCCCAAAAAAAAGAAATCATCCTTTAAAACCATGCTTTGTGTTTCTATTACCTGAGTCTCAAATGGAAATTCCTGTGCGCTCTGCTCTGTTTAATCATTTCCTAGAATGGCTAGGGTACCAAGAATAGAGGGTGGTGGCAGAAATGGGTTGGCAAGCTGTGTTTGTTTTCTGCAAAGGCATAATTGGTATAATAGTACCGAATAGAGATCTGAGGTCATATAATCAGTTAATCTTTAGAGATTAACAACAATGTGTATGTTGCACACGCACGTGCTTGTGTCTGTATATGAGGTATGATAAAAATGTAGTATATGTTTAAAAATTGTATTAGAATAAAAGACATATTGCCATCAATCACTCTGAAAATACTCCGCCTCTCTTTGAACACACCTATTCTACTATTCTTACCATTTTCTGAAGCAGTTCTGGAAATTCTGTTTTGTGAATGTCTTTAGTTACATTATTGGGGCTGCTTCCATGTCCTGAATTGATTAAAAATGTTTACTTTTCATAGTCATTTTGACTTTGGGGAAGAGCCAGAAGTGGCACAGTGCCAGATCTGTGAACAAGGTAGACAAGGACACACTGTAAAGTTTTTACCAGCCTGCCTTTTGGTTAGATTACACTCAGCAGGAATATTCACCATACTTTTGATCACACTTATATAAAGACATTCACAAAAGAGGACTTCCAGAACTGCTTCAGAAAGTGGCAAGAACTATGGGATAAGTAATGTTCAAAGTGAAGGGGAGTATTTGAAAGGAATTAATGACAATGTATCTCTTACTGTACTACAATTTTTATTTGAACATCCACGGTATTCTTTGATCACCTCTGGTATAGTATTTATTTGTATGTTTTTTATGATAAAGATGATTACATATTTTATTTTATATAAATTGTGTGCTATAGATCCTTTATAACAGCAAATTTTACAATGAACTGATATACATCTACATATGCATACATTTTTTTCTTCTGGAAATCTGATTGTTAATGTGATTAACATATACAATACAGCTGATTTCAACTTGACATGGAATTGAGTGTTGTGAAGGGCACATTTTTCTAAATATTTTTTGATGGTAAGAAAATATAACATTTTATGTAAATGATAATATTGGCTCCAATACGAAAGGAAAACAGGCTAAATTATGCACTTTATATAATATACAATTATTTTGGGATATATGCAGGTATCTTGTCAGGATATGAAAAACATTTGCCAATCTGGAAGTTGAGTAAGAACAACTGAACTTTGTCAGAAGCACATGTTCTCAAATCTCTAAAAATATATGCCTTAATATAAAATATAGCATCCAATTAAAAAATATCTCTTGTTACACAGAAGAAAAAGTATATGTACCAAGAACTTAAACCAAAGCTAGTGAAAAAAAAACCCAACAATTAACAAAAAACAATTAAAATTTATTTTTTAGTGGCCTACAACTCCCAATTGTAGAAACAAAACAAACTACATAAATACTAACTCTACTTGGAAGTGAAAAATACATTTCTATTCATCTTGTTTAATTAAAAGACATGTATTAAGCTCAAAGACAGTTGCTTACATAAAAATGTCAAATCAATATTTACTTTTTTAGTGAACATTATAGACACATAATCTACAAATTTCAAGTGATTTTCTAAAAAAAACCCACTATATTTATACTTTAGGATATCTCCATCTGGGAGTGTATTTTCTGGAAAATTTATGAAGAAATAACTGAGATCAAACTTTTCATGTTACTTACTTGAACAGGTCTCTATTACATGAGAAATTGCTGCAGGGTCTCAAAATAGGCTGACATACGTAGGGTTTCTCCCCAGTGTGAATTCCTTCATGTGTTTGATGATACTTGTTTTTCTTTTCTTTTTTTTTTTTTTTTTTTTGTGGGTACCGGGGGTCGACCTCAGGACCTCGCGCACCAGCAGGCGCCCGTGCCGCTGAGCGATATCACCGGCCCCTTTTTCGTATGTGGGTTCCGGGAGTCGAACTCAGGCCCTCGCTCTTGCCAGGCAGGCGCTTATGCTGCTGAGCCATCTCACCGGCCCTGATGATACTTGTTTGTACCAAAAACTTTCCCACATTGCTTCCATATATATGGTTTCTCCCAGGTGTGAGTACTTTTATGTCTACAAAATGAAGTTAGTAGCTAATCCTTTCCCACACTGCTTACTCACGTAGGGCTGTTCCCCAGTGTGAATTCCTTCATGTATTTGACATTGTGTCTGCTGAATGCTTTCCCACATTGTTTACACACACAGGGTTACTCTCCAAGGTGAGTTCTTCTATGTCTACAAAATGAAGGGTTGGTAGCAATCCTTTCTCACACTGTTTACACGCATAGGATTTCTCACAGGTGCGACTTCTTCCATGTATTTGATATTGGCTGCATCTGCTGAATGCTTTCCCACATACACAGAGTTTCTCACTAGTGTGAATACACGCATAGGGTTTCTCCCCAGTGTGAGTTCTTTCATGTATTTCACAGTGACTGTCTTCTCAAGGCTTTCCCATATTGCTTACATACATAGGGTTTCTCCCCAGTGTGAATTCTTTCATGTCTGTGAAACAAATTACTATGAGCTAATGCTTTCCCACATTCCTTAGATACATGGGGTTTCTTTCCAGCATGTCTTCTTTCATGTATTTGAATATAGTGGGAAGAAATAAAAACTTTCCCACATTGTCTATATATATACGGATTACCCCCACTGCGATTTCTTGCGTGGATTTGAACATCACGAGGTACGCTGGTGGCTGTCATGCTTTTCTTACACACAAAGGTCTTCTCTCCAGGGTGCGTTCTCTCACTTTCTCCTAATCTGAAACTCTGTCACACCTTGTCTCGACTTCTTGAAACACTCCTAACTAGTCTCTTTGTTTCTCACTCCTATTCAGATCGCTTTATACACAGTAGCCACTGTGATATTTTAAAAATAATGTTGCATTATATATATATATATATATATATATATATATATATATATATGTTTGTTTTCAACCCCCCAATTACTGCACGTTCCACTTTGGCAAACCCCATATCCTTATGCTGCTCAGCAAAGCCCCGCGTAGCTGGACTCCACCTGCCTCTCTGACCTCTTCTGTTAC
The DNA here is from genome assembly GCA_028451465.1 of Erethizon dorsatum. NCBI lineage: Eukaryota > Metazoa > Chordata > Mammalia > Rodentia > Erethizontidae > Erethizon > Erethizon dorsatum. The sequence continues at coordinate 16,616,192 of CM051825.1, forward strand.
CCCTTGCCTTGCTTGCCACAGGCTGGTCACTCTGGCCTTTTCGTGTTCCTATCTCAGGGCCTTTGCAGCAGCTTTTGTCTTTGCAAGGGATGCTATTCTCCCAGTGTTCACTTAGATTTTAGGTTCTAACAGATTGTGAGAAACTCCTGGAGTCATCTCTCTATCAGTGTCTATCATTTTGTTTATTTTTTTTAATACTAGTTTTTGGTTGCAGTAGCACCTGGAACATTGCTGGGCAAATGATAGGTTTTCAATAAACATTTGTGGAATAAATGATAGGAAGATTATAGATACGTTTTCTCTTTTATTGTCATTTTAATGGTTCTCACAAAGTTGTAATAACAAATAATTTCATACTGAGAATTAGTTTAGAGCCACCTTTTTGGATGTCAGTCAGTCCCTCCCTCCCTTCCTCCCTTTCTCCCTTTCTCACTTCCTCTCTTCCTCTTTCTGTCTGTTATTATTGGTTAGGGTTTTATTCTTTGTCAAGGCATGTAATAGAAATTCAGAATTACTTAGTATATAGCTTTCTTTTTCTTATAGGAATCGAACTGTATCTCCCTCCAGCCTCATATGGTAAAGTCCTAATGCCCAGTTCCTCAGAATGTGGCCATATTGAGAAACAGAGTTGTTGCAGACAGAGTTAAAATGAGGTTACACCGGAGTAGGGTGGGCCACTAACTCAATATGATTGGTTTCCTTATAAAGGGGGGACAGGACAGACACACATACAGGGTGGACACCACTTGTAGATGAAGGCAGAGACTGAGATACTGTATTTTTTTTTTTTTGTGGGTACCGGGGGGTCGACCTCAGGACCTCACGCGCCAACAGGCACCCGTGCCGCTGAGCGATATCACCGGCCCCTTTTTCGTATGTGAGTTCCGGGAGTCGAACTCGGGCCCTCGCGCTTGCAAGGCAGGCGCTTACGCCGCTGAGCCATCTCACCGGCCCGAGATACTGTATTTTTAAGCCAAGTAACACCAAAGTTGTCAGCAAATCACCAGAAGCATGAAAGAGGCATAAATAGATTATTCCTCACAATCCTCAGAAGGAAGCAACCCTGCTGACAGATTGACTTTGGATTTCTGCCCTCCACAACTGTGAGACAATGAATTTCCATTGTTCAAACCACCCAGTCGTGGTCCTTGTCATGACAGCCCTAGGAAACTGACACAACCAGGTAGAGCAAGAGAATTGACCTGCACATTTTTGGAATGTCAAACAAAACTCTTGCAAGTTGGAGGACACAAATATATAAATAAATTATTATAAAATATGACCCAAGCTGTCACCAAGGCACAAAGTGGTATGGGGACACAGTGGCAAACCTGCTTTCTGTGCCTAAGGAAGTCATGGAGAGCATCAGAAAAGAGATGGCACTTGGTATGGGTCACCAAGGATGAATTTTCTAGGTACTAAAGAAATAAAAAGGACACAGGCACAAGAGCTGATTACAGAGAGGCACAGAGGTGCAGAAGAAAATGGCACGAGGAAATATGTTTCGGGTAGGAAACATCTCCCCTCCCCAGTGACTCAGATCAAGGGCTTGGGTGCCAAGGAGAATCTCCCATCAGTGGCACGCCATGAACCACTTTGGTACTGTTAAAGCAGTGGGATCATTTCTCCCTAAAAGAAACCTTAGGTAGAATTCCAGTGTCTGAAAACAGTAAGCGCCTCTCTGGGTGAAGGAAGAACTGTGGTTTTTGCAGAAGTCCCAACCTCTTGGTTCCTCCCTGTGTGGACCGATGGGTCACTTTAGGGACCCACACTGCTGGAGAAAACAATTTAAAAACTGCTGCCTTTTACTCTTTTTAAGCAGACTGGGTGGAAGCCACGTGGCCATGCCAATGCCCCGGTCAGCCCTTCTGCGGCAGGACCATGAGTGACAGGAGTTCCCCTGCTGCTTACTGAGTCCATGCTCCCTGAGGGCTTCTCCTGGCTGACGACTGAGTGCCACAGGTCTCTTCTGCGAGGGGGGACTTCTCTGGCAGATGACTTTGGCTCGAAGACTTTCCATCCTCCTAGCCGAGACTCTCGGAACTGTGCTGCTGAATAGATTCTGTTACTTGGCCCCCTTTCTTGCTTTCTTCTCCTCCTCCTTCTCAGCTCGTCTCACCTCCTTCAGCTCTCTCTCCTTTCCCTCACCTGCATTTCCCTCCATGAATCCCTCCCCATCTCTTCCTGTCTTGGCGTCTGCGGAGAATGCAGACTAAGGAGCAGCCTATGGGAGAGACCTGCATCATCCCTCAAACTGCATATTGCTAGATTATCTATCTTAAGAGGTACAGAGGGCACTGATTTTGGCCTCGTTCTAATAAACCCCAAGGGAGTGGAGGAGAGGATTATGAAAGGAACTCATAAGCACTCTCTTATATTCTTTTTTTTTTTTTTTTTTTTTGTGGGTACCAGGGGGACGACCTCAGGACCTCGCGCGCCAACAGGCACCCGTGCCACTGAGCGATATCACCGGCCCCTTTTTCATATGTGGGTTCCGGGAGTCGAACTCGGGCCCTCGCACTTGCAAGGCAGGCGCTTACGCCGCTGAGCCATCTCACCGGCCCTCTCTTATATTCTTAAAGCTTGCAAACTGGTCATGGGTAAGATCCAAAAAATCTAAGGATATGGGCAGACCGAAATACTTGCGTAGATGTTTAAGCAGCCAAAGAAGAATTGGGGAATATTTAATGGAGGCTGTTTTTACACCCACACAACCTGGCAGATCATTGCTGTACAGTCTTTGTTGCAAAAAATACTACAGAAATATGGTTCTTTGAAAACATCTTCTGTCCCTGTTAAAATGACATAAGATCCAGAGGCATTTCTGCAAATAATATGTTTTCCTATGCCAGTGTATAAATAGCTTAGAGTATTGCGATAGAGAGAAAGTTGCCAAGGCTTTTGCCACACTGACAAGAGAAGCAGCAGACTTGGAGCCTGCCTTGTTGTTTGCGGCTAGTCCTGAAATTTAGTAGACTGAACACGAGGCTGTTTTCACACGACCAAATAAGAGGGCAGACGCTGCCATTTCTGACTATTTAGAAAAGGCCAGGGCCGGTGAGATGGCTCAGCGGCATAAGCGCCTGCCTGGCAAGCACGAGGTCCTGAGTTCGACTCCCGGTACCCACATACGAAAAAAGGGCCGGGGATATCAGCAGTACAGGCGCCTGCTGGTGCGGGAGGTCCTGAAGTCGGCCCCCGGTACCCACAAAAAAAAAAAAAAAGGCCGGATTGGGGCCTTCCCAGCTACTTGCTGGGTCTTCATAGCAGACAAGTTCTTTCCTACCATCAGAAAAGATTGTTTATTGATTGATTGATTGATTGTTGGGGATTGAACCCAAGGCTTTGCACATGCTAGTCGAATTCTGTCACTAAGCTACCTCCCCACTCCCAGTCCTGCTGGGCTGGTCTGTCCTCTCTTGATCAAAGACACCTCTGTTTTTTTCTGTCTACTTTTTGGCATAACTTATAAAGGGAAAAAGGGGCCTTCAGAAAATCAGAAGATCCAGGATGTTCTAGTATACTTGGAAGATTTTCATCATTAAATATGCTGATCCCCTGATTGACCCACAGCGGCCCTTTCTAGCAGTTTGGACTTTACCTTTGCCATTTGCTATGGTCTAGATGTCCCCCTGCCCCCCTGATTTATGTATTGATGCTTAATCTCCACTGTGGTAGTATTAGGAGGTAGGGTATTCTGGAAAGTGATTAATTACAATGGGCTTACAGCCCCATAAACCCATCAAGTATGAGTGCCTTATAAAAGGGCTGGATGGAAATAGCCCAGGCCCCTTTTCACCCTTCTTTCTCGTCTGTCACGTGAGGACCTAGTGGTCCAGGAATCTTCCCAGAAGTATAGACTGGGGGCCGGATACCAAATCTGCGTGTGTCTTGATATTGGATTTCCCAGCCTCTAGACTGCAAAGAAATAAATTTCTATTCTTTATAGCAGCATTAAGGGACAGAAACACTATTCCCATGTTTATTCTTCACATTTCTTCTCATCTTACTATGTGTGAGAACCGTGCAGAGCAGTGGGGATAGTGGTGAACATGCCTGGCAAGGGCCTTACTCTCTGTTAGCACGTGCTTTTGGCGGGAAGGAGCATGATAAATACACAACATAGTGGACATGAGAGTGATGAGACAGAGTGATTGGGAAGAGAGTGGCTGTTTCTAATAGAGTGGTCATGGGTGGCCTGAGAAGCGGTCCTGAGAAGACCATGGCGAATAGGAAACATCAAGTGGGGACACTTGGGTGGGAATGAACATGGTCTATTCAGGGCCTGGAAAGAAGATTGGCAGAGCTGGATCACAGTGAGGTCAGGAGGGCAGAGAGAGAGGAGGCCAGTGAGGAAGGCTGGGCCCATTGATGTAATACCTTGCCAGCCACCATGGTTAGAATGAGTTTGGGCTTATTCTGAATGCAAAGGGAGACCAGTGGAGCCAGTTTTTTTTTTGTTTTGTTTTGTTTTGTTTTGTTTTTGTTTTTGCTTTGTTTTAGACACAGATATTTCAAATGTGAGACATTTCTGTCAAGAATCTGAGCACTTACATTTTTTGAATCTTCATTTGTCCTTGTGTGTTGTATATCTTCCTTCCTCTTAGAATGCAAGGACACAAATATCCTCAAATCTAGCCTATCACCTAGTATAGATGTAAGTTCAGGAAATGGTGATTAAATGAGATTGCTAGTGAGGATAGAGGAGGGCAAGGTTGTGGTAAAAGTCAGTGTGAGACATGAATATTTAATAGGTTAGCAGAGGATGGATGGCCAACAGGAGGGAAGCAGCCCTCCTGTGTTATGAAAAATCCCTAGTGAAGAGAAGTGAATTGACTATTGAAGTTAATGGGGGAACTTCACAATGTTGTAATTCAGTGTGAGACTTGGGGAAAAGGTAGTTAAGGAAGTGTTTCAATGACCTCCATGATATAAGCTGTATCTATCTTCTCCTTTATTACAGAAGAAGGGAGAAGGCCTTGAATATCTTTCCCTGTTTGGGCTTTTTTGGAAAGTAATATGAACATCTGTTCTTATTTTTGGCTGTTCAGTATCTGAGACCCTTTGCTATGTCTGGATTTTCCCACCTTGGAAGTGTCAGTGAAAGACAGAAGGCACCTTTCCATGAGAGCAATGGAAAGGCCAGATTCTTATTTTCCCAGCCTCCACTGATACAAGTAGGTGCGAGTCATGTTTACACCTGTGCAATGAAGTCATAAAGTTGGGGAACCATAGGAAAATCTCAGGTGTCTCTCAGGGTCAAGGGTGACAGAATGATTGAGTTTTTGGAGGCAGCAGTACCAGAGGGCGGTTAAGGGATCTCGTCATGATCCAGTGAAGCAGTTAATCAATTGCTTCGTTGAAGCAGTGAATTGACCATTGAAGGCAAAGCTTTGGGACTGAAAAGATCAATCAAACTGAATAAGGTCATGGAAATTTCAAGGACTATGAGATAGATGGCTTTTATAATTACAACAGATAGCTTAAATGAAAAGAAAGACCTCCTAAATCCCTAAATTCTCTATTCAAGAGTATGCTGAAAAATCAGTCTTCTATGGCTTTGTTAAAATAATTTATCTTTGGCTTCTTATCTTTTGAACTGTGGAGAAACCCAAATACCAAATGTAGAGTTTGATCCCCAAAATTTCTGAACTAAAACTGTCCAAATTCACATCCTCAGGCAGTCTCTTAACGCAGTGACTGGGGAAAGACTGAGCCTGGAGAATCTGTACTGGGAGACGTTGGTGATTCATGTACGCTATGGTGGGATTTGATAGGTAAGCTTAACTGTCAACTTCATTGGCTTGGGAGGGGGTAGAGGATTAGTAAAGCACACTTCTGGGTATGTGTGGGTGGGTCATGAGGTGTGACTCTGGGTACTAAATGTAGTGCTTGGCCCCTTCCTCTCTGGCACTGTTCCCCTGCTCTGCTTCCTGGCTGCCATGAACTAAGCATCTTTGTTCCACCATGATATTCCTGCATTGGAGCCAGCTAACCATGGACAGAACCCTCTGAAATCATGAGCCAAATTAAACGTTTCTCCCTTTAAATGGTGGGTATCAAATATTGTGTTCCAGAGATGGGAATACACCTGGCATGCCACACTGAAATCTTGAGAAAATCCAGTTATCTAAATAAAAAATAGAACGTTGGAGTATGTAATTGTCAAACATAGGAATTTCCTTATATAGTAATGAGATGGGCTCTTGAATACTAATGTATCCCTCCACGCATCTCCAATAGTAAAATAGTATAAAAGACAGCTCAGAACCCTTACTCCATGGGCCAACAGCAGCAGTGAGCCACAGTTCCCAGTCAGCCACATGATCACAGAGGGAGATGACTGACATTCTACTATGTACTCAGTTGCTAAACTATGGTGGTTGATAGTGTTACGATTTCAAACTACAATGTCCCCCAAAAGTGTCATGTTCAGAGGTGGGGCCTGGTTGGAAGGGGTGGGTCACTGAGGGCATGACCTGGAAGGGTGTATTCTTTTTTGTTTGTTTGTTTTTTGAGACAAGGTCTTGCTATGTAGTCAGACTATGTAGTCAGACTATGTAGTCAGACTTGCAGCAGTCCTCCTGCCTCAGCCTTGAAGGACTGAGATTCTAGGAATGCACCACCACACCCGGCAAGGAAGGGTATATTCTTTTTTTTTTAAATTATATGGAAAAAAGGTAAAACAAAATTTCTTTTTTTTTATTTTAAAGAGAAAAAAACAAACAGTGGAAACAATGATACAGAGTTTTAAAACAAGATAATAGGAAATTAACAATGGTTAATATATTGCGTATTGTTATCTTCAAAGTAGTTGCTGAGATTACAAGATATAGGCATGAAAAATGGTCAAACAATATAAGCACATGCCGTTCTTTTCAATGAACTAAAATAAATTAGTAGTATAATTATCTTAGTTATCTTGTGTGTACATGTATATATATATTTTTTTTCTTTTCCTTTCCTTCTTTTCTCCTTTTTCCCATCCCAGTTGTTCTTTCCTTTTGAGCAGATTCTCTCCCTTTCATAATATCTATTGTAGATTTTGGATCTTATTTACTCTTTCAGTTTCTTACACTAGGGAGACAATATGATGTTTACACATGTGAGCTGATTTATTTCACTTAAGAGTATGGTCTCAAGTTGCATCCATTTACCTGTAAAATCCTCTAGTTTATCTTTCTTTACAGCTGAGTAGCATTCCATTGTATAAAAATACCACATCTTTTTTATCTATTCCTCGGTTGGTGGGCATTTGGGTTATTTCCACGATTTAGCTATTACAAATTGTGCTGCTATAAACATGGATGCACATAAATCGCTGTGGTATGATGTTAATTCTTCTGGGAAAATACCCAGAAGAAGAATAGCTGGGTGGAATGGGACCTCTATTCCTAGTTTTTTGAGGAATCTCCACGCTGACTTCCACACTGGTTGTACCAGTCTACACTCCCATCAATGGTGGAGAAGGTTCCTTTTTCCCCACAGCCCTGCCAGCATGTTATTGGTTGATTTCTTGATGATAGCCATTCTTTCCAGGGTGAGATGGAATCTCAGTATTGTTTTAATTTGCATTTCTCAAATGACCAATGATGCTGAACATTTTTTCATGTATTTATTTGCCATTTGTATTTCTTCATCTGAGAAGTGTATATTCATCTCAGATGCTCATTTTCGAATTGGGTCTTTGAATTTGGGGGGCCTGATATTTTTCAATTCTTTGTATGTTCTAGATAGAAGTCCTTTGTCTTCTATCAGGGACAGATGGCTAAAATTTTTTCCTACTCTGTGGGTTGTCTTTTCACTCTGTTGGTGATTTCTTTTGATGTGCAAAAGCTTTTTAATAAGTTGATTCTTTGAAGTACTTCCTGTGCAGTTTGGTTTTTGGTCATGAACTCTCTGCCTACCCCTATGTCTTCAAGATTTCTACCTACTTTCTCTTCCAAGAGATTCAGTGTTTCTGTTTTAATATTTAGATCTTTGATCCATTTTGACGTTAGTTTAGTACATGGTGATAGACATGGGTCTAGTTTTAATCTTTGGCATGTAGAAAGCCAGTTTTTCCAGCACCATTTATTAAAGAGGCTACCTTTCTTCCAGTGAACATGTTTGGCCCCTTTGTCGAAGATAAGGCGGCTGAGTGTGTAGAACAAAATTTCATAACAAAACAATAGGAGAATAACAATAGTTAATACATTACATGTTGTTATCTTTCAAGTAGTTGATCAAGGTACAATATATAGGCATAAAAATTTCTCCAATCAATATTAGCACAAACTTTCCTTTTTAATGAACTAAGAGACACTAGTAGTGTAACTGACTTTCATTTTTTTCCTTTTCCCTACTGTCCTTTCCCCTTTCACCCATCCTAGTTCCTTTTTCCTTTTGAGCAATTTCTTCCCATTTCACAATATCTATTGTACAATTTAGAACATAGTTACTCTTTCAGTTTCTCACATCAGGGAGACAATACAATATTTACACATGTGAGTCTGATTTATTTCACTTATCGCTTCTCGGCCTTTTGGCTAAGATCAAGTGTGATTTATTTCACTTATGAGTATGGTCTCAAGTTGCATCCATTTACCTATAAAAGTCTCAAGTTTATCCTTCTTTATGGCTGAGTAGTACTCCCTTGTATAAAAAGACCACATCTTTTTTATCTATTCCTCAGTTGATGGGCATGTGGTTGTTTCCAAGATTTAGCTATTACAAATTGTGCTGCTATAAACATGGGTGCACATATATCAATGTGGTATGATGTTTTTAGTTCTTCTGGGAAGATACCCAGAAGGGGAATAGCTGGGTCAAATGGGACCTCTAATCCTAGTTTTTTGACTTAAAATTATACTACAAATCTACTGTGATAAAATCAGCATGGTACTGGCAAAAAAACAGACCTGAGGGCCAGTGGAACAGATTAGAAGATACAGACACAACTACAAACACACTCAGCCACCTTATCTTCGACAAAGGGGCCAAACATGTTCACTGGAAGAAAGATAGCCTCTTTAATAAGTGGTGCTGGAAAAACTAACTTTCCACAGGCCAAAGACTAAAACTAGACCCATGTCATCATGCACTAAACTAAAGTAAAAATGGATCAAAGATCTAAATATTAAAACAGAAACACTAAATCTACTGGAAGAGAAAGTAGGTAGAAATCTTGAAGATGTAGGTGTAGGTAGAGAGTTTATGAACAAAACCCAAACTGCATGGGAAAAACTTCAAAGAATCAACAACTGGGATCTCATCTTATTAAAAAACTTTTGCACAGCAGAAGAAGTCACCAACAAAGTGAAAAGACAACCCACAGAGTGGGAAAAAATTTTAGCCATTGTCCCTCAGACAAAGGACTTCTATCTAGAACATGTAAAGAACTGAAAAAAATCTGATCCCCCAAATTCAAAGACCCAATTTAAAAATGGGCATCTGAGATGAATACACACTTCAAATGACAAATAAATACATGAAAAAATGTTCAACACCACTGGTCATTCAAGAGATGCAAATTAAAATAACACAGATTCCATCTCACCCCAGAAAGAATGGCTACACCAAGAAATCAACCAATAACAAATGCTGGTGGGGCTGTGGGGAAAAACAAACCCTTCTCCACTGTTGGTGGGAGTGTAGACCGGTGCAACCACTGTGGAAATCAGTGTGGAGATTCCTCAAAAAAAAAGGAAGGTTGTATTCTTTTCCCTGGCTTCTTCCTTCTTTCTCTCTCTCTCTCTCTCTCTCTCTCTCTCTCTCTGTTTCCTTGCTGTCATGAGGTGAGCAGTTTCTCTCCGCCATGCCCTTCTAGAAGTTAGAAAACAAAGGAGCTGAACGAGTCACTCCCTCCTCCCAACTAACCTTAAACAGCGCACAGTGGTTATTCCTGCTTCCATTATCCTAAGGGAGATAAAAAAGTAAAATAACAAAAGCCCTGGGAATTGGTGAGATCACAGGTACCAGTGCCCTGGGAAATTCAGTGGGAGGCACCAGAAAGCAGAGGTGTCTGGCTTTTAAATTCTGAAAGCCTGAGTTATCGATCCTCTTTTTTCTTTTCCCTTTTTCTTTCTTTCTTTTTTTTTTTTTTTTTGTGGGTACCGGGGGTCGAACTCAGAACCTCGTGCGCCAGCAGGCGCCCGTGCCGCTGAGCGATATCACCGGCCCCTTTTTTTTTTAGTATGTGGGTTCCGGGAGTCGAACTCAGGACCTCACACTTGCCAGGCAGGCGCTTATGCCACTAAGCCATCTCACCGGCCCTCTTTTCCCTTTTTCTTCTTGCTGCTGCTACCTTTCTCATGATCGTCAATAAATGTAGCTACTTACTACTCACTACTGGGTGTATGCTTGGCAATTCTTGCCTCATTATACACAAGAACCTGGACTATTATTGGCCCATTCAACTCTAACACTTCTGCCATGTCATTTCTGCCTTGCATCTAGCACGGCCTGAAACCGGGAGCCAAAATAAACCTCTGCTCCTTTAAGTGGTTAAGTGTTGGGTATTTTGTCCCAGTGACATGAAAGTGACTAATACTATAGTTAGGTGTATGAAACACGCTTCTGACTTGAAATACTTATGATTTATGATGGGTTTATGGGGACGTAACCCCACTGTAGGTTGAGGAGCGTCTGTGCTGTACTTGTAGAAATTCATTTCAGACTGTTTAGTCAGAGGGAGTAAATAGACAATAGTTTAAAATCCTAGAAATCACAAACACATCCACAATAATTTGTGCGTATCTTGGTTCTGTGATGCAATGTATATTATCAGTTTATGTAGTTGGTTGTCTCAGTAGGCAGTAAGAGTAGGCACGAAGTCTTATTTAACCCTGCTATACTCAGTATGAAGCTTAAAATATACTAGGTGCTCATAAATGTTTATAGAATAAATGACAGATAGTGTACAAATGAAGTCTTAAATCTGTAGGAGTTTCTAGCCTGTAATCCAGACTCCTAAAGGGCCCATTGAGAGATTTCAGAGAGTCCACAAATTAGTATGAGAGGAAAATTACATCTTTATTTTCCCTAACCTCTAAGGAGAAATTTAGCATTTTCTCCAGTTATGAGTGCAGGAATAAATCCCCAGCAGTTTTTAGAGTACCTGTAATTATAGAAATCATAGATATTTTTATATAACATTATGGTTGTTGTAACTATCTCGAAATTTATTGTTTATGTCCGCAAATTACCACTAGCTCTTGCTTTTTAAAATTACTATATTGTACATTTAAAATAGTGATTAATTTCCTTTGCAATGTTTCTATTATTTTTAAATTTAAAAACATTATTCTGGGCCGGTGATATAGCTCAGTGGCATAAGCGCCTGACTGGCAAGCACGAGGTCCTGAGTTTGGTGCCCAGTACTCACATAAAGAAAAAAAACAAAACAAAACATTATTCTGGGGCCGGTGAGATGGCTCAGTGGCGTAAGCACCTGCCCGGCAAGCGCGAGGGCCCGAGTTCAACTCCCGGATCCCACATATGAAAAAAGGGGCCGGTGATATCGCTCAGTGGCACAGGTGCCTGCTGGTGCGCGAGGTCCTGAGGTCGACCCCCGGTACCCACAAAAAAGAAAAAAAAAATTATTCTGAGAAAGCAGTTCATAAATTTCATGAGACTACTAAAAAGATGTGTGACTCCAAAAATTTTGGCCAGTCCTAGAAAGTTTATAAACTTGGGCTCTGGTGTTAGACAGACCTGACTGAAATCCCAAATCTGCGTCTTTTTTTAAAATCATCTTACTAATTTTCTTTATTAATCTAGCTGATCTCATTTGGCAAACATATGAATGATTACGGTAAAACCAGATTTTGTTAAAGAGGCAAAATAAGAGTAGGAAGAATTTGTTGAGAGAAAGAAAGCTTCTGCCTGAGAGGGACAAAAGGGGGCCCAGAAAGTGGGTTGTGCCCAAAATCTGCTTCCTAACAAGTTGTACCTAGTTGGGCTAAGTACAGTTTCCTTATTTATTAAGTGGGGGTAACAATAGTAACTAACTCCTAGAGATGTTACAAGGATAACGTGTCAAGATTTTTTTTTTTTTATGTGGGTACCGGGGGTTGAACTCAGGACCTCGCGCTTGCCAGCAGGCGCTTGTGCCACTGAGCGATATCACCAGCCCTTTTTTCCTTTTTATGTGGGTACCGGGAGTTGAACTCAGGACCTCGAGCTAGCCAGGCAGGTGCTTATGCTGCTGAGCCATCTCACCGGCCCAACATGTCAAGTTTTTAGTATAGTACCTGGCATAGTTAGCCAGGCACAAAGATAGCGAGTCATATGAGACAAAAAAGCAGGGTGTTTGGCAAAGAATGGTTGTCAAGATAGGGTCTTAATCTGAACACTGTGAGAGGAGGGTTAACCTGATGGATAGGTTGACAAATAGGACAAGTCTGTGGACCAGTTAAAAACAATGGGCCCTGTAATCCCAGCACATGGGAGGCAGAGGCAGGAGGATTGCTGTGAGTTCGAGGCCAGCCTGGGCTACATAGTGAGCTCAAGTCCAGCCTGAACTACATAGAGAGACTCTGTCTCAAAAAAACCAAAAAAAAAAAAAAAAAAAAAAAAAAGGAGTTTAATGTCCCTGCTACTCTGCTATTTGTCAATATATTTACTGGGAATACATTAATGAAACAATTAATTGCAAAAAGGAATTTGCTTCTTTAGAACAAAAGACTATTCTTTAGGGGTCCCTGGAAATACCCTGGCAGAGTGAAACTTGGAGCAACTAGGTGACAAAAGGAAAATAATGAATCAGAAAATCTCAGATTGCCAGAAGGTGACTTCAGCAGTGTGGGTGTTGTCCCAGGACATTTTCACATTTTCCCAGGGCTGAGAGCTTTTGGAGGTATGGCAGGGCGGCAGGAGGCATGGGAATCTTACGCTACAATGTTGCCAGAGATAGGACAGAGACTGGCGTTTCTATTTTATCAGTCATTCCACTGTAGCTTTAAAGCACAGCCTTGCCTCCTATGGTTAGGAAAAATCTCTGTTATATATTTCCTTACATGTTTATATGCTGGGCACTTTGCATATTCCTCGCAACACCTAAGAGCTAGGTATTATTTCCCTGCCATCCTCTTTAACAGATGAAAAACCAGAGTTTAGAGAAGATGATAAACTTATGGGAAGTCATACAGATTACAAGTGATCAAGACAGGATTCATGCAGAGAAGTTGAAGGACCGGTCATGTGAATATTTGCATATTCAGAGTTGGCCTACCTCCTAGTCTTTTACACGGGAAGTTACTAGATTTACCAGTACAAGAACTTAGCCAGGATCAATCAGAAATGTGATAATTTTTGTGACTCTAGACTAATGGACAAAGTTCTTATCTTCAAAGTGAATCATTTTTACTCAAACAAGAGGGGCAGCTCTCCTTTCTTGGAGCATCCTAAACCTTTCTAAGTGTTTCCTAAATTTCCTTCGGGCCAGTAAATTTGACCACCTCTGTCACTTTGTGGCTCCAGGACAATCTAAGGAACCATACAGACTAGCTAAAAGGGGCTGTGGTAGGGGACACAGCTCTCCCGTTTCTGCCAGTGGTGACTGTCAGGAGTTTCCCTTCTTTCTTCTACAGAGCCAGGGAAGGGACAGCACTAGGGAAAGTTAAATTCAGTACATAATCATTATCTTGTGAAGCAGAGAGAAAGAGGATGGGGCATCTGTGATCCATCCCAACCGTCTCTGGGATTAAACAATCATCATATGTCATAAAATCATTGAATTTAAAGCTGGAAGGGATCAGAGAAGTGGTCCAGGTAAGGGCTGGGGTGTAGTTCAGTAGTAGAGCACTTGCCTAGCATTGCAAGAGGCCCTGAGTTCAATTTCCAGTACCAGAAAAATGAAACACAACAGAAGTGGTCCGGTTACATTTCCCCGTTCCCCCTCCAAGGAATCAGACCTAACAAGGCTTCTAGAAGTTATATGGTCAGCTATTGAAAGAGCTCACAATCCATCACTAGTCCCCTCCTCCCTTCACTCATTCACAGTCACGCTTCATGGCTCTAGAGTACATACAGTGCTTCCTGGTACTATCTAAGAGCCTGGAGTATACTGAATTCACTCCATCCCTGCCTATCACGGACACACAGTCTAGTGAGAACAGGGTACATACGATTACTGAACAACATAATTTCTAGTCAACTCGACATTTCAAGTTAAGCATTATTATAGGTTTAGTGATTTTAGCATATATAAATTTTAATGTGCCCAAAGCCACATTATTGATAGAACTGGGTTTGGAACCAATTCAACTCTAATCCTGTGCTTGCTGCACTGGGTAACTCTGCCTTCCTTACGTTGATAAGTGGTTAGGAGAAGCGTGTGCGCTAGACCTCTATTCTCCTGACTGTCTTAGTTACTTTTCTCTTTGCTGAGACAAAATACTCAACGCCCAAAGTTAAAGGAGGAAAGACTTATTTTAGCTCACATTTTCCCTCCATAATCAGCTGGCTCCCAGGCAGGGTGGCACGGCAGAGGGGCATCAAAGAGGACAGAGTCATGACAGGCAGAAGGCAGCAGAAACAGCAAGCAGCAAGTGGCAAGGAGGGACAACAGCAGCCCTCTTTCTGTCCCTTATGTTTTATCCAGGTTACCTGGCTTTAAGGCAGGTAGCCTCTCACCCAGGGTGGGGCACCCTTAATCCTAGTATCCCAGCGTCACATCCTTAATCCCAGAATCACACACTCCAGATCCAGCCATCTCTGGAAAGCCCCACCTATGACCGCATGAGGCTTTGCGGGGACATCTAGACACAGTTATAACACTGATTCAACTCTCTGTGTGGTTTCTAGAAGACTGAGTTATTCTTGAACCAGTCTTACAGAGGAGGAGACCAGGGAAAAAGAGTTAAGTAGCATAGAACATGGAAATGACTTTCTAAAATGGGTTTAAGATAGCTGAGACGAACATATATGTAGGTTAAGAGAAGAAAAAATAAATAATAAAAGAAACGAGGGCAAAGCAACAGTAAATGTATGAAGATGAAGCCAGAGATGAGGTAGGAAATAGAATGTCTGCCATGGGGTTAAGGTCTCCTGTTAGCAGGGGTCAAAGGATGGAGCTGCAGTGTGATAGAATATTTCTAAGCATAAGAATGTAGATTTAACTCTGTCTCCTATACAGTTTGTTCATTAATACTAGAAAACAAAAGTAACATAGAAACAGAATAAAAAGCTGTTTGTTTCATCATCTCTATTCAGTAGGTTTTAAGGGACTCAACCTGATGCAGCCTCCATCTTATACAAACCTTAATTAGATACTGCCTTAAAGCACAAAATAAAACTTACTCTAGGAAAGTAGAATATAGCTTTATTTGGGAGCAAATCTTTCTTAGGCAAGGCCTAGTTTTCAAAATTTGTGTATATAAGGCATTATTTGACTGTGTATTGAGTACAGCAGCATTTTATCTGGCAGCTTGGGAGCAAAGAGGGCTGAGGAGCAGCGTTCCTCACAACAACAGGCAAGGGCAGATTAGGGATTCCGGGCAAAGACTGATCCATTTTTGCCTTTGCTCTAGTCAGGTTATTTTCACATCTCCAAATCTATTTCCTAATTCACAAAATGAGGCTAGTATCCACTTCATACATTTTTTGTGAGTTAAATGAAATAATGGAAATGAAATGCCTTACTGTTTAATGTCATTGATGCTGTCGTTAGTGAGGCAACAGCTACAGAATTTCCTCCGTTGTTATGAGTTTATTCTCAGTCAATTTCATTTCAGTGGGGAGGTTAGTTATTGTTGGTAGTGAGGACACACCAGCAGCTGATGATGAAGATATCCTTCCCTTTGTTTAAATACACATCACTCTCTGTCACAGGTTGGGTCCCCTGGAGTTTTGCATGCAGGAGTTCATTAGGGACTGCTCTTGGGATCAGCATCAGTGGAGGGTGTGGATAGAGGGAGATGCTGAGCCAGGATGCCAGCCTCATCCCAGCGTCAGCCTACTGGGAGTGCTGGAGCCAGGATGGCCCTTCAGAATTGTTCCAAGTCGGGCTGAGATGGCCCAGCTCTTATCTTCCCACCCCAATCAGTCATGGCATGCAGGTCACTCTGGAAAAGTGCCTGAACGAAGGCATGGGTAGGCTGAGAGGGAGATGTGCACGAAGCAACACCCTGAGATCTGAAGTCCAGGTCCCACAGGCACGATCACCTCCCAACACTCTTAATATAATGAGACAATGAGGGCCTAGGGGGTACCCGCTCTCTTAGAAACATACAGAAAGTGCCTAAGTGGCAGAATACAAATAAAATCTTTTTTTTGTTTTTGCAAAGAAAAAGATTTCTAAATAAAAGTTGGGGGAAGAAGTACTCTTTTCCCTAAATTCGCCTTTAGAAAAGCAACAGAAAATTTACTTGTCTTAAATCAGTAAGGAGGCCAAGGATTGTCTAAATAACTAGAATCTTCCATGAAACTCATCTCCTTATTTCAACAGAAAGAAGGAGAGATAATTCTCCTCAGGGTGTCACAGCTGAAGAGAAACCGTACTGTAATTCTCCAGAGAGGCTACTAAATAACACTCCAGTGATGCCCGCAGAGCTATTATAGAGAGGACAAATGCTTCCCTCCTAGTAAATCAGACAGAGCTATCAAATCTGCTCAACCAATATTTATTTGAATGTCTATTTCAAGGTCGAGGAATCCATAACTCACCAGAGGAAAGAGAAAGAATTAAACCACATTTCAACTACTTGATGAAATAAAACACCATGGAATAGGGTCTGTAAATAGTGCTAGGGTCTTTTCCAGAACTTGTTGATTTGGGCTTTTGATTTTCACCTCTGGTCAACAAATCTACCTAGTATAGTAACATTTATACCTTGTAGAGGAAATTCAGAGAGAGCTGAAGAGAAAAGTGCTGTAGAGTAAGTCCTGCCAACCAAATAAAATGTCACCTGTCAAAACATCAATTTGGTGAAATAGCAAAAGAAGATCTAATATATAGGGCCTGTCAATGAACACCTAAATAATAGTGCTTTTATCAGCAATTTTTGTGCTTTGGTTTATATTTCAAATATAAATATAACCTATTTGGAACCCCTCCTGTCTCTGAGAAGCTGCTCCTATTCCCTAATAAATTTTTTTTTTTTTTGTGGGTACCGGGGGGTCGACCTCAGGACCTCACGCGCCAACAGGCACCCGTGCCGCTGAGTGATATCACCGGCCCCTTTTTCGTATGTGGGTTCCGGGAGTCGAACTCGGGCCCTCGCGCTTGCAAGGCAGGTGCTTACGCTGCTGAGCCATCTCACCGGCCCTCCCTAATACATTTTCTTATTGTTAACCTCCATTGTTCCTTAAAATTCATTCTTTGACTGTGGGGAACACGAACTTGGTGTATCTGACCTCTGGCAGTTTGGGAGTTACATATTTTCCCGTATATCATTTCGGAGGTCCCACTAAGATTATTGGAGGGAGGTAAGAGTTTGCTTTTGTTTCATGGATTCTGGATTATGGCTTATTTAGGTGATCAGAAATTGTCCTTCTTGCTTGCTAGTTGCTTGTGCCTTGTCTTTTTATGCTTTTTTGGAGGGGGGTCGAATGATGGTAAATTTAAATTGAAAACATGGGGAGATTATGATGTTTCTTTGATGGGACTTTTTTTTTTTTTTTTTTTTTTTGCCAGCAGGGTCCTATACTTTTATTTTGTGTATGGACTTACTAGTTGGTGAATTTACTGATGTTCCTAGCTTGACAGTTTGACTTGTTTGGCCGTTGTGGTCACTGTCTTATGTCAGACAAGCGGTGGCCGGGAAGAGTAATGTTAAAGCGTCCCCTGGTGAACTTTGATACTAACCAAAACGTGAATTTGTAAAATGCTATAAAGTGGCTTTGCTTTTAATAAAATCCAGTTTTTAAAATATAAATGCCTCTTATAAAATCAGGACTCCCTCAGCCAGTTATTTGCAACAGTGTGGCTGCTGACCTTAAATCTGGGAAGACAGGATTCACTGAAACATTCTGGCCTGATCCCCCCTCCATGCTCATGAAGGGGAATGATGAGCCTGTTCTGCCTCAGTTTCCTTTCTGGTCTGATTTTCCACTGTGAGGAGACAGTCTTAGCTCTTGAGATTCCCCATTCTCACCTTTTTAGGCTAACAGTGACGATTTATGGGCAAATTGTCTCAGCAACTTACTTTGAGCGTGAGAAGACTTTCTTCTCTCTGATTTTATTTCTGATATTTTTCTGGCACTTTGTACTTTCTCTTTTTGTTGAAGGCATGTTTCTTCTAAAGATCAGGGAGAAAGAGAGAGACTCTGAAAAGGTTTTAGTCCCAATCTTTCTCGATCTTTTCCTCCTATCCAACAACTTTCAAGTTGAGCCCATAGAAAATGAGTGTGGTTAACACCAGAGCCAGGGAATTCATCTTAGATGAGGAACACATACCTCACCTCTGGGTCAGATGAGACACTGCAGTTTTGCCCATCCCAGAGAACACACATGAAGGCGATGTCCCTGATTAGTGTTCTGGGCACAATTTCCCATCCAGCAGATATGGGAAATTGAAACGAGACCCAGTGGAAAGAATTAACTTTTAGGTAGCACCAGAAGGAGCTATTTCCTAAGCATTATACTTAATGGACCAAAATACATTCAGTTTAAGAGAGAGTTTCTAAACTACTCTCTTATCTTACCCCCTCATACTCTCAGAAAGGCCCCAACCTCCTAGCTCTCTCCCCTCCTAAGCCTGGGTCTCTTCATTTATGTGTACAGGGGAGAGAAGTACTCTCACTAATGTGTAAATTGTGGTTGCTGAACAATGAGTACAGGTTTTAACTTGTGGGATTCATAGGTGTGTTACAGCTATGGAGACATAGAAATCTGTAGAGTTGTTTTGAGTAAAACAGCTTTGTCTTCCTGCTAAAGGATTAGGTAAATAGCACAAATGTCTCAGCAACTTCTTTGCCCTAGGGTCCAGGGTAGGATTTTTCCAAGCCATTACTTTGCCTCTATCTATCTCTAAAGGTGACCTCTTTTACAGGCTGGGAAATGCTCCAACCACTTCTAATCTACCCTTGGATTTTTTTCCCTCTCATTCTCTTTCAAATAATTAGAAAGCAGTTGTTCAGGTCTCTTGATTTTTAGTTTAATTTTGCTAGCAATGCTTCCTTCTTTAGACATAGCTGTTATAGCAGAAATCAGTTGTTGCTCGTGCTTTTGGAAACACATTTTTGAGTTATGAATTTGAGTTTCCAGAGAAGGTAGGGGCATGCGTCAGCAAGAGTAGATATCTGGTCATTCTCCAGATAACAGCCACCTGCTCTGGAGCAGATCACCTTGGGGATATCTTGAGGGTACATAAAAATCAAGTAGGGATTGAAAGGAACACCTATTTTTCCCCATGCAGTTTTTGGAAACTCAGTACCAAGTTCTTTTACTCCTCTGAAATGCCTTTTAAGCATGGGGATTTGTGCAACCATCATGTATTGAGAAAGAGTGGTTTAATATTCTTCTGCACCCATGCATGGGTGCCAACCCTTTAGGGACAAAGTAGAATGCAGAGGGAAGTATTGATTATGATACTATTTTGCAACTAGAGTTGTACTGTAAGAGAGAGGGAAAATGGTCAGTATTACCTTATGTTCAGACTTTCTTTGCATTACGAGGTAGTTCTTATCTTTTTGGACAAGTGCTCTCCCGTGACTTGGCCTGTTTTATATTTTCCGAAGTCACAGTCCTGCAATATGTAGATATACTGTTCACTAATGATTTTCTCTTTGATAGAGAAACAGATACCTTGCTAAAAGATGTCACCTTACTGACTAAATTCCAATAGACTCTTCAACAACTGACGAAAATAGGTATTAAGAGATACCCCAGAGTACTGCCTCTCTGTTGTCATGATTTCTCCCCAGAACATCTTGCCAAGCCAGCCACCATTCTCAGAGATATGCTAACTGAGGTTCTGAAAGAGTAAAGCCTGCAGCTAAGTATCACCCAAGGGTCACAGAATCACAAGAAAGGGGGCCCAGGTGCATGGTAAGAGTGGCTAACCCAGCTCTGGCCACTTCCTCATACCTCCAGTTTGCTGCCACTGGCACTGGATGGGGTTAGGTCTAGGGAATGCCTCAGATTGGGCCCAGAGCAAGAGGGATAGACATGGATGCCTTCTGATTCTTATTACAAGAGATCTCTGTTAATTGACCTATAAAAAGTTCTAACTAGGCTATTTATAGTTACAAACCTAAAAATTGTAAAAAGAGTTATCGTAATTCAACTTGGCTGAATACATCTGCATGTACTCTTGTCTATTAACAATTATCTTATGTATGCCTGTCTGTCTGTTCAATTTGTGACTGGTTACAACATCTACAGCTGTTTTGTTGAGCTCAACAATTTTTCTTCTTTTTTCTTTCTTTCTTTTTTTTTTATTTTTATGTCTACAACTTTAAGTTGGCTTATACGTAAATGTCATTAGAGTTAAGGACATGCTTCTACCCAGGTTGAAGCTGGTCAAAATGTCAAGACTGGCTTTACAAATGCAATGTATATTGTTGTCTGTGTACAATAACTTGGGAGTCTTTCACTGGTTAAAATAATGTGTTAATTATTATGATCTGGTTTTCATAGGTCATCTGAAAAATTTGTTAAGATAATTAAATGGGGACCTGTTAGGCTTGAGGAAACTACTAGATGAGACTCCTCTAGGTGAATAAAGGAGCAGCTGCCTGGAAACATTTATTCTAGTCTTTATTCACTAATGGGACCCCAATAATTGCCATAGTCTTATGGGAGACATACCCCAATAAACATTGCTAAACATATTATTATAATATATTTACATTGTTTATCATCAAAAGGTTAAGTTTTCTGTGGGTAAAACAATAAGATTTTCTTATTAAAAGATGCTCTTGGTACAAAACTAAATTAAGAGACAAATGTTGCCATATAGTTGTGACACTCATTATTGCTAATTTCATGGTGTACTAAATATATTCATGTCTTCTGGGTGTATAGGTCTTCTAAGATGTAAAAATAAGATCGTTTATGGTGATAACTTTTTCTTTTAGACTCAGATATCTACCTTTCTCTTGTGCTCCAGCTAATCGTGATAAGAGGCACATGTCAAGCCAGCATGGATCCACCATTCAAATGATAGTTTTTTAAAAAAGCGTATGTGATATATATGTTACATATGTGTCATTACACTTAGAGATGCTCAGGCACTGAACAGTCCAGACAATATCATATACTTCCTCAGTGACAGCCTATTAAAGGATAACAAATTAGGTGAGAGCTTCTTTATGTACTAGAGATGATTAACTAAAAAGGTTATTTTATACTAAGATAAATATTTAAATGTGTTTCAAAGATAATATCATAATTGTCATGCTAAAATACTATGTGTGGGTCTTTTTTTTTTTTTATGTGGATACTGGGAGTCGACCTCAGGACCTTGCACTTGCCAGCAAGCACTTGTGCCGCTGAGTGATATCACTGGCCCTTTTTTACCTTTATGTGCGTTCTGGGAGTTGAACTCAGGACCTTGCACTTGCTGAGCAGGCACTTATGCCGCTGAGCTGTCTCACTGGCCCTATGTGTGGGTCTTGATCTCAAGTTTTCTCTATAAAACTTTATAATTGTTGTCTGTTAACATTCTGCAGGAATTCAACTTATAAAACAACCAGGATTTATATGAAATAACAGTCCTCTGGCTATACTTTATTTGCTTGATATCCAGATGAGATTATAATAGTTAAGCCACTGCTTTCACTGCAATACTGGTATAACTGACCTTCTGGGTGTTCAACAACTAAAATTTAGAGACCAGAACTAAAAAGGTACTGGGCTAAGAGGACAGTGCCTGGCCCTCCAAGGTCAACAAGGAGCCAGGACATGGGGAACATTTTCTACAGGATCCTACAACTTTGGTGAGTCACTCAACCTCCTGAGGAGGGACATTGCTGGATGCCAGAAGACAGGAGTCAATGAATGTACAGTGTGCCCCAAAAAAGAGTCACCAAAGAGGGAAAAATCTCCCATGCTTTCACACAAAGCCACGTGGTCAAGTAAGACTGTGACCTATCTGGTGGCTCACACTGACAGAGGAGCTGAGAGGCTCTGTACATGGTTCCAAAAGTAATGCCTGAGGAGACTTAACTGGCCTTGATAGATAGCAAGAGGTTAATTTTTACTAACACAGGTCTCACTTTAACTTGGTCTTAAAAACTCAACAGAAAACTATAACCAGAAGATGTGTGAAATCAGTACCATAGTAATAAAATCTAGATATAAAAAGGGGCTCCAATCACTGACTACTGCTGGCAGTTTACAGGTACACCATCAGCTGACCACTGTTATGGTTCAGTGAGGCTAAAAACTACGGTGGAAGCTATAAAAGCTAAGCAAGAGTGTTTACATTCCTTAGCTAAAATAATTGTCATTCAAAACCACCAAACTCTCCATCTTCTTACAGTTCAAACTAGAAGGACTTATGACAAGAAATATCAGATTTATAGATAACCTCCATCAGTAGAGGGGTCTAAGAACCAAGTGGTCACAATCACTATTCCAGTCCATTAGGAGTAGTGTTTGGATGTGGCTCTTTCCCCAACCTGCCTTTCTATGCTAGTGTTCATGCTTTGATTATACATGCTTTAATTTCTTGGAAAATTTGTTTATTCTCACCTAGAGACTGCTAAACTCCACATGATCGTACAGATGGAACCAGTGACAAACAAGCCAGACTCCTTTTACCAGCATTCACTACATTGACCTTGTGAAGGGAGTTCATAACTGCTAAACTGCAAAATAACTTCTACCCAAGGCCCCATCAGATTAGCTTCTGGAGAAGGCCCCTGGCTGTGGTCTCCCCTACATTGACCTTTCTCAGCTCGAAGCAGCTAGATGGAAACTATACCCCTTCTCCCTTAACTGCAGTTAGGGATACCTCTTCAGAGGGGGGATATTATAAACAGCTAAGTTAGGTAGTGTGGTGGATTAACTAATGGTCAAGTTGTAACACCCAGCTGAACTGAATTAGTGTGGTTCTGGGTATAGAAGGCCCACCTGAGGATTGTTGCCAACAGCATAAAAAGAGAACTGGAGGGGAAAATGGTGTGCTATTGATTCTCCTGGAGAAGCTTGTCACACTGGTTTTCCTGATATGAACTCGACTGTTCTCATCATTGGAGGAGTGTGGGTCCTCGTTGTTGCTGAGGATGGCTGTTGTGCTTTTTGGGGGAGCTCTGGTCCTTACCTTGAGTGTCACTTCCTGGCTCCAGTACAGATCCCTTAGCCTGCTGGCACAGATCCTTCAGCCTACTGGCACAGAATTTCTGGCTTCCACCACTCACCTTTGGGCCTTCCCAGTACAGATCCTTGATACAGACTTGCTCAAGGCCTCCAGTTGGACTCATGGAGGACATTGCCATGGGCTCTAGGTCTTCAGCTGGACTTGTGCAGGACATTGCTGTGGGATACAGGCCCTTAGCTGGATTCTTGGGGTCTCTAGTGTGTGGACAGATCTCCCACACTCTTTTGCATTTGACTCTTTGCGTGAATATTATAAAATAATTCTTTTTTTTTTTTTGTGGGTGCCGGGGGTCAAACAGAGGACATCATGTCTGCCAGGCAGGAACTTATGCTGCTGAGCTATCTCACTGGCCCTATAAAATAATTTTTATAAATTATGTGTCCTGTATTAAATCTTTTCCCTTGTAAACCCTGACTACAACAGGTAGAAATATTACAGGCAGTCAGACAGGGGTAGGCCCTCGAGGGAGTCAGTACAAAAGATGAGAACACATCAAAACTGTTGCTGGAGGCAAAGTCACAATGGCCAGATTTACATATTTCCCTAAGGGATAAAGGAAAGCTTGAGATTATTGATACCACCCTTCTGAGATTTTCCACATAAATAAACCATTATCTTATTAGGGGTGTGCCATCCTCTCCCACCCACTAAGACTAAGACTAAGACTCAGACTAAGACTTAGACTAAGACTAAAGACAAGACTAAAACTATAGATTTTTGACCAAGGTTGATGATGTGATCTATATGCCCTTACTACTATTGGGTCAATATTAGCCAAGTGGCTATACTTATAATCTTATTGGTTGATTATAGTTTTGACCTACATGTACTCACCTCATGATTTTGCTCTATAAAACTTTCTCAAAGAAGTGGGCTTGTTGGCAACCCATTTGAGACCCTCCTGTATCTCAGGAGTTATTCCTATTTCCCAATAAATTTTCCTACTCTTTAAAAAAATATACATGTCTAGGAACTCAGAAGAAGAGGTACAGGCTGAGTTAGAGCTGCTACTGATGTTATGTATTTGAGCTCCAGTTCATGACAGATTAGTAGTGCATTAATGCACTGTTCATCCCGGATAGAACAAGGGAGAGAGGCAGAGACTGCTTTGTAGACCACCTGTGGTGATGGGTGTGCGTCTAAAGCGATGAAAGATGGTACCATTGATCCAATTTAGAAGCACAGCAGAATCCCAAAGCTTGGCGTGAAAAGGGTGTGGCAGTGTGGAAGAGGGTTTCCATACAGAAAGTCATCAAGATATCATAGAATTCTATTCCCAAATCCATCCAAGAACCTCTGAAAAAAGAATGTGATCCGGCTTGACCCTTAGGAAAGCTGGTGACATCTGCAAGTTTGTAAACTTTGCTTGGGCAGACAGAATGATGCTGAAGCACAGAAGAATACTAGATCGATACCGGAATAATGTTTCCTTGTGCCAGGTATGGAATAAACTGGACCAAACTGAGCAAAAATGCAGAGGGACATCATTCCCCTCAAGAGAAGGATGAGGTGTCGGAAGTGAAGCAAATCCTGGAAATCTCATGGATAGAAGTCCCTAGATTTGTAGGAACGAGGGTTACAGGCATGGGTGGAGTTTGAAAACATCACATAGTCCTTTATTTTTCCTCCCACACTCTCAATATAAAGCCTTTTGTTAATGCAATGTTACCAGATGGTTTCATCTCAATATCGTCATTATCTATGATGGACCTTCCTGCTACGTTCCTTTGAGAAACTATTAAGGTAATCATATTGCAAGGTTAATGAGGTTTTCCTGATGTCTTTGCATTTCTTTCCTTATTTTTAGTCCATTACATTCACCTTGGTGTCCTTATACCATTGTAAATAATTTCCCCATTCTTAGAGCAGGAATTTAATAATGTGGTAAAATGATTAGTAGTACCAGCAGAATTATCACTGTAAGAGAGAACAGACAAGTCTGTAATACACATTCTCTTTCTCTCTCTCTCTCTCTCTCACACACACACACACACACACACTGGTTCCTTGCCATATCTCAGTCGCAGTTTTTATCTGTTGAGTCTGCCAGGATTGTCAACACCCTGCATCCTTTCAGCTGTGCGAATGCAGTGAAAACTCCTGCACACATTTCCAGGGGAGACTCCAAACTCTTGTGTTATTCCAACCCTTCCAACTTCACTGCTGCATGCATTCCTAAACATGACAGCCTCTTTCTCTACAGAATAAACACACAGGCAATCAAAGGTCTAAGAAGAACCTTCAAGCAACGGAAAGTTGAACTGCATTCAGAAATTAAATGCTTTTCAGGGAGCCATTGTCAAGAAAGAGCCACACCATTCACTGCTAACTAAGTCCAAAGTACTTGAGAGGGGCTGAGATAGGTTGGCTGGCTGTTTGAATCTGGTATTTCTTTAGAGGGAGGCCTTTCTACAACTGTGATTTAATGTTTCAGTTTTGGTGAAATGTAAAGGTGCAGACAGGAAGGTGCCAAGTAAGGCTGAGCCCACCAAACAGCAACCGGGAAGCATAGTAGTGAGTTGCTGCCCCCAAGGGATGACACCTCCCTGTTCTGGCCTCTGGACCCATGAATAGTTCTTCTTTTAAACAAGGGCGCCATAAAGACTTTTCTATCTACTCCTATCTCTAGAGGTCTACAGACATTTGTGGATCTTAGAGCAGTGAGTGCCTTTAAATACAGACAAATCCAGCGGTTAGCCATGGAAGCATTTCTCAAACAAGCTGGTAAAGCATCACTAGAAAAACAGATCCAGCTGTCCTGGTTGTGATGGGGGGAAATTTGGTGACTCCACATCCCCACAGGGCCTTCATGATGGTTCCATGGAAACTTCTGGTGGAATTCATCTCCTTCAGGATTTCAAACTGCTAGTGCTGTTTGGTCTCCCAGGGTTTTAAACATTGTTGTATTATTTCCCAACACTTAGAATCAGCAGGGTTTTGCATAAAGGCGTGAACCAGGTCCCCTTAGAAAATCAGACGTCAAGTGACCGCCCCTCTAGGCCACCTGCATCCAGCTGAGTTGCAAGTCATTACCGCCTTTCACAGGTCTGAACACTCACTTAGGGGACCCACCCACCTATTTGGGTTTGCAGTCTCTTGCAAGCTCTGGAGCAGCCTGTCTCGTCTCACAGATGAGGCAACAATAACGACCTGTCTAGGAAGCAGCAATGCAGAAGAAGAATCTGGGTTTCCTAAGCTCAGGCTCAGCACTGCCTTTTCGCCTATGCATCAGCATTTCTCAAACTGGGGGCCTATGGATGTGGTCTTAATGATCCACGAACACACTTTTCCTTAAAAACATCTCTATAGTTGACTCTCATTAGGGAAGTCCTACGCTACACCCAGCTACCAGTGGAATGCCTGAAGTTTCTCAGCCATGATTGTATCCAGTTACAGTATTTCTACTTTGTTTTCTGTCTTAGAATGGAGGACACCCTTGTGGCTCATCTCACTGTTACGCAAATTTGGAGATGCTGCTAGGCAGATATGTTGTTCCCTGAAACACCACGAGTTAGACACAGGAGAGACTTTTTACACACAGAGTAATCCTGAATCATTCAAGCCAGCCTCACGAAGAGGTCTACGGTTAAGGGAACAGAGGAAAAGACGCAGCAGCAAGCCCATGGCGATCGCACTGCTTCTACCCAGTGATGCCCCGGCAGGAGCAGCTTCAACCTCAACTTCCAACGGTGTTTGTAATACAGCACATCGGGAAGTACCATAGGGCAATGTGTAAGTGTGTGGGCTTGGCTGCCAGGTGGCCCAGGTTCAAATCCCAGGCCCCCCACCCACTACTGGCATGACGGTTAGCAAGACACTCAAGTTCTCAGTGTAGTCACTTCTAAATAATATTTACTTAGGAGGTTATTGTGAGAAGTCAGTGAGATAAGCCATGTGAAGTGCAGTGCCTAGCACGTGATGAATACCGATAAACATATGCTACTACTGGCACAGCAGGTTTAGAGTTTATAAACCACTCAGATGTTGTTTCCTCCCACTTTTTACATATAACAAATCTGTGAGATAAGCAGGATAGATCAGATCCATTTTAACAAACAAGGTATCTGAAGAAGGTAAGTAAGTTTTCAAAGGACATGTAGCAAGTATTTGATTCCAGGGACAAAGCAAGTACTTGAATCCAAGTTTTCTGCTTCAGGACCTGTAATAGTCCTACTATCCACAATACTTTTAAGAGCCTCTCTGCAGTAGGAGAACTATTCTAAGGGTTAGATATCAACACACATTCACATAGGAAGTGCATTCAAAAAATAAGGTGAATTTTTATATTAAAAAATTATTACAGTATAAAGCACATTGCCATTAATCCCCTTCAAAATACCCCTCCCCCTGCTTTAAACACAATTATTCCATCATTCTTGCCACTTTCTGAAGCAGTTCTGGAAGTCCTCTTTCATGAGTGTCTTTAGTTGCATTGTTGTGGCTGCCTTGATGTCCCAAATTGATTCAAAACATTTACCTTTCATGGTCATTTTGACTTTGGGGAAAAGCAAGAAGCCACACAACACCAGATCTGGTGAACATGTTTTTATTCTACAGAAATTGCTGTCAACAATTTGAATACTGTAATAAATTTAAGAAAATCTAAACATTCACCACTATTTTGTGATAATGTCTTATAAGATGGGCACAAATCACTTAGAGTCAGCACACCAAGGAGCTTCTTAATTTTAGATTAGAAATTCCCTGGAAGAAGAGCTCTCTGCTTCAATGGCTGGCAGTTTTCAGGTGGCAGCAGCGGTTTCCATGCAGTAACCAGGGGACCTTTAAGGGAACTCCAATCAATGTGGGAGCTTGCTGCTTTCCCACTGGGGGTGGATGGAGTGAGCACATTATGGGAATGGGCAGAGGGCTGTGAAGGCTGAAAAGCGCAGGACTCATCCCAGCCCTGAGCAATACTGACTCTGCACATTGCTGCTGAGAGTTTAAATGAGGTAGCAGTTCATAGTTCCCACGCAAAGGAATCATGGGAGTTTCATTGGTTAAAGCCCCGGGATACTTTTTAGGGTGTTTCCTAAATTACTGCTTTGGATTCCAGAAATTCTGTGTTGGAACTATGTTGCAGCAACATAATAGAAATCTATTTCTATGTTGGAAATAGATTTGAGTAGTCTGTTTAGGACCATAGCTTAGTTCTAGAGGCAGAAATAGAACATTGGCACTAGCCTGGACAGGCATGTCTTTGGCTTTATTAAAATCTAAATGGAGGATCAGGGATATAGCTCAACAGCAAAAGCGCCTGCCTGGCAAGTACAAGGTCCTGAGTTTGATTCCCGGTACCCGCCCCCCCAAAAAATCTAAATGGACTCTCAATTTTATATCCTTTTATATGTAATAAAGGTGGATCTCTTTACCCTGCTCATGTTACAGTGGGTATTTGCTTCCTTTCTTCCATCCAGGGCCCCTCCCTCCACCATTCCTTCTTTCCCCTTACCTAAGGCCTGACCGAGGTAGGTCAGGCAGAGGTAAATATCTTCAGAAATAATATAATGGATTTCATTTCCTGCAGCCTCTTTCTATTCTCTGAAAGAGAGATTGTCCCTCTAGCAGACCATAGTAAGAAGGTTGGAGGGGAGACTGTAATATGGGGTGGGAAAAATAATTTTTGTATCATTTGACCTGAGATGTCCTTGCCAGCGTCCTTCACATGACACGGGCTCTGGGACAGTATATTATCTTATTGTACTTTTTCCCCTCAGGGTTGCCAGAAAAAATATAGGAGGCTCAGTTAAATTTGAATTTCTGAGAAACAAAAGTAATTTTTAAATATAAACATGCCCCAAATATTGCAAAAGACATATTAATCCTAAAAAACGATTCATTATATATCTGAAATTTAAATTTAACTTGTGTTATTTTCTTCTAAGCTTGATAAACTTATGTCCCTAGAAAAGAATCTACTTAAGCCTATTGAGTAGAAAAGAGAAGTAGGTTGGTAATTTTAGGGTTTTTATTTTAATGGAAGAACCCTAGTAAGAATATTAAAGATAATTTTTCAAAGAAAGAAAAAGGGCACAATGCTAATCATTTCAAAGAGAAAAATGATTTTCATTTTTGCATATTCTCTTCACAGTTTTATTCCTGCAGATTTGTAACTTTATGGTCATAATACTATATTATAACTATATTTTATGCTTCATTTCCTTAACATGTCTCAAGTATTTTTTGTAATTTTTACAGTTTTTATAATTATTTTCAAAAATGGCATAATTTTATAGAGAACTGAATATAAATATGCTTAAATTTTTAAAGAAAAATTTCCATTACGTTAATAATTAAATTTACCAATTTTTAAGTTTGAAGGAATATTTAAAAAGTATTTCTCTTAAAAATAATATGTCCTCATTTTCTTTCTTTCAGGAAAAAGTAGTTTTCAGAATTTTTTAGCACAAAAGTAGTTTTAATTTGACAAAGTCATTCCTTGAATAAAGTTTAATCAAGTTCCTCTGAGTCCTCTTCCCAAGTAGTCCTTGCCTTTAATGCTTTTATGTCAGTCTTTATTTCACTCAGTTTCAGCGAGAATCCTGTCAAGATAGTTTAGCCAGGATCTCTCACCTTCCATGTGTAATTAGCTTTCATTTCTGATCACCCTTGATAATTGACCAAATTCTTATTTTCCCATGATCCCTCGGGTAACATCTGGTCATCCTGGCCTGCCTTCAGCAAGAATCCTATTAGGCCAGGTTAGCAGAGCTACCCCACCCTCTTGATAATTTTTCAACCACTCACCTCCTTTGTAAGACTAAGCTGTAAATCCTCCCTTTTCCATATCTGAGTTAATGCCAATCCTTCTTCTCTACTTCAAAACCCCACTGCAGCAATTCCTCTGAATAAAGTCTGCCCACACTGTTTTAACAAGGATCAGCCTCACCATTGGACTCCCCAGACTTCTCAGCCAGGTCCTCAAATGTGCACATCTGAAGATGCACCTTTGTCTTCACTCCTGATCCACTGAGCCAGGAATCATGGTGAGTCAGACACTTCCTAAACCACTGAGTCAGACAAATGCCCAGTAAAGCACAGGAAGAATAGATTTGGATGCTTGAAATTCTGAGTGAGCTCTAGAAGCTGAGTTAGAGTCCCAGATAAACACAGCTTGGTTAGAGCAGGCTTCTTTGGCTTTTTAGGGAAACTGAAGATCAATACAAATGGGCTTCTCCAGGACCTCTCCTTTTCTATTGCTTTGCTGCTTCTTTTGGCCACTTTTGATCCACCCTTTTGTTCCCTTGAGTCCTTTGATATGCCCCTTCAAAGTCTTACTTTTTCCTCTCTCTGTGCACCCTGCCAGACTTTCCCCTTCCCACCTCATGCCTTCAACTCCTTATAATAGTCGTTCAAGCTTTAGGCCTCCTGCCCTCTGTGGGGGTCTCAAGGTACTCAGGGGTCCCTAAACAGCAACTGCCTAAGGGAGGAGGAGGAGGAGGGGAAGGAGGAAGAAGGAAGGGAGGAAGGAAGGAAATTGAAGAAAAAGAAAAAAGAGGAAAGAAAGAAAAAAGAAAGAAGGAAGGAAGGAAGAGAGGAAGAAAGAAAGAAGTAATTAGAAATTAGAAATAGACTGGGTGTTTATCTACTCAGCCAGGCTGTAGAGACAACCTGATGACTATTTGCCATGTTCCCTGTCTCTCATCTAAACTGCAGTCCATAGCCTTCAAATTAAATATCAGGATAAATGAGAACCTTAAAACTCTCCTCTACAAATATGGGTAAAAGCATTAGCCCTCCTATGGAGGAGGTAATCTCAACTTGTCCTATTTGCCAAAAACACAATTTGGATAAAATATATAAAGTGGAGAAAAGCTGAAATTTTAACAATGAACGTTCACTTCTATGTGTTTATATATGTCTATGTATATATGATATATATGTGATAGTTTCTTATCTCTGGATAATATTACTACACTAATTTATAAAACCCCTTAACGGAATTTATTCAAACTGGCTTAGAGATAAATGAGTGCTTATGAATGAACTATTCCTAAAACTATCAGAAATACAGGAACTAATCCAAATATTTTTCAAAGTTTCACATGACTTGAGCGCATCTTTTATAAGTAAGATAGTTACAACCAGGTAATCACGTGTGAGAGCCCTTCCTTCATAATGTCCTGACTTTGTTTTGTTAGGACAAACAAAAGCAATTTCATTTTGATCCTGACAGTTTTCACATTCCCTTAAAATATTTATCCTTTACCAAGGAGGAAACGGTAAATTTACAGTGGAGAAACTTTGTACGAACCATAAGCCAAGTGATCAATATTAACATCATCACTAATAAGACATTAACCTCATGAAACCCTGATACAAAGCATTGGGAAAGACAACATAATCACTTCTGTGATGTTCTTGTCAAAAATATATAGCACCAACCTAATCATGAGATAACATCAGACAAGCTCAGATGGAATGACGTTCTGTGAAATAACTGACCAGCTCTCAACGAAAGTGTCAAGGCTTTGAAAGATAAAGGACTGAGGAACTGTCCCACACTGAAAAATACTAATGCGACATGACTGCTAAAGGCCATATAGAATTCTAGATTGAATACCAGAAGAGAGAAAGGACATTAGAGGGAAAGTACAAGAATTTGAAATGAGGCCTGCTATTCAGTTAATAGTATTGTATCAGTGCTAATTTCAGGGTTTTGATGATTGTGGTATAGTTCTGTAATTTGTACTAAGGAAGCTGGGTCAAGGGTATATATGAGCTCTGTATACTATTTTGCAACGTTTGAGGCTAAAATTGGTTCAAGATGAAAAGTTAAAACAACAACAAAAACAAAGTCATAGTCCTCACCACTAGGAGGGGCTTCTCCAGATTTGGCTCTTGCTCACGGTCCCTCCAAAGCTCCATGCCACGATACAACAAATCTCTTTGACTTGGCTCTGTTGCCTAGTAGAAGGGCTGGCACATCAAAGCGCTCAGAAAATGGTTCATGTGTTTTTACTAATTTATTCACTAGATGACAATGTACTCCTTGAAGTTTCTTTACTTCGTTGATGAATGCTTATTTGATGACAATATGGTGGCTGTTTTTTTTTTTTTTTTTTTTTCTCCCACCAAGTGACCATCTTTTTAAAAGCTGGTTTAAGTCAGCTTTGGACTTTCTCAGCCTGGGTTTCTTTGACTATAACCAAAGAACAATGTGAAATCTGGTTTTACTGCATTTTCCTCATCAAATCCAACTCCACTATTAATTTTATACTTGCATATAATGCTAGTTAGCATTTATTATATGCCCACTCAGAATTAATATTCAGAAAGAGAAAATCTGCATTTGTTTCTGTAGGTGCATTTTTAGACACTGCCTTATAAAGTGTGCAGTTGTGGAATTCTATTTTTCTGTATGTCAACCTCTTCAAACACATCAGGGACTTGAGATCCCTTAGAAGATAGAAAGGCACAAAATCAAGTGCTTTAGTTATCTCGATTACCCTCTTTGTTCTCTGATTCCTTAGTTCTCCAGTGTCCAATTCCTGCTCAGATCTCTTTTATATATTTAAGACAATAGTCTTGTTATATGAGCAATTTTTAGTTTGGATTTCTGTACTTAGATCCCAAAACATCCTGACAAAGATATATTAGTTACACTCATATTTTCTTCCATATTTCCTTTTCTCGTTGTGGTATACTCTTTAGAGATATATGCAAGCAGATCATGAACACACACACACACACACACACACACACACACACACACACGGAAGTCTTGCTACAAATCAGGGCAGTAACAATCCCCAAATCCCAGTGGTTTAAAACATGAGGTGTAACATAGCTAGTAGAGAGGACGGTGAATGTTTCCAACATAAAGAAATGATGAGTGTTTGAACGATGGCTATATCAATTACCCTGATTAGATCATTACACATTATATCAAAATATCACACCATACCCATAAATATATACAATTATTATGTGTCAATTAAGACAAAAACCAAAACATCACATATTTATTTCTTGCCTGTGCCTTTGTGTCTATTGTGAATTGCTTCTGTGTCATCCTCCCTCTGGGACCAAGACTGATGGAGAACACTAATTGAAAAATTGTGTGTCACAGAGGCAGATGACAAGAGAGGCCCAGAGGACCTCATTCTGGCAAATGCATGCCTGACTCCAAAGTGACACACATCATTTCTGCTTACCAGTCACTGGTCAGAAGTACCCATATGGCCCTGCCCAACCACAGAAGACCAGGAAATGCAGTGGGCCATGTGCCCAGTGGTGGAACAACATAAAGATTACCCAAGTTTACTATACCAGAGCTCCTGGATAGGGTTGGCCACCTAGGGAGGGAAGTGGGGGTGAGAGATAAGTGTGGGAAAGGGGATTTTCTTTCTGTTAGCATTTAGATTTCTCAAACTTTAACACTGAAGTATAACGCATGGAGAGAAGCACACAAATCACAAATCAATAAATTAGCAAAAGTGAACTCATTCATAACATTATCACCCAGACCGAGAAATGGAACACTGCCACTACTCCAGAAACTCGCTTTAGGACCATTCCAATTGTTATCCCCAACCTTCCTCCCAAAGTTATCCTGATTTTTAACCTTCAATGTTTTTCATCTTATAGATTAAAAATTTGGAAGAAAGAAATATTTACACACTTACCATGAGGGAAGTAGAAAGTCTGATTCTCTCGGGGCATCTCTGAAACAGTATTGGGAGGAATGCACAGGTCCAGCGATGGCGAGCCTTTCAGAGCTTTCAGCGGTACAGCCTGCCGTGGCACACGTGCTGTAGGTTCGCCACCACTGGCATAGGTGGCTGTTTTGCATAGTTGAAACTTGCAGGGGATGAAGAGTGGGTCCAGACTCCCAGGGAAGTACCAGGACCAAGGGAGAACTAGGTTTTCTGAAGCCCATAGGACAGAGGAGAGGAGATGCTATCTTATTTATCCCCGTGCACTCCTCAGGGTGTCAAGACTCAGTGATGTGGTATCTTGCTGCCTGGGACTTGTCATCGTCCACCTTGGCTTTGGAGCTTTGTGACCCAGGCTGAGGGCTTTCCCCATGGCAGTTGTACCTTGTAGACAGCAGAGATCTGGCTCAATGCCAGGACTGGGAAACAAAAGGAGAAAGGGAAGTGATAGCAACCAAGCTGGGCCAAGGGCCATGCCCTGCTGCATCTTCTGGGAAACTTTCAGGATTCCTTCTACACCTGAAGAAGGGCTGGTAGCAGGTGCTTTCGTATGTCCTCTCTGCCAAAAGGGTGGGGGACAAAAATCAGATAGAATTTTGTTTAAAACAAAAGCAACACAAAAACCAAAACAAATAAAACAGCTCTGTTTCTAGTCCCTGAATTTATGGAGCAAATTTAAGTGAAGCAGAAAAGTGTTGCTATTTACTGGTGACTTCTACTATGGCCACACTGAAAGCTATGCTACCTATTTGCCTCCCTGGCTGTGGACTTGGATAAAATCATGCTTCTCTTTCCCCAGCTTTTATGGGAGAGGAAACACAGGGCTGGGGAGTGCTGTGTTGTTATCCGAGCACAGAGTATAATCATTCCAGCCCTTCTCCGTCAGGCAGGCTGGGCATGTTCACCTGCGCTCTCAATGGTTTTGCCTTTTTACGTAGCTGCTGGCCAGGTCTGACCCTAGGCAGCGGAGCAGAGGGCTGGCACTGTGTTCTCTGTGAAGCCCCTGTGGCCATTCAGTTCCTAAAATGTAGCACTGCCTTGAAGTAAGTGGGGGAGAGGACACATAAAGAATGGATCACCCAGGGTTCAACAGGGAAGATGTAGATGCATATATAATTCCTTTGGAACACAGCTGTGAAAAGTGGCTAAGCAGTCAAAGTGGGGTGTTCATGAGGGGTGGCTGGAACCTCACAAACAAGGGCTGGATAGACCAGACCAAAACCTTTGTCTGTTTTTGTTCCTTCTGGCCTCCATGACAAGGGTATCCTGAAGAAAACAAGGCTAAACAAGTATGCACCTGGTGCAGGGAAATTTCAGGCAGGCCTCCAGCAAAGCGTGTTCACCTGCCTGCAGAAACGCTATCACCTGCAGCCTGTGCTACTTGGAAACATAGGAGCATCACTGGCTAGCATGGATTCTCCGCCATATGTACATGGAAGTCATAGTGGGCCAATTTTGTTAAAAACGTTAAATGATTTTAGCCAAGAAACATGGTTGTCTACTCCATAAACAGAGCAGCCTAGTTATGGACAACAAGCATGGCTATTCCACAGACAGAGCAGTTCCTACAAAAGAGGCATCTTTTATTGGGTTCCAGAGGAAAGATATTAATTATTCATGGACTTTAAAAAGGGGGCAGAATCTCTAGCAGGGGGAGTTTGGTCCTCTTGCACTGGTTTTATCCAGTTTGCCTGCCTATCTTGCTTCCTTAGCTCGGAAGCACATCGGCTTGCTCCTTCAATTAACCATTTGCTCTCTTTCCCCTCTCCTCAACCCCAAGTGCAGTTGCCTGCTTGTTTCCTATAAGGTGCTACTTCAAGTCTGGTTAGCTCTTTGCCTCAGTCTTACTCTACACTCTGACTCCAGAGTCTGGGTGCAAATCTGTCTCTGTAGCTTATTTGCTGTTTGGCTTTGAGCAAGTGAAAACCTACTTTAAAGTCCCGCTAGTTTCCTGCCTCACGAGGAAGGGGAATTCTGGGAAGTGTAGTCTGGCCTAGCTAAATTAGCACATTACAAAGCTACAAAAGGCCTTGAGTAAACCTCACTAAAACTGCTGCCCACTGGGTCAACAGCTATGGTCCCCTCCTTGGGAAATGAATCTTTCCTTTAAACCAGTACCTCGTACCCCACCCCCAGGTGCTTTCTGCTCTTCCTCAAAGACTCCCGCTTGTTTTAGAACAGATCTTCCAAGAAGCAGACACACTGAGATCAGTTAAATGTGCAAGAAATGTATTAGGGAACACGCAAGTGAAGGAAACGTGGAGGAATCTCAGAAAGTCTGGGAAAGCCACTGGACTGTGATGCAAGTTTGGCCCCGGGAAAAGAAGAAGAAAGATTGGCTTAGGAGTGATGTTGACTGTAGCTCTGTTCTAAGGAAAGTTCGGCAGAGCTTTCTATTGAGGAATCTCACATTTCTTAGAGACAGGCCTGCCTCAGTACCCCAGCTGGGCCCAGTGACCAAAAGCAGCCCTCGGGAAAATGCAGTGCTGCAGTTCAGAGCACAGAGGCCAGGGCCCTCGGTCAGCTGCAGTCTGGGCAGCAGTAGGTCTGAGGTGATTTGTCCCAGCTGCCCTGCTGCCTTGTTCTCATTTCTTATTCTCTACAAGACAGACTCAGCCTGTCTTCCCCTTTTGGAGGTGAACAGTAACTCAGTTAGGTCCAGGAGCTTTGCCACGTGTAGATGGTGGGGATACTTGGAAGGGAAGATCTTTCTAGAGCACCCAAATGCTGGAAGGTGGAGTTGCTGCTTTGCCCATAGAGTTGATGACTTAGTACACATTTTTTTTTTTTTTTTTTTGTGGGTACCGGGGGTCGACCTCAGGACCTCGTGCACCAGCAGGCGCCCGTGCCGCTGAGCGATATCACCGGCCTTTTTTTTTGTATGTGTGTTCCGGGAATCGAACTCGGGCCCTCGCGCTTGCCAGGCAGGCGCTTATGCCGCTGAGCCATCTCACCAGCCCAGTACACATTTCTTAAGAACAAACCAAATCAAAACAGAACCAGTGAAGTTTTCTGTTGTGAATGGGGAGATATCCAATTTGCTAGAGACGAAGGCTTGAAAAATACAGGTTTAGGCATGTTCTGTGGTCTTTTATTCCTATTCTCTTGAGAAATCAAATGGGAGCATCTGTAAAAATGAATGTAATGAAATGGAAATAATTTCTGTGTAAGCACTGGAAAGTTAAGGATTCATTAAAATGTTAACTCCTGGGAGACAAGAATTATTTTTCTGAAACTGGATGGCACCCAGTGAATATCTGTACAGAACAGGACTTAGTTGCTTTTTTGGTGGTGGATCTTCTGGATTTTGAGGGTTTT
The DNA here is from genome assembly GCA_028451465.1 of Erethizon dorsatum. NCBI lineage: Eukaryota > Metazoa > Chordata > Mammalia > Rodentia > Erethizontidae > Erethizon > Erethizon dorsatum. Next base: position 16,653,417 of record CM051825.1, read on the forward strand.
TTTTCCCCACAGCTGCATAACAGCAAAAAGAAATGAATTCACCACCTCACCTCAACCTGTTGTTACTATCTCATGTGTATAGCAAATTCCACTCCTTCAATAAATTCAAACTGCACTTATGCACTCTGCTTTTTCTGTAATGATCATCAAAGATTTTTCTAATCGAACATAGCGCCCTCATCATGATTATGCATCTTTGCAAACAATTTCATACAAGTTGCTCTGCTGAACTTATTCTCAGTTTCCTGCCTTCTAAGTCAAATTTTGTACTTCTAATGAGCATTCATCGCATTGTTTCACTGAAAATACTAGGGGCTGATTTGCTAGATCGATGAAGCCTGTATTGATATCTACTAAATATTTAATGTGGATCATCAAGAAGTGATCTTTCCAGTCTACCTGTCTAGTAGGAAAAACTCAGAGGCACATTGTCTTCATTTCTTGTTAAGTTACACAAGGGGAATGACACTTTTTTCTGATTCAGATTCCCTAGAGAATGTTCCTTTGGCAAGTTACAGATGAATAAACCTCACATGCTAATTAGGAATCCTTGACCTCCTAATCAGCACAGGAGGTACTGAAAAGCAACCTTCTATTAGTAGTTTCTGGTTAGGGCACTAACTGTGTTCAAAGAACCTGTTTCCTCCTAATTTAAAGCAGTCCCCCGAGCTTAGCGATGTTTGCAGGAGCTTGGTAAACAATCTGTCCTGACACATCCTGGTTGCTGGCAGCCTCATTCCGGGGTGAGACTGAGAAGTGAATTCATTAACATCTTCCAGACAGGGCTGTGCATTGGTCCAGCAGTATCAGGGACTGCGAGGAACAATGCACTGAAACACCCTGAGAGCCTCAAGCTTGGAGCCTTTATGTCTTTCTTGTTGATAATGGAATCTCTGGCCAGTGTCTCTGCACTTCATCCTTTCTAACCAGGCCCAACAATTTTTCCTATTAAAAAAATCTCTCATAGTTGCCACTTTCTCTCCTTTTCTAGTCTACCACAATCAGGGCTTCTATTCAGGTAGGTTGTACTGGTGGTACTGCCATTCCAGAAAGCAAATAGCCACTGGCACTTCCTTCCCCCAACCTTACACCAGCTCTTGGCTTCTTGCCCGGGAGCCAGCCTGCTAGAGGTTAATATCCAAGCTGACCTGCGCTCCAGGACTGTTAGGTGATCTGCGGTACCTGGGCCACAACCACCTGGGGGGGCTGAATAATGTACCCTTCCCAATATCAGGCCTGTGATAGCTCACCTTAAAAGGCAAATGCCTGTAAATACTAATTCAAATGGCCGAAGATGTGATTAAATTAGTGATTTTGAGATGGCGAGATTACATTGGATTGTTTGAGTAGACTCTAAATGCAATAATATGCGGTACCTTCCTATAATAGGAGGCCGAGGGAGGTTAGGAGACGACACTCAGGAGAAGCAGTGTGAAAATGAGCAAAGCAGCCTGAAAATGTTGGCCTTGAGATCTGGAGCGATGTAGCCATAAACCCAGAAATATGCCGGGCAGCAGAAGCAGGGAGAGGCAGGTCACAGATCCCCACTGATAGCCTCTGGGGGAGCATGGTCCTGGTGACACCTTGATTTCGGACCTCTAGACTCCAGAGTAGTGAGAGAATAAATTTCTGCTGTTTTAAGCCATCAGTTTATGGTAATTTGTCCCAGCAGTCCTAGGAACCTAATATACCAACTATTACCTGAATTGTGTCAGCCTTCTGGCTAACTTCTTGAAGCCCGGTCTTCTCCTCTAACCCGCTGTGTACACAGAATTTTCTCCTCTGCACGGTTTCAAAACTTTCTGTAATCAGGTCCTCTCTCTTATGTCTCCCTTAACAGCTTTAGTTTCCATGCATAGAGATAAGAATCATAATAATTATTGCATTGAGTGCTTCTGATGTAGTAAGCACTGTGTGGAGTGATTTATTGAAAGTATTACATTTTGTTCTGGCAACAATGCATTGAGGTTAACATTATTATTCTTAATTTACAGACGAGGAAACTGAGGCCCAAAGAAGTTAGTTGCCCACATGAGTGATGGAACTGGAGGATTTTCATGCTTTCAGACAGCAAACTATTCTGGTTCCCCTCCCTACAATCTGCTTATCCAAAACCTACCACAAGTCCAGAGCCAGCGTGTGCACCACATATGTTCTCTGCAAACCAGTGTTTGTTCTTCTGTAAAATATCTTCTTGGAAGATGATAAAACAAGGTTTTTTCTCAATTTTTCAAGTATTTTCTATTCACTGTAGGAATCTTGGAAGATACAGGAAATTACAAGGAAGAAAATAAAACCTCACAATATTCCAAATTTCAGGATTTTTTCCTCCCTGAAAATAACTAAAAAGATATGAATTTTTCAATTAGTATCATTCTGCTAATACTATTTTGTAATATGTTTTTTGGCTCAGAAACATAGCCCTTCCCTGAAGTTTTCCTGTCATTCCATGTACACTAGTTTCCTCTTTAAGTGAGGTGGAAAGAAACAAGGCCCGACCCTTCTCTTTTCCCGTGACAGCCACAAAGGGGGTGTGACCTGAGGCAGCTGTCACTTCACTCCCTCGTGCTGGGCACTGCTGCTGCCTCTCTGAGGAGCAGTTAAAAAAGTGCCTACTTGTAAAGGTTGGGGAGGCACCAGGGCCCATTGCTGATATCCCTCAAATCCCTCAACCCCAATGGATCACACTCAATACTAAGATTCCTTCTGAAGACCCCACAAAAGTCACAGCATCAGAGGTCTCTGGCCTTGCCATTTTTGTGGGAGCCTGGGAAGTGTTTGTCAAGCTTTCTCCATAATAACTGATGTGTTCTAGATGCCCTCTGGCAGGTCCAGAAGACCCTGGGCCCGACGGCAACAGGCTGGAAACACGGACCTCTTCCAGATGGCCCTGCCCTCCCTGACACTATTCCAGAAGTCCTCAAGTAGGTCTGCAAAATGCAGAAGTCTGTGCTTGTGCAACCTGCTCCTCCTCTGTATAAGCAGTGCTCCCTCACACCCCGTGGATCCGGGGAGCAGGGCTCCCTCAAGTGCCCATCCCTCTTACTGCAACACAGGTCTCAATAAAAGCCTTGCTCAGCAGTCCTGTTCCCTATTGAGGACAGTGGGCTCAGTAGGCTGCACTACAAAAGCTGGGTAACACTAGGGGTGATTAGCCCTGAACAGTGCCAGAGATTGGTCGTAAGAGTGGCAGCAAAGACTGAAGTCCTGCAGGCATCTAAGTCCGAGGACTGAGGCCACTGGTGGAGACGGCCTAGACTCCAGGCTCAGAGCTTGAAGCTGTTGGCAAATGAGGTAAAAGGCCAAAGCCCAAGGTTGTGCTGGTGGTGGCGTGTCCCAGAGAGACAGCAAGAGCTGCAGGAAGAGCTCCAGAAAGCTGCAAAGAGGCCTAAAAGCCCCAGCTGCCTGGAGCTGATGGAAGTGGCTAGAAGTTGCCAGAGGCTGTAACACTAAGAACTGTCACACCAAGAGCTGTGACACTAAGAGCTAAGAGGCGCTGGCATTCAAAGTTCAGAGCTGTGACACCAGCAGCTGAGAGTCATTGGCATGCAAAGCCTGGAGCTGGTAACTTCCAGAGAGCAGTGCTTTGCCAGTTCAAGATTTCCATCTAAACTGAGAAAACAACCCTCAGCTGAATGGTAACATAAGTAAGTTTTAAGCCTAAAAGACAAGGGTCACATTTTCTATACGCCTCAGAGTTATAATTTGGCACAGGGCACTCATTCAATGAACACTTGACTGATGAGAAAAAAACGTTAATCAACAAATATTTTATTGAGTGTGAAAAGGTTTCTCTGACCTCTTAGTTAACACAGACTGGATTTAAGAGTTGTGCAAACCCAACTAAACATCTTATTTTAGGTTAGAATAACCTGCTAAACTTGGAGACAGACGACTGTGCCTCTTACTAGTACCTAAAACTAGGGAGATCAGCTGAAGCTTTGTCAGCCTCATTTGTCCAGCTCTACAGGTGAAAAATGTGTGCTTGCTTCCCTAACCTCTCTGGAGATTATGTGAAAACCGAGTGAGATAATGTCCGAATGATATAACACACACAAAAGTCCTCTATAAGTGAGGAGGTGCATTATCATTCCTCTTTGTAACCTTGCCACATGGGTGAACTGTGCTATGAATATGCTTAAAATTTGTCCCCAGCTATTTTTTCTTTTATAACAAGATTTCTTTTTTTTATTTGAAAGAGAAAAAAAATAGGACAAAATTTCAAAACAACATAATAGGAGGGTAACAATGGTTAATACATTACGTATTGTTATCTTTAAATTAGTTACTCAGGGTACAAGATATCAGCATTCAATTGTCCAAACAATATTAGCACAAACCTTTCTTTTCAATGAACTAAGTGAAATTAGTAGTGTATCTACCTTAACTCTTATATATATATATATAAACTTTTTCTTTTGTCCCCAGCTATTGATTACACCTACTTCTCGGTAACATTATGTAAGAATTTAGACTCCAAATTGTTAGCATTTCTATTAGTTTTTTTTTTGTCTTGTTTTGTTTATTGTGGGTACTGGGGGTCGAACTCAGGACCTCACGCTTGCCAGGCAGGTGCTTATGCCGCTGAACTATCTCACCGGCCTTCTATTAGTTTTAAATATCTTTTAATAATATATAGCCACTCCTGGAATTTTATCCATGTTTCCATCAATTTTTAAAACTTAGCTTTGGTGCCCATTGCTAGATCTCAGTCTTTTAAGCCATGACTTCCTTATACAAATTTAAAAACAAATTTTGTGGCCCTTGTGATTGAATCCAGGGCCACTCTACCACTGAGCTCTATCTCCAGTCATTTTCAATTTTTATTTTGAGACAGAGTCTAATTAAGTTACCCAGGCTGCCCTCAAACTTATGATCTTCCTGCCTCAGCTTCCCAAGTAGCTGAGATTACAGGCATGCACCACCATGCTTGGCTTAAATTCTTTATTTTGTAAATACCTCTAAGGAACTGTTTTAGGGAAATGTATGGGAGCGATAAATCTTTTAGCTCTTTAACATCTGCACAATGTTGGAACATTTTCCTGTTGCCTTTACGTTGGAGTTGGCAGATGTATCAGTCTCCTTTCTGTTGCTGGGAGAAAACACTTGACATACACAACATAACAGAGAAAAGGCTTATTTTGGCTCACGGTTTCAGTCCACATCAGCTGGCTCCAAGGCGGAAATGGCACAGTGGAGGAAAGCTGCTCACTTCATGGCAGCCAGGCATCAGAGAGAGTAGGTAAGAGTGAAATCAAGAGAAGCCCCTGGGGACCCTCCACCTCCAACTGGGCCCCCCTCCTAACGGCCTTCAGCTATGAACTCATCAATAGATTAAGGCATTGATGAGGTTAGCATGCTCATGATCTAATTACCATCCCTGAACCCTACCTTTGAGATTTTTGGAGGACATTTTAGGTCTGAACCATAACACCAGGCAAAACACAGGACTCATGAAGAAGCCTTAGTGTAAGTATTTCCAGGCACTGAGACACCCTTATAGTAAACACATATTATTTATCTGAGATGCAAGTTGAACGGGCTGTCATATCTGTTTTTATTTGACCAGTCTGACAATCCTACTTTATATTCAACAATGTGAGTATAGAATTCTTGGGTTATATCCTTTTCCCCCTCAAGACTAGAATGAGGGCCGGTGAGATGGCTCAGCGGCATAAGCGCCTGCCTGGCAAGCGCGAGGGCCCGAGTTTGACTCCCGGAACCCACATATGAAAAAAGGGCCGGTGATATCGCTCAGCGGCACGGGCACCTTCTGGCGCACGAGGTCCTGAGGTCAACCCCTGGTACCCACAAAAAAAAAAAAAAAAAAAAAAGACTAGAATGATACACCATTATCTCTATGAAGTCTGATTTTTATTTCTCGTTGGGCACCTTTCCATTTTTTTTCCTGACTGTTATAGGGATTTTTCTTTATTTTTGTAATATGAAGTTAGTATTTTTAAGGATATATAGGAATTTCAGGGGTTTAATAGAGCTCCCATAAAGCTTCAGAGACCCTTGAAATTATATCACATATCTGGTAATGCAACCTGTCTTCCTGACTTGCCTTAAACTTTCCTACCCCAATCCTTTTTGTTGGAATATGAACTTGTTGAGGTTATCAGTTGTATCTTTGCAACTATGAATTTGTAATCCACTGCACAGTGAGAGAGAGTTGAAGAAATGTTGGCTAAAAGAGCAAATGATTGCATACAGGCGGAACCCTAGGACTAGCTCATGCATAATATTTCTAAGACAATGTACAACAGTTGTTGAAAAGTACGAAGATAATCTCTGATAACAGTCCCCTGACATAAGGAACTCTCCCAAGAATGAAGGAATGGACATTGGTTTTGAGGAAAGGGGAGAATAAAATAGGTCCCAATTCCAGGTATGGAAAATATGAGGCAGAAAAAGATTTAATTAAGAAACATAGGCTAATAGGCTTTTATTTATTCAGAAGCAGAGTGAAACTCATGTTTCATTTTGACACCCTTGCTGAGAGGCCTTGGGAGCATGAGAAAATAATTTTTCCCACTTTGCAATGAATGACAACAAGGTGTCCCCGCTGTTTAGAAGAGCAACATTCCAGCATTTGACGGAGCCAAGAGACCAATGAGGGCTCCCTGGATTAGGTCCAGACAGCCTTCCCGAGACGGGGGTGTGAGGGTGACTGACTTCTGAGGCCATCAGTGTGCTGTGGAGGGAATGAAATGCCCTTTGATGTGAAGCCGCAACCCTGGGTGCAGAGAGCTAATTCCCAGTCTCAAACCCTCTCTAAAAACAAATCACAGTCAGACTTCGCTGGGTAGAACGGCTCTGAGGTCCTCACCCTCCGAGAGCAAAGGGCTCATCTTCCCTCACTCCGTTACACGTCTCTCCCGCCTCTTCTATGACTGTAGCAAGTAATTCACATTTCTTGAGAAGTTTTATAGGTGCTGTGAATAGCAAGTTTTCTTGGCTGCTTGTAATAGAGCACAAATTCATTTTCTCTAGGGCAATAAAAGTAAATATTCTTTCAGTGATCAAAGCTTAGCTGTTAACCATTGTCATGCATAAGGTGATTCTAATCTGGTTCCAACTGCCTTATCTTGCTTTGTCTTTTTATGTTTATTCAGCCATGTGACTATTCCAAGGAGACTAATGTCCTTGGAAGGTCCTATTCTTCAAGAATTATGGAACAATAACAATAGCCAAGCTCTCAGTTTTCTAGAATTCTATCCTGGAATTATTTTCTTAGTCTAAGCTTTGGTTCAGCACCATCCTAGATGCTAACCCCCACATAGTGGTCGCTATCTCAGTGAAGTCCTGAGTCTCCCTTGGAATTAAAAGATTGTGTGATTTTTAAGGGCCTGAAGGCAAAGCTTTCTCGTTCCTTGTGCCTCACTTGAAGGCACTTATCCTATTGTTCTTGCCACTTTCTGCAGCAGTTCTGGAAGTGCTTCCTCAAGAGTGTTCTGTTGGGCCAGGGTTACAGCTCAGTAACCCTGAGCGCCTGCCTGGCAAGCACAAGGTCCTGAGTTCGATTCCTGGTACCAAAAAAAAAAAAAAAAAAAAAAAAGAGTGTTCCGTGGTGCAGATGTGTTTGCCTGCATGTCCTGAATCAATTCCAACAGTTACTTTTCATGGTCATTTTGACTTTGGGGAAGAGGCAGAAGTCACACTGTGCCAGATCTGGTGAGTAGGGTGGATGGGGACAAACCTCGATGTTTTTACGAGCCCATCTTTTTGTTGGATGGCATTCAGCAGCATCATTCACCAAAATTTTGATCATATCTTGTAAAGACACTCACTAATGAGTCCAGAACTGTTTCAGAAAGTGGCAAGAACAGTGGGATAAGTGTGTTGGAGAAGGTTCAATAGTAATGTATCTTTTACTGCAATCTATTTTTTGAAATGTAAACATTTAGTATATATTTTGGTCAGTCTTTGTAGGTGGATAGTATAACACTGCTAACTATGAGTCAGAAGCCACACAGATGAGCTACCTAACGGGAGAAGTGGCTCACACCCAGAGTGGCATCTTTTCTCTTGCCTCCAGAGATTCGCCTTGATCAGAACCAAAGTTCTGGGATTTTTAGCTGTTAATTGAAACTCTCTGACTATTTTCTTGAGTTAAGAAATTTGATGAGGTGGAGGGAGAGAGAGATGATTCTTATGAGTCTCTGGAAATGACAACAGAGAAGATGCTGGCGTCTGTCTGTTTGAAGATGTTTGGCAGCATTTAGGAGAATTTAGGAGAATATAGTGCCATAGAGCAAAGAGGCTATTTCTAAACCATAGAAGTAAGTCTTGCTTGTGCAGATCATCGTCATGTAAAGTGTGATATTTTGCTATGTACTTCCAGGTCACGGCAGCCTCATCGTTCTCTGCCTGCTGTCGTGGGGGCATGGCCTAGCTGTTAATAATACCATGAATATGCATGAGGGGAGGTCAAGCAGATGCTCTGACATTAAGAAGAAATAAAAGTCATCTTTAATGGATTTAGCTGTAGTTATTCAAAGCAGGCATCCAAAGTAACATAACACAGGATAAAATATGTATAGATGAATATTATAATTCCCTTACCTTATTAAGTGGGATAAATAATTTACAATCTGGTTAGAATTGGGAGAGACTCTGTGCATTACTGTATGGCCCCAGGCCACTTTGTCATTGCCTATGCTCTTTCTTCCTTTTCTGTTCCCTAAGATCCATCCTGTTAGATATTAAATACATGATACAGAAAATTGCTGAATGTGGGTGATATCTTTATTTTGTCCTAGCACCTATTATATATGGTATGGAAGTGTATGGTATGCTAGTGAAGCTCATTGTTGCATCCAGGATTTCAGCAGAGAAGAGACTGGACAGGCTAAGGGGAAGGAATGGGCCTGGTGTTATCCAGAGACATATCGTCAAGTATTGGAAAATCACAGTGTACTATACTGATTGGGAAGGAAGGGCCGAGAAAAAAATACACTATCTGATGTCCGACTAGGCAGGAGGGCTCATAAACAAAGCAGGTTCTGGACATGCAAGTCAGGTTTGAAGTATTGAAATATGATTAGGCACAAGGATGAAACCAAACCACATAGGTTCTGTCACAGAAAATACCAACTAACCCGAGGAGAAGATCTACAAGCAAATATCTAAGCCCTGAAATGGACCTAAAGATATCTGGATAAGAATCCAAGCCTGCAAAGTGCATATTAGAAATAAATGACTGGATTGCATAGTTACAGCCCACGTAGGAAATGCTTGGGCTCCAAGAATAGTGCCCAGACATGGGATGCCAAGGCAAGGGGACAGAACCTTATTACAAAAAAACTGGGGAGGATTAGCACCAAGGTGATAATGATACTGTTATCATTTATTCTTGAATATCCCCCAAAGGCCCATGTGTTAGAAGCCTTGTCCCAGTTTGATGCTCTTGGGCAGCGGTAGACTCTTTAAGAGGTATGGCCTAGTGAGAGGTCTTCAGGTTACTGGGGGAATGTGCCCTTAAAGGGGATTTTGGAACCCTGGATCCTTCCTCTTTTGTTCTCTTTTGCTCCCTGGCCATGAGCTGAGCAGTTTTGTTCCACCACACTCTTAGTATTGTGATGTGCCACCTTACCACAGGCCCAAAAGCAATTGGGCCAATAGACCATGGACTGCAACCCCTAAAACCATGAGCCCAAATAAGCCTTTTCCTTGATTAGTTGACTATCTCAGGTACTTATAGTGATGAAAAACTGACTAGCACAGATAGCAATAATGATGGCATTAATAAAGAGGAATAATCGTAGCTAATGTGGACGGAGTACTTACATGCTAGGATAAGTGCTTGACCTATACATGTTTTCATTTTCATTTGACCCTGGAGAAAACTGAGGTCTGAAGATATTAAATGCACTGTTTAAGGTAACACAATGCTAAGTGGCAGAGCTAAGATTTGAACCCAGCTCTGCCTCACTCCCAAGTTGCTCGGCTCCTCAGAGAAGCTCCTCCCCAAGGTTCTGGGGAGGCCTGAACCCACAGCAGGGATGACGCACAAGTACCTATTAAAAGCAGATAAGCACTACTCTTAAAATTAACATAAATAATTATCCAGCCTAGTTATGTAAAAAGAACTCTAAACCTAAAAAACCTAAACAAAACTGTGAAAAGCAACCATTCTACCATACTTGACATTGATGAAAATCTTTATGGAACTCTATTGTCTGTTTTGAAGATATAAATCAAGCAATGAAAATATGAAGTGATATTGCTGAGCACTGCAAGATAGGATGGGAATTAACATATGCCACTTATTGTGGTATGAACTGTGTCCCCCAAATAGGTTGAAGTCCTACCCCTGGAACCTGTGAATGTGACCTTAGTATATTTGGAAACAGGGTCTTTAAAAACGTGGTCAAGTTAAGATGAGGCCATAATGATTTAGGGAAGACCCTAAAGCCAAAGACTGGTGTCCCCTCGGAAGGAGAGAGTGACTTGAAAACATAGACTCAGGGATGAAGACTGTGGAAGCCAAGGGGCAAAGACGGAGTTCTGCTACCTCAAGCCAAGGAACTCCAAGTATTCCTGGCAACCACGAGAAGTGAAGAGGGCAGGGAAGGATTCTTCCCTAGAGCCTTCAGAGGGAGCATGATCCTGCCAGCACCTCCAGAAGTGTAAGACAATACATTTCTCTTATTTTAAGCCACTTCATTTATGATAATTTCTTATGGTATCCCTAGGAAACCATTATATCATTGGTGGGCTAATTATAAATTGATGAAAGTATTCTTTAAAACAATTCAGCATGTGTACCGAAATCTTAAAAATTCATCACAGAGTTAAACCAACAGTAAAGAAACTTAAAATTTCATTTCCCCAGGATTCCTATTTATTATAAACTATCCTAATATGTAATTCATAAATTGAGATACAGGAAAGTTTTATTCATAGTTCACAGCTGGGGCTGAGGCTGTAGCTCAGTGGTAGAGCATGCGCCTTGCATGTGAGAAGCCTTGGGTTCAATCCCCAGCACCATCACCACGAGAAAGGAAAAAAAAGGAAGGAAGGAATCACAGTTTACTGTTGTGTTATATATAATATTTTAAAAAAGAAAACCTAACAGTTAATATGAAGAGATGATTAAATAATCTATGGCATATCCACAGGATAAAACGTTATTCAACCATTAAGGTATTTCAAAAGCAGTCTTTAGCCACATGGGAAAATATATGTTATGTTAAAAGGATAAACTTTGGAAATAGAATATTCAATTTAATATGATCATAACTCTGCTAAAATATGCATAGGCAAAAACTAGAAGGAAATTTATCAAAAGATTAATAGTGATTATCTTTGGGTTTTGGGACTATGGGTGACATTTTTTCTTTACATCTTTTGGTATTTTAAAATTACCTTTTATGAGCAAATATTACTTTTTGTAATGATAAAAGGAACTTATAAAGAAAAGTTAGAGGGATTATTATTACAGGGAAAAGGACATGCCTACCGAAAAGTCACCTATACAAAGTGGAAGTCTATCCCTTATTTACACTGATGATAAAATAGGAGTCAACATGTTTTAACATCAACAAGGTTCATAGTGTTTATGTTTGCATAGAGGTCTATAGCACCTTATAGGGCTTACAATTTGCAAAATATTTTCACCCCACATCTATTGTCGCATTTGTTTCATAAAACAAATCTGTAAAGAACAGATACTGTTGATGCACACCTATATTCCCAGCACTTGGGAGGCTGAGGCAAGAGGATCGAGCATGTCTGAGGCCAGCCTGGGCTATGTAGTGATTTCAGGGTCAGCCTAAACTACACAATAAGACCTTATCTAAAAAAAAAAAGTGTTATCCTTATATTATGAAGAATGCTGAATCTTGAGATGCTGTTAGAAATAATTCCTTCACTTACAAAGTACGGGAGATGCATTAAATGCCCCTTCTGGCTCTAAAATCTTCTGATCCTCCAACCCGTGAGGTCTTGAGAGACAGAAAATCGCCTTGAAAGACTTTTAACTTCATGATCCCTCTGATTTCTTCCCAGAGATGAGATAATGGTTTAAATTTAAAATGTACTCTCATTCCTTCTCTTCACTCTGCCCCATGTGGAAATCCCTGAAATATCCTTTTTATCTCTTCGTGAATGGTAAAATTAGCAGAGCTCTGTGGACATGGAGTTCATCCATTTCCAGCTGACCCTGTCATGCGCAGAGGCAGTGGCGGCATCCACACTCTCATACGCAATGATTTATTACAGTGTCTTGGTGACAGGATGCGGGCCGCGATGAAATAAACTCCCTGCCTTTCTCTGCTCTGTCCTCTGACAGTGCCTCATCAGAAAGCTGCTATGCGGATGTGGCTGTCCCTGATCTTCTGTTATCCAAATAATAGTCATAAAACTGAAAGACCGGAGGCAACCTGGGCAGGTCAGCTCGCCCAGCTCTGGGCCTGGGGTGAGGGTCACTCCCAAACAACCCCAGCTCTCGCCCCTTGCACAAGCTCTGTTCATTTGAGAGCCATTCCAGGGCCAGAGAAAAAGGCATCTGAATATAAAGCAAGGATTCCCTCTCCACAGCACATTTGCGTTTGATTATAAATTACAGAGGGCACTTTAATTCTCTGTCCCAGTTTCCAGCAGTACTAGGTCTCTAATGGATTCATCTGAAATTACATTAGCTCCAGACCCATCGTTCTTGCCCTGTTTCATAAGCTTGCCTGGAGCAGGTTGATATATTGAGTCTTGCCAATCAGATCACTTAGTATCCTCACAAGATAGCTTTGAAGGGGGGTCTCCAAAGCCTCAGTATTCATTCATAAGCATTTATTAAGCACTTACTAAGTGCGAGGCAAAATCCAGAGCCTTTACTTCTCTTTCCTTTCCTCCCTCCCTTGTTTCATGGAGAAATGTTGTGCGCACCCCTGCTTAAAGTGTGATAGAGACAGTGGGGACACAATGACGAATTACAGATAGCAACTGCCAAAGAGGAGCTTGGGTCAGTGGGGGAGGCAGAAGTATAAATAAACATGAGGCAGCTCAGGAGAGGGGAGAATGCAGACTTGTCCTCAGAACTACTGGGTGTCACTTTCTCCTGCCTGGCCCTCATTAGCTGTGGGACCTTGTGACAGGGCACGTCATTTCTCTGAGTTATTTCCTTATGCGTAGAGATAATTATACCCCTCTCAAGGGGGGCATGAAGATGAAATAATATGCATATGTAAAACATATAATGCAAAACCTGGATCATACTAGGCACTTGATAAATATTAGGTTCCTTCCTTTTCAGGTAATTATGGTATAGCACTTGTTATAACTCTGGGTTTCATTACCCAGGTAATTATGGTATAACAAGGGTGACCATCTAGGTGAGTTATACTAGCACTTATTATAGCACAGTTATCTGAATAATCATACTCAGAGTTGTATATCCCTAGAGCAAGAGAAAACTCAGGTTCTGACCCTCTGCCTCTTCAGGGGCATGGTAGGGGTGGTGGTGGGGTAGGTGAGGCACAGGGTGCTAATGTCATGGGAATTTGATGCACTTTCTAGGACAACCCCTAGGAAAAATCAGGCTGCTGCCTTGGCTTAATGACAAGACTTGTAAATATTTCACTTGTTAGGTGGTGTCCTTTAGGAACAAGGAAGTCACTCTGAGAGGTCAAAAGGTACAGTGTGCTTTGGAATACTGGGTAGGAGGAATTGGCAAGGAGGGTGCTTCTTCTGAAGGTGATGGTCAAACTATCTTTGGATCTCACCTCCTGAATTTGTCAGGTTTGCTCTGAGTGACTGAGCTGTAAGGAAATAAACAAGCAAATTAAAAGAAAAGACTTGAATCATAAGAGCTGCTACTGAAAACACCCTTTTGTGGCTGAGCGAGGTTTAACAGGAGTCAGGAGGACACTGAATTCTGACACAAGCATGGCTGCAGGTGGGAGCACAGAACATCATCAGCAGGAGGGAAGCAGTGTCCATCTACATAGTGACCACAAGCACTGGAGTTGTGACTTGGAAGGGTGTTATCTCATCCTCTGCTTCTCCTTTCTCTCTCTGCTTCTGGGTCACACTGGCGTAAGCAGCTTTCTGCCATGCCATTTCTGCCTTAGAGCTGGTGACCATGGAATGAACCTACTGAAACCATGAGCCAAAGTAAACTGCTCCTCCTGTAAGTTGCAGGTGTCATGTATTTTGTCCCAGTGTTGGGAAATATGAGTAATACAGCAGGCATTCAGGTTACAGGGAAAGAGAGGAAATGCCAAAAATTGAGGAGGTGATGACCACCAGGGATAATTTGGAACACATTAAAAACTTCTCTAGGCAGAAGGAAGGTGCTTGAACCTGACATGCTGTTGCACACTAGCCAATGCTCAGCCAGTGCTGAGGTCTCTGCTCTATAGCTTGCAACCCTTACAACCATATCTGTTTATCCAAGTGAGAACACCTGACCTAAGAGAAGCATTTTAAAGGCCTTCCAGGGGCTGCCCAGCTGGCCTGGAAATCAGAGTCTCTATTGCTGAGTATGAATGTAAGTTAGAGAGCTATTTGATGGTGGATAGAGTGGCAGGTATGGAAAGACCCCAAGACAAACGGACATAGTAAGAATAGCACAGATCTAGAATGGGATTCATGATTTCAGTTACTGACGGGATAGTAAGACAGCTCGGCCCCTATGAGCTCCCTTTGGTTGTAAAAACATTCCCAGCCCCACTCTCCAAGTACTTTGCTGTACCACTCTTCAGGTCTCCTTGGGCTCAGTTCTTTCACCTGAAACATGGCTAGGATCATTGTCATTATTTTCTGACTTAGCCTAAACAACACCCACCCACAGAGACTTTATTTCATGCAACCCCAAATGCCTAAAGCTTTCCTTGGTAGAGGTTGATAATAGGAGTCTCTTACTCAAATGATCCATGCATTCTTGTGTCTTCAGGCTGCTGAAGACCTGTATTACCTATAAAGGTTATAGGAGCCCAGGGAGCAGGGGACCTGACTGCTTTAAGGGGTTGGAAGACTGCAAAGAAAGTGTCATTCATGATAGGGATGACAAGGTGTTCACTCCTGAGATAATGACACTATTCCATTTATGAAGGTTTCACTATTCTTCATAATCTAATTGCCCCTTATTATGTCCCAGCTCCAATCAGTGTTGCACTGGGGATTAAATTCCTAACACAGGAACTTTCGGGGACACATTCAAACCATAGCAGATATGTTAACTGTATTAATTCAGTGAATTTTAAGTGTTTACCAAAATGTAAACAATGGAATACAAGGTTTGATCATATGTATTTTTTTAATTTTTAAAATAATCTTTTATTTTCTTTCCCCCAGAACTGCAGACTGAACCCAGGGCTTTTACACTGAGCTACACTCCTCGACCTTTTCAAATTTTTTAAATTTCTGAGGCCGGGTTTTGTCCAGACTGGACTTGAACTTGTGATCATCTTGCCTCAACTACCCAGAGTGCTGGGATTATAGGGGAGTTATGCGACCAGTTACAATGTCCAGTGGGACATTGTAACTCCAGAAGTAGCAAAAGGGACTGGTTGATGATGGTCCAATAGGGAAGGCAGGAAGACCATTTGGAAGCTACAGAAAGAGTTCAGATAGTTTCTCTAAAGATGAAGCCCTGAACTGAAACAGGGGAAGAGGAGGAAGACCAAGAGAGATTGAAAATGTAGCCATGACAGGAACTGATGAATGACTGCATGTGAGGCATGAAGGAGACTGAGGCAATGAGGGCAGGAAGAGTTAGGTTTATGTTTAGGCTAATAGGAGCACAATGGTGGTATAAATTGAGATAAACATTTCAGAAGGAAGAAGTTTGAAGGGAAAAGTTCATCTCCAGATGCTTTTAGGTTACTGTAATGAGGATGCTGACAGCAGTGGGAGGTACCATCCTGGGATTCAGAGAAAGCCAGCACTGAAGATGTGGATTTTGGAGTCATTGGTGTGGACATGGTTTGTTACGGGACAACACAAGACCATCAGGGGCAGGGGCTGTGATGGTGATAGGGCAAGAGGTCTTGGCCTAAAGCTGGTGAGGATTAGGGGAGGTGCTGGCCTGAATCTGGAAGATCCACTGAGTTGAAGACAAGTAAGGATAAAGGCAGGGTGTTATAGTTTATTCCTAGATGTCCCCCAAGATCCTCATGTACTCATAGGCAGGGCTTTGGGAGGTGACTGAATTATGGGGGTGCTAGAGCTGACTTGCTGTTAGAGGTGGGTTACTGTAACAGAAAATGCCCCCCCCACAGTGTACTTCAGTTTCTTAGTTGCCCAGGTAATAGTTCCTGATCCAGTTCCGGTTGCTTCTGGTCTCTTAGAAACGGCTGGTCACTGTGATGCATAGCTGGTCACTATGATACATATTTTAAGAACCAATCCCCAATTGACAAGCTGTTCTGGCTCTGTACTTCCTGCTTGCTTATCCCATATAAGCCCTAGACCACCGGAGATCAGGGCCTGATATTTTGGGAATGATTCCGATCAGTGCCCGTCGACATAAATAAATCTGCCTCCAAACCCTGGGTGTTGTTTCAGTGTTTCTGCTCGCCGTAGCATCACTGGGGGCATGACCTGGAAGGGTGGATCTCCCTCCCTGCTCTTCCCTTCTCTCTTTGCTTCTTGGCCACCACGATGTGAGCAGCCTTCCTTTGACAATTCCTTCCACCATGCTTTCCTGCCTTGGAGCCAGCCAACCATGGACTAAAAATGTGAGCCAAAGTAAACTTCTCCTCCTTTAATTTGGTGGTGTCAGGTATTGTGTTCCAGCGATGAGGAAGTAACTAAGACACAGAGTAAACTGTTTTAGCCTGGGCTTCACGAGGCCGAGGCTATTGCCCTGCAGGTTTAGTAACTCAACTTTGTTAGTTCACCCAAGAGGTGTGCTGATCAAAATCTTGGGGTCTGATTCTTCGAATAAAACTCATAAGAACCTACTTTCCAAGCTGTAATGGGGTTCTATTGATTCACAAGGGGTTCTGCTAAGATAAGAAGGGCAAATACTCAGGCACTAATGAAAGGATAGACATTTCAGTTTGGAGTCTGGCTCAGTAATAAAGCTCTTTCCTAGCGTGCATGAGGCCCTGGCTTCGATCCCCAGCACTAGGACAAAAAGGCTATATATTCCAAACTCATATTGCTCTGTGTGCTATCCTGCTTTGAGGCAGAGACATTTCTAGTAACAAACCAGTATTAACTGTATTCAATAGTATTCTCCGCAGAGTGCCTTGTAGCACAATAGTGTGATGAAGCTTCCCGAAATAAGCGTGCCATAATAAAGTTAAGTTTGGTAAAACACAAATTCTTCTCTTGGATGTTTACAAAGCACATCTGAGTTAAAAACTTGAAGGGGGTCTAGACAAAAGAAACTTGCTGTGCTTAACCCAGCATTTCCAAACCCTTGACCAAGCCCTCTCAGCTATGATACCAGCCCTTATTTCTGCCCTGGCATAATCTATCTGCGATTTCATATGCCCTCTTGGGTGTATAACAGATACCTCAAACTTAAGAGGTTTCGAACCACACTCAGCCTATCTACTTCTCCCAGCCTTCTCTGTGTCTCCCCCATCTTAATACATGATCACTTCACATTCCAGTTGCTTAGGACAAGCTCTTGGAGGAACCTCTCTTTTTCTAACACTTTATATGCAAAAATCAGCAAATCTTAATGACTTCATGAAAACATACCCAAATCTGACCACTTCCCACCAGTTCCTCATGGACTATCCTAGTCCGAGCTATCACCATGTTCGCCCTGAACTGTTAGACTCACCCCCTCCCCAAACTGGTCTTCCTGCTTCTAAACTGCTTCCCATAGTCTGCTCAGCATACAGTAGCTTTAAAATCTCAAGTCAGATTAAGTCAGTCCTCTGCTCAAAATCATCCACTGACTTCCCATGGCATGAGAATAAAAGCCCCAGTTCCTGTAGTGGCCCGTGAGACCCTCCCTGATCTGGCCCTCCATTACTTCTCTGGCCTCATCTCTCACTCTGTTCCCCTTCATTCATGATGCACCAGCCATACTGGCCTCTTTGCTTATTATTCTGCCCCAGGAACTTTGCACTCACTATTTTTTCTGCCTACTATGCTGTTCCCCAGGCATCAGCGTGACTCACTCTCCACTTTATTAGAGTCTTTGCTCACACGGCCATTTATGAGAGAAGAATTTCCTAATCATCTATGTAAATACCCAGAGTTCTGTTTCTTCATAGCGCTTATCAGCATGTCGGTGAGAATACATTTTGTTACTATCAATGAGGAGAGAGGGATTTTGGTTTATGAGATATCGTATCCATCATTAGAAGAATGTTTGACGTGGAATAAATATTTTGTTAAAGAATTAAATAAATAAATAACTCCCATTACTAGGTCTGCAGAACAGACATTTGAGAAACTGGTTTAGGCTTTTAATGTCTTCTGGTCTGTGATATACATTCAATTTTTTTTTCTTTCAAAATCTCTTATCAATTTCTATGTCATCAAAGAAATATCTGGAATTGCAATTTTTCAGACTATATCTTATGTGGGCAGCATTTGAGACTGGGTGATCATTAGGAAACA
The DNA here is from genome assembly GCA_028451465.1 of Erethizon dorsatum. Taxonomy (NCBI): domain Eukaryota; kingdom Metazoa; phylum Chordata; class Mammalia; order Rodentia; family Erethizontidae; genus Erethizon; species Erethizon dorsatum. Next base: position 16,671,948 of record CM051825.1, read on the forward strand.
ATCTCTAAATCACAGGGCTATATGGACAATATCTGAGAGATTCCTGGGGGTGGAATGTAATCATACATTCCATGTATTTATGAAGCTCAGGGTATATTTTATTTTGTTTTATTTTTTGCAAGGGATAAAGTTAGAAACCCTAAAAAGGTCTTCATAAAATAGTAGTTCTGAATGTATGCTTGAAGACATGAGTCTCTTTCATTTAAAGCATGCTGTATTGTGAGAGGTTAAAATTCAGAGATTTAAAAAAAAAAAAAGAGCCAAAAGGGACCTGAATCACTTGACCTAGAGGACAATCAATGCTTACGTTTGGGGTAAACATCTAGATGCATTTCAGGGAAAGCCCCCAGCCTTGCCTCACAATTGTTTATTGGTTCTTTCCCCAGCTAGAATGACCAGTCCCCAAGGAGAGACTCTGTTTGGCTCACTGCATTCCTATGGCCTATATAGTGTCCGACACAAAGTAGCTGGTGGTTAAATAGTGACCAATGTGTGTTGGCCAGACATGTCCACCCCTCCTACAGTGCTTCCTGAAGACTTGTTCTTTGCTTTGTGACTTACTCATTTGAAATTTTTACTAATGATGTTCAACATGTACGTTCATACCTGTTCATTCAGGAGTCAGTTAATATTGACTGAGCACCTACTACGTATTGGCAACAAACATACAGGAATATGTGAAATTAGTATTCTGACCCTTACTAAGCCACTTAGTCTGGAAGGAAAGCTTGTATTTAGAAGGAAATGCCTGCATACAACTTTCTCCTCCAGAAGAAACAGAGCCAGACATAGACAAGGGTGCTTTCTACCTGGCACTTTTTTGTTCCTTATGGAAGATAGCAATAGAACGTGTTAAATAAGTGGAAAAAATGAAAAAACTAGGAGCATTGATTGAGGTAAAAGGCCATGTGCTTTCTAAAGGAATTTCAAAACAAGCCAAAGCACTCAGAGCGTTATATAAAAGATGCTGGGTTCCACCCACCCTCCCCCGGTATTGGCTGGAAAAGCCATTAACCTTATTGAACTGAGATGTCAGGTGATTGCCCCAAACTCCAGTCTCAGTAACAGCCCAGGTAGTGAAGACACCTGCCGCTACCCAAAGTTTCAAAGCACTCTTAATACATTTTTTTTTACATTCAATTTGGTGTTTAGTTTTTAATGTGTTCTGATCTTCCAGTTATACTACCCCGCCAGGAGAAAAAGGAAATTGATTTTTTACGAGCAAACTAATTTTCAATTTTTAGAGTTAAGAAGAAAGTCTTATAAACTCTCCTTCATAAGCACATAGCAATACCCTTGACAGAGTCTTAGCTCATTGTGTACTCATGGAAAGAACACAATATCCTGGATGAGTCAAAACTGAAGGTGCCAAGTGGTGATATGTGGACTTTTTAACGAAAGTCAGAGGACTGAACCAACATTTTACTCTTGTTATTTAAGAGTAGAGGGGCCAGTGAGATGGCTCAGCGGCGTAAGCGCCTGCCTTGCAAGCGCGAGGGCCCGAGTTCGACTCCCGGATCCCACATACGAAAAAGGGGCTGGTGATATTGCTCAGCGGCACGGGCGCCTGCTGGCGCGCGAGGTCCTGAGGTCGACCCCTCGGTACCCACACACACACAAAAAAAAGAGTAGAGTGTCGGAGGTCCAGCCATGCTTGTTATGCCGGAGGGCGATGGCATCACAAAGTGTCTTCGTTTTCCTTGTTGACTGGATTTGGGGAAATTGTGAGTGGAAATGAGAAGTCCCCCATTGGCAACAATGCCAAGTGTATTTGGTACTTATGGCTGACATCAAAACTGGTATGTAAGTGTGAATATCAATACTGTATTTAAGTGTGTTTTCTCTTTTTATTTCCCCATAGCTCTGGGACATTTGGGTGATTTAAAGCAGAATGACATAATATGACTTCAATATTCTGAGAAAATCTTCCATCTACCCTTGACCGCCATCTTGACTACCACTGTTCTAGTAGCTCTCATTAGGAAAATATGAACGACAGAGACTATTATACCTTCTCTATATCAAGGCTAAAAAGTAAAGGTTTAAAAATAAAATCAGTCTATACTTATTAATAATAGTCACACCTTGTATTAGTTTTTTTGACTGCTATAATAAAGTACCACAAATTTCATGGCCGAACACAACAGAAACTGACTCTCACAGTTTGGCGGCTGGAAGCTGAAACTCCAGTAGGGCTGTGCTACTCTGGCTCTAGGAGAGAATTTGTTCGTTCCCTCTTCTGCTTTCTGGCAACTGTCAGCATTCCCTAACTGGTGGTTGTAACACTCCGGTCTCTGTCTCCGTCATTCACCTCTGCCTCTTCATACTTATGAGTACTCGTCAATGCAATTAGGGCTCGTATGGCTCATCCTGGATGATATCCTCATCTCAAGATTCTTCATTGCATCTGCAAAAACTTTTTCATTTTTCCAAATAAGATCATATCCATAGGTTCCGGGCATTTGGGTATATGTGTGTGTGTGTGTGTGTGTGTGTGTGGCTACCATTTAATCCATTGTACAAGGGAAAAGTGAACATTTAAATTAACAAACATTTATTACAGTAAAAGACACTTTGCCAATAATCCCCCTCAGAATACTCCCACTCACTTCAAACACACTTACCCTATTGTTCTTGCCACTTCCTTAGGCATTTCTGGAAGTCCTCTTTTGTGAGTGTCTTTACTCAGTGCTATCTTGGCTGCCCTGGTGTCCTGACCTGATTCAAAACATTTACCTTCCAGGGTCATTCTGACTTTGGTGGACGAAGACATACCTTGATATTTTTATTCGGTAGAAACTGCTGTAAATGGTCAAAGCAAGTGGCAGTATTTTAAAGGGGATTAATGGTAATGTGTCCATTACTGTATTAAATTAAAAAAATTTTTTTTTCTTTTGAAGCCATCCCAGAAACTTAGTGAGACATTGTCTCAAAATAACAAACAAATAATCAAAGAATGGGGCCTGGCTGGAATATAAGATGCATGTGAGGGCTAGTGAGAGTCAAGGAGGGGCCAAATGGATAGAAAAGGGATACATTTTATGCTAGAGGCAGTAGGGAACCATTGAAGGGTTTTAACAGAAGAGTGACATGATCAGATTTGAGTTTTAAGAAGATCCTCCAACCCGGTAAGTGTCGAATAGATTGGAGGAGTAGGTACCGGTGTTAGGAAGCTAGTGTCATAGTGCCGGGGAGGAGCAGGAATATAAAGGAGGGACCGGATTTAGATGAATGAAGAGATCAAATTTAAGATGCTGGTCAGGATGATTGTGCATGTGCAGCTGCCATCTTCATCAACATGCCTAGCATGTGCTCCTCTTGCTTGTCATCTTCTGTCACCCTGTGGCCACTAAAATCCTATAATCCCAGCACTCAGGAGGCTGAGGCAGGAGGATCGCGGTGAGTTCAAGGTCAGCCTGGGCTCTGTAGTGAGTGAATTCAAGGCCAGCCTAAACTATGTAGCAAGACCTTGTCTCAAAAAAAAAAAAAAAAAAATCACAGTGTGAAATAAAAAAAGAAATGGGCTGGTGATGTAGCTCAGGGTGAAGGCATGAAGGCTCTAGGTTCAATCCCCAGTGCCATACACAGGAAGGAAGGTTAAAAATATTTTACACATTCACCATACCCTTTGATCACACCTCATATACCTAATATTTATTGCTCTCTATGTGTTGCTTATATCGGTCTTGCTAGTGGCTACAACGATTTTTTTGGGGGTGGGTACCGGGAATTGAACTCAGGACCTCACGCTTGCCAGGCAAATGCCGCACCATTGAGCTAAATCCCCAGCTCTACAATGATTTTTAAATTAGCATTCTGCCTTGAACTTCATAAGCTTTAATTCCTTTGAGGATAGCTGCCAAGGTCAAGATAGATTAAGATTCTGAAAAGAGAATGGTTTATAGAGGGAGTTAAATATGCACAATCAATTATCAAATCAGGGGCAAGTAATTAACATGGGTTAAGTAACTTCTGTCATTTGCCTTTGAATGTGGTCTTGTTCAGTTCTCGTCACAGATCTGTGATGTATTCTTCTAATTTGTGCTCAGATAAATGGGGAAATAGAGTCTCAGGAAACCAGGGGACATTCCCTAGACTACCAACGAGGAAGGGCAGAACCGAGATCCCACACCAAATCCCAGCCCTCGTCTCCCACGCCTGTTTCCGCTGTGGCCAGGGGAGGATATTTCAGGTGCGTTTGGGACCTCTGAGCCCCATATGCCTGTGACCTCCATCTCCTGGGGTCCCCAGTGGGAGGAGGGTGGAGCTCTTATGGCTTTGGCAACAGCTGGGTCCTTGGCTTAGGCTAATATTTCTTGAATTCTATATTAGGACAGGAAAGGAAAAGAGTAATTAGAAGCAATGCTCCTGTCACTTATCAGCCCTGTTCTGCATTATTCCCATCACGTGTCTCCAGAATTAGCAAACTGAAGAGGTAGGGCAGGCCTGAAAATTCAAATATGGCTTTTTTCAGGGGAGGGATTGAGCAAGGATGTAGGAAGGTGTGAGCATGACTACTTAGTAATCAGCTTCTTCCTTGATAAATCAGAAAACGAAGTCCCCAAAGGCAAACCTTTGTTGTTGTTATTGTTGCTTTTTCAGACAGGGTCTCGCTATGCCCTTCAGGCTGGCCTTGAAGGCACTATGTAGCTTAGGCAGGCCTCGAACGCTCAGCAGTCCTCCTGCCTCAGTCTCCCAAGTGGGCAGTAAGTTTCTTACGAAAACGAACTTTGTCACTTTGAATTTAAAAATAAACAAACATATTTCGGTGGGGGGAAGAACAGCAAATAGAATACATTAGAAGATAAAACAGTTTTGTTTTTCAAAATTAACAATTTCAGTATGAATCTTGACTACCTCTTTGTTGGTAAGGAAATTTCTTCCTTCAGTCTACAAAGAACTGGAGAATTTCTTCGATGGTCGTGGGTACAAATTTCAGTCACCTTTTTTTGTGCCTCTTCACCTTCAAGATAATTGGATACGGTCAGCATCCAAGCATTTGCAGAGAGCATCATTAATGAAGGATGATGGTTGGACCTGCCTGAGAGGGATCTGCATTTATCGAGAAGGCCTCGGATGGCCCAGCTCTTGGTAAGCAAGAGTGTATTTCCTGCTGAAGATGGAGGTCAAATGTTCAGAGTTGCAGAACAATTACCTCCTTTGCAACAGTCATTAAGCAGAGCAGCCGATTTTTAATTAGATTTAAATGTGAGAATCACTAATGGTTTAATGACAAACATAATTTAATAATCAGGCCCTTCCTTTGTTCATGAAAGCCTGACTGTTCCTGGAATCCTCAATGTGGGGACATGAAGACTGGCAGCCAGGGCCTCAGAAGTTTTCCATGCGATCGTGTAGACAAGGCAAACAGTTAATTCAGTTTTATTGCATGTCTCCTTACGGGCCAGACAGAGAGTTAGTGCCTCGTGAGGCATGAAAACCCACACCAGGACAGTGCCATTAGCTGTTTCATTGCTGTTCCCTCAGCCTCCCGGGCCCAGTTCCTGAAAGTGTTATTTTTTTCTCTGGTTTTTGCAGAAGGTGCCGACTGATTACCCAGTCAAGGTGACTTAGAACCCTCTGGGCTAAGTGGATTCTGTTAGTGGATTTTTCAGGAGAAAGGGCCTTGGAAAGGTAGTGAGATGAAACCCTGATGGACTGACACAAGTGGGCTTAACGCTTCCTGGCAGGGCAGCCTGCTTGGCATGTCTCACATCTCTCCAGGGAAGGCAGGAGCCTCCTCTCCAACTAGGAGATGACTGAGCTGGATTTTCTGAAAGCGATAGCTGTGGCTGTAGCGGAAATGACAGTTTCACACGTGCTTAGGGTCAAAAGGACTCTGGTCATTCACGTTGTCTTTACACAGAATTATCAGTGTCTCTAAATCCAAGAGGCAAAAAGGACTGAATACCCAGACTCTCCATTTGTCACAGTGTGAGATTCTCTACCCATTATTCATGGGGTTGAAGCATCTTCCATCTTCCAGAATTTACAGCTATCAGAAAGGATGACGGCATCTTCCCAAACTGAAAAAAAAAATGTCTTTTAGACATTGCTACAACTTTTAATAAATATTATTTATGAAAGTATGTTACAGAGAGTGTATTTGCGTTTAAGACAGCAGGTACTTTTAGCAATGATAATAGGTAACAATTACAGAAAGCTTACTGAATGTTCATTTTCTCTTCTAACAATGCTGTGAGAAAGTTACTATGGTCTTCATTTTTAAAGGATGCAGAGGGGTGAAGTAACTTGCTGAAGGTCACAGAGCTGAAAAGTAACAGAGCTGTTTCCAAAGCCTGCACTCTCAATCAAATGCTAAAATTCACACGTATGAACGATATGCTTCTTACTTTCAGTTGCATAATTGATTTTGTCACATGGATGGAGGCAACTTGAACAAAGGCAACATGGGCAGCAGGAGACACGAGATCATAATAGTCCAAAGTACTGGCTCTTGGGTTAGATGAAAATGAGGTGATATCCAGGTCCAGTACATACAGCTGCTGAAGCCTGGGTAAATTATCTAATGTCTTGGGACCTCAGTTTCCTTATCTGCAAAATGGGGACAATAAAGGTATATAACACACGATTGTAATGTGGTAACTAAGACAGCACCTAACATTTATTGAACACTTATTTTTGTGCCAACATACAATGCATGGAAGTGGTCAGCTTCAACCTGGGCACATGATAAGCATTCCACATTAGCTGTTATTTTTATTACTATTATTTTATTACTATACATCAAACCCATTTTGGCAAACTTCAAGAGAACAACTTCTTTGGCTATAGGACAACTCTGACCTCCTAAATATGGCTCTTATTAAGTGGGTCAGGGATACTGCTTGGAAATCTTTTGTATTACGTACAATTTCACCTATAATTTATTTTCCACTTTAATGCATAATTGAATACATTTTTAGAATATCACATTGTATATTGCTTCTATTTTTCTCAGAAATGCTTTGTCTTTATCATAGGGTGTTGCTAAATCCACCTAAATCTCTAACTTCCAGAGAACCTGATAAACAAGCTCATTTATCTTCACAGATTAATGAAGAGAAGGAATTAACTCTGACTCCTGATTCTTATCCACAGTTTAGGGGGGAAAGTACAGTTAAAGTGACTTAAAATCATAGTCACAGTTCCCTCTGCCAAAATGATGGGTGACAGTGCAGCCGTCGGGGTAGTCATGAGCTGCAAAGTAACAGCCCACTAAGAGGCTTGGTTTTTCTAATCCATTTCATAACCCAGTCTTGGGAAGCTTCACTTTCTACCTTTTGAATTGTCAGATTCTTGGGTGGAGCAAATTTGGTACAGCTTTTTGATTACACTTTCTGTCCCTTTTCAGCTTAAAAAGTGATTTCACATTACCAGCATGATTTATTTGGGGGAGAACCATCTAAGGCACAAGCCTAAATTATAGAGCTGGCCCCAGGGTATAAGCAGAAGCATGGCAGAATTTCATATATAATGAAACGGGGTGAGCCTTCTATTACCTGTGCCCGAGATATAAAAGCTGCTCATCTGATAAGCCTTAAAGCGCTGCTACCAGCACCCCACTTTATATCAGGTGGTTGCTACTCTCGTATTTCTAGGTTAGGAATACCCATTTCTTAGTTACCAGAACTATACCCATTTAAAAAAATCGCCAAGTGTGGGTCATTCTCACCAAGCAATCAGGCATAGTCCCATGATCAGGGTCAGCTGAATCCAACTGGTTGGGTAAAGTTAGCTGGGTTAGTGCTTCCTGTCCTCCATTGGCCTGCCCCAGGCATTCTTTGCATTCAGTGCCCACCAGTTCTTCCCACTCCTTTTAGGAAAACCAGCTCTCACACCTTTCAATTAAACATCAGCTGTGTGTTAGTTCGAGGTATGGCCAAAACATACAATGAATATCTAAATTTTAAAAATTTATTACAGTAAAAGACATATTGCTATTAATCTGCTCAAAACACTCCTCTTCGATTTAAACACATTTATCCCATTCTTGCCACTTTCTGAAGCAGTTCTGGAAGTCCTCTTTTGTGATTGTCTTTAATTACACTGCCCTGCCTGCCTCAGTGTCCTGAGTCAATTCAAAATGTTTACCTTTCATGGTTGTTTTGACTTTTTGGGAAGAGCAGGAAGTCACACAGTGCCAGATCTGGTGAATAAGGTGGATGAGGACACATCGAAATGTTTTTATGAGCCTGCCTTTCCACTGGATGGCACCCAGCAGCAGCACTCACCTTATTTTTGAATACACCTCACCAAAGAGAACTTTAAGAAATGCTTTAAAAAGTGGCAAGAACAATGGGATAAACATGTTCAAAGTAAGGGAGAGTGTACTGGGGAGAGTGTTAATAAGAATGTATCCTCTCTTGTAATAAAATTTTAAAAATTTAAACATTCACTGTATATTTGGATCACTTTCTTTGTGAAGATTTTACTTAAGGATTTCTCTTCATAAGGATCTTACTCTTCGTCTTCAACTCTCAGCATTGTCAGAGAGACCAAGTCCCAGAGGATGGTTAGAGGACGGTGTGATGGGGGAGCAATTGGATCAGGACATTGGAAGTTAGAAGATTGGATTTTAGATCTGTTACCTAGCAAGCACATTACCCACCCATCTATTCTGCACCTTGGTTTCTTTACCTGTCACACTGCTAGGGTAGAGGACCTGGACTTTCTTATCTCGTACGTTAGTGGATCATTAGTGCTACTTATTCTGCAGAGGAGGACTTTAGAATATAAAAATAATGAAGTTCTCACGTTTTGTAATTTTAATGGTGAGAGTTAGGATCTAAACTCATGGGGAAATGTTTTGATGGTGTTATCACACCATCTCGGAATGTATGTTTCATCACGGGCACAGGGATGGAAGAGGAGCTGGCATGAATTCAGCAGCTTTGGTTTTAAAATGCACACTTGTGTCATACAGGATTTGCACAGTTGATCTTTGAAGGAGATTTTGTTACCATCAAAGTGGAGGTGAGGAAATTGAGATGTAGAGAGAGGACTTACTCAAGACCACACTCCTAGAAAGGGGCAGAGTCTATCGATTTCCTGCTTCTTCGTCTAACCCAGGCCCATGCATAATATCTAAGTGAAAGAACATTCTGAGCAGATTCTTATGATTCCAGAGTGGGAAATACCAGTTTCTCTGTTTTTCTGGTTGCCAGCCCCCAACATTCTTTAGTGTTGAAAGAAGCTGGACTTCTCTAAACTCTAGCAATCCAGCATAAAGTGTGTAGTTGTACCTGAGCCCATGCCAAAGAGTCATCTTCCCTGGGCTGGGCTTAGTCACAGGTGTGTGTGTATGTGTGTGTGTGGGAGTGTGGATGACCAGCTCGGGTTGTTGAAAGAGGGTGGACTCTCTTGTACTCCATCCCTAGGATAGGCTTGGTTTTAAAACTGAAACTCCCAGGTCCGGTGAACCTCCTGAGTACCAGTCACCTGGGGTGGTTTGTTTTTCTGAATATCTGTAACTGGGAGGATGTACCTTTTTATTCTGTATACAATAAAAAGAAAATAAATTTCTACCTGTTAACATGACCTCATCAAATTAGAGGTTGTATTTGAAGTGGTTGGCTGCAGAATGGAAATGCCTTGTGTAGTATTCAAAATTCCGTAGGGCCTTTGAGGCAGGAGGACTCTCAGAAGAGCCCAAGCCTGGATATAGTGAAATGTTTTGTGATTAGTGTGAAGCAATGATGTAGCTATGTCTTCATGAATAAAAGCGATGAACAATGATTTGGGTCCAGCTCTAGACAGATGCTTCAAACTTCAGGGTTGGTTTGTAATCAAGTGATTTCTACCTAGGTAATTTTTTGAGTAAGACCCAGGTGAATGACCACAGAGAATTATTAATTGAATGAGGAACTACCGTTAATGTTTCTATTCAGCCAATCTTGAAAAATCAGGTAATTAAAATTACAAGGTGCAAACCTATAATTTAAAGGAATGCGCTTGCACAGACACACACACACACACACACACACACACACAATGATCTGCCATACCTTTGTTCTAGTAGAGGGCACACAGATTCCTAAAGTTTATTTAGCAAAAATAGGTATCTTCCAGAGAAAAGGAAAGAACAGAGAATTGGCATTTGCTAGATACCATGCCAGGCATTTCACATTTGCTATTTAATTTGATTCTTTTAGTAACCTTCTATGTATGTTGTTGTCTCACTCCACTATATTCAAGTTCATGCAACTGTCTGATTCCACGCTCTGGCCACTATAATACCTGTGAGCTGGGAAAAAGACAATGGACTTCATTGGTTTGCCAGAGTTAGGCCCTGGGTGTAAGGGAATCACCTGATAATTACTGGGACTAGGGAAGACCACAGTGGGATGATTCCTTAGCATAGCTTTATCTACTAGGAGGCAGTGTGGGCCCAGATGTGGAGACCAGTGAAGAACACGTCCAGTAGCACCTCAGATACTGGAAGATCTATGAGCCTGAATGTTATGGTCTGGATCAATGATCTCCCTCAAAGTTTCATGCGCTCATAGGCAGGGCTTTTAGAAGGCATGAGAGCAATATAGCTGGATTGCTGTTAGGAGCTGGGGCCTGGCTGGAAGAAGTGGGTCACTGGGGGCGCGACCTGGAAGGGTATATTTTCCTCCCCGGCTCCTGCCTCGTCTTTCTGCTTCCTTCCACCCTGATGTGAGAAGCTTTCCTCAATAACAAGTCATGAGACTTTCTGAACCACAAAGAAAAGCCCAAGACTGGGTAGTTTCACTGCTGGAGTTTACCGAACTTTCAATGAAAAACTAATGCCAATTCTTCTCAAACTATTCCATAGAACTGAAAAGGGCAGAACCATTATAAACTCATTCTATGAAGCGAGATGTACCCTGTTATCAAAATCTGACAAGGACACAACATAAAAAGAAAATGATAGATCAGTATCCTTGATGAACCTAGTCGCACAAAATTATATATTGGAGAGACAGTCTCTTTATTAAACAGTGCTGGGCAAACTGGATATGCATATGTGTAAGAGTGAAACTGAGCCCCTCTCACCATGTAAAAAAATCAAGTCAAAATTAAAGTTTTAAATGTAAGACCTGAAACTCTGAAACTGCCCAAAGAAAACTAGATGAAACCCTTCAAGACATTAGTATAGGCAATGATATTCTGTATAAAACTCCTAAAGCACAGGAAACAAAAGCAAATATTGACAAATGAGATTACATCAAATTAAAAAACACAGCCAAAGAAACAGCCTACAGAATGAGAGTGAGAATTCATATCCACAGTATACAAAGAACTTAAAAAAAATGTAACAACAAAGGGTAATCCAAGGGGCCGGTGATGTGGCTCAGCAGCATAAGCACCTGCCTGGGAAGCACGAGGTCCTGAGTTCGACTCCCAGTACCCACATAAAGGAATAAAAAGAAAATAGGAAATATATTTTTCTATATATGGTATAAATATATAGGCAATGCAGTGTTATTTGACCATAAAGAATAAAATTCTTTCATTTGCATGGATGGAAATGGAGGGCATTATGTTAAGAAGTGAAATAAGCCAGGCATAAAAAGGCAAGTACTACATGCTCTCTCATGTGGAAATTTAAAAACGTTGACCTGAAAGTACATTAGTGATTACTAGGGATTGAGACACATGCCCAGGGGTGGAAGAAGGGTTGTTGGACATGGTTAATGCACATTGTATGCATGTAGAGAAATACCCAAAGAGTCCCATTACTATGTGTTAATGACAAAAAACCCCACAACCGACAATACCCTGGTCTACCCCAAGAGATTCTGATTCGGTGGATCAGAGGCAGAACTAAAAGGTGAAGATTTGACAAGCCCATCTAACCACTGCCTAACTTGAGAACCACTAATTTATAAGCTAAAATGTAAAAATCAGGAAATGAGGCATTCTTTTGACTCTTTTCCTAGCTACTGCTTAACCTTCAAAGTGCCTTTTAATGATGCAGACAGACAGATTGCCTCGTGGGTGGCCCAAACACAGCACAGCCCCCTTAGCTCTGTGCTTCAGTTTCTCCAAATGTACCATGAAGTGGCATCTGGAAGTGCTTTCCTGAGAGCTTGTGAGGATAAATTTCATGCATCCATACAGCCACATAGGCTTTTTGGAGACGAGGCATTCCTTTCTTTTATTATTAAAAGAGCTGCTACTTTACTATGGCAGCTAAACAAAGGACTGATGTCTGTTCTTGATCATCTCTGGAAAAAGATACTGTTAGTTCTTCAGTCATGAGGCCAATAAAAATCCCTTTAATTATTCATGTGAGAGCCACTTTGGTCCACAAGCATCGTTCTCTCACACAGGGAGGAAAGCAATCACCGAGAGTTCTCCTCCATTTCTTTCTTCCCCCAAACACAGGCACATTACATAACCCCAGGAGCCTGCATTCACTGTTACAGGGACCACTACGAACCAGTGCCTTTGATTTGAATTCTCATTCAGTACCTGATACAGGAAAACTTAACAGAGTCTTTGTGTGCAAATAGACTTTGTTTCAAAGATCCATTTGGAACTTGGAAAACTAAAATGTGTTTAAGATGTAGCTAGTTTACCTCTGCTCCCCATCCACAAAAATATCATTTTTCCTTAGAGATATCCTGAAGTCCTGAACAAAGAAGGAGATAGAACTTGTGATTAGTTTAGCACTATGTCTGTGAAAAAGACATCTAACAATGAAAATATCTCCCTGCTGCAGCGAGACCTGGGCTTTGAGATACCTGCCTCCCTGTAGGAAAAAGAACAGTCACTCACCATCAGACCAGGGGATGGGATGGGGAGAAGGACATTCAGCTTTACATCAGTGGTTTTACTGAGACCTTGCTGGGTCATGATGGGTTCGACTGTCGAGGGTTAGGGATGGTTGGCTGTTCAGTTTGGGAATGGAGACTTTCAGGCAAAATGAGATGAAGTTTTGAGAGATGGGACTGTAAAGGTATGCTGGGTTGAATGGTGGCCCATCCAAAAGATACGTGACTGCGGCCTTATTTGGAAAAATGGTCTTTGAAATATGTAATTATGTTAAGGATCTTAAGATAAGATGATCCTGGATTAGGGTGGGCCTTAAAGGCAATGACAAGTTGTTTGTGTAAGAGAAGGGACGAGCAGAGGAAGAGCAGATCATGTGAAAACCGAGGCAGCAACTGAACTACCTGTCACAGGCTGCTCTTAGGAATGCTAGCAGCTGCCGGAACTGGAAGAGGCAAGGACGGAGTCCTCTCTACAGCCTTGCAGGGAGCACACGCTGCGCAAACCTTGATTTTGGACTTGGCAGCCTCCAGACTCTGAGGGAATAAAAGTCTGTTGTTTTAAGCCGCCTAGTTTGCAGTAAGTTATTATAGCAGCCTTAGGAAACAAATACAGAGGACAAGAAGCTCCGGGGACTAGAGCTCTGCCATCCAATACCGTGAGACCTTCTCTCTTTCCTAAACTGGTTCTACGTCACTGTCCCCTTATCCATTTGTAAGAGTTACCTACAACTCTCCAATTTGATCAGTGCTACACCAATAAGCACAGATTTTTCTCCCCTCTGGTAAGAACAAATTCAGGAAATACTGGATTGTTTGTAGGCCATATATTTTTTTTTTTTTTTGCCATTTTTTAAAAGATCAGAAAACTGAGCCTGAGCATTCTTCTATTATTTCCTGCAAAGGTCACCATGGTTTCTGTATCAACCACTTCAAAGGACCTGTTTTCAAACCTGTCTTTCATGACTTCTCAGCTGCTCTGGTACCATGGACCGCAATCTCCTTCTTGAAGAGCTCTTGACTTCGTTTCTGGAGCTCCCGCTGTCATCTTTATATTCTGCTGATCTTTCTGACTGTGCCACCTCTCTCACAGGCATGTTTTACTTTCCTCAAGTCCATTTTTTCTTTTAATTCTATACTTTCTCTACTTACATGGCCTTGATGAAACTTTTGTGCAAATGACTCCCAGGATTCCACTTCCAGTCCCAATCTCATTCCAACGTTCTTGCTTGCTTCCTCCCAGATATTTCTCACTGGATTTCTTTCTTTTTTTTTTTTTTTTTTTGTGGGTACTGGGGGTCAAACTCAGGACCTTGCGTGCCAGCAGGCGCCCATGACGCTGAGCGATATCACCGGCCCTTTTTTTGTATGTGGGTTCCAGGAGTCGAACTCGGGACCTCGTGCTTGCCAGGCAGGCGCTTATGCCGCTGAGCTCTCTCACCGGCCCTCCACTGGATTTCTTAAGGGCATCCTGAATATAACATGCTCCAGTCTGAACTCCACCTCCTGCTGACATGGTCTTCCAGTGTTCCCTAGCTTGGTGACTGTTCCACCATTTACACAAGCCAGATATGAAGAAATGCCATTGGGATGCCTCTTTTCTACCTCCCGTTATTAATCTGTCACCAAGTCCAGTGACTCCATTCTAAATGTGCATATATCTCTCAAATACGGCTCTTATTTCCACTCTGGCTCAAATTCCTATCATTTCTCATCTTGACCATTATGATGATCTCTTAACTGGTTTGCCACATTCCTCTCGTCCTCTGTGTTCCATTTTCCATACTATAACCAGAATGACTGTCTTTTGGGCAAGCCTGCAAATGACATCTTCCTGCTACAATTTTCGGGAGTTTCCCATTGTTTGAAGTAGGGAAAAAAAAAAAAATCAAACAGACAAACAACTCCTAAGTATTGATTGTGAAGTACGGCATGAGCTGGACCTAAAGATCCCTAACCCCCATCTTATATCACGCTCCCATTCCCCAGCTCCTGTCCCAGTCACAAGACAGCTCCCGTGATCCCTTCTACTCGCCACGGTCCCTTCTCTCACAGGGCCTTTGCATATTCCCCCCTTCTTTGCCTAGCTGACTTCTGTTCTTCCTTCAGATCTCAGGTTAAGACTTCCCTGACCTTCCTGAAAAGCAAATCCCTTATCATAGCTTGAGCTACTATATCAGAATAGCATAAACTATGTGGCTTATCAACAACAGAAATTTATTTCTCACACTCCTAGAGCCTGGAAGTCTGAGACCAGGGTATCAGGTTGTTGGGTTCCAGTGAAAGCCTTCTGCTAGGTTTCAGACAACCAACTTCTCATTGTATCCTCATGTTGCAGGAGGAGAACTAGCTAGCTTGGTGGCCTTTTTTTTATAAAGTTACTGAGACAGTTAATCTTGATTGTTAACTTGACTAGGTTAAGACTCCTGGAGAGGTGTTGGATCATGGGTGCACTGTATTCATCAGTGGGTGAATCTAATGATGTTCATAGTCGAGAATGTTGTTAGGAGGTGGCGTCCAGTTGGAGGAAGTGGAGGGTATGCATTTGTGGGGCACAGTCATCTCTTGAAGGCCCTCTTCCACTGTGCTCTGTTTCCTGGCTGCCACGAAGTAAGCAGCTTTGCTCCACCACACCCTTCTGCCATAATATTTCTGCTTTGGAGACAGCCAACCATGGACTAAAATCTCTGAAACCATGAGCCCACTTAAAGCTCTTCTCCTTTAGACTGGGCATGGGAGCGCACGCCTCTAATCCCAGCACTCAGGAGGCTGAAGCAGGAGGACGGCCATGAGTTTGAGGCCAGCCTGGGCTACACAGAGAGTTTAAGGCTTGGCTGAACTACATAGTTAGATCCTGTCTCAAAAACAAAACAAAACAAAACAAAACTCTCCTCCTTTAAACTGGAGGTGTTAAGTATTTTGCCCCAGCAGTGGAAAAGCTGAATAATACAGTCACTAATCTCATTCGTGAAGTCTTCATCCTCATGACCTAATCATCTCCTAAAGAGCCACCTCCAAATGCCATCACACTGGGAGTTAGCATTTCAACATGTGAATTTTGGGGGCATACAGTTGTTCGTTCTATAACATCCCTTATGCCTCTATCCTGCCTTGTGTATTTCTCCTTCTCCTTAGCACTCCTCACAAGTGAACCTTAGACATAGTGGGGTCTATTTTTTTATTTTATGTTAAAAAGAACTTAGCATGCCTCATTGTCATCAATATCACTTTGCCAAAAATTATGGGTAGTTTCCGTGATGAGGTAACACTGGAACACCTGGTTGATGATGGGTGGGGTGCCCACCCTTTTCTATTGTCTACTAGCTGATATTTTTGGAAAACAAAGGGTGATACAGTAAAACTCTGGTCTCTTTTAAGGGGAAGAGTGGAGGCAGTCATACTTGGAAACAAGATGCCAAGTGGCTGAGGATGGTTTTTTTGCATGAAAAATATCTCTACTTCCCTGTTCCACAAATGGAAAGTCATTTAGGTTAGCAGGCTACTCTTGCAAAGAGAAAAATCCTCCCCAAGAGAACTCAGACTCATTGGCACTTTCATGAAAATTACTGTAATCAAGAAAATAGCCTCTAACTGGCACCCTGGAAGTTCAAAAATTTGAAGTTTGATGGGAGAGTTTTCTAATTTTACATTTATGAAAATTGATGTGTACATAGGATGTAGTAGTGTCATTTTCTCCTCAAAAAAACCTACTTTTAAATTGATAATACGATTTTGATAGAATGGAACCTTAGCACCCTATCCAAATAGGGCAAAGGGGTGGCAGGCCTGGGGGTGTTTTGGGAGGGCTTTCTGGGTGTCAGAGGCCATCAGGAGGGCATGGGCCTCCAGGGTGTAGCGGAGGCCAGTGAGGCTGTGGAGAGAGTGGCATTCTGTATTGTCCAAGCAAATCTCGCCTCTTCTAGGTTGTGCAACATGTCATCTTGTTTATAAGTGTCTTTCCTAGTTTATATGGCTTCACATTCTGATCACAAGTTGTCATCTATATTCCCTTTATCCTAATCTAAAAACTATATGTTTTTAATTTTCTGGCATTTGGTATGGCTAAAGGCCCTATGAATAATGTAATAATTTGTTTTCCTTTAAAAAAAACCACAAATCCCTGGGTAGCCACCGATTCCAGTTCTATGTATTTACTCAGAAGATTTGGAATCAGTATGTGAAAGAGGCAGCTACTTTCTTTCCCATGTTCATGGTAGCACTATTCACAACTGTCAAGTTATGGAATTGATTTAAGTGTCCATCAACAGATGAATGAGCAAAGGAAACATATACACGTATCTATAAACAACCGGATAGGATTTGGCCACGAAAAAAGGAAACTGTCATTTGTGACAACATGGATGTAATTAGAGAACATTATGTAAGTGCAATAAGGCAGGCACAGAAAGACAATTTCCACATGTTTTCTCTTTTAGGTGAAAACCGAAACAATGGAACCCTCAAGCTTCCTCTCAAAATGAGAGAGCACAGAAATAGCTTAACAGATTGCATACCCATGTTAGTTTACAGAAAATATGGGTCTAAAAGGGCAAGATTATGCTCATCTGGTTGCATGTTCTGTGAAACACCCACCCAAGATGCCAAAGATGCTTGTCATCAGGCATTTGAGAAGACAAAGCCAGTGAGTGGCAACAGCCAAGTTGTGTGGAGCCATCAGCTTCCTTGTCTCCTTGAGGAAGCTGGGCCAGTCACTCCCTGCACCGAGTGAAGTGCAGAGTTCACAAAGGTGGCTCTGATGGGCTCTGATAGGCTCAGGGTTCTGATGGGGTCAGTGCTGCTTCCTCTCCCTCTTCTCCCTCCACCTTTCCCAGAATCCATTCCCTGCCCTTCCCTGCCCTCCACCTTCCTGCTGTGTTCAGACAGTGGAAACACACAGGGGCCTGGCAGGGGAGAAGGGAGAAGTCAGGCTGTTTCCTCTCTGCCCATCCCTGTGCTGGCACCACCCACCAGCGTGGCTGTGCCCCCCTGTGATGATGGCCCTTCCTTCACTGCCCTCTCCTTGGGGCTAGTGATGTGTGCTTCCTGTGGTTGCTTGTCTCTGGGTACCTCAGCATCTCATGCAGTTTCCTTAGTTCCACCCGCACATTTCATGTCCTTTAACTGAACCACCTGCATGGAATTCTGTCTCTTACCACCATCTCCACCAAAACCTTGAATATGTTATGTTCAAGACTATTTGACTTAAATTAATTTAATGAAGTTCGTACTTTTGCCCCAGCACTTTGTTTATTGCCATGAATTATTGCCATTGAGAACCCTTTGGTCATCTCTCCAATGGGGCTAAACAGTAGGAAATAGAGACTTTGTACCAATTCCCCATGGCAAATTTATTTAGTATGTATCATATACTAATTAAAAAAGAAATGGAGACTTTCCTTTGAGGCCCTTCTACCAACCACCTTTCCCTGGCACCTCCCTTCCTTTCTCCCCTCTGCCGCCCCCAACCCTGTATCCCACCTGTCTGTTCTGCTTCTCATTCTTGTGTGTCTTTCCTCTTCACTAAATTCTCACCTTGGAAAGCAGAGTTTTCCAGTGAACAACGATTGTCAGCACACTTTTCTTTCCTTGCATACCTCCTTTGCTTAAGACGACTCATGTTGCCTTATATACCCAGAAATCTCTCTTTCTGCCTTTACTTACACATTTTTTCTCCCCACAGAATGTTCTTTCAGCTCATCAAATTACAAAACCTGCCTAGTTTTGGCTCAAATTAGATACCACTTCCTCCATGAAGTTTTCCCCAATCCTACCAGCCACAAGTAAGCCCCTCGCAGTCTGTGCTTCCTGCCTATGGCACCCTTGTTAGTCAGCCTTGAATGAAGTTTGCAGATCCACTGTCTCCTCCCCCTCTACTAGATGATCAGCGGGAAGCTAAAGCAGCAGAAGAAAGTGTTGCTTGGAATTAGGAGATGGGGCTCTGAAGTCTACCATTTTACTAACTTTGGAGGATGATTTAACTCTCCTGGGATTCAGTGTTCTTGTTTACCAAATGAAGCAGTTGAACCAGGTGTTATTGAAGGGTTCCACCAGCACTAATGCTCCATGAAGATTTTATCAGACCCAGAGTCTAGCCAGTGAGATGCATTTGTCTCCTCTCTGCTTTGCTTCTGCTTCTCCAGAAGGGGATGAGAATTCGTCAACTGGGTGTGTTCCCAGTGGCCATGAGCCACCAGTGAAGGAGAGGGCACTGTAATGGGAGTTAAGAGCATTGACTTGGGGGTCGTTCAAGTTTAAGTTTGAATTCAGCTCTCTGGTTTTTAAGCTATGTGAATTTGGGGCAAATATGTAAGCTTTGTATCATTCAATTTTTATTTATAAGATAGAGATCATAACATCTATCCCAGATGGCTTCACAAAGGTTAAGGGAAATAATTTATTGAAGGTCTCGTAATAAACAACAGAAGTCTGAGCAGTACAGACCCACTTTCTATCAAGAAAAACTGGGAGTTATTTAACCAGGAGAGAGAAACTTGTGTGTAGTTCTCCACTACAGATGCATCTTAGAAGTGTCTAGATATCCCCCCAAATCCTCATGCGGTCATAGAGTATTTTTTGGAGGTGGCTGAATCTAGAGTGTGTGACTGATTTGTGGTGCAATCTTGGGATTAAGGGTGATGGGATTGGGGGTGGGTGACTGCTGGATCAGTCCACTGACTGGATTGGCACCACCCTAATCCTGGTAGACTGGATACAATATAAGGGACAGAAAGAGGTTTTCTCCTACTCCCTTGTTGCTTTTTCTGTCCTCCACCACCATGAACGGTTGCCCCTTTACCATGTGCCACCCTGCCTTGGAGCCAGCTGATTATGGAATAAAACCTCTACAAACCATGAGCTAAATAAACCCTTCCCCCACTAACTTTGGTTGTCAGGTACTTTGTCTCAGCAACAAGAGAAAAATAACTAAGACCTCTCTGAATCAGAATGCTGGAGGTGGGACTCTGGCATTGGTATGTTATAGCGACTCTCCAGGTTATTCTAATTTACAGCCAAGCTTGCAAACCACTGTTCTAATAAGAACTTAATTGAACCTAAGAGGAAAATCACCACGTGGAATAACTAATTCCTAAGTCATACTTCAGAGAAGTCTGAGGTACTTACCAACTCAGGGTCACTGAACACTTTAAACTCAGGTCTGTCTACTTGACTCTTCCCGCTTAGCACCAGGTGTAAAGCTGGTATTATCCTGCCTGAGCTAGGATAACACTTACCAAGTGTCCACTGATTCATCCTTTACACCACTTAAAGTCATTCTGCAGGCATTCAAATGCCCCTCAACTGATTATATGGATTTAAAATTTGAAATCTCTAGTCAACCACTTTTCTTAGTTCTGTGTTTCAAATTGTAAGTTAATAGGCTGTCACCATGGAAATGGGTATTTTTCCTTGAGGACCACAGCTTCCCTTGAAATTTTGTCTTCCCTCTTTCCATTATGATTGAGGAGGGGTTGAACAATTGAGATTTATATCCATGGAATATGTGGACAGGGTCTGGATTTAGGCTTTTCTTCAGGGTGATGCAGACATTGGAATCTGTTAAAATTTGAAAATGTCTCTTACTCCAATCTCCCGTCTGGCTGTTAGCCAGCAAGGGTCTTGAGTAGGGACTGCTTGGGCTCTAGTGGGAACTGGTTGTTCCCCTGTCTGTCTGTCTTCTGGTCTTTAAAATTAACAATATGATATTCATTCCCAAATGTAATAGCAGCTTCTAATGCTGCTTGTTTCTCATCAGAAGTCAATGTTGGACTTGAGATTAACATAACATCTTTCCAGTCTAGCCTATAGGTCTGAGTAAGTCCTCTAAAGAGCTCAATGTACTTATCAGGGTCATCTGAAAATTTGCCTAGATCTAGCTTGATCTGCTTTAGGTCACTGAGAGAAAGAGACATATGAATGTGGGTAGTCTCATATGGATTATAATTATACTTTAAGCATAAGTAAGAATTATTTCTTAATGTAAAGAAAGTTGGAACATAAGGCAATGCTGACCATTTTCCTTCTTTCCTACAGTATGATTCTAGTTGTAAAAGAGCACCATAATTAATACTTCCCTTTGCATTCCATTTTGGCTCTGGAGGGTAGGCAGGCCATGCACGTGTGCAGAAAAATATCAAATGGCTCTTTTTCAACATGTAAGGGATGAACATCTTCCAGTGCTTAAGAATGCATTCCAGAGGAGTAAGAGACTTTGACTTTGAGTTCCCCATGTCTCCATCCAATGATCTTGGTGGAAGACCTCCAAATGATACAGGGGAAAGAAACTCCCAACCTGCTAGATGTCCGGTACGAGTTCGTGTTCTCTAAAATCGAAGAATGAATTCTAGGAACAACGGAGGTTAAGAGCAGAATATATTTACTGGGGAAAGAAAGCTTCTGTTTGAGAGAGAGACAGAAGGGGTTCCGAGTGGGTTGCCCAAATCCGTTAAGGTTTTACTTGCCATATATAATACTTGTCCCTTTCTAGAGAGGAGGTAAACAATTCTCCATTTCAAGAATATTGCTCAATACTAAGTATATCTCCATCTATATCTGAGAAAGTAAACTTATCATTTATTATCTCCCTTATTCTCACTTTGTATCTTCCAAAAGATAGAACCAAAAACCAGCTGGATCCTATTTCTGATTTGTACAGGGGTGAGCATGTGCCGCTCTGGGTAGGGCTCTGTCCTCCAGGTTTCCTGCCCACCAAAGAGCAGTGATCTAGAGCCCAGCTGCATGTCTGGAGTGCCTCTCTGGACCCTTCTTGATTCTAACAATTTCTGAACCACTCTCAAAGATTTGGCACTTTGGTCCTCGTGGATAATGAAGACCAGAATGGAAAGGAAGCAAGGAGGGAACTGGGTGGGAAGAGGACTGCTCCTGGAGGACAAGGGTGGTGGGTACCCATTTTGGTGCTTGGAGAAAGCTTGGGTGCAGTGAAAGGGAAGAATATAGCAGACAACTAGAGAGATGTGGGACTGACCAGTAGAGAGGACTCACTGCATGTAGAATGGAAGAGTTTGACTTTATAAGTAGCTACTCACAAAGGGTTTCCTGCAGGCGATTCATGCGTGAACTGATCATCCCCGGCACGCATAGTGTCTGGCAGTTTCTCCTGCATTTAGGAGACTCTAGGACATTTTCCTAACTGCAGAGCCCCCAGGTGTATAAGGAGGATAGTGAGCAATTGGATGGTCTCCCTGGCTATGACAGAGGGGCTGATGCTGGGATCAGTCAGAACAGTTCTACTGACAACAGCAAGACAGTTGTTTTTTGTTACTATTTTATTTTTATTTATTTATTTATTTATTTATGCATGCGGGTACCGGGAGTCGACCTCAGGACCTCGTGCTTGCCAGCAAGCGCTTGTGCCGCTGAGCGATATCACCGGCCCTTTTTTTCCTTTATGTGGGTACTGGGAGTCGACCTCAGGACCTTGCGCCTGGCAGCAGGCACTTGTGCCCCTGAGCAATATCACTGGCCCCTTTTTTGTATGTGGGTACCGGGAGCTGAACTCAGGACCTCGTGCTTGCCAGGCAGGCACTTATGCCGCTGAGCTATCTCACTGGCCCTTTTATTACTATTTTTAAAAATGATCTGTGACATTTTTCCACTCTTTGGTGCAATAAATTAAAATGTTTTTTCCCCTAGAAACTCTTTCTCTGTTATTGTCTCCTGTTTCACAACTTATAACTTAAATGCATATTATTAAATAGAATATTACTTCCATTCAATAATGCATCAAGCTCTCGGAAGCTCAGTTGCTTTTCAGTGATGTGCCAATGATTAATCTATGCTTACTGAGCTCTGGTTGATTTATAAATGAGGCTGGGCAGTAGGGGTGCAAATGATTCAAAGGTGGTGAGGACAAGATCCTAGCTTTTGAAAATCTCATCATCTGGATAGGCTCATGGACCAGGGCAGTGGACTAGTTGTGTACATCTCAGTCAATGGCAAACATCATGAGCAGAAGTGCTGAATTGTGCTAAATTGAGCATTTTAACAGCTCAGATTTGTCTATAAGAGGCTCTGCGTATTTGGGCAAATTCATAGCTTTTAATCTCCTATCATTTATATTTTCTAAGTGTTTTTGATAAACTCCAAAACAATGTGGATGTAACCCAGAAATCTGTTATTGGGCCATTTGTATATGAGTCATTTTGGATTCCCTGCATGTCTGGGCTCTGGTGGCCTCTCAACTTTGCCCATGCAGAGGCTGATGTGCTGTGTGTTGTATAAATATTTAGAAGGAGTTGAAGAGAGACACAGATGCAATAAATGAGACCTGTCTGGTGGGTTGACTGTGGATGCAGCTGTGTGTCTGGTTACTGTTTTGAACATTTAGGGGAAAAATATCATACTGACTTACCAAGCATATCATGCTGTATGAAGAACATTTCATAGAGCAGTACTATGGAAAGACATAGAGCTATATAATTAGGGGCACCTGATGCCTCGCCCTGTTTATGTAAAGAGTTTAGTTCAGGGGCATATAGCACAAAAATTAAAAAAAACACACCAGATATGCTGATAAGATAAGCATATATTCTTTTCTCTCAAATAATGAGAAATCTTGAAGCAGACAGTGGAAGGCTCCGCGAACCCAAACCCTTTCTTGCTTCCTGCTCTCTTATCCTTAGAGCCCAGATTCTCAGGCTTACAAGGTAGCTGCAGAAACTCCAGATAGTGGAGGAAGGAAATTCTAAAGCCAACAGGGCCACTGGCAGTTAACTATGCCTTTTTCTCTGTGATGTTTAATTTTATATATCTACTTGGTGGGGCCACAGGATGCCCAGATAGTTAGCCAGACATTATTTGGGGTATTTCTGTGTGTTTTGGGAGTGAGATTAATAGTAGACTGAATAAAGCACATTGCCCTCCCTAACATGGGTAGGCTTCATCCAATTAATCAAAGGCCTGAGTAGAACAAAAAGTTTGAAGCCAGTTGTGCTGGTGCATACCTGTAATTCCAGCACCCTGGGAAGCTGCAACAGGAGGATCAGAAGTTCAAGCCTAGCCCAGGAAACTTAGTGACAGCCTGTCTCAAATTAAAAAAAAAAGTTTGACTTTTCCTGGGGTAAGAAATAATTCTTCCTATCATGGCCTTCAAATGGGTCTTGAATTAAAACATCAGCTCTTCTTGGGGTTTGAACCTGCTGAGCTTTCAACTGGAGTCTATATCATTAGCATTTCTGGGTGTATTAGTCACCTTTCTACTACTGTAACAAATACCTGCGATACTCAAGTTATAAGGAGCAAAGGCTTATTTTGACTCATGGTTCAGAGGCTCAGTCCATGGTTGCTCGGCCTTGTTGCTTTTGGGCCTGTGGCAAGGAAGAACATCATGGCAGGGAGGGTGTAGTGGACCAAGCTGCTCATACCAAGGGAGCTGGGGAGCAAAGAAGGAGAGGAAGAGACCACAGTTCCCTTCAAGGGCATGACCCCAAGGACCTGAGGTATCCCATGATGCGTCACTTCTTATTCAAGGTTCTACCACCTCCCAATAGCACCACACTGGGAACTAAGCCTTTAACACACAGGCCTTTGATGGACATTTTAGATCCAAACTATAGCACTAGGTAGCCAACTTGCTGACTACAGATTTTAGAATTTGTCTACCTCTATAACTGTGAGAGCTAATTCCTTGTTATTTATCTTATCTATCTATCTATCATCTATGCATAATATGCTAAGGAAATTTCTGAAATGCGTAAGTCAGGAAATGTTCCCAGATAAAATCTAGGATGCTCAATTAAATTGGAATTTCAAATAAGCCAGAACCATTTCTTCTTATATAATATTTGGGACATATTCATATTAAAGTTATTTATTATTTATCTGAAATTCAGATTTAGCTGGGAGTCTTGTGTTTTCATTTGCTAATCTGAAATCCTACATCCCAGTGCTTCTGTTTTCATAGCCTCTAACGGAGTTACGTGCTGTGGCCATCACTATTGGCAAGGGAGGCTGAAAAATATAGCACTTTTAGCTGGGAACACTGTTTCAGCCAAGAACATATGTGTTTTGATGATAAAGGAGGAGGAGACGATGAATACTGGATATTGGGTAGGTAACTCCTATAAAGTTGAGGTTACCCTTTTAACACATATGAGACAGTATTATGGTTTAGATCTAAAATGTCCCCCCAAAGTCTTACGTATTCAGAGATGGGGCTTTTGGAAGGTGATTGGATCCTGGGGACCCAATACTTAGTGAATTAATCCATACATGGGTTCATGGCTAAATGTGCTGAAGTGGGGCCTGGCTTGAGGTGTGTCACTGGAAGTATTACCTTGGAGGGTGTATTCTTGACCTCAGCTCCTCCCCTGTCTTTCTGCTTCCTGGCTGCCATGAGGTGAGCAGCTTTCTTCCACCACATCCTCCCACCATGCTGTCTCTGCCTTGGAGCCAGTGGACTATGAACTGAATCCCAAAACCATGAGCCAGATTTAACCTCTCCTTCTTTAAATTGTGGGTGTTTAGTATTATGTCTCAGTGGTAAGGACACTAATACAACCAAGGACATAGGTCTGTATTAATAAGTTATTGACAGTTATTGCATCATAGGTTCTTGCTTTGGGTCATGCAGTATGCTAAGATCTTCGTATAAACTTTCCCATTAAATCTCCACAAAAAGATTTTTGCTACTTTTGTTTGGCAGATGAAAAGCCTTACTCCCAAACCCAGTCTAGGAGAGGTTTAGGAGTTGCCCAAAGTTGCACAGCTCATATGTTAAAGAGCGAGGGCTAGAATATGTGTCACTTTGATTCCAAAGTTGATGCTTTTGGCATTTTTTCCTCAACAAGTCTGACAATAATTATGACATCTATAATTAACACATAATGTTTACTGTGTCCTTGGCACTGAGGTAAAGCATAGGTGTTATTTCATTTAATAATATATTTGTAATACCTATTACTATATCCATTTGAAAGATGAGAAAATCGAGGAATAGAAGGAAAAGTAGTCCAAGGTTGTCCAGCTGTAGTTGACAAAGCTTTAACATTTATCCTATCTTAACTTCTAGGCCAGGGGTTACCAAATGTGGCTGCACATTAGAATCACATAGGGGACTTTATTTTATTTATTGTAGTGCTGGGAATCAAACCCAGGACTTAGCACACACTAAGTGCATTTTTTATCACTGAGCTACATCCCCAGATCACTTAGGGAGATTTTAAACCTCTCAATATAAATTAAGTCAAAGTCTGGGGTGGGAGCCAGGTATCAGCAGTGTCAAAATATCCCCACTGATTCCAAAGCTTGGGAACCAGTTCCTAGACCATGTTGTCTGTTGAAAATAAGTGAATGGGGGCCAGTGAGATGGCTCAGCGGCATACGCGCCTGCCTGGCAAACGCGAGGGCCCGAGTTCAACTCCTGAAACCCGCATACAAAAAATGGGCCAGTGATATTGCTCAGTGGCACGGGTGCCTGCTGGCATGCGAGGTCCTTAGGTCGACCCCCGGTACCCACAAAAAAAAAAAAAAAAAAAAAGAGAAAATAAGTGAATGAAGTACAAGTGGCCAATAAATACAGGAAAAAATGCTCATCATCACTGGCCATTGGAGAAATACAAATTAAGACAACATTGAGATAACATCTTACTCCAGAAAGAGTGGCTATCTTCAAGAAATCAAATAATAACAAATGCTGGTGAGGCTGTGGGGAAAAGGGAACTCTTCTACATGGGTGGGGGGAATGTAAACTAGTACAACTACTATAGAAATCAGTATGGAGATTTCTCAAAAAACTAAAAATAGAAACTCCATTTGACCCAGTTATTCCCCTTCTAGATATCTTCCTGAAAGAGTTAAAATCATCCTATTACAATGAAACATGCATACTCATGTTTATAGTGGCAGAATTTATTATAGCTAAATCTAAGAAACAGCCTATATGCCCAGCAACAGAATAATGGATAAAGAAAATGTATTTATATACAATGGAGTACTAGTCTGCCATAAAGAAAGATAAACTTGAGGCATTCATAGGTGAATGGATACAACTTGAGACCATAATATTAAGTAAAATAAGTCAGACACACATGCTTAAATATCACATGGTTTCTCTTATATAAGAAACTAAAATTTAAAAAAATGTATATATATATATAGAGAGAGAGAGAAAGCAAAGTAGAAGATAGACAAATAGGAAATAGGGAGCTCTTTTTCAAACAGATGGGTTAGCAAGAGATAGAGGGGATAAGATGGGAAGGGAAGGAAAGGAGATAGAAAAAAAGTAATTGAAGAAAAAAATGAAAATAGAGTTTTGCATATGGGAAGAGGAGCAAGAGCTGGAAGGAGTAAGGAGGGGAGGGAGTGGTGGGAGGATGAAAAAGAAAAAGAGTTAACATGTATTAATTACACATACCAACTCCCCATAATAAATGTCACCATTATGTACTGCAAACGTGTAGTAATAAAAACTAAGTGAACGAGAGCAACCACTGGACTGGGGTGTGCAGGAGGACCACCCCACCCTCCCTACTGTCCCCCAAGGTACCAGGGAAGAGAATCCCAGGTGGGAGCCATCCTGAGCTGAGCAGATGGAATTCCTTATCCTGCAGAGCAGGTTTCCCTTTTAATTACAAGTTCTCCTCCCTACCTCATAATTCAGATGAGGGCAAGCTGAAACATTATAGAAGAAAGGATTAAATGACCATGATTTATTATTATTGTTATTTTGCCATCATGCTATCATTTAGATCATCCCCAAACAGTTGTGTTCATTTTAATAAGCTAATGACTACTGTAAGAGAGCCTTCTCAGTGACTCACGGAGAAATATTACAGTCGATAGTAACCGCCAGACCAAAAAAAAAAAAAAAAAAAGGTAACACCTTCACTTTCATTGTAATCATCCCTGCAGAGAAATTCCTCAGCCTTGAGCTGGACAGTCCTGCTGAACATTTAGCCTGTAAACCCAGATTTATAATTTACAGAAAGTCCAGCAGGAGAGACCATAAATGACTCTCCCTCTCCATCAGCATGCGAGCAGAGAAATTTGAAAAATAGGGCCTGTCTTGATTTTGTAGTGTAGTGAGGCCAGGTCATCAATTACAGCCAGTAAAAGGAGGCAGACAGCTCTAGAGTTGTGGAAGTCACAACGCAGTTGGCACCAACAGTGATATTTCAGAGCACAGAGTGCAGAGCTGCTTCGGAGTGAGGGTGAGAGGTTACGTGCTGGATGATAGGAAGCATAAAAGTAATGGATTTTTTGCAAAAAGCACATGATATCCACACTCAGGTGCAAGGTGGGGTGACACTGGGGTGACGTGGCCTGTCACAGCCCAGCCCAGCCAGGTCTTTTTCTGTCCTTGTACCTTTGTTTTTTTTTTTTTTTTTACAATGGAGGTGTTGCTATAGTTGTGGGATTTTCTTTGGGAAGATTAAGAATAGCAGTGAGGGTAAGGGGTTCAGTCCTGGGTGTCTAACTGTATCCAAAATTCAGAATGGAGCCTGACAGCCACTTGCTGATGGTGGGGTTACACACCACTGTGTGTTCCTGGAAGAACCACAAACTGAGGTGCTCCTTTTCCAATTGTTTCCAAGATAAGCAGACCTCTCCCCACAAAGTCTCATTGGCCTGGACCTGACCAATGAACTACAACCTGTAGTCATATGTGAATGTCAACCAATAAGAAATGGGCGTGGCTATATTCCTCATTTACATAAAACTAACCAATCAGGATAGAGCAAACTTGCACCCTTCATTTGCATAAGCAGGTTGGAGTGAGGGAACCTGGGTGAGAACTTCCTCTAGAGAACCCAGCCCCTCTCTTTCTCCCAGTGCACTTCATTTTGTAGGAAAGCTGCTCTCTTCCCAGTCTGCAAACTGCTTTTTTTTTTTTTTTTTTGAAATAAATCATCCCTTTTTCTTTAAAAAAAGTTCTTTTCTAGTGAATTTATTGATGGTTTTAAATAAATTTTATTACAGTATGAGTTATAATTGATCTACTTTATTATTACTTGTGACTCTCTTATGTGCATAACTTCTAAATTAAACTTTATCATCGGTATATATTCACAGAAAAAAAAAATAGTATGCACAGGGTTTGTACTGGCTGCAGTTCCAGGCATCCCCTGGGAGTCCTGGAGTGCATCCTCTGTGAAAAGGGAGGATGATTGTATCTACATTTAGCAACCTTAAACAACACCCATTTATTAGCTCCCAGTTCTGTAGGTTGGGAGTTTGGGCTCAGCAGATCTCAGCCCCCTATTCATTTCAAAAGCTGGAAGCAGCTTGTTATCTAGATTGTGGTCTCACTGAGAGGTGTGACTAAGGAAGAATCTAGTTTCAAAGCTCTTTCAGGTGGTTGGCGGTTATAAAACTGAGTCGGCCCTGGGCGTGGTGGCGCATGCCTGTAATCCCAGCACTCAGGAGGCTGAGGCAGGAGGATCACCCGTGAGTTCAAGGCCAGCCTGCACTACATAACAAAACCCTGTCTCAAAAAAACAAGTAAAAGACCGAGTCCAGTTTCCTTGGTGGCTGGCAGCTCATGGCCACCTTGCCTTATGGCCTTCTCTAACTTCCAAGATAGGAATAGAGAATGTTCCTTAGGATTCAAATCTCTAAGAATAGTGCTGTCTCTTTTAAGGTTTTAAGGATTAACTCAGGCCCGCAGAGGTTAGTCACCCTATCTTGAGGTCAACTGACTCAGGACCTTAATTACACTGGCAAAAATCCCTTAACAGCAGCATCCATATTCATATTTGATCAACTAGGAGAAAGTCTGCGTGTGCAATCTTGGAGTCATCTTAGGCAAAGTTCTGAAAACGTACTAGTTAGCTGAGCATTGTGTCCACCAGTAGCTTGGCCATTTCTGAGCACAGGAACATCCTCGAGGCTTCCTCCTTCACTATCTTTGGTCTTTGTGTTGCTCTGTCCTCAAGGTTATTCCCGGAATTGGCAGTAAAGTCTTCATACAGCGTGTCTGTGTTTTATGGATGGTTATGGAAACGCTAACATCAACTTATTAAGGAGACCTATGGCTGAGCTTTGCAATTTACTGTGGAGCAATCAATGAGGGTGAATAGCTGTTACTGTTGGAGGCGGGGAGACACAGGAACATTTTGATGAAAATAGTTCTATTACACTCTTCACCTAGAAATTGTTCATCATGCAGTGAAACAATGGGCAAAACACACCTATGAGGGGGACATTTCAAAATACATGTCTATAAAGGGAAACACCTCATGAATTCTTTCCCTGATTAGACAAATACAAAGCTAAGATGCAGAGTGTAGACTGTGCTGAGTGTAGGAATGTGGCGTAAGTGACATGAAAGGTCACAGCACAGAGTTTTGTGGGAAACAGGATAAAAACAAAATTTATAAAATGAGAGTGGTGAAATGAGTAGAGGGAAGGAGGTAAGAATTGGAGGAATTCTAGGGACATAATCCTGGCAGTGCCTGCAGAATGTCTGAGCAGATTGAAGAGTATGGATATGAATATTTCTATTCATCCTGAGTCACTCATTTATTAAGTTTTAGACATCTGGCTAGATGCTGGGATACCGACATATGTCCTCCCCTCCAAGAGCTTTGTCTGTGGGAGTGACTGGGACGAGAGCCAACAGTCCCCATGTCTGTGATGCGTGCAGGAGAGAAATGCACATGGGAGGTGCCGCAGTGAGGTATTGCCCACGTTCGTGTGTTGGAAACTCAGTCCCCAAGGCAATGGTTTTGGGAGATGGGGTCCGATGGAAAGTGTTTAGGTCATGAGGACTCCACCTTCACGAAGGCATTAGTGCTGATGAGAAAAGGGCTTGGTCTTTTGCTTTCCTCTCACCCTCTCTTGGCCTTCTGCCTTCCACTATGGGATGATGCAGTAAGAAAGCCCTTGCCAGATTCTGGCATCATGCTTTGGGACTTCCCAGCCTCTGGAACAGTGAGCCAATAAGTTCTGTCTTTCATAAACTACCCAGTCTCGAGGATTCTGAGAAAGCAGCACAAATGGATGAAGACAGCCACCTTCAACACACGTGTATCTCATAGGTAGTAAGAACGCTTATGCGAGCGGCAGGCTCACAGGAAGGACTATCGTCGTCATCTCATGCTGTGGCCCCTTCCCCTTCCTCCACATACCTTCTTAGAATTTCGGATCTGGAAGGGGTTGTAGAGATGATCAAGTCAGACCTCATTTTCAGTGTGGAAAATAAGCACTGCCAGGCAGAAGGGTCTAACCAGAGGCGCACAGTTTGTTAATGACCGGAGTGGTTAGCTCTCCTGTTTCCCATCCAGAGCACTTCTGCAGTGGTTTTCCGATTTGAGCATGCATCACAAGTACCTGGAAAGCTTGATAAACCAAAGTCAGATTGGTCTGGGCAGGGCCCGAGAATCTGCATTTCTAATGAGGTCCAGGTGATGCTGATGCTATGGGTACTTTGAAACTACTGCTCTATAGCATAGGTTTTTTCAGCTGTGGAACACTCCTGTAAGGGGTTAATAAAACATCAGATGGTTGGTAATTTTACAATGGACACTGATACATTTGGCTATTGAGGAAACTCTAGGGAAGAATGACTACCCAGAGGAAAGGGTCAGAAATTTTCCACCAGGATTATGAGCTGCAAGAATTCCAGGAAGATTGTAATCAGAGAGGAAACCATTTGCCTGTCCGTGGCCTTTTGTATCCCTGTGTTGGTGACAGAGCAAAAGATAAGGCAGTCAGCATTACCCAAAGTGACTCAGAAGTGATTAATATTCAGAGCTCCTGGAGCAGCAAAGGTGGGCTTGCAAGATGCAATTAAGATGATAAAGAACACCAAGAAGCAGTGCTTAGCAGCCAGCTAGGCTGCTAAGCTGATGAAGTGGAGAGCTACTGCCTGTCTCTTGCTCTGCAGAGGTGGCTCCCAGCATACAGGGTTGGGGCTCACAATTCTGCCAGGCTCATTAGAGGGGAGAAGAAAGGTAGTTGCAAAGGTTATTTTCACAGTGTGGGCATTTCTTTGTCTCCCTCCCGGGAAGGAGAAATCTCCAATAGTTACCAATAACAAGGTTAATGAGGATGTCAATGGGTGGAAAAAATTGTGATTGGATTTAAAGTTAGACTCTGTCTGGCTTGGCTAGGAACTGATGGAGGGAAATAAATGGCTCTAAGGAGGTACTCGGAGTGATTCATAAGTCTTGTGTGAAATCTGAAAGCAACCCAGGTTGTATATACAGGGCCAACCCTGCCATATGGGAGAAAAATAATTTCTGGTGCTGTTTTACCTCTGTCTTCTGGGCTCCTGCTATTCTGAAATCTCCACCTCTCTGGAGGGCTAGGTAGAAGCTCCAAGGCACCATACGAATTCTCATTTTCTCAGCAAAGTGTTGCATAACACATCAACTAAATTACTACCAAATAACCACAGGGTGATTTAACATATCTGCTTAGGTCATCATCTCACTCCAGTTAACAACCCTGTAATGGTAAAAGGGAAGCAGAGAGTGGAGGAGGTAACACCAGACATGTATATCTGACTGTTCATTCAACACGTCTGATTGGATGGATAACAAGACTCTCACTTTACATGGCCAAATCTGAACTTTGCTTTAGTCTACTTTCCACATCCCAACATGCTTCTCTCCTTCTATTTTCCATTGCGGGAAATGGTAGTACTTTTCATCGTTGACTCCTTTTAGTCTATCCATTAGGAAATCCTTTTTAGGTCTACCTTCAACCTACATCCTCAATTCAACCATCGCTTACTTCTGTAGCCCCTGTCACCAGCATTTCTTGCTTCCAGTATGGCAGCCTCCCTATGGACTCCCTGTCATGCACAGGAATAGATTCAATTCTGTTGCTTCCTCTGACCTCAGTTCTCCAAGGGCTTCCCCAAATCATCAACCTAAACTCTAACATTCTTACCACGCCCATCAGGTCTTACCTGATCTGGTCCCACCAAGCGCTTCCCCGGTCCCGCCTTCCTCTCCCTCTGATCCCTCACCCTACTCTGGCCACACTGATTCTTTCTGCTCCTCGGCTGCCCCTCTCATTTCCATCTTGGACACTTTATGCTCATTTTGTCCTCTGACAGGTATTGTCTGTCCCAGATGTTTGCAGAGTCTATCGCTCACTTTCTTCAGGTCTCTGCCCAGATGTCGCTTCTCCAGAGAGAACTTCTCTGACCACCCTACTCACCACCACGGCCTTGAATTTTCTAGCCCTTTACACTACTCTATGTTTCCAAGTGGAATCATGTGCACTGGCTTGTCCATGCATTTTGTCTGCTATCTGAGGGCAGAAACTCAGTTATGTTCATGACCATACTCCACAGTAAGACAATGCCTGGAACACTGTAGATATTCAGAAGTATTTGTTGGAGGAATAAGTGCTATTTATTAGGGCTTTTTTGGGTGCTAGTGGTTGTGTATACTTTGGCCCACTTAGCTGAGGCAGGCATCACTGTCTTCCTTTTACATATGATGAAGTGGGAGCTTGGATAGGCCATGTGACTTTCCCAGGGTGATACAGATGGGAAATGGTAGAACTGAGATTGGAGCTCCAACCTTTCTGGAGCCCCCTGCTGGATTAAGTCAGATGTGTTAGTGCAAATGAACTCCCCAAGTGTGTTAGTCAGCTTTCCATCACTGTAAAAAACACCCAAGACAATAGACTTACAAAGAAACAAGGCAGACAGCTTTAGAGGTTTCAGTCTGTGATCCATTGGCCCTGTTGTCTTTGGACTGTGGAGAGGCTGCCTGTCATGGCCAGAGTGCAGAGCAGAGCAAAACTGTTCACTTCATGGCCAGAAAGTGAAAGAGAGAAAGACCAAGCCTCCATCGCATGGGCCTTGGTGGACATGTAAGACCAAAACCATAGCACCAAGCACTTCTCTAATGATGCTGCTGATAGTAACAACACTGGGCACTGTGTCAAAGATTATTTATTTTCTTTTTTAACCTTCCCTGAATTTTTATTTTTAAGTATTGGGGATTGAACCCAGAACCTTAGCGTTGAGCTACATCCCTGCCCCTTTTTTTTTTTTTTTTGTGGGTACCGGGGGGTCGACCTCAGGACCTCGCGCGCCAGCAGGCACCTGTGCCTCTGAGCAATATCACCGGCCCCTTTTTCGTATGTGGGATCCGGGAGTCGAACTCGAGCCCTCGCGCTTGCTGGGCAGGCGCTTAAGCCGCTGAGCCATCTCACCGGCCCTCCTGCCCCTTTTTTATTTTTAATTTTTTCCGATATATTTTAGAATCTGGAAAGGACAGAACATTAACAAGGGCCAGTGGAGCAGATGCAGGCTGGAGCATAGTGAGGAAAGTGCTACAGATATGCAAATAAAGCATATATGCATACTTATCTGTGTATGTATATACACAAGTACTCACATGTGGCATTTGCATGGAAGTGTGTGCTGTGTGTTTGTATATTCCATTAGGAGTCTGGTCAGCAAACATAATGCACACTGGTTACTTTAACAGAGATTATTTATTGTAGGGGGTTGATTAAGCAGCTAGGAAGTACAGGAAAAACAAAACAGGAACACTAATGCACTGACACTGAGATCCAGTAATTACTGTGGGAAGCCACGAGAAGCTCGAGGGCTGGGAGGATGAAGGGGAGAAGCTGGGGTTATCAGGACCTAGAAGCTTGGATGAGGGCCACATGGGTGGCAAATTCCTAGAGGACACTGTCCTAGAGGTCACTGTCTAGCTGCGATGCGGGCCTCAGGAGCTTGGAGGAGGAGCCCCTGGGGCTGGCACTCAGACCCCTGAGGAGGGCTAAGTGATCACCAGCTTCATGTCAATGAATACCTTTCAAAGAAAACCTTTCACTGACCCAGTCCACATGTATCTAGCCTCTACTCACTTATTCACTTAATAGTATTTTATTTACTTAATAGTAAAATATCTAAATTGATCGACTATTTACTATTGCCAGATACATAACATTTATAAGTACTATCTGACATCATCCTTGTTATAACCCTGTCAAATAAGCAAAATTTTCATTCCAATTTACAGATAAGAAATTGGAAGTTTAAGCAATTTATTCAGTTTTCAAAGTTTACATGTAACTAAGATATGTGCTCTTAATTTTTCACTTTAACGCCTCTGACCATCTATTGAATAGATTTCTGGGAGAGCAATCAGCTGACATAGGCATCACAATGGAGTTATGGTTAGAATAAAAGCTCTAGGATCAGACAAAGCTGGTTTAAACCTGAGCCGCTGTTTTTGCTAGGTGAGTGGCACTGGGCAAGTTGATTAGCCTTACTACACCTCCATTTCCTAATTTTGAATATGGAAAAAAGAATGGTATTTGCCACAGAGGTTGGTTTTAAGAAATAAATGTTATAACTACTATATATCATTTAGCATCTTTTATTACATATAACAAAGGCATATAATTTTGAAAACTGTCATTATTTTGCAAGGTAAGATTGGGAAATTCCTAGTACTTCAGTTGTGCCACCTGCAAAAGCTGGTGTTTGGCACCTCTAAGGTAGA
Source organism: Erethizon dorsatum (assembly GCA_028451465.1). Lineage (NCBI taxonomy): Eukaryota > Metazoa > Chordata > Mammalia > Rodentia > Erethizontidae > Erethizon > Erethizon dorsatum. The sequence goes on from CM051825.1 coordinate 16,707,133, forward strand.
AAGCTAGCCAACTTTTGGAGAGGACAATTTGGCAACTCCAGCCTACCACAGCCCACTCTGGCTCTGGGGGAGCTGGAGGCTGGAGCCACCTCCAGAGGCAAGGAAGTCAGCCCAGAACAGCATCTGTGGCACGTCAGACCCATAAGATACCCAGTGGCAAGGACCAGTCAGGATGCACAAATGGCTCCAGCATCCTGGAAGAAGTTTCACGGCATGGCCCTCCGCCAACCTCCCTGTGGTTGGCTGGAAGTCAAAATCTGAGTTTCTAGAACCTGTGAATGCACATTACATGGTAAAAGGGACTTGGAGGACGTCATTAAGTCAGGGATCTTGAGGTGGAGAGATTATCCCAAATGGAAGGGTTTCTCATAAAATGAGGCAGATCGTCATAAGAAGAGAAGCCAAAGGGACAGCAGAACTACAGGTTGGAAGGATGGGGCCACAGGCAAGCAATGCAGGCAGCCTCTCAAAGGTGGAACAGACAAAGGAATTTATTCTGCCCTGGGACCCTCAGAAGGAACCAGCGCTGCCAACACTTTGATTTTAGCTCTATATGACTCAGTTTAGACTTCTGGCTTCCAGAACAGTAGGAGAACAAATTCACGTTTTAAGTCAGTAAGCCTGATAATTTATTACAAAAGTAATAACTAATACACTGTCCAACTGACACAATCATTCCCTCTACCACTTTCTATATCCTTTGTTCATCCCTGCATTACTGCACATATCAGATCCTATTGTGTTTATTTGTTTACCCATCTATCTCCTCTATTATTTTAAATTTTTTTAATTTTTAGAGATGAGGTCTCACTATGTTGTCCAGGCTGGCCTTGAACTCCTGGGCTTAAGTGATCCTCTTGCTTCAGCCTCTCAAGTAGCTGGGGCACAGGCATATACTGCTGTGCCCCTCTCTCTCTCCCGTTAGACAGACAGTTATAGAGGGGAGGGGTCTGAAGGGCTGCAGAGCCTATCAGAGGACTTAGTTTATAGTGAGGTACATAAATGTGGGCGGACTGAATCAGTGTGTGGATGCGCAGGAGTCACTGTCCCACGTTGTCTTAAACCTGTATCTTGCAGAACATTCAAAATTAGCAGCCTTAGCTTAAAAGCACTGAGCAAGGTGTCAAGAATTAAAAACTCTGAACTTATAGCCACGGAAGGGTCTCTGGTGACGCTTGTATTTCCATGGCTCTAGTCAACTTTAAAGGTCAAAGCCACAATCTTCCACTGACGAGGCTACGGAGAAGGAGAGGACGGAGAGAAAATGCATGAGGCTCTTCAGAAGAGGAGGGTAAGGCCAGATATAATTAAAGCACGAAGTGATCAGAATATGCAACCACCGTTATTTTAAGTCAAATAAATTCATGAGATTCAGATTTCAGCATGACAGAGAAAAAAGGTTTTTTTTTTTTTTTTTTTTTTAATATTCTTCACAGGATGTTCAGCATGATGAACCTGTCAACAAATTGGGGGAAAGGTCACATGGAAGCCAGAGTTCTGGATGGAATTCATTCTGTCGCAAGGCATCATCTCAATTAAAATATAACTGGGAAGTTGTCAGTTAGACTCACATCTTTCCAGAAGCTTTCCTATAGAACAGTGACGGGGCTTGTTTATTCTATAGGAGAACCTCTGAAATCTTCCCATTAGGTTTGCAGTCTGAGATAATTAATGTGTGAAATGGTCTATTGGCTTGATTTTGACAGGAGCTGTCTCAGCTACATGGGAACTTGGTAGTAAACCGGGCAATGAGTCCCCCTGGGATGTCCAGGGTTTGTGTTGTTCTGCTGGATGATGCTGGCTAGGGGGTCTTGTCCATGTCACACAGAGGAACAAGGACCTGGAGACCAGAGACTGAGGTGAGGACTCACCCGGGTCAGGTCTCAGGAACTGGTAATGGGCCAGTGGGAGGATGGATTGGGGGAGTGCAACAGACAAATCCTGCTCAGAATTTAGCAGTGGGTGGAGCAGTGGGCTGACAAATCCCCTCTGGAATGGAGGGTAAAGCTGACTTATTTATAATGGTTGCCGATTTCCATGGTGTGAATGCTCTCCCCATGGCCGATGCCAATTAGTTACAAAATTTCTGATTTTATTTTCAGTGCTGGGGATGGAACCCAAAGGCCTTGTGCATGCTAGGCAAACACACTCCCACTGAGCTACATCTCCAGCCCCCAACATTTCTGAAAATTTAACTACTGTACCAGCTCTGGTTAGCAGGACTAACCAGATTCAGGATGCCACTGGATGAGTGGGGCTGACATCGGGGGTTCACATGCCGGGCAGAAGTCCAAATTGAGAAGTTGTGAGAGAGGACTGCAGGCAGGCACAAGGCCTGAGATTTTTTGGGAAACTGACCTACAATTTTTTTCAGTTTTAAAATAACATTCAGGAATGGGCAGTAATTCCTGTGGTTTTGTTTGTTTGTTTGCATCAGGCAAGCAAGTGGACATGTAATTAGAACTTCTGGAAAAGCCAGGGAGAGTATAGCTGAGGCTGAATAATAATAGCGGTGATTATTTTTGATGTTCTATTATGTGCCAAATATCATATTTATATATATTACTTTTAATTCTATTGACAAAACAGGTATCATTATTTGCATTTCTTAGATGAGGCAAGTAAAATAAGGCAGGGGTTCATTTGTATGACATTGTGATACTAGTAAGCCGCAAATGCTAGGATTGGAACCCAGATGTTTGTGACTCCAGACCTACACCCTTGTGTGCACTCTTCACCCCATCCGGTGAGCTGGGGAAGAAGTGGGGTGGAGAGAGCTGGGGGTGGAGGGAGCGCTAATTCACTGGGTTTGGGCTGGGGGCAGCATCTGAGGCTGTAGATGACATGGGAAGTCAGGCAGCAGGGAAGCAGAGGTTCTGGGCACTCAGCCCATTTGCAGCAAAGCCAGGGACCTCACAGGTTGGGCTTGAAAGATCTAGATGTGACTAGAAGGAGAGGGGAGTGGCCAGAATGAGGCAGATGTCAGAAACACCTCTGGAAAGAATGGTGTCCAGGGCAGAGCTCCAGGCCAGCAAGGAACTGGACCGAAGGAAGACATTTCACATATGTGAAGCAGGGAACCTATAGGTCACAGGTGGGGTGGTCCCGTTATGGTTATGGTTATGGCCATGCAGAGCTTTAATCATGCAGCTCTCTCTCCCAATTTACTGAGGCTTGTTGTGAGGGAATTATTACCAAAACTCAGGAATGATCAGAGCGGAACAGATCAACATCAGCTCTGGGGGCCTTGAAGAACTGAGCTTGCAATTTAATAATATCATTGTCTTCAAGCACTGTCTGCAGCTGATCAAATTGCCAGCCCATGGTAGTCCATACTCCCTGTGCATCTGGAGCCCCTGGTGCTCTGCTTGGCTCTGTCCAGAGCTAGGACGGAATGACACCATCCAGACCTGCAGCGAAGGCCTCAACCCTTGTGCCTGGGAGGGGTGGGACTCAGAGGTGGGAAAAAGTGCAGGGAATCCTGTGTCTACCTCCGTGTTCTTAGTCAGCAGGTGCTCAAAGTACAGCTATTACCGTGTAGCCATCTCACTAATATTTGGGGGTGAGGGGAAGAGCTTTATAATTAAAAAAGAGGAAGCCCAGGGCCGGTGAGATGGCTCAGCGGCATAAGCGCCTGCCTTGCAAGCGCGAGGGCCCGAGTTCGACTCCCGGATCCCACATACGAAAAAGGGGCCGGTGATATCGCTCAGTGGCACGGGTGCCTGTTGGCGCGCGAGGTCCTGAGGTCGACTCCCTGGTACCCACAAAAAAAAAAAAAAAAAAAAAAGAGGAAGCCCAGAACTGGAAGGCAACTGAGATACTCAAGTGGTTGAAAAGGAAATTTTTGGAGGGGGGGAGAGGAAAGGGAGTTAAAAAGATTAAAGATGTGTCGTGTACATTTACCAAATACCCACAATGGATGTAATCATTATATATCACAAACATGAACTAAAATAATAATAATATTAATGATGGAAATGGGGAAAGGGGATCTAGAGATGGAGGGAGGGAGGTGGGTGGGGAGGGGAAGGGGAATAAAAAGAATCAAGATGTGTTAAGTACATGTACCTACTCCCTAAGATGAATGTAAACTTCAAGTACGGCAAATATGTACTAATAAAATAAAATTTAAAAAAGTAAAAGTACCACATGTATTCTTAAAAAAAAAGTAATTGTCTTTATGCATTGATAATGGGCTACCTAAAACTTCTTTCAGAAATGAGGACATATGTTTGTATGTGTGTGGTGTTGTGTGTCTTTGTGTGAAAGAGGAGAGAGAGGGAGAGAGAGAGAGAGACAGGCAGAGAGACAGAGGGAGACAGAGAGGAGAGAAGAAAAAATAGAAGAGACAAGAAGAGAAAAGAAAAGAAAAGAAAGACAGGAAAGGAGAGGGAAGCGAAATGGTTTGGTAATGTTGAAGGCCAGAGGAAAGCAGTATGAGGGGAAGACAGGAGGGAAAGAGACAGAGGGACCATGAATAAGGGCTGAGACAAGAAATGAAACAGGGAGAATTGAGCACGAGCTCTCTGAGGAACTCCCAGTTCCCCTCGTGTTTCTCAGCAGGCTTCTGGTTCCAAGAGAGCCCAGGTCCTTTGGGGCCACCAGGAACCCAACCTGGGTCTTGATATCCAGGAAAGAGAAGGGACTGGAGAAGGTTTTGGGTTAAATGTCTTATGACAATAGGACTAAAGACACGCTGGGAGCTCTGAGCCACGGAGCGCTTCAGTTATTCACCAAGAACACTGGCTTAGCTCAGTGGAAGGCGGTGGCGGGGAGGCATGGGGGGAATAGGGCACATCCTGCAGCACTCAGCCCCTTAGTGTCTGGGTTGTCACCCCATAAAGACTGGCTCATCTGCTCCCCAGGACAGCCAAGGACTCAGATGCGTCAGGAAATGGCAAAGTTTAAACTCTTCATTCCTCTTTTTGCTATCTGCACTTAAGTTAAACCTAAATGCTTCTTTGTTGTCCTTGTCAGTTGGGATTGTTGTGAGTGTACAAAATGGAAGGCAAATGCTTCTCTGAATATTTTAATTTAATTAAAAATTTTTCCTTAAATGTAGTTTCAAATTCATTAAGTGAAAAAGTATACTTAGCCCCTGTATTTACAAAAATGCAAGTAAACTAATGACTAGAAGAAAAATATTATTTCAAACTTCATATTAAAACCAAATATCCCAATTCAGAGGAAAATTTTGCAACAAATGAAGACATTCAGCACAGAACTAATCATCGCTTTCAGGTCACAGAAAAACATACCACATGCTTACAAGGAAATATAGCTTTGCAACAGTCTACTTCGGAATGAAATCACCTTATGTATTGTTCTCAGGTTATCAGAAGAGAATTTGGTGAATCTGGTCTTCAGGTGGGCTTAACCCTCAGCATTCTTTGCTCTATTCTTTTTTATTCTCTTCAAGTGATAAGCTTTGAGGTATCGGAGTCTGACTTAGCAAAAAGTTCATAAAGTTTCATTAGCATAAACTTCTCATAAGTTTATTGTTACTGCGGAGGCCGGGTCCCAACATTTCAAGGAACTGGCAAAACACCTGGATTCTTTGTGTCTTTGAGTACAGATTTCAGGCAAGACATGTAGGCTGTCATATGGAGTATCGGTAGAATTTATAGCAAAATGATAATTATTTTGAAAGAGAGAGAGAGAGAACACTTTCGTGAAGGTAGGCAAGTGCCAACCAAAGTGGCAGTTGTGCTGAATGAGGCCTCAGGTTACATTTGCATGATTAACTGGGTCTTTCAAGGAATATTCTGTCCTTCCTTTGAGGTCATTGTTCCTGTACAAATAAAATGAGCTGTGTTGACCTACTCCTTAGCTGGACGTCTCTGTTTAGTTTGTTTGAAACCTTGTTTTTCCAACCTCTCACCCAGCCTCTGGACTTTGTATGGGCCTGACCTTATCAGCACACTTGGAGGAGGTTACATTCTCTTGAGCTGAACTTTGAAACCACAAGTTCGTGTGGCTTTCACCTACAGCTAATGATTGAGAAAGCGAAGAAAAAAATCGCATCTTCTTTGCTTCTCAATTGGTCTGTCTGCCGTGTGTCTCCAGCCTGCTAATAACTTCCTGCCTAACATTTATGATAATATTATTGGTTAAAGAAGTAATTCATACTCATAGTAAAACAATCATGTAACACAAAATGTGAAAACCTTCTCTTAAACAAGCAAGTGGTAAAAATCCTGCACCCTGAATTAATTATTGTGAAAAATTGGGGTGAATAATCTTCCAGTCTTCTTTGCATGTTATTTAAAAAAAATCCAAATTAGATCATTACGTGAATTGAGTTCTTATATTAGTGTTATTTTTTTGGATGTGGCTTGTCCACCAGGGTTCACATATTGAGAACTTGTTCCCCTAGGTGACAGTATTCAAAGGTGGTATGGACCCTTTAAGAGGGCAGTCCAGAGGTTAACTGGAGGTGTCCCCTCAGAAGGGATTGTGGGACCCCAATCTCTCTCTGCCTTACTGTTTTGAAGTGTTATCTTTCCCTGTTGCACAAACTCTCTTCTCCTTGAGGTTCATCAGAGAGAAGCTGATGCCAGGACCATGCTGTTGAATCTCCAGATCTGTGAACAAATTAAATCCTTTTTCACTATAAGGTTAATTTGCCTTGGGTAGTTCATTATAGTAACACAAAATAGGCCCATACAATTAGTTTTTCCCTTAACTAATTTTTAATATTCACCCACATTGTCAAATACTTTTTAGAAACATAATTTTGAGTGAGGATACCATAAACTATTTAGTCTTTACCAATTCTTGGGAAATTTTAATATTCTGCTTTTGTGTAAGTATTATGATGCACATTCTTATACGAAGATCTTAAAGTGACTATTATTTTATTAAGATACACTTTTAGAAGAAGAATTACAATTATTGGGTCAAATGGTATGCACAGATTGAGGTCTTCTGATGTAGTAAATATCATTTGTGTCTTTTTAGCGTATGAACACAAGTGAAGTCTTGCTGAAAGACACAGCTTTGAATAGCATGAAGGCTTCTCTTCTTACCTGAGTAGCTGCAATTACGTAAGTCCCTTTAGAGATTCCTGTTCCTCTCTAGCATATCAGAGAGTGCCTAGATAGTGCCCCCCATTGTTGGGAGGACCCTCAGGAGATGTGGCCTGCAGTGAGTTGCTCCTCGCAGGAGCCCACCTTTCCTCCTCCTTGTTTTATACTTATATAGAAGCTCTATAGCTCAGATTCTTGGGCTGTATGGTGTTGCAGCCTTTGTACTAATAGATTTATGTTTTCAAATGCAGCCTCTTCACCCCTAAAACATTGCAGGTCTGGGGAGGTCTGGGTGCCTACGCATTTGCCATTGTGCTTCCATTTGGAGACCCTGGTCTGACAAGACAATCTGCCTCTTCCTCCCCACAGAAAGTTCCCTCCCAAACACACCAGACTTCCTCCAAGAATTTGCCATTAGATACCCCATCAGAGTTTACCAACCGTATCTCCCAGCTCTGAGTTGTTCCAATAAAGTGTCAAGGCCCCCAGCATATCAGTGAATTAAAATAGCTACTGGAGAGAGAAGTATTGCCTGGCCTGTTCCAATCTCTGATCATCCAGCAAGGTTCTTCTCCATAATACATGTGACTAAGTTGTCCTTCAGTCAGGCCGTGACCATTTACCTTTCCAACAGAAAGTGCATATTTCTTTAAGTCACCAACACTATATATCATCATGAAAGGATTTTGCCCACTTAGATGTAAAACATAGTATCTGGTTAAATTTTACTATAATTTGCTGAGTTATTAGTAGATCTGAATGCTTTATCCAATGTTTCATGTATTTCTCTTTCTTTGCTTGAGAATTATCTGTTCTTTGGCTTAAGTTTTAAAACCTTGAAATAGGCATCTTTTTCTCATTAACTTTTGTGTTTTAAGGCTGTTAATTAACCATCTGTTCATCAGGTGGGATATTTTAGTGGCAACCAAGAGAAAACCCAAGGGATTTATAAACTCCTAAACAAAAATACCCCAGTAAGGCAACTCTGGAGTTGGTTAAGCGAGGAATTTCATAGCGTAACCGAATGCATCAGGTTTGCCTCTTAGAAAGCCTACGAGCACAACTTGGAGATAAAAGCATGAAGAGAGGTTTATTACTTGCAGCAAGCAGGGAGCACAGTAGGGTAGTTTCCAAAGCAATGTCTCCCCAAGCAAACAAAGCAAGGGTCTTCTGTGGGACAATGAGATATTTTCACGTAAGAAAGACATGCGGTCGCAGATAGAGGCAGGCACATTCCTGAGCATGCTCAGTTCCAGGTCATGCTTCTCATGCCACCTGTTCAAAACTGATGGACACAACTGTCTCTGGGTGGAGAATTTGGTATAGGGAGCCGAGTTTGTTCTAGGACACCTTAAAGGGATAGGACAGTGCGACTCAGAAATTTTGGCCGGTTCCTTGTAAGTTTCTCTGAAGGGCCTCATCTGAAAAAAAAGGCAGCTTTTGAGACACACATAAAGTTATTTAAATTGGCAGCAGCTTTCTTCTGTAACCACAAGTGATTGTTTTAAAAAGTGGCTTACAATAGCATCACCAGGGACCCAGGTTCTGTCTCTTTTGTTTTTTATTGAGGTTTTCTTTTTTAAAATTTATTTTTATTAGTACTGTTTGCGTTTGCCATCATACCTTCTGCCCTGCTGTCCTTGACATGGTCTCCATCTCATGACTTCATGGTCTTCCTGGAGATGGTGGCTCAGAACTTCAGAAATCGCCTTATCACCACAGCATCCAAGGGCAGACAGAAGTCCTTCACTTTCATGCGCCTCTTCAAACTTGAAGAAAACGGTTCTTGGAAGCTTTCAAGCTCCTTCTCTTCACAGCTCATTGGCCAGAACCGCTTCCTGTGCTCATGGGGACACCAGGCATGGGCAAAGATGGCCACTGTGATCAACTTACATCGATTAGCACTTGTCCTGACTCTCATGGGGAGGAGTAGGTACTTTAAACAGGGGCTCTCTTAGCAAGGAGAATGGGGTGAGTTTGGATTGCCTACCACTAGTATTTGCTACACCAGGACTTTCATAGAAAAATTCTAGTTTTGAAACAAAATAGTGGCACTTTTTCAGATCTTTCTCAGAGTGGAGGCCATTTTGTGAGGGAGATGCCAATTGCTAATATCCAATCCTTTCCGTCATAATATGATCATTACTGGAGGTACCCGCACCTCTTTGGAGGTTAGAAGATTTATTTCTCAGCTGCATGAGAGTGGGGTCTTATGCATAGCTCATATTCCCCTAATCTCATAGTCAGAGGTGTTCAAATCAATGAGTCTAAAAACATTTGCTTTCCTTCTAGCAACTGTTCAGAGCTCCTCAAGGACTCTACATGTCCTGGTGGGGAACATGATGTATTTAAGACCTAATCACACATCCATAATGCTCCCCTACTCACTTGGTAGATGTGTTAATGTCCTATCACTGCTAAAACAAATTATCATCAACTTAGTTGCTAAAAACAGCACACATTTGCTATTTTATAATTGGGAAGGTTAGAATTCAAAGTGACCATCACTGGGCTAAAAATGAGGTATCTGCTGGGCTGTGTCCCTCCTGGAGGGTGCAAGGGAGAATCCGTTTCTTTCCTTTTCCAGCTTCTAGAGATTGCCACAGCTCCCAGCCCCTTCCTCTGTCTTCAAAGCCATCAGGGTTACTTATCACCTTTCATTACTCTGACCTCTTTTCTTTTCTCTTATACTTTTAAAGACATTGTGATTACCATGAGCTCATGCAGGTAACCCAGGGCACTGGACCCATCTCAAGATCACCTAACTAATGATCTTAATTCCATATGCAATCTTAATTCCCCTTTGCCATGCAATATATTCATAGATTCTGGGGATTAGATGATTCTCGAGATCAGAAATCTCAAGAGGCACATTTTCTATGTACCATAGTGGGTAGGAAAATAATTCCCTGTCTCTCCTTCCTAATCTTCATTTAATGTTAGTGTGTCATAGCATTTAGGATACTTACGTTTTAGTTTTCTAGAGGCCATTCCATTAAGCTCCCTCTGGGCCCACAAGAGCTCTGCCTCTGGCTTTTTGCTGAAGACACATTTGGAATCAGATCAAAGAGCATAAGTATCTCTTCTTCCCGGCTTTCTTGGCCTCTCTGCTCCTAAGCATCGGTACTTCTATCTAGCTGCTCATTACAGACCCTACATTCCTGCTCCTATTTAGGGTTGAACTGCATGTATTCGCTCCTCTTTTGTATGGCTCTCTTCTCAGAATAAATCCATTTTAGAGAAGAGTGCATGCTTGCTTCCCTTTGGCTGCCTTTGTTATGAGTCTGTGAAAGCCACATGCTAAGATGAAATTAGCCCAGTTCTTGGCTCTGACAGGCCCTACAAGCTGTCCTTTATATTATTACAAATGATCTTAGATTATTTCAGCAGGAAAGAGGTGATTTTCTTTCACTTCTCCCCTTTCTTCCCATTCTTATTTGTTACACAACACGCCTCATCATTGCTCCATAACTGGAACCAATTCCAGTGGGAAAACAAGACTCTGGTGAGGAACACGAGGGCAGACGAGAGCTCATAAAGACCTGAGAACAGAAACTGTGCATGATCTGCCTCCCGAAAATAGACTTGGCATGGGGCCTCTGTAGATATAGGTGGTCCACTATATAACTAAAAATAAGTTCCTTCTCTACTTCTGATTGGAAATTTGGCATTTAAGTCCTACTAACCTCAGAATGTCCAAAAAGGAAGCTCAGTAAACTCTGACTTCATAACTCTGTCTAAAAGTTCTTGATCTTTAAGGGATCTATATTTAGCCAAGCGTAGATCCTTTGAGACTGGCAGTGGTACAGAAAGCCCTACAGCCTGGAGGCCATGTGCGAAACACTACTGCACATCAAGCTGAAAAGAATAAACACGTTTGAATCATGTTGACTTAATTTGCTTTACAAACCTGTCTGGAATCTTGGCGGCTTAAGCCCTTTGGGATTTCTACAATCCAGGAGTGGGGGTTGGGCATCTGATGACCTTGACACATTAGAGTAACCACTTGTTGACTTCTGAAGATGCTCTGCTCTACAGTTTAGAGTCTTTGTCAATTTCAGCTGCCATAACAGAAAACCATCAACAGGCAGATTGGGTGGTAGATAAACAACAGGCATTTATCCTCTCACAGTTCTGGGGCTGGAAGTCTGAGTTCTGGTGAGAGTTGTCTTCAGTTATAAACAACTGACTTCTGTATCCTCATATGGAGCTCAGAGCAGACAGGAGAAGTGAATTGTTTCCTCATTCTTACAGGGGCACTAATCCATTCACCAGGGCTCCACCCCTATGGCCTCATCTATCATCTATTCTTCATCAATGCCCAAAGGCTCAGCCTCCTAATATCATCACAGTGGGAAATTTTTTTTTTTTTTTTTTTTTGAGACAGGGTCTCGTTTTGTAGTGCAGGCTGGCCTTGAACTCACTATGTGGCTGGTCTCGAACTTGCGGTGGTGATCCTCCTGCCTCAGCCTTCCGAGTGCTGGGTTTATAAGTGTGCACCACGACACCCAACTTCATCACAGTGGTAAGTAGGGTTGCAACATATACATTTTGGGAGAACACAAATATCACAAACTTTCAGTTCAAAACAGAAGGGCCGGTGAGATAGCTCAGCGGCATAAGCACCTGCCTGGCAAGCACGAGGGCCCGAGTTCAACTTCTGGAACCCATATACAAAAAAAGGGCCGGTGATAACGCTCAGCAGCACGGGTGCCTGCTGGCATGCGAGATCCTGAGGTCGACCCCCAGTACCCACAAAAAAAAAACAAAAAACACAGAATCTACACATTTTTGAGAAACTGAATCCAACAAAGAATTTTGGTTTTTTTTGATAAGTATCTCTGCTTCTTTAACTAACCAATTCCTGGTTTCCATGAAACCCCAGGCCTCTAAAGCTCCTTTCCAGCTAAAAACTAAAGAAGTTACCTCCAGTTCCTTTTGAGACAAACAAAAAGCCTGAACAGGAACTTGAAAGAAAAGGACTAGAAGGAACAGGGCACAGTTCTTCCTATTTCTTCCCTTGTCATGCGCAGGCATAACGGTACAGCTCTGACTGCCAGTCAAAACTGTTACCAGCATTATTTTCTTATTATATATGCACCTCTCTCCCCGTCATGCCACTTTTTAGAGCTCTGTAATTATGCAGCGGTGTGCATCCAAGCTGTCAACAGAATCTTCTGAGTGAAAGGTAGCCAAATAAATTTCTGTAATGAGGAAGGACCATAATGAAAGGTGGGTCTATAGGCATCTTTTCCACAGTTCTGGTCTGCCTCATTTTTATTAACCTGCTTGCTTATTCACCGCAATGACAGTAAGACTTTGTTCCACTAGGATGACATTCTCACCTTGCATTTCAAATTAAGCCCACGCTCCCGGGACCCCTGTGCTCCCGTCAGAACCAGACACTACCAATGACACACGGAGGAAGCTCTCCTCTTCAGTCAGATACCAATGAGATGCCAGGTTGCCATCTTGATCCCTTCCCATTGAAGTATTTAAAATGTAAGCAGCTGTCTGCTTGTGGACGTAGGATTTCGCGGGTATCTGTGAGGGCTCAGTTACCTTTCTGTGTTTAAGGGATTCCTCCTTGTTTCCTGTGGCAGGTAGAACTTTGCCCCCTCATAGACGTCCACACCCTGCCTGATCCGCAGGACCTGTGAGCACATTACCTTCCAGGGCAACAGTTCAGTGGCACTTGTTTCAGAAGCCTGGCCTCCAGAGTTACATGTTCATAAATTCTTGTTGTTTTAGATGTGCTATGGATTGAATATGGTTTTTCCTATCTGGAACTCTTGTTGGAGTTTAATCCCCATTGGGAGGCATTAAGAGGGTGGAAACTTAATCTGGCTTTGGGCCTTTACGATGAGTTCATCAGGGTGGCTCCCCCATATTCAATAGCTTTAGAAGGAGAGGGAGAGGGGGAGGGAGGGAGAGAGAGAGAGAGAACAGAGGACAGACACACATGTACATGCTTTCTACTTCTCACCATGCGATACCCTGTGTCACCTGGGAACTCTGCCACCAGGAAGGCTGTCTCCAGATGCAGCTTTCTCACCTTGGACCAGAACCATAAGCCAAAATAAAATTCTTTTCTTTATAGTTCACCCAGTCTGTGATATCAAGTTATTAGCTACAGGAAATGAACTCACACAAGGTCATTACATTTATGGTCATCTGTAACAGTAACAACAGGGCCTAATGCATTCCCCAAATCAGAGAATGTTTTCATGGGGCTGTTTTGGTGGTGGTGTTGCTGGGTGCTGCTTCCCCAAAACACAGGAGGTTTGGTGAGAAGGAAAAAAGGCTTCATTCAAAGCTAGCTCTGAGGAGAGGGAGGGTTGCATTTGGCTAAGATCCCCATCGCATGTTCAAGTGTGTAAGGGCCCTTTATAGTATGGAAGAGAGGGGAGAGGGAATACAATGGGTCAGTAGACAACTTACTTCATGGTTTATTTCACCACCCTCACCTCACCCTTCTGTGCTCCTTCCCTTCTTTGTGGAAATGAAATCCTGGGGCCAGCTCCTGCATATCGTCCATTCAAATGGGCTGAAGAGTGGAGGAGGTGATGTTTTATAGCCCAGGCATAAGGAACTTTGAAGGAAGATCGTTTGCCTTCTTGGTTACACAGGATTAACAATGCACCTCAATGAGGCATTTGCTCTGAGGACACCTGTGCTCAGAAGCCACCGATGAGGAAGCACATGGGTGGTCTGGTCCAGGTGGCTCTGGGAACCTCAGAAAGACACCTGGTGGCTCTTAGCCTAACCAGGCTCCTTTTGGAATGTCTGTTTCTCTCTGCCACCTGGTGGCTCTTAGCCTAACCAGGCTCCTTTTGGAATGTCTGTTTCTCTCTGCCACCTGGCTTATTTCTCCCATGTTTCCTGTGTTCTATTCTTTGTGGTCTCGGTTTCTTCTCAGTTCCTGCTCCCTCATAAATTTGCCTCAGAAATGGTGCCTCACAGTTTTGTCTCTGCCCCAGAACATTCAGCTTCGGGTTTCTCTGCTGCCATCTCCATTCCTTGTATATCCGTGTGTTCCTGACAGAGGACATGTCTTATCCAGCCAATTTACTATGCCTGATCCTGTCACTGGTTCCTGGCCAGACTAGCAGTGGACAAGACTTTGATTACATATTCCCCCTCCCTCCAGTCCAGTCAGCTGTGGCCAGGGGTGGGGGTAAGAAATGTGACTGCAGGAAAGCTGTTTAGTTATGAGGGGACAGCTGCTTAGAAGGGCCGGCAGGTAGAAAGAGGGTTTGAAGTGACTGAGGTCAATCTCAGGTATGATTAATGACCCAGGATGCTGATTTTCTTTCTGAATTGAGTGTAGAGACATCAGCACATGGAATCTGTCTCTGATAAATTGGGAGGGATCTTGGAAAGCATTCTTGCTGCCTTTCCAGGCAAGAATAGATATCCATTTTCTGGCTCTAGGAGCTGAGGTTTTGTAAGGCAGATGTACAATAAGGTAACGTTAGTTGTAAAGTTTGTTCAGTGGCGTAAGGGGCCTGATTAGAAAAACTCAGCACCAGGGAACTAAATAAAATCAACAACTAATATCTTTTAAATACATCCATTCCTTGGTATCTGTATGTGTGTGTGTGGGGTGTTCCAGGTACCCAAATCCACAGATCCTCTAGTCTCTTATATAAAATGGCAAATTATGTGCGTATTTTCCCTCTGTGGTTGGTTGAATCTGGGGATGCAAACCCTGTGAATGTGGAGGGCTGACTGTACCCACTATGCGCTGGGCACAGTTTTAGGTAGCGGGACTATCGCTGTGAGCAAAACTGCTCCCTCGTGGAATGACATTCTAGGGAGAAAAAGACATATAGTAAAAAGTCTCCTGAGTGAGGCTGGCACCCAGTCAGATGTGCCAGGAGAAAATCTGCACAAGCACAAGAACTACCAGCAAGCCAAGCAGCAGCTAGTGGGCTGGGGCCAAGGTGTGGGCAGGGGAAGAGCCATCGTGGAGAGCTCGCACTGGGAGAAGGTGGGGGAGTGCCATTCTGGGGCACCGTTTCTCAGGCACTATGGAGAAGACCAGGAAAACTGGAGGGTTATGGTAAAAGGGACTTACTAGCCACAATCACGATTCTGAAATGAAATTTCCATCTTCTGAGAACTGATTGTAGTAACTGGACATTTGCAAAACTTGGGTATGTGTCAACAAGGCAGACACTGGGATAGATTGGGGGGGGGTTCTTTCTAAGGCATAAGACAAACACATCTTAGGGTCAAAGTATAGCGGTAAGATTAATTTACCAAGAGAATTCTGAGTTCCTGCCTTCAGGCCTTCCTAATCCCTTCTCAGAACCTTTTAGGGGCTGAACCTAGAAATACACCAACCAGGTTTGTTGGCACGAGCGCCCCCAGCTGCCTCAGCTGTAATCTACAGGTCAGGAATATTGACAAATGCTTACAATCAGGTCTGATTCTTGGGCATCACTTGCCTGGGTGACCTGAGATCTGCCTCACGCCATCAATTCTGACTGCCAGAGCCACACACAGCCAATCTAAATCTTCTTCCATCCAGCAGCCTTCCAACTATTTGAAATCTCCCACCACAGTTCTCTGGGCAGTGGTTTGCAAACTTTATTAGTGGGAGCCTCCCCCTAAACCACTGCCCATCTCTTTTTGATGTGAATCTTATACTACAGCCCAATATGTAGAGGAGATAAAAGCAGAATTCTTCCTTTTGAAGCTGAGTTAGTGGCCTGTTTTTCCACCCACTCCCACTTTGCCCTCTATGTTTTGGCAGCCTCTTGGGTATCCATATGAAATTACCAATGCAGTTTGAAAATCCCTCTCTGGGACTTCTCTTTTTTAGGTTAAATACCTCTAGTTTCCTCATGAATCCTCAGTGCACCTAAGAGGTTGAAAACCTTCACCAACTTCGTAACCATTTCCTGGGTGGACTGTGTTTTGTCAGTGTGTGCTCAGTGATTACGTGGTATGGGCAGGATAACCCAGACCTTCTCTCATCTGGACTCCTGCAGGCACCCAGCGTGCCTTCCTCTGATGTGTCCATCTACATTTTTAGATTCAAAATTAGTTCATTCCATAAACTTGTGCTGACTCCCAGTTTGAGGCTCATTGTTAGCCTCTGTGGGAAAAGGCTATGTGTAAAGGGAAAGAGATGGTTTCTTCCTGGAGTTTGAAGATGATCTCCTCCCCCTGAATTGGGTCAGCAGTCTCTCATCTAGTCCTGCACTCCAGTCCCCAGCTGTGCGACCTGCCTCTTTGTATCCCCACCTTCATTGTTTTCTTGTTTAATATGAGAAAACTGGACCTGGATTAATTCCATGGTCCCTTCCTGTTCTACCCCAGGTTCCAGTGGTGACCTTCCATACCTACTGATCGGAGTTTAGACTGCATTTTTCTCATATAAACATTGGTTTCCATAGTAGCTAGGAGAACTTTTGTTAGAAGCTCAACAGTATCTTAAAATTTGACACTAGCGTTTCTCAAAGGAATATTCATAATCCTTAGGATCAAGACTTTATTCTTCTAGAATTTAGAAGAATCTCCTGACTCTTCATCCATAGCCTCAGATTGCCTTGGCTTGGCAGTTCTTATTTCACATTGGGATTCTGAAGCCTGGCCACAAATTCTGGCAATGCCCCTCTTCTCATATCCTGGATTAGTATTTGCTTTCATTCTGGCCCAAATCCCCATCCCACCGCATTTCTGATTTTGATTTTTCAAACTGTGGCCGTGGTACTGTGTGTATGCAGTAATCCCCCTCACCAACAGCTTCTTTTTCCACAGTTTCAGTTATCAGTTGTCAACTGTGGTCTGAAAATACTTAATGTAAAATTCTAGAAATAAACAATTTGTAAGTGTTAGATTTCCTGCCAGTCTGAGAGATGAAATCGCACAGTGCAGCTCCACACTTCCTGGGACGTGAATCGTTTTGTTCTGCTGGATCCATGTCTGTTGGTCCCTTAGTGGCCTTTTTGGTAATCAGATCCATTGTCATGGGATCACAGAGCTTATGTTTAAGGAAGTCTTATTTTACTTCATAATGGCCCCAAAGTGCAAGAATAATGATGTTAGGGAGGCACCAGGTATAAAACATGGAAAGTCAGATGGGCTCTGGCATGATGTGGCAAAACTGCAGGGAATATAGGGAAAAACACAGTGGAGATCTTGGTGTACTGTCTGCAGGTTCAGGTATCTTCTGGGGGTCTTGGAACGTACCCCCGCTGATACAGGGAAGTTGATGTAGACTCATTGCAGTATGGGAAGTCGAACCTAGCCTAACGTTATAACCCTCCATGCACAATCAAGTTTTGTCTGGGACAACAACAATGGCCCCTTTGGAAGTCAAGGACTTTTTACTCACTTGTCCATCAACTTTTGCTTATTTCCTTATTTATCATCACAACATCTTTCCAGTCTAGCCAGTCATGCCCTGCTCACTTATATTAAACCTAATGTGAAAAGATTTTAAAAGTTGAAAATGTGTGATTTTTCTTTTTTAAAATCTTCTGTATACTTTAACTGTACTTCATTTTCTTTTCTTCTTGATGGGGTGATCTCTTTTGCTTCATTCTATAAATTCAGATTTCCTATGAGTGAAACATTGCTTGCCATGTTTATTTTTAACATATACTCTAGCTGAAAGCTCCTAGTTGCTCTGGTTAATGTCATATGACCCTGATTCCCTCTGTCTTTCTTCTTTGGATATTATTTGTATCCCTCTGGGATTCTGGGATTTCTAAATCTTATCCTGGGGGTTGTGAGATTTCTGGTCATTGGACATCCCCTTCCGATCCCAAGCAGGGAGGTCTAGGGATATTTTTTCTTTTACATTTATGACTTTTGAGAGCATAGTTTGTTACCTCAGGTTTCAAATTTCTTTAAATTGTACTGGCTTCCAATTTGGAAACTTTAGCTTTCTTCCGTTTATAGCCCCATTTTCAATTTAAATCCATTCCTTTATGCCCTTCACTTGTGGTGAATTTAAGAGTTGTGAAAGGAGGCAGAGAGAAGATCCTACTTGGCTCTTAAGCTCTCACAGGCTTCTTTGTTCTTAGGTCTTTGTCTCTTAAGGCTTTTCATTCTTATCCTTCTAAAAGGTTATAATGACCTTCAGATAACTGCAAGGGGGTCACAGATCTTTCACTACCTTCCCCCCCATTTTCTTTATCTGAACTGTAGCCTGAGTACATTCCTAAGCTATATCAATCATGTTCTATAAAAACAAACAACAAAAAGTACAAACTCAACTGAGATGGTCAGACTGCAATTGCCTATAGTCAAAATAACATGCATTTCTTTTCTAAAGGATTTGAAAATCTTTGGTGAACTAGAGTGTTCCGTAGAGACTAGGGCTGCTTGGCTCCTGGCTCTATAGTCTTTACCTTCTGTTTGCTCCCTTCTGTCTTATTTTTTTGTCCTTTCGCACTAAATATTCTCCTGGACTTGTAATGGCTTTCTTTCATGTTTTTATATATTTTTTTTCACTCTTTCCTAAATGGAAAACATGCACATTTGGAAATTGACTTTGAATTTATGAGATAAGTGAGCTTATTCCACCGAATGACCAGCTGACCCAGACTGTCCCCTTGTCCTTTCAAGTCTCAGCGTTGTCATTTCACAGAAGGGGAGGACAGTATCACTTTATTTGGGGCAGCCCAAACATACTGGAGAATAGGAAATGATTAGCTGCTTACTTGTTCTACGGAGTTGGAGAGTAAATGAGATAGCACAGTGGTAAATATAAGCAGCTTTATGAAGAGAGAATGGTGTTGTCGCTTTCTATTTTGGGAATCAAATACTCAGCTTCATCTTAGAAGATCGTGCACTGTTCCAGAAAGAACGAATTGAGAATTAGGAAATCTGGGTATTGATCCCAACTTCATGAACTGTAACATGTCATATAAATGCTGGTCATTATTGTTACTATTAACAACAATAGCAGTGTATTGAGTTATGCTTTTTATATGCATTAGTTTATTTAATCTTCACAGTAACTCTTTAAGGAGGTTATTATTATTGACTTTGTATAGCAGGAAAGGAAACCAAGGTGTAGAGAGATTTAGTGACTCACCCAGCATCATAGTTCTAATAAGTGGTATTCAACCCCGGGATCCCAGAGCATCTACTGTGTGTTAACCATTGCACCCCACAATTTTTAATATTAACTATAATGAAAATAAGTAATACATGTTTGTAAATGCTGCATTTTCATCTACTTTGTCCCTCTCAAAATTGATAGGATGAATTATTTAATTTTGGAGCTAAAGTGAATCAGAATGATAACTTAGTGCAGCCTTGTCGATTTACAGTTGAGAAAACTAAAGCCCCGTGAAAGAATGTGCCTTTCCTAAATTGGCTGTGAAAGGCAGAGCTGATCCCTGAGCCTCAGAGCCACCCAACTTCATGTGAGCGCCATTTCCTGGTCTCTTCTCATTCTCCGCGTTGCCTGATGATTATCATATCTGTACATTACTTTTTCAGGGATCATAGCAATCACTCCTTGGGTGGAGCTCATGGACTCACATGGTGTAAAGAAGGAAATCGTGCCTGCTCTTGTCAAGGTCTTTTTTTGACTCAGGTTCACTAGATAGGATGACTTTCACCTGACTTTTGGAAGTTACATTTTCCCAAAGGGAATAAATTCGCTGCATATTCTCTCTCCTTACTGCCTTTTTGGTCTTCTTGTGCCATTTCCTGGTTTCCAAATTGGCTGCAGTAGAACCAGGCATCTCATCTTCGCATCAGCAATGTCCAGAGGCAGAAACAGACACTCTTTTATCTTTGCACACAAGCAAAGAGGCCATTCCTAGGATCACGTGCCATTTCTTCAATCTATCACTAGTAAGGGAAAGGAATTATCAAAGATTACAAGTAATTCAAATAATTAAGCTATATCCTCATGAAATGAGATGGGCCCAGCCTTCCCCGAGGTCACATCCACCAAGGAGGATTGAAGAACAGTGGGGTTCTGATGGCAAGGAAGAAAGGGGAGTGAACTTGGGGAGTTCTCCTGACATGCTATCTCACTAAGATCATTTTTAAAACTAAAAAGTCAAGAAAAAAACTATATATATTTATTGCATTATGGACTTTGTCATTTCTCTGTACCCAATTTCATCATAAACCTCTGTCAGAAGAATAAGACAATTTTACTGTTAGGAAGAAAATGATCACGCCCAGTGCTGGTGAGGGTGTATTGAAATACTCTTACTCATTGCTGGCAACACTATAAATGGCATTCAACCTTTTAGGAATTCATTTAGGAATGTGTATTAAGATGCAAAAATACTCTTGTGACTTAGTAAAATTACTAGGAATCAATCCAAACTGAGGGGAAAACTATCAACCAGAAGATATTGATTCCAATATTATTCAAGGCAACCAAAATTTGGCAATAACTAATGGGGGGGTCATGCATGGGTGGTGGGAAAGGCATTGACCTGGAACCAGGCAAATATGAATACAGATCTCACTTTTACTACCTGCTTGTGGCAGACCCTTGCAGTTTTCTTTCTGCACTTGTAACAGTGATCATACACTTGCCTTATAGGACTGTTGGAAAATTAAAGAAAAAACTTACAGAACCCTAATTACATCGCAGGCACTTCAAAAAATATGTACTGAACCCTGATTACATGGTAGGTGCACACGCATGTGCACACACACATGGTCTAAAGCCAAAGAAATCAAGCTTATCTCCTTTAGAGACTAATACAGTATTAAAATTTTTATGAATTAAGACTTTCAACTGACAGAAAACCCTGTTATACAATAATACTAAATGAAAAGTCTGGATTAAAAAATTACTGCCATGTTAAAAACAATCTTACACACTGAAAAAGAAAAGACCCATATCCATATAGTAATAAGGTTATGTCAGCCTTAATTGGATGATTGACAACTTTCCATCATTTTTCTCTATTCCAGTATTACATTTATGGCAAAATAATATTTAAAAACACAATGTTGTGAAAGTCGAGCATGGTGGTACGTGGCTATAATCCCAGCATTCTGTGAGGCTGAGGCAGGAGAATCACAAGTTTGATTCCCATTCTGGGCAACTTAGCAACTTAGTGAGATCCTGTGTCAAGGCTCTGAATTCAATCCCTAGTACCAGAAAAAAAAAGAAAAACCGAAGCTCTGAAAAAGTCTGAGATGGGATTTTAATACTTTCTTCTTCCTTAATTGTTCCTGTGAGAATGATTCTTCCACAACTTTTTCTTTCTTCTTTCTGTTTTTTTTTGGAACCAGGAATCGAACTCAGGACCTTGCACTTGCCAGGCAGGCACCGTGCTGCTGAGCTATACCCGCGGCCCTTTCCACACCTTTTTGATGGCCTTTGTCACTACATTTTTTACATGTGATGATATATTTTGATGTTTTTTGAGGAAGGTTTCTTTCTTCCACTTCTCTTTTTCTGGCTCTCTTTTCGCACAGTGGTCTCCTTTTGTTGGTGTAATTCTCCCCCTCCCACCCATGTTCCTCTGTCAATATTTCTGGTGGATTTCTCTGTGGTCCTCCAACCCTATTTTGTCTCTTTAATTGCCTTGCATCGATTCTATTCCTCATCCTCCTCTTTGTGTCTTCTTTTCCCGCAGTTGCCCATCAATCTTGTCCACCTTGAAGTCTGAAAAGGATTTTCTGTTCATTAATTACTTGCCCTACCTTCACCTGGTCTCCTCTTGTCAGAAGAATTGCTCATCTCCTATAGAGAGCCCTTCCTGGTCCTCGTCACGGTCCAGGAAGTTAGATTTGTAAACCCAAAAGGAAGTTATTGGAATTCTACCGAGTTAATTCCAATCTACCACATCCAATGCAATCCACGGCGAGAATAAAGACACTAAGGCATATTTATAGTTGTGGGGAGCCAAGGGGTCCTAAGTCCAGCCAAGATGGTGGTTACTGGAACTAAGGCCACGACCCAGGGCCGAACCCGGGTTTTATTAATTCTGAAGGAGGGGAGTGGCTCGCGGATGAGTGACTGTGAGAGTGGTGGGAATTACGTGAGTCTCGGGAAGTATGAGAGTCTCCTGAGCTGGGCTAGGCCTGAAAATCACCTTTGCAAATGCAGAGGGAAGTATATGCAGAAGGAGTAATCTGCATAACACAATTCAAGATAGTATCTAATGTTTTGGGGTTGATGCTTCAGCTCTGATGTATAATCTTTTATGCCCTGGGAAGTCATAGCCTCTTTCTCGAGGCTCGATCCCAGCCTACAGCGTGGAGCACGGCTCTCCATCCCGCCAGGCTCAACCATGTATTGGGAGCAAAGGGCAGGGAAACACAGGCCTGTCGCTTTGCTTCAAAGACTACACATCAGGACCTTGGCTGGACCTATTTGCATTGCCTAAAGCCAATTAAAGAGATAAGGAAAAGTCCTAGCCAGCTCTGTACATATCAATAGGTGGAATTAGGGCCAGGTTCAGCCAAGATGGAGATAGTTGCTCTTCTCTCAAGGACAGCCATCCAGGTGGTCCCCCACAATCTCCGTACACCCCTAGCCAGAATAGCAGGATGTGCTCTCATGGAGGGGAAAGCTGAAGAGCAAGGTCAGAAAGTAGATAGGAGTTAAGGGGCATAGAGCAGCTCCAAGGTCACGCCATAGAGAATCTGTTTGGAACACTGTCAGGTGTAGCAGCCATCATCACTGCTGGACACTGTCACTAAAAATGGACTTAAGCTTCCTCTGTGCTTTGCATACTTGGCTGAGAATCGGAGTTGGAGGCTGGGGAATCTGATGGCTGCACCTAGGCCACGGGTCCACACCCTCCCTCTGTGGATGGGTGTGTTAGTCAGCTTTCTGTCACTATAACGAGATGTCTGAGATAACTAAATTATAAAGAGGAAAAAGGTTATTTTGTCTCACAGTTTTGGAGTTTCAGACCATGGTTGATCAGCCTCACGGTTTTGGGTTTGTGGTGAGGCATCGTGGTGAGAGCGTGTCACAGAGCAAAACTGCTCACCTCATGGCCAGGAAGCAAAGGAAAAAAAGTGAAGGGGTCAGGGTCCCACTAGCCCCTTACATGACCTAAGCCCCACCTCTCAAATGTTCCACCAGCTCCCAATAGCACCACCCTGGAGACTGAGCCTTACCCCATGGGCCTTCATGCACAGTCAACGTCTGCGTCACAGCAGGTGGGGGAAGGGTCTTCCCTCTCAGGCTTCCACTGTGGAGATGATAACTGCCAAGCACGTACAGGCAGGGGCGCAGAGGAAGAAAGCTCAGATCCTGGTAGAGAATAAATAAAGATAAAACCAGTGTCCTCTGTACTTTTCTACAGTACAGACACCTCCTTTCAAGTAGAACTCATCTCTGCACTATTTTCTCTCCGCTTTTTTTATGAGCAGTCCTGCAGCTCTGGCATTGTATTACAAGGTTAGAGGACAGCTTTTACCTTTCTTTTGTTACTATATTGACCTAGTGTCGTTCGGGGATTTGTTTTTATCTCTCTCCACAAAATCAGCTCTCTTCGTAAAGGCTTCCTCCACTGCTGATTTGCAAGTATATCTGTCTGGTTCCCAGCTCTGCCCCAGCACACACAACACAGCACAGAGAACTCACCTATCTTCCCACTGAACCTAAACCTCCCTGAGGATGGATATGGCCCCTCTTCATGTTATCCTCAGCTCCTCCTTGGGGAAGCTGAACCAGGAGGATTGCCATGAGTTCAAGGCCAGCCTGGGTTACACAGTGAGCTCAAGGCTAGCCTGAATAACATGGAAAGACACTATCTCAAAACAAAACAAAATAAAAACTATCCGAATGAATAAATGTTACTTCTCTCTGTAATTTTTGTTCATTGTTTTACAGCAAACATATGTCCTATATTTTCTGAAACGATCAGTAGTGAAATCTTTTCAATGACGAGCACTCATTGACTGTCTAGATATGATTCATTTTTATACATTTTTATACTTTCTTTATAATACCTTCTTGAATCATAGATGATTCTTTGTCAAACCACATCCCAATTTGGGTTCAGAAAAATGTAATTCATGTAATTATTACAAGATAGCATACACTTTTTGAAACGCTATAAAAAGTCACCTCAGTACAAATTTCTTCTCATGAAGACCAAAAATAAAACCCGCAAATGGATTTTCCCAGGTGTTAAATATCAGTCTCTTGATAGCTTTTCTAATTCTGAGTACAGGTGTATTTTTGAATGGAGATTTTAGTTTATGTTGAGAGTGGGCTTATAATGTTAGGGTTAGCCTAGGCCTTTCTGCTAAGCTCCCTGATGGATGTCCCTCTTATGGGGCTGAAACTCAGTGTCTGTCAAAATTTCTATCTCAGTTACTTTCTTGTCATTGAGACAAAATACCCAACACCCACAGTTTAAAGGAGGAGAAGTTTATTTGGGCTCTTGTTTTCAGTTCATAGTTGGCAGGAAAGAAATCTGCTTACCTTATGGCAGCCAGGAAGCAAAGAGTGATGAGAGGAGAGAGGAAAGGAGGCATATCCTTCCAGGCCATGTCCCCAGTGACCCATCTCTTCTGACCAGACCCCGCCAGCTATAGTGGCCTGTAATCTAATCATTTTTCAAGCATATTGGCTATCTCTAAGAGTTGCTAATGTTTGAAGAGTTCCATCACTGCTGAAAAGTCCAAGTCCAAAGTCTCCTGAGACTCAAGGCGCACAGTTGGCTCCCCTGGCAGCCAGCCCCCTAACCTGCGGGTAAGGGCCCCAGAGAGCAATCATCTCATTAGCACACAGAAGATGCTTATCGCTCTTGAGAGTTCAAGGATTTCAGGAGCCACATGTCCCAGGAAACTGGGACAAAAACCAAACATATATTTCTCAATAATATGGAGAGAGAGAGAGAGAAGCTTGTTTTGAGGAACTGGCTCACATGCACACACGACTATAGAGGCTAAGCAGTTCCCGAGTCTGCAGTTGGTAAGCTAGAGACCCAGGAGAGCTGGGGTATACTGTAGTTCCAGCCTCAGTCCTGGAGTCCTGAGAACCAAGAGAGCTGAGGATTTAAGTTCCAATCTGAAGGCAAAAAGGCTTGAAACCCAGGAAGAACTGATATTTTAGTTCAAGTCCCAAAGTAGAAAAACAAAGCAAAAACAACACCCAAAGCTGTCGAAGGCAGTCAGACAGGAGGGATTCCTCCTTTTTCAGCCTTTTTGTTCTACTGAGGCCTTCAACTGATGGGATGAGGCACACCCCATTAGGAAGGACGATCTGCTTTACTCAGTCTACTGATTCCGACATAAACCTTGTCCAGAAACACTCTCGGGTAAACACGCGGAACAGTGTTTCTCTCCAGCAGCCCACGGTACAGCAGCTGGGACCATGGGAAGGAGTATGGGGCAGTTGGCTGATTGTAGCTGGTCCCCCCTCCCCCATCCTTCTCCGTCCCTTTCCCCCTCCTGCCCAGCTGGCTTTTCTGGCTGGATGACTTAGAACACTGCAGCCCCTATTCACTCACAATACAACTCGGTCCATTTCATTGCAATCATGGTACTTTTCTGGGAATGTCTGACCTTTTATTCTTCAGTCTGCTTGGTAATTTGTCTGTAAAATCAAGCCCGCAATTTCCTCTTACCTTTCTCGTAGAGCTATCTGCCCAAATACGTCACTTATTACCTTGTTTCCAAGATACATTTCATACTCTTCAATCTTGGAAATCTGAGCTCCTGAAAATTTTCTTGCAGCAAGCCCCAGGTGCTCTTGCTGATGTTGTCATTGGATTTATCCCCTGATACACAGTGCATTTAAAGAAAAAGGCTTCCTATTTTAAAGGAGCATAGAACCTCGTTGCGGGGACTTCAGGTGGGGGAATGTAGGTTCTTCTCATTGAAAATCAAAACAGCCAAATGACTATTTTCAACATGTTAAAATAGAAACTACTGTCACTGTTACTATTTCATGCATTATAAAAATGTCTTTTGCCATAAATTATGGTTGTGGCACATTGGTGATGCCCGTGATTTTTTGGGCCGGGTGAGAGGTGCTGGGGATCAAACCTAGACCCTGTGCTTGTTAGGTAAGGATTCTACCATTGAGCTACACCCCTAACTCCTTATTACTTTTTCAATTTTTTGTGAGATAGTGTCTTCCTATGCAGCATAGGCTGCTTGTCTCATTGGGACTATAAGTATGTGTCTCCATGCCTGAATTTTTTGTTTATTTGTTTGTTGTTTGTTTTTGAGATAGGGTCTTGCTGTGTAGTTCAGGCTGATCTTGAACACACTATGTGGCCCAGGCTGACCTTGAACTTGTGGCGCTCCCCCTGCCTCAGCCTCCCGAATGCTGGGATTACAAGTGTAGGCCAACACACTTAGCATTTCTCTGATTTTTTAAGAACTATGTTATGGCCATGCGTTTGTTAAGGTCTGTTATTCCTTTACTTAGAATAATTCAGGGCAGAAAAGACCCTAAGGCTTTTCTGGTAACTTAGGCCTTAGTGTTAAGTGACTTCCCTTAATCCACACAACATGTTATGGACAATACCAGAAATAATAGTCTGAAATTCTTATTGTCACCATATTTCAGGGTCTACAGATGACACACTGATGGCTGGAAGTGCTCAAAAGTCCAGATTTATTTCGTTTTGTTGATCCCAAAAGGGCTAATTTGGCATGAGTTTTTGATGGGGGAGCTGGGCATTGAATACATTTTTTCTAGTAGAACCAAAAGTGTGCTCTGGGTAGTAGACTACATTAAGATCTAACTAGGCCTGGAGGTGTAGCTCAGTGGTAGACTGGTTGCCTAGCACGCTCGAGGCCTGGCACCACATGAAAAAGAAAACGCATGAATGCATGAATGAATGAATAAGAGCTTATAAAGTAATGTTTTCAGATGAGATATCAGTACCCTTGCAGTTCAAAGAATTCCTTATAATTGCACTGAGACTTGAAGCAGGGATGGAGTAAGGTGGGACCTGCTAATTGACTTCAGCCCTGGGCACGTTCTAGCTTTGATGGCATCCAAGTGATTTGCCTCTCTCCTGGTCTTTGGTTGGGCTACCTTTTTCTCTTGTCCCTGCAGGGAGGATGTGCGTCCCCACTTTTGCCTGAACATCTCAGGAGAGAGTTACTTCAGGTCTCAGAAGTCCTCTCTCCGGTCCAGCCACTGCCTCTCTTAGGACAGCATGGGCCTCCCGGTGACATCTGCCCGTGGTTAGACTTTCTTGACCACGGTAGCAATCTAACTGTTGGGTACAAAGCAAAACACAGCTCTGCAAACTGCGCAGCCTAACAGAGGAGACTGTTAGAAATTCTCATGAATCTCTGATTTCTTTTTTGAACTTGAGCTTTTTAAATTTTCTTGTAATATCCTCCCCATCCCCATGCTTCAAAATGTTTTACTTTCAAAGAACATCCAATTCATTTATTTTCCAAAATTATGGAAGGAACTTGCCATACAAGCAATAAAAAATATTTTCTGAAAATGAATAATTCTGATACTGTTTCTAAGGCAACCAGGAGAATAAAATAAAATGATAAAACAGCAGCTGCAAAACTAGTGTAAAATTTTGTGTAAATCTACAAAGAATCATTACCTTTAAAAATCATAAGTTAAAAAAACTGATGTTTGGCATTTGAGAGCTTAATAATTCAGGTCACATTTAAATAAGTACTCTGGGCAATGCCAGTTTGTCAATGGCATTATATAAGTATAAAAATGGAAGGCTATAGAAACCAAACATAATGCCCTTCTTTTTTGAAGCATAAGTCAGCGTTTCTTGAGATAACAGCTAATGTCAGGGTTTATGGGTAAGCCACTTCTTCTTTGAAGGGTCTTAAAGAAGTACCCTTAGAGAGTACTGCCCATTTTTAATGTCCTTCCTTCAGTATTTTAAGAAATAGAACTTATAAATATTATTTTGCTGGAAAGATTCTTTTTTTTTTTTTTTTTTGTGGGTACCGGGGGTCGACCTCAGGACCTCGCGCGCCAGCAGGCGCCCGTGCCGCTGAGCGATATCACTGGCCCTTTTTTCATATGTGGGTTCCGGGAGTCGAACTCGGGCCCTAGCGCTTGCCAGGCAGGCGCTTACGCCGCTGAGCCATCTCACCGGCCCTGCTAGGAAGATTCTTAAAACACAAACACAGAAATTAATTCAATGGAAAATGTAGCAGAGGATCACAAGTAATTTTTGAGGATTACTAAATTATCAGTAGATTACATTATAGTAAGGCAAAAAACAGGGTTGTGGTCCGTTAACAATGAGCACAATTCTTTCTCCCATTTATAGACAGGTTTCCTGCTCAAACTATACATTATCTTTTATATTATGCTACATGTATCTGGTGTATTGGGCAAGCTCTAGAGTACCAGTTTGAAAACAGCTATATTATGTCCTACCCCTGCCTCTTCAAAGGGGTTCTCTTGATGTCTTCTTCCCCGCTCTTGATATGATCCTGGGTGGAACCTATAACTTTTCCAGGCATTCTCAGAAGGGGATAAAACCTACTGGTCACATTCAGGAAACAAGTCCAATTTTATGCAAAGACTCATCCAATTCTTCTCTGTTCCTGTTGGACTTGGCCGCCAATTGGAAGTCCGGGGTAGAGGGGAGATGGTGTGGTTGTCTAATCTATTTTTCACCCTGCTCTTTCTTTCCTCATCTCCTTCCAGCTCACCAGGCAGCACTGGGCTCCTCTGGGACTGTGTGCTGGGGCAGGAAGAAGTCTGGGCCATGAGGGCTCCTGCGTGACAAGCACAGAGCTCCAAATGCTGATTTTCCTCTCTCATGGCCTCTGAATGGCTCTTTTGGAATTTCATCTCTAGTTCCCTTCATGTGGGCGATGTCTCCTCCAGCTGGGGGTCCACTCTCTGCTGTGGTCACCTGAGCTCTCTAGGGAATTCAGGGTTGGGGAGGAATTCCTCTTAAAGTGACCCAGCCCAGATCCCTTCTGCAGAGTCCCTCTCTGATCTGTAGGCAATGTTGGCATCCTGAATGCCCTCCAGAATTTGGAAATGCAAGTCAATGCCACAGCAGCCATGTCCTTTCCTAGGCATGAACCTAATACTGTATATACAATCTGTATAGTCATTTTAAAAAGCAAAGACAGCTCATTGTAGGCATAGACTATCATTTAATTAACCAAATTTCTCTTGTACTTTTAGATGATTTCCATTCTTTTAATATAATAGTGCTATAATGAAAAAAGATGGCCTTGGACAAAGAGAGCATTATCGTGCATGATGAAAATCAGGGGTTTGGTTTCTGTGCAAATTCACTAACTGTAAGAAAGACCTTTGCCTATTGTCAGTTACGGACTGTTACTCCGTGAAAGCTACAGAGGACTGATTTTTCCCTGCCTCAGAGTTCTTTCTGACTAGGCCCACTAACTTTGCAAGTGACATTTAGAATTTTCTCCCATTTACAGACCTAACACAAAATTCCTTTAAACAGTGCCAGGGTGCATTAGATCAAGAGCACAGTTACTGGGTCCATGATAAGAATGTTGTGGATGCCACTAGGTTGTAACAAGGACACAGAAATGACAGTGGACATGCACTTGGTCATGTATGGGACTCTCTTCTACTAGTGTGTTAAAAAGAAGCACCCTGATTTGCTGTGTCTTTTAAAATATGTTAAGATTTGTGTCAAGTTCTTTCAAATACCAGTATTCAATTATGGAGATGTTGGGTCCCAACCAGGCTGATAATAATGACACTACATTTATAAGGTGGCTTTATGTGTTTCAAAGCATTTTACTTTAATTATCCAGTTTGATTCTTACGAAGTCCCTACATGATTGGGGAAGATTATTATCATTCTTTTTTTTTTTTTTTTTGTTGGGTACTGGGGGTCGACCTCAGGACCTTGCTCGCCAGCAGGTGCCTATGCCGCTGAGCGATATCACCGGCCCCTTTTTTCGTATGTGGGTTCTGGGAGTCGAACTCAGGCCCTCGCGCTTGCCAGGCAGGGGCTTACACCGCTGAGCCATCTCACCGGCCCTATTATCATTCTTATTTCATTGATCATGGAATGGAGAATGAAACTTGAGTTGATACTCAGGTATAGTGCTAGGAGGAGGCAGAGCTGGCCCTGGAGACCTGGATTTCTAGGCATTTGGCTGATGTTCCTCAATGCTCCATGTTTTCCCCACCCACAAACTCTCCCACCCTCGTCCTTCCATCTGGCATTACCATCAACCCAATGCTTCAACTGACTCTTTCCTTTTTGCCTACCACCTCTCATGTCCCACGTATATGTCATCATGTCCTCCTCTTTCTACTTTCAAACCGTATCCCAAATCTGTTCTGTTCTCTCCACCCCCACCGTACATATCCCTCACCTGGGGATAGCAACACTTCTCACCTGGGAGATGTCAGTGACTGCCCACCTGGCTCTGGTTTCTGTTCTTGCTTCCCTACACTCTTGTCTTCACACAGCAACCAAATGTATTAGTCCGTTTCCTGTCACTGGGACAAAATACCCGGCATCTGCAATTTATAGGAGGAGAGGTTTAATTTGGCTCATAGCTTTAGAGATTTCAGCCCACAATCAGCTGGCTTCAAGGTAGAAACATCATGGTGGAAGGGTATAGTGGAACAAAGCTGCTTATTTCATGGTGGCCAAGAAGCACAGCACAGGGGAAGAATACCAGCAAGAGATACAGCCTCTAAAGGAGCACCCCAGTGACCCACATGCAGCTGGGCCCCACCTCCTAACCACATACTCAGCTGTGAACATCTGTGGATTGATTCACAGATGAGTGGTGTCCCAGTGATCCAGCATCTCTCCAGGATTTGCTTAATCCAGACAAGCTGACAATCACAATTAAACATCTCACCAAGTGATGTCCCGAAAACACACATGGAACTCTGCTCCATCCCTGCTCAGAACCCTTTAACTGCCCATAAACTCTTCACCCTGGCCTCCCGTACAACAAGCGCCATGGGCCTGGCCTCTGCCCATCTCTGACACTCTCCTCCCATCCCCTACCAGCTCCCATCTGCTCAGTGTGCCCAGCTGTGCTTGGCTTTCTCTGGTACCAGACCCTATCATGTTCACTCCTGTTGATTTTAGGTTTCTCACAAACTGATGCCCAGTCTTCCTCCTGGCCAGCTCCTTCTTGGCATCCAGGCCTTCTGAATACCACTCTCCCTTAAAGAGACCCTGTTACTTTCTTCCACATTGTCCCAGTTTACTTCATCATGGTATCTACTTTGTTTTTTGGTTTAAGGTCTGTCTTGATTCACAAAACAGAAACTTCCTCAAGATTACTCCATTCATAAGTGGCAAAATCAAATCTTGACTTGATAGGCTGTAGCCATTTGATAGGCTGCAGATAGGCTGTAGAGTCCTTGCTTTAGGATGGGGACCTTCTCTATCATGTTCAGTGCTAGCCTCTCAATAAAGGTATGTTGAATGGCAATGATTTTGTGGTTTGTAAGGAAAGCCTGGCAGTGGATCTACATAAGCCCATCCTGGGTGTACCCCCTTACCTGTCTGATCCTAGAACTTTGGTATTATCCAGAAACTGACCTGGCTAACATTCTCTGAGATATTTCAGGGTAATTTTGTCTTTCACAGAGTAATGTTTGAAATTAAAACTCTCATTTATATGAAACCGACATACTCATAACTAACATTTATTTGATGATATATAATTTTTCACATGCGTCTTCTCATTGAACAATGGTGCAAGGAAAGAAATAATTCCAAATCCCTTCTGGAGATTAGGTGAGGCTGAAGTAGTAATTGTTATCTCAGCAGGTTAATATAATAGTTTTTCAGTTGCAGCTAAACTAGAGTAGAACAGCCACATGCTATGACTTTGCTTGTGCCAGTAAAGTCACCAGGGAACATTTATCTGTATTAGTGAGACTAATTTTGAGTTGATAGAGTCAGATCTTACTGAGAATGTCCAGTTATGAATTTAAAAATTAAAAAAATGACAATGGCAGGGCCAGGCAGATCCACATTAATCAATAGTGTATTTAAAATAAAACACTGGGGATGTAGGGAACTGATCTTAATCCCATCACCTCTGGAAAAAAAAAATCCTGCCTTTCTTTCCCTATTGTTTTCACAGAGCACGCCCTTCTCACACTGCCATCAAGCCACCTTGCAGCATTTCCCTATTCTTCTTAAGCCTGCCCTTTTCCAGGTAGCCTATTCTAAACATTTTTAGGTACATCCCTACCCTCAAAACTTACTTTTCCTGTGTCCACTTACTTCATGGATTCATTATGTAGCTAGGTCTGATAATGGTCATGTCCTGTACTTACATCAAAGTCACATCTTCCTTGAACAACTTTAGTCCATTGGGCTCGCATTTTTCCATTACTGTCACAGTCTTGTCACTGGGTCACAGCAGCATGATGCTGTTCTAGTTCCACAGTCAACGGCTTTGATGGCAAGCTACCATGGTTCAGATATCTGCTTTGCGCTTACTAGAGGTATAAACTTTGGCAAGTACTTAATTTTTATGTGCAACTATGTCTTCTTCTATAAAATGGGGAAATACAGTACCTGTCTCATAGGGTTTTATGCAGGTTATATTATTGCATGTGAGGCACTCAGAACACTGCTTGGTACAATATAAGTGTTATATATTTTTATAATAATTGCTGAAAATTGTGACTGTATTTAAACTCATCATGGTTCTTGTACTCAATAATTATCACATAATTTGTACCCAATAAACCCGTGTTGGATCCAGTCTCACTGGTTTTCTTCACTGGTCTCAAAGGCTTAAGTTATTATTCAATTGAAATAATGCTTCACCACAAACTACTTAACAGACACTTAAAATAAATTCATGAAACATTAATAATTTTTGCAATAAAAAAGTACAGCATGTGAAATGAAAATTTTTTTTTCTGATGAGAGAGATTGATTGCAATCTTTTAACAAAATGGCTCAGTCAAGTTGGGTAAAGTTGTTAAATCAGTATCTAAGTATCTTGAAGGTCATCAGGAATGCTGGCAAGGTTTTGTGATTCTCAGCTAGTTCGGGATGTTCTGATCAAAGATGAACCCAGAAATCATGGGAAATTAATTTGTATCCTGTATAGTAGCCCAGCTCAGTTAAACCTAGCTGATACCAGTTGAAAGGTAGATTATCTACAGATATGAGAGTGTGAAACTAAGTTTTTATTGTTTTATGCTTGGAGATCTTGAGACTATTTCTTTTGCTGAACTATCACAGAAAAAACCTTTCTAATATGGAAATTGGTAGTGGAAAACCTTAAATATGTAGCAGAGCCTTTGGGATCAGGGAGATTGTAGCAAAAAAACAATGACAGAGGTTGGGAAAATAGGTGATAGCAAACATTTGATGCAAATTTTACCTATAAAAATCAGAAGAAAAAATGTATTTAGCAAATCAATGAAGGGGGAAAGGATGTTTTGGGGCAGAATACTGACAGTGTGAGTTGGTTGCTACAAATTGTAATTAAATACTAAAAGGGAAAAAAATGAGTTCAGAAAAGAGCTAGTTCATTTGAAAGAAGAATAGAGGGAAAATACAAAGAGGCCAGAAATTTTGGAAGTTTTCAGGGCTGAACAATTGAACTTTTTTTTATCTTCAACTGTTAAAAGAGAAAACTGAAAAGTTGTTTGAGTCCAAGGACCTATTAAGACTCAATTTCCAGGAAAAGACCAAATTAAGCTTTTAAAAAAAAAATCATTGGAAAGATGAAAGAAGTACTTATTAGCATATTTCCCCCTATGGGATAAAGTAGACTCACAAGAGCCTTATCTATCAAAGTAACTCTTCATTAGCATATTGGATGTCTTCAAGTAAGTTGTATGATTTCTGTTCCATACAATTGTCTAGAATCAAATACAAATCCATCAAAGTTCTTAAGTGAGCTATCTCGCCCAAAGCATCCTGCTTTAAAAGAGGTGTGAACTTTGAAGACATAAAAAGATTTTTGGGTCACCAGCTTTCTACAGGCAGCAAGCAAGGTGAGAAAGCTGTCCAGATGGTGATAAAATAAGGTGACCAGCTCATCCAAGTTTGAATGAGACTTTCCTGATCTTAGTACTGAAATTCTTCAATTCAGAAAACCCTCAGACCTGGTTACCATGCAAGAGGGCATGCTGTCTTTGTAGGAACTTCCAGAGGGCAGAGTTAAGAGTCATGGGGAACAATGGACTTGGAACTCATTCTCAGGGAGCAGAACCAATACTTTAGTAAGGAACACTTCCTGTCCCCTAGGGTAGTGGGTCCTGATGAGATCTCAGAGCCCCTAACTGCTCACATCCTTCTTGATCCACCTTGTTTAAGAGCAATAGTTTTACATGTCCCCCATTAGTGTGCCAGAAAAAGTTTGGGTCCCATCTGGAATTTCCCCAAAGATCTCTTATGAACTAAATGAAAGGCTGAGAAACATGCAAATGGGGTTTATTTTGATGGCACGTATTTCCCAAAGGTCTCAGTTTTCCCAGTGCAGCAATAGGGAAATTTGTCAGGTACCTCTCAAAATGACTACCTGGAGCTGAAGACCTAATTCTTCTTTGCTCCTTTAACTTTTATGACTCACAAAAGATTGCATTAGATTATGCTATTTGGGAGCAATTCGGTATGAGTCATCTCTTCTTGGTGTTTGCACCAGCCCATTCAGAGGAGTTTGATTTGTCTTGTGTCCAGTCTGTACAGCTTTTCTCTCCCTGGTTCACAGGTGTATTTGATTTAACCTGACATGGTTAGGGTGGTAGTTAGCTAACTCTGCCTCCTGAAGATGCAGAGAGCAATTGAAGCAGAAAAAATTATTCAGGATATATTCTTTAAAAGGAAACAATGAGATAGATCTGTTGCAAATGGGAAGAGGTCCAGGAAACCAAGGGGGAGGGTAAGGGGAAGTAAAAAGATCTAAGATGTGTCAGGTACATGTACCTAATACCCACAATGAATATGAACATTATATGTCATAAATGTGAACTAAAAATAATGACAATAAGAATAAAAATGGGGAAAGAGAATTTAGAGACAGAGAAAGGAAGGTGGGTGGAACTGGGAAGAGGATTAAAAAAGAACCAAGCTGTGCTATGTACCTGCACCTACTCCTGAAGATGAATGTAAACTTCATGTACTGCAAATATGTACTAATAAAATTTTTTTTAAAAAGGCGATTGTGTTCATAGTATGTACTAGAGATACTTCCGAGTCACTCAGTAGAGTCCTAAAGGAATAGTGATATGGATGTTAGACACATCCTGGTAAGACCAAAGAAAGTATGTAAAGAGAAGCTAAAAGGGTCTTTTAGCTGGTCATTTTCCTCACATGGGTAAAACTAACCAAGACGTGGTATAGACAATACTACGTGGTCAACGAATTTCATTTCCATTTCTTCTTCCTGGGCACAAATTAATACACATTTCCCAGTTTCCTTTACAGTTAGATTGGGGCAATAGCTATAAAAAACCCCTGCATTGGCTATAAAAACCTCCATATTCTGTCTCCCTCTACCACAGCTACCTTACACGGCGGCTACCGGCCACCTTTAAAGTGGCAGGAGCTGGGCCGGTGAGATGGTTCAGTGGCGTAAGCGCCTGCCCGGCAAGCGCGAGGGCCCGAGTTCGACTCCCGGAACCCACATACGAAAAAAGAACCAGTGATATTGCTCAGCGGCACAGGCGCCTGCTGGTGCGCAAGGTCCTGAGGTTGACCCCCGGTACCCACAAAAAAAAAAAAAAAAAAGAGTGGCAGGAGCACACAATGAGAGGGACTGGAGTTCCTGAGTTACTTTCTGGAAGAGAGCCTCCAAGAAAAGCTTCCTGAACGGCACCGGACTGTATAAACCTGTATACAAGACAGGATTGGAATACACAGTGAATGTTTAACATTTTTAAAATGTATTATGGGAAAAGACATATTGACATTAAGCCCCCTCAAAATACTTCCCTTGCTTTGAACACACTTATCCCATCATTCTTGTGACTTTTTTGAAGCAGCTCTTTTGTGAGTGTCTTTACAAGAGGTGAATGCTGCTGCCAGGTGCCATCCAACGAAAAGGCAAGCTTGTAACAACATTTCAGTGTGTCCTCATCCATCTTATTAGCCAGATCTGGCACTATGTGACTTCTGGCTCTACCTCAAAGTCAAAATGACCATGAAAGGTAAACATGTTGAATCAATTCAGGACACTGAGGCAGCCATATGAGCACAACTAAAGACACTCATGAAAGAGGACTTCTAGAATTGCTTCCGGAAGTAGCAAGAATGAAGGGATAAGTGTATATGAAATGAGGGGGGTATTTCGAGGGGGTTTAGTGGCAATGTATCTTTTACCATAATAAATCTTTAAAATTTAGCCATTCACTGTATTTTTGGATCATACTTCATATACAAACCTGTATATATAGCCTGTGTATTATTAAGCTGTGGAGATTTGGGGTTGTTACAGGAACCAGTATACCCTGACTGGTATAAAAGGTGAAGGAAATGAAGGAATACACCATACAGTTTTTCCTCTTACCTCATATTCAGCAACTATTTCAAAATGACCTCATTCACTGGTGTCAGGATTCGCCAAGTTATGCTTTATTGATTGACCTTACCGCTCATGGCTTGAAGTCAGTGGGTAGAGGGAGGGAGGAGGTATTAGGTTGAAGTTCACGTCACAGAATATCATTTTCAGAGAATGGACCAGAATTGAGGAGCAGAGGTCAAGGATACAAAAACGATTACATATAAGAATCTACTAAGGCCGGTGAGATAGCTCAACAGCATAAGCGCCTGCCTGGCAAGAGTGAGGTCCTGAGTTTGACTCCCAGTACCCACATACGAAAAAAGGGCTGGTGATATTGTTCAGCGGCACGGGTGCCTGCTGGAGCGCGAGGTCCTGAGTTCAACCCTTGGTACCCACAAAAAAAAAAAAAAAAAAAAAAAGAATCTAATAAGACCAACAACAATAACTCAGGTCTTTCACTCATCCAGGCTGAAGACAACTACAGTAGATCACTCCATTCATGGTTTGCCTTCCATGGAGTCAGTTACTTGTGGTCAACCACAAGGAAGAAAAAGATTGAAGTACAGTATGATAAGATGGAGGGAGAGAGAGAGAGAGATTTCATATTCACATACATTTTATTACAGTATATTATAAATCTTCCATTTTATTACTGTTGTTCCCTTATTATATTTAATTTATAAATTAAACTTTGTCATAGGCATGAATATATAGTAAAAAAGACAGAGCACAGATAGGATTCAGTGCTGTCTGTGATTTCAGGCATCCACTGGGGTCCAGGAACACTTCCCCACAGATAAGGGGGCCTCTTTGTTCACATCCATTTCCCAGGGGATCTCTCTCTGCATTCCTGTTCTTGGCTGATTCCCAGAGGGCCTGCTCAGAGAGGAAGATGCATTTCTTTCTCTCGCTGGAAATACATGTTAAACATGGGAAAGTTAATAGCAGCCCTACGAGTATGCTGGGAGATTAAACGAGCTCAGAAGTCTTGCTGAGGCAAAGATTTTAAGTGCGTCTTAAAGCCTTATTAAGGTCCTTAGCAAGGAATGAAAATGACCCCATTCCCAAAAGCATTGACTTGCAAGTGTGTCTTTGTTGCTTAAATTACGACTACAACTTTCCAAGCTGGGTTTTATTAATGAGCTCTAAATGGAAGTGTTTATCTCAGGAGGAAGTAGTGTTTCTTCCTCTGGTTTCTGGTGCCACACTAAACATACTAATTGATATGAAGCTGATTTTTAGGAGACAGGAAAGCCCCAAGGCCTTTGTCACACTGACAACTGTGGCTAGCGTCATTACGGGGCCTGTCAAATTGGGGCTGGAAGCAGGCTACTCTCATTTCATGGCCTCCCCCGGAGCGTAAGGGTTAGCTGCTTTCCCAGTCACCCGGCTCCTGGGAAAAAACTTCCCTCTTTTACAAGAACTTATTACCTGCATGGGGACCTCGCAGGGCTCTGGGAAGCCTCTCACTCCTTTCTGTTTTATTATGAAAAATTTCATCTCACACTGCCTCCAATTTCATCAGTTAGACCAGAGTCATTTGGATGAAGAGGATAAAACAATTGCTTCTTAAAAATGGAGTAAATTGTAACAGATGGAAGATAAAAGGTATATCCCCAAAGCAGAATGAGAATGCACAAATCAGAGAAAATACCAAAAAGAATAACGGAAATCCAAGAGAAAAAAAAAGAAAGAAAAGAAAATGAAAATATGAAATATCAATGGCCACTGAATATCTTATACTAAACAAATTAACTTTACTGCAGGTAAAGGAAAATAAATGAGATATAAATGCCACAAAAAGGAATAGCCCCTTACCTCCACTCAGATTAAGCAATATTTTACTTTTTATGTTAACATCTAGTTAACATACAGACGGTATGAGAAAGTAGGCATTTTTCAAATGTTGCTAGCTACAGAGCAAATTGAAGGACTATTTGGAGATAGTTATCCAAAGTCTTAGAAATGTGAGTACCTAGTATCACTCCTGCCATCTTATTCTAAGGAAATAAATATGAATGTATATGAAGATTTATCTAAAGGATACTTATTGCAGGATTATTTGAAATAATAGAATCAAAAAACAATCAAAATCCAAAAATAAGAAACTGGCAAAATAAATCATGGAGACTTTATAATCTCAAATACAACGTAGCCATTACAAATGATGTTCTACAATACTAATGACAAGAGAAGATGTTTCTGACATACACTTAAGTGAAAATCACAATTAAAAAACAGTGTTAACCCAATTTTGAAAAATAAAAAGAAAATCAATATATCAATTTATACGAAAAACAGATTGAAAGGAGACACATCAGAAGTTTGATGGTTATTACTATGGTGCTGGGTTTTTTGTGTGTGTGAAGTGATTTCTAGATTTTTTGATGTTTTTACTGGGGAACATATGTTTCTTTTTTATTTTTTGTGGGTACCAGGGGGTCGACCTCAGGACCTCACGCGCCAACAGGCACCCATGCCGCTGAGCGATATCACTGGCCCCTTTTTCATATGTGGGATCCGGGAGTCGAACTCGGGCCCTCGCGCTTGCCAGGCAGGCGCTTACGCCGCTGAGCCATCTCACCGGCCCGGAACATATGTTTCTTTAATAAGAGAAAATACATATACACACATACATGTTGGGCATTGGCTATCTCCGGGAAGGTTCAGGTGCCCACATAGCCACCTCCACTAGCTTCCTGGCTTGCTTTTTGTTAACTTCTAATTGAGAACGGTTGGAGAATCTAGAAATATAGGGAGGAAAATAGAAGAAATCATTTTATAACCTAAAGCATTTGGGAGGGAGCAGGCAGGAGGGCTTTCATAAGCTCCGAAGAACACCGTGAGTACAGGCGACAAGAGGGAGAAATCCTCACAGGAGACAGAGAATTGTAGAAAACATCATGGGAATCAGCAATGACAATTTTGCATGAGAAACGCAAAGATACAGTGCTCAGCTCCCCGAGCCCAGGTTTAAAAGCCTCAGTTTTCTTCCAGTGTTCACTTGGGAAGTGCAGGTGATGTTTTAGTTGTCTTTTAAAAAGGTATTGATGAAGGATAGGTGTTGCCTTGGGTTACAATTAAACAGTGCAATGTGTAGATGTGCCATTTTCCTTCCCTCGCATCTTAATTTTCCTAAAAGATTTATTAAGAATTGGAGGTAAGAGGAAGAGGGACAGTAAACTATTTTAGTTCAAGCCAAAATGGAACCAATGGCGAAGGTGATTCTGGTCTCTGCTTAGCTGACTGAGTTGCCAGGAAGTGTTATACCTACATCCACAAGGCCCTCTTTAGCCCTGGGGTGATTTGCTTTCTCAGATCTCAACTTTTCAATCCTCCAAGTTCATTGTATATGAAGATCATGTATGAAGTAAGTACCAGGGTGTGGATGACATATATTTCTGGTATTATATACAAGAAAGCAATCACATCAACAAGCAAGCAATCACATCCTTTACTCACTGGGAAAATACCTTTCACTGTCATCAAGTAGCAAAGGGAGCATTAGTGATATGGACAAACTGGAGAGGTCAACTGGGATGGAGACAGGGTGCAAACTGTGCCTTAGATGATACAATGGCAGGGACTGGAGCTACTTGGCCTGGAAAGAATCAGTTTTAGAGAGCACATGCTGAATTAGGCGATGTTGGGAGGAAGAGATCCATAACAGATTGGTCTTAAAGAGCAGCAACTAGGACCAGAGGTTACTAGGATGTCAGTTATGTTTCAGAGTAAGAACCTTCTGATAAATTCAAGTGACCAACACTGGGATCAGGCTGATTTCTGAGCATGGGTAAAAAGTAGCATTGCTCTTTTGATTCCTCTGTGCTGACGACCCTTCTGGGAGACGGACTCAGAGATGAGCTGCCCGCGGTGATTAAGGAGTGTTCCTGGGATCGGTAATTACAGAAGGGAAGCGAGCAGGATTGAGCAATGGGAGATGAACAGGGCTGTGTCTTGGGAAAGCCTCATCTGATCCGAGAGTTCTACAGAGGAGATGCCCTTTCAGAGCCATCCTGACTGCCAGAGAAAGGGCCCCATGACTGTGCCTCCGCTTCAGCCAGTGGGCCTGGCTGCCCCAGGAAGGCAGCACGGCCTTGGCTGAGGAGGCTCCTCCTGCTGACAACTGTTTGATGGCTATGGCCCCAGCCCTTGAAGCCTTCATCTTCAAATGGGGTCTGGGTGGCTCATTACAGCATTCATCATGCCTTGGGATAGGGAAAGAGATTTAAGTAAGACATTAAAATCCATCAATACAAAAGAAATCTCCATTTGTCTATGTTGAAAAATAAGAACTTCTATTTTTCAAAAGATGTCATAAAGAAGACTTACAATTCGGAAGAAGATTTTAACACACCAAACTGGGAAAGGGTTAATAACAATATATAAAGAGCTTCTGCGTATCATTAAAGGACAAGCAATTCAGTAAGAAAAAATATGTGTACCAGTAAACTCATGAAAAGATGTTTAATTCCATCACTGATAGGAGAGGTAAAAGTCAAGTCCACTATAAGTTATAACTTTATGCACATCTGGTTGGCAAAAGCTAAAAACTGATGGTAAAAGTGTTAGAAGACAAGTCTTATTCATTGCTGGTAAAAGTGCCAATTAATAGAAGCACTTTGGAAAGTATTACCTTGAAAAGTCAAACAGTTACATATTGTATAATTCAGCAATTCTGCTAATAAGTATGCTCTTACACATGTACAAGAATATACATAGAGTCACTATTTGTAATAGCAAAGTTCTGGAAATAGCCCAAATTCCCACTGACAGAAGAATAAAGTGAGATGTGTATACATAAGGGAATATTATATAACATAAAAATGAACCACATGCAGCAATGTGGGTAAATCTGAGCAGTTTATTTTTCAGTAAAAAGGTAAACCTAATAATATTAGAGTTAAATATTAATTATATGTTTTCTAAAATTAAAATAAGCAATATATTATGGGAATAAGTATATGTATGACAAAACTAGAGGTATATGAAAGTGAGAGATTGATGAACAATACAGTGGTTGCTTGGGTGGAGGAAAGCTAGGAGATGGGAAGAATTATAAGCTTATATATAATGTACATCAAGTTAATGTTAATATTTTAGTTTTTTGTTAGGTCATAGGTTCATGAATAAATAAATTTTAAAAATTTAAGAGTGAACCATGCTTAAACAAATGATAATAGTGTGCCATGAAGTAAGGATTGTTGTTAATTTTGTTCTGTGCACCTGAGGTACAAAAAGAGACATGAAGCAGACGAGAGGGACAACCTCTAATCTGCTTAGGGGTAGTTCAAGTGGAGGCCACAGATTCCATCTTTCCAGGAGCGTGGTGCTAATGATTTCCTTTTAAAACCACACAGAAATGTAAGGGTAATATATTAATCACTTTCTCATCTCTGAGACAAAATACATACCTGACACCCACAACTTAAAGGAGGAGAGATTTATTCCGGCTAATAATTTTAGTGGGTTCAGTCCATGGTGTGCTGGCTCCATGGCAGAACCATGTGGTAGAGGAGAGCTGCCCCTGTCATGGTGACCAGAAAGTGGAGAGAGAAGGGAGGAGCTAGGGATGAGAATACAACCTTCCAAGTCACTCTTCCAGTGACCCACCCCTTCTGACCAAGCCCTACATCTGAAATGAGGCTTTTGGGGGACATTCAGATCTAAACTATAACACTAAGGGACCAATGTATGTTCTTTATAGGTATCTGTTACCCCACATGGAGACTCCAGGACCCCAAAGACAACTTGGTTCTCAGTTCCTCTCTTACAGTGCATATCCATCCATTCTTCAAATGAGTCTCTTGCCCTACAATACATGAGGTGTCCAAATGAAACTGTAGCCATCTTTCAGGTGGAGACATTTCGTTGTGTTTTATTTCCAGTGACTCATGAGAACAAAAGGAAGGGCTTCTGGAGTTTGTTGTTTGTTTGTTTGATTTTTTTTTTTTTTTTTTTTTTTTTTTTGGGTACCGGGGGGTCGACCTCAGGACCTCGCGCGCCAGCAGACGCCCGTGCCGCTGAGTGATATCACCGGCCCCTTTTTCGTATGTGGGATCCGGGAGTCGAACTCGGGCCCTCGCGCTTGCAAGGCAGGCGCTTATGCCGCTGAGCCATCTCACCGGCCCTGTTTGTTTGATTTTGTACTGAGGACTGAACCCAGGTCCTAGACCTTCTATTTTATTTTTTTGAGACAGGGTCTTGCTAAGTTACCCAGGCTGACCTTGAACTTGGGTTCCTCCTGCCTCAGCCTCCTAAGCAGCTGGGATTACAGGCATGAATCATCACATCTAGCTTGGATTTGTACCAGAGGAGAGTGTGCTCTGCTGCCAGGTGTTTAATTCTAGGCGACAGATCCACCATGCTATGATTAGAGGTCCTCAGGCAGTTTAAATGCCTTGAAAATGGAATTGGAGCATGAGGAGGTGGGAAGTTTTCCAACACTAGAGACTGGAAATATTCAAACAGAACCAAGGGAAAATTTTGGAGGATGTTACTGTGCAAATTTGGACTAGATGAACTTGAAGTCCTCTTCTAACTCAGAATATGAGTCTACATTTAATCCTCTTGCACAGGGCAATCAGAACAGAGCCCTGTTTATTAGATACATGGCATTTTAAATTCTATCCATTACTCTCACTGGCAATTTTGTCATAAGTTAATAGCCTGCCCCATTAACTTAGGTTATAA
Organism: Erethizon dorsatum; assembly: GCA_028451465.1. Classification (NCBI taxonomy): domain Eukaryota; kingdom Metazoa; phylum Chordata; class Mammalia; order Rodentia; family Erethizontidae; genus Erethizon; species Erethizon dorsatum. Next base: position 16,750,230 of record CM051825.1, read on the forward strand.
CACTAATTAGGTCCCCAGCATATGGGTATTTATGAGTTTTGAAAATAGAGGCCAAGAAGTCACAAGGCCAAAAACATTTTATTATCTTGCCACCTTCCCTACAACAGATTCCTACCTCCATAGAGATAAAGATGAAATAAGAAATGTGGGTGGCATCCTTTGTGTATGTGTATATTTGTTAAGATACCAAGTACCTTTAACAGATCTTGATGGCCAGAGAACAATTCGCTTGTGTTCTTTGTTTCTCACAGGTTTTATCTGGCACCTTGTTCAGATTCCAGGCTCCTCTGGATGACCTTGTGATTTGACTGAATGATCAGGGAACATTACTCATTAAAAATAAATGTACGAAGAGCTTTGGAGATTGAAGTTTCATGTTTTATTTGTTGAAATGAAAGAGGTCATGTCAGCTAATCATCCTCAACATACATGGATGCAATCCCAGGCCTCTGAATGCAGCGTATAAGGAAGAGATTATAAAACTAACTTGTTAGCAAGGCCTGAGGGAGTTTTCTTGGATGTTTTGGGGAAAGTTGTGTTCTACCAAATACAGTCTGACAACCCCACGGGACCCACTTTCTTCTTAGCCCATTTAGGATGAGTCCTATAGGATACCTGGCATTAAAATATTTTGCTCTAGGAGCCAGGAGAATTCCACTGCTTTCATGTAAGATTTCTGTTTGCTCGGCAAAAGTGGGAAATGATTCTTTCTAGGGAATATTGTAACTTCCCATTGTCCCCTTTAGTATACTTTTCTCCTACAACATGGAATTAAGTATGGGAGGGAAAGTATGAGGTTTTCAATCAAAAACAGAGGAGAAGCTGGACTTCAGACTAGCTCTATTACTAGTTTTGTGACACTGATAAAGAATTTTACAAATTTGGAGTTTATTCATTTTTACAATTGAAAGAATAACTATATTTCATAGGGTTGTTGTGAGAATTAAATAAAATCAATTATCTGTTTAGAATTTGCTTTGGTTTAGAAAGTATTCTAAGCAGCTGATAGGAACCAGGCATGATGGCACATGCCTGTAATTCTAGCACTCAGGAGGCTGAGGCAGGAGGATCACCAAAAGTTTGAGGCCAGTCTGGGATACATAGCAAGTTCAAGGCCAGCCTGTACTACACAGTAAGACCTTGCCTGTATCAAAAATAAAAGCCAATAAACAAGGTCTATTAAAGACATGCACACATGTCCTTATATACACATACATGTTACTTGCATATGACATACACACAGAATATGTGAATGTAGCACAAGTTTAAAATTCACATAAAACATGAAATGAAAACAAAGGAACATGCAGTGAAGTCAGAAATAAAAATATGAGTGGCATACAAATTCGACTGTAATAGTTATAGCAGAGAGCAAAAATAAAAACAATAAAAGGAAAAGAAAAGACAAAGGAAACCTAGTCTATACAACATTTTACATTGCCCCAAATATTAAAAAAGCCAGTTGTTCAAGAGAATTAGCAAATGTCATTGGTTTTAAAGACCAGGCAGAAAATTCTTTCATATTAAGAAGACAGTGTATGAAGTAATGGGCAGGCTTTGACAATGACTTTAAAAATAAATGTACAAAGAGTTTTGGATATTAATTAATAATGAACTCCGTAGGACTGCTTATTATTTTAGGACATTATACAAAAGTAAAATGCAACTGAAAAAGAAACAAAACCATGTAACCGTTTAACCACACTTAAACGTGTTTCTAGGTCCTGATACCCCGTGCTGCGCATCTAGCCAAGTACACGGACTGTGCGTGCTTCAAGCAACCCTCATGTACTAGATGGGAGAAGTTAGCCAGAGCCTATGAACCACAAAGTGCTGTAGAGCTATGCACAGCAATGCCTCTGGTGCCTCTAACACTCTCCAGAAACCTCACTTAGGCCCACGTTTGCGGATGTGTCATGATTATGAAGCAACTTGGTAGACTTACTCCTGACAAATGAGTTCGTAAAGATTCAAAGGGTTATTCTTCTTAGGAATATCTGCATTTTGATAAGCAACTCTTGAAAATCCCAAACCATGCAAGGACGAAAGGGATGAACTTTAATTGGAATCCTTTGCTTACAGTGACAAGCAGAAGGTATATTCATCAGCATTTTGTCGTCTACACAAGTGGCTTTCAATACTGCTCTCTATAAAACTATAACTCTAAGGTGAGATGAAAAGTCTAAATCTAATAAACTTTTTCTTTTAATTTTCAAATTTTGAGAAAAGGTATCCTTTTATAAGACAGACACTTTCACGGACTCTGTGTCTCCCAAGACAACTTTTGCTAACAGAATGTGGTTATTCAAGTGTCCTGAATGATTCCAGGGTGGTTTTGTCCCAAAAAGATCTTACTCTATTCCCAATAGCAACAGATCTATCATTCGCAAGACCTGATGGGAACAAGCTATTTTCAGATTGATTTTCCCTTCTGTAAAAACTCTCACCATTCATTTTACTAAAAAGTTTCTTCTAATTAAAGCTCATTATTTAAAAATACAGCTTCAATCTTTATGCCATTAGGTAAGAAAATGCTCTGAAAATCAAACTGCTTTCAGTGTTACAAAAGAAAATAATTCTTCCAACTCTCTGGCAAGAGATTGCTACCTAGAAAGCTGGTCAATATCTTCTGTGTTTCAATCTATGAATGTACAATAGTTAGCAGTAGAGGCTGTAGAATGAACTAGTTTTATGGAAGGGACACAATAAACAAGATGACGGAGTCACCTATTCTCTTTTAACCTCTGTGCTCACAGGGTCTTCAGATGAAGGAGAAGACAGTTACTCACCGGCCACTTTCAAACACCTTTTTATTAAAAGAAAACATTAATTGCTTAGTTATTTTAGACTGGAAGAACTTATGTGTTCAGCTAATGTTCATGAATATCAAAAATAGCAAAAACCATACCAAAAGCCAGCTTTTTATATCCTTGAGGTAAACGAGAGTTTTTTTAGGGGCTGAAATATTGTCTTGGTTAAGAAGGGGTACTGGTGGGGCCGGTGAGATGGCTCAGCGGCGTAAGCCCCTGCCTGGCAAGTGCGAGGGCTCGAGTTCGACTCCCGGAACCCACATACGAAAAAGGGGCCGGTGATATCGCTCAGTGGCACGGGCGCCTGCTGGCGCGCGAGGTCCTGAGGTCGACCCCTGGTACCCACAAAAAAAAAAAAAAGAAGGGGTACTAGGCTGGGGATGTAGCTCAGTGGTAGAGCACTTGCCTAGCATGTGCTAAGTCCTTGATTTGATTCCCAGCACCATAAAATAAGATATAATAAAATAAGATAAAATAACAATGTTATTTTTAGCCAATATTCTTGTCCATTAATCTGGAAAAATCATTATTCAGAGAGAGTGTGTGGATGTGGCTGAATGAGAGTTTGCAAAACTATGAAGTAGACTATTCATTGATTTGCCACCCACTTTCTAACTACTTCCTTTGGTGACTACGTCACCGGAAAGGAAGAGTGCGGCTTCAGGTGGGTATCACATTAATGGTCCTTTAAGGCTGCTGAATGTTCAAGGTGCTCCAGAATGGACAGAGGGAATATCAGCTGGGGTCCAATCAGGAGAGAGAGAGCACACAGCAATTTAAAGAGAGGAAGTTTAATATCAGGAATTACTGAGTTATCACAGGATACTACCTGTAAAGATGCAAAAAAAAAAAAACCCTAAGGGATATGATAGATCTAAGGGCAATTATCCAAGGAAGGATATAAAATGGAGGGTGTTCCTCACCCCAAGTTCTGGGTTCAGACCTGGTTGGAGAAGATGTGGCTGCAGCCCTTGGAAGCAGAGGATTTCTAGCTCCATCAGAGGTGCTGAGCAAGCAGGAAACAGCCCCTGAGATGCAGGTGAGTGGAGGAGTGAGCAGATACGCAGAGGAAGTTGGGGCTCCAGGGTGGGCACAAGGCCTGGATCACTTGGTGTCCACAATGAGGGGGTCATAAAAGGTGGTCACCCTGCCCAGGTGGGACTGCAGAGTTACTGCAGATGTGCAGCTGGGGCAGAACACCACCAGGTATTCCTGCACACCTGCCCCATGGAGGGATCATGTAGTAGGAATGAGAAAAGTAAAAGGCAGCAACCAGAACCAGGAGGAGAAGTTTCCTTCCTCCTGCAGCACCTCCGCAGTGGCCTCTGTTGACAAAGCTATTGTCACAGTCACTGTGAAGAAGCAGAGCCTTTGGAGTCCTGTCCATTACGGCACAGCAGGTACTGAAGGGTGACTTCGAAGCTGAAAAGGGATGCACTGGTAACCGGCTCATTTATGGGAATACAGAGCATCTTCTCAATGCAGTGAGAAGTAGGCACCCACTTTGTATATCAGATCTGAGTGGCCTTGTACTGGAACACAAATGCTGAGGTTTGTAGAACTCTGGTTTCTGTGGATGGTGGGATAGACAGTAATGATGCTTTGCCTGGGCAAAATTGTACAGCCAATCTACACAACTATGCTCACTGCAAACCATTTTGTTCTTCAGAGCATAAACGAGGAGGATTTGTCATGTATTTTGTCAATGCTATAGAATCGATCAAGTCAGCCAAGTCAGGTTGGTTTCTAGGGGTCAAGCAGAAGGAAGAATGGGTTGATATTCAGTTTTCAGATAGCTGATGGAGAACTGATCGGACAGCTAACCTTTAGCGGCAGTTACAAAGGCCCTTGCATTTTAGGAAGGCTGTAAGGGACATGGAGGGGCCAGTGAGACAGCTCTGACAATTGGTGCTAACGAGGTCTGAGAATAAGAGACTGTAGCTCGTATGGGCCCCTCTTGTCTTCCTATTACCATGGGAACGTGAGACAACCCCACATGCAGCCCATTTTATAGACTTCCTTTGACATTTGCTGTGGCTGCTTTTATCAGGATGGCAATGTTATAAGACGGGGCGTGGACAGGGCTAGGGCCTCAGATCTGGGTCCTCACAGTCCCAGGGCTTGCTGGACCCCTTGTTCGTGTGTATGGAGGCTTGGGCCCTGTCTCTGGTGGCTGTCTGTGCTCCAGGTGCACTTAGAGCTGCAAGTTTCTGTGCCATCAAGCTGTGTTCTAAATTTGGAACGCATTTTAAAATTAAAATAAATAGATAAAAGCCGCTGCGAGGGATAATAATAAGAACGTGTGAGAAATCACAGTTGCTTAGGCAGCTGGGTGGCTGCCTTGGTTGGGAGCAGAAAAACAGCCAAAGATATCATTCATTGATCATGATAGGCCACAATTAATTTGTCAGAAAACGGCACATCTCATGAGTGTGGATCTTCTCAATTTTGTAGACAGTAAAATTCATACCAAAAAATGTTAAAATATGATCGGTCCTGTGATGGTTTCTATCCAGGTGTTCCCCTAAAGCCTCATGCAGCCATGGTGGTACCTTTGGAAGGTGATTAGAGTATGGGGATTTGTAGCTGATTTGCTGTTAGGAAGCAGGGCCTGGTTGGAAAAGGCAGGTCACTGTAGGTGTGACCTAGAAGGGATTTGTTTGTTTGTTTGTTTGTTTTTTGTCTTCATTGAGACAGAGTCTCACTATGTAGTTCAGGCTGGCCTTGAACTTGTGGCCATCCTCCTGTCTCAGCCTCTCAAGTGCTGGGATTACAGGTATGAGCCACCACACCCATCGCCCCGAAAGGTTATATCTCTCTCTGGCTCCTCCTTTAACCTCTGCTTCTCCCAGGCCATAACAGGACGTGACAGCTTCTCCTTGGCTATGTCCCTCTATCCATGCTGTCCTGCCACGGAGTCAGCTGCCCAGGGACTGTAAACCTGAGCCAAAACAAACCTTTCCTCCTTTAAACTGTAGGTGTCAGGTCTCAGTAATGAGAAAAGGGACTAAGACAGGTCCCAATAAAAATAATGACTTAGGTTAGGTCTAAAAGCCATAAAATAATGCAGAGTTGTGGTAACTCTTTATTTAATATAACAACTTAGGTAAATCACTTCAAACTCTCAAATTGCATGCATTATATATGCACACATATACATACAGATATACAAACATAAATCTACACACATGCATACATATAAGTACATATCTTATTTTTTTTTTTTATTTTTTTTATTTATTTTTTTTTTTTGTGGGTACCGGGGGGACGACCTCAGGACCTCGCGCGCCAACAGGCACCCGTGCCGCTGAGCGATATCACCGGCCCCTTTTTCGTATGTGGGATCCGGGAGTCGAACTCGGGCCTTCGCGCTTGCAAGGCAGGCGCTTACGCCGCTGAGCCATCTCACCGGCCCATAAGTACATATCTTGCACATATAAATCTGTAATATATATTTCACAGAGTTCAGACTACTCAAATAATTTCTGACTTGTTAGGCGGCTTAACCATGCAAAATGATATAATCTGAATGCATGAAAATGATACTAAAATTTGGTTTTACCAGAGGTTATCTTGTATAAGGAATCTGAAGAATTTTAAAAGCAATTCATTATTCCACTATTCATAGTTGCCAACAGGATGAAGAATGTCGTCTGTGTGTGTGCATGTGGGCACATGTATGTGTGCATGGTAACATTCTAAAAAATGACATTTGTTGTCATATTCTATCAAAAAACAGAGACCCGACTGATAGTAGGATGTAGTCTGAACATAGGGTTCTGCGTAAGTGATTTACATTTAGAAGATAGTTATGTTTGGAAACCTTTTGAATGATATTTAGCTCTGTGGAATCTCTTAGACTTACTCATCAAGAATCATCAATGAAAAAGACTAATTCCATAAAAGGCGTGAGTACAGGCGCTCCTCAGCCTTCAGATGTCTTGATAGGTTGAAAATACCATAAGGTGAAAACGTATTTAATATGCCCAACCTACAGAACATCCTAGCAAGGCAACACAGCACACTGTAGAGTGTCAGTTGTCTCCTCTGGTGACCCTAGAGCTGACTGGGAGTTGTAGTCACTGCCCTGCCCAGCAGGAGAGAGAGGCTTGGACCACTGATATCTTATCCTAGAACAAGATCCAAATCCAAATTTTTTTTTTTTTTTTTTTTTTTTTGTGGGTACCAAGGGTGGACCTCAGGACCTCGTGCAACAGCAGGCGCCCGTGCCGCTGAGCGATATCCCTGGCCCTTTTTTCGTATGTGGGTTCCAGGAGTCGAACTCAGGGCGTCACACTTGCCAGGCAGGCACATATGCCACTGAGCTACCTCACAGGCCCCCAAATCCAAAATTTGAAGAGCAGTTTCTTCTGAATAATTATTGCTTTCACACCACCTTCTTGTAAAGTTGAAAAGCTGTTAGGCCAAACCATCCTAAGTTAGCGACTGTGTTTACTTCTCCCCTGGGACAAGAGGCTCTCACCAGGGTGAGCTGGGTTATTGGTGTGCTGAGCACACTGGTGGGATGTGCAGAGCCAGCTGGGAAAGTCAGGAAAAGGAGAGAGAGAGAGAGAGAGAGAGAGAGAGAGAGAGAGAGAGAGAGAGAGAGAGAGAGAGAGAGCCAGAGGAGCAAGTTTGAATGAGCAGAGTTGGATATACTACACCACTTTTGTGCCTCACCATAACCCTTCAAGGAAGTGAAAAGCAGGAATTGTGGTATCCAATTGTCCTTATTCATGGATAAAGAAAAGCTCAGAAAGGTCAGAAGATTTATAGTCCAAGGTCACAAGGCTACAATGTAACAAAGCTGGGCTTGGAAACAAAGTCCTCTAACTACAAATGGCTCATTCTTTCCACTTCAGCACACTAACTCCTATCTGCCAAGTTCCCTCCCACATTTTAGCTTTTTAAAATAAAAATCTGTGGCATAAAAGTATGAGAATTCATGGTAAGTGGGTAGTGTACTTCATTTTATTAAGGGACTTATTTCTTTGGTTGCTAAGTAATAGTCATAGCCCCTAAGCATTTTTATAAACAGTGTGTAATAAAAATGCAGAAAATTCCTTCTAAATCAAAGTTAAATGAAATAGATCAAACATCAAACAACAAGGAAGGCATTTTATCAAACCTCACAGCTCAATAAGGTTTGGTCATATTTCTAACAAAGTGCTAAGTAAATAAAAGAGATTTTTGTCTTGCTTTAGTAAATCAGGACACAATGTTAAAATTTAACCAAAATTGTTTCTGGAACATAAAGTTTCTGTGTGCCCTACATGGATGTATTTTCTCTGGGCTCTTGTGGAGAGAGAACAGAGCAATAGGAAAGCATTTAATTCTTTTTAGCTTGTTTCCTTGTAAAGAAACAAGAGATACTGGCTGTTGTGGTAGTAAAGAGCATCCTAGGTGTATGTGGAAAATTGTGGTTTGGATTTTAATTGGAAATTCTTCACCACTGTTTTAGGTAGTGATTTTTCAGCAGCCTGGATAAATGTGACTTGATATCAACCATCATAATGGTGAGCAGAAAACACAAAGCTCTGGTCTCATTAATGCCACCAACCACCACCTATACAGAGCAAGGTGTATTTGCTTAAGAGCTTCCAATAGGCTGGGCTGTGCCAATCACTTTACAGAGGAACCTACTGCTGACACCAAAACAGCCCTACAAAGGAGATGGTACTATTTCTCCATTTGACAGAGGAGTCAGCTGACCCTTGAGACTGGTTTATGATTTTTTTTCGAGCAACTGGTCCATGATTTTACTTTTGTAATTGACTAAGTTTTTACTACACACAAGTTTAACAATGAGTCTCCAAGGATGTGGCAAAAGATATGTTTTCTACTTTAAAAGCTAATTTTGACATACAAGCTAAAGTGATTTTTTTTTTTTGCAGAGAGTAGAAGAATGTTTACTGAGTTATAGGAAAGTCATGAATTCTTTTCTAGAAGTCATTTTTGTTTTAAAGGCAAAATTTGGGGAGAAGGTAGGGATATTCGTGGGACTGGATCACCAGCTCTTTCATGCCCTTTATAGACTTATTCTTCTGTGATTCTACAATGCTATATTTAGGATCAAAATTCCAAGTAGAAGCTGCTTCTGTTTTTAGTAAGTTGACTTTGATCTCTTTTCTTTATATATATATATATATATATATATATATATATACACACATATATAAATACATATATAAAATATGTATATATAAATACGTATATATAAATACATACATATATATATATTTTTGTGGGTACTGGGAGTCGAACTCAGGACCTTGTGCTTGCCAGCAGGCGCCCATGCCGCTGAGCAATATCGCCGGCCCTTTCTTCGTGTGTGGGTTGCGGGAGTCGAACTCGGGCCCTCGCGCTTGCCAGGCAGGCGCTTATGCCCCTGAGCCACCTCACCGGCCCTTGAGCTCTTTTCTTGCTGGCCTCCCGTGGGAGAAGTTCATGAGAACTGAGGCTGGTTGTGAGGAGAGGTTGGTGAGGGAGGTGTGGATTAGGGTCTCTGATGAGCGTGAGCCGGAATCCGAGGACAGTTGGCAGTAGCACGTCCGGCACAGGCAGGCAGGGATGGGGGCTCCCAGAAGTCACTGGCCTGCTCCAGAGATCAGGTCAGACAAGTCCGCAGGTTCAAGATGGCAAATGTGAGGTGGAGCCAAGAAATTCTTTGAAGCAACAAAGGGGATGGAATGAAGCCATTTTCGGATTTCCTGTAGTTTATTTGAGGACCATACACAGTCTTTAAAGTGAGTTTTATATTACAAACACTCCCAGCTAACATGAAATCCTCTTGCTTTGTATTTTTTGGCATCCCCAAAGTTCTCTGAAAATAGTACAGTAACATCTCCTCACCCATGAGCAATAGTTCCAAGACCCTTAGTGGATGCCTGACACCGCAGACAGTACTGAAGTCGGTATATAATACAGTGAATCCTTAAATTAAGATTGTATTACAATGAAAGACACATTGACATTAATTCCCCTCAAAACACTGCCCCTCACTTTGAACACACTTATTCCATTGTTCTTGCCACTCTCTGAAGCAGTTTGCAGTTTACATTTATGGCAATTTCTGTCAAATAAAAACATTATGGTGTTTCCTCATCTACCTTATTTACCAGATCTGGCACCATGTGACTGAATTCTGGCTCTTCCCCAAAGTCCAAGTGGTCATGAAAGGTAAACATTTTGAATTGATTTAAGGCATGGAAGCAACCATGACAGTACAATGAAAGACACTCACAAAAGAGGACTTCCAGAACTGCTTCCGAAAATGGGAAGAACGAGATACATGTGTTTGAAGTGAGTGGGCATGTTTTAAGGGGAATTAATCTTCTACTGTTATAAATTTTAAAATATTTTTAAACATTCCCCATATTTTTTGATCATGTCTGCTATTTCTTTCTAATATGCTCTGCAGCATTGTGGCATAACACTGGAGTCCATCTGTCCTTCCATGTCTTGTACATCGGTGCCTCCTTGCACTTTAGGACCATTCTGAAGTAAAATGAAGGTTGCTTTAACACAAACACTGTAATGTAAGAACAGCTGACCATGTACCTCATGGATACCATGGGCAAAGGAATGATGCCCCCTTTGGGCGGAAGTGGGACAGTGCAAGATTTCATTGCACTACTAAGATCAGCACACAATTCAAAATGTATGAGTTGTTTATTTCTGGAATTTTCCATTTAATATTTTCAGGTGACAGTTGATTGCAGATAATTGAACCCACAGAAAGTAAAACCAGAGATAAGGGGAAACTACTGTAGTATGTCATGTTTTACACAAATGTTGAAGTGATTTGAACTTATTTTGACAGGGCTTCTGAGAACTTCGATATACCTTAGTAGATATCTGAGATACTTTATAGGGGAGCCTTAAGGAAAGTTTTTGATCAGTGTTTTGCTGTTGGTTATAAAGAGTATCAATGTTTGAAATGGTTTCACTGCTCTGAATGATTAAGCACAGTGTCTCCTCTTACCACCCCCAGCCCCTTCTGTGGCTCCAAGTGCATCTCCTAGGGACGCTTCGAAATATATGGAGAATAGTTCCTTAAAGGAAGAAAATCTATATGTTCATAGCCTCTCAATAAATGATTGAAAATTCTTTTATTTCATCCTTAGAAGTTGTAGAAAATTGTCTCACATTTCATATGCCCAAAGGTAGAATGTATATGTAATTATGGATGAACTGTCTTTGCATAAATTTTAAACTATTAAAGCAATTAATGATTAATGACTAGATTAGGGAAGATGCACGGGCTCTTCTGGAATCCCAAGGCTGTTATCCTCCCTTGAAATAGCAGATCAAAGGGACATTCACGGAGAATCTGTTTGAGGACAGAGGACAGTTAAAAGGGAGGTTTTCTGGCCCCAATAATTTTTTGTAAATACAGGTATATGTTGTTAACTGATGCCAATTAAAATTTTTAAAAGGAGGAATCTAAAAATGTTTAACCTTAATACCAGAAAAAAACATTTTAGCAATGGCCGTCTTTAGAGCTGAATTTGTCTGGATTCTGTAAACAATCTTGGAATATGTACAGAGGATGTGCCAATATGTGACATTTAGTTTAGTAGCCAGTGCACTTTAAAAAAAAATCAAAATGTTCCAAAATGCCTATGTATCTTTTTTTAGATTTTTGTCCATAAACACAAATGTTTCCATACTTCCTTGTATCATAGCTAAATTGTAGATGTTTAGGGAAATTCTTCATTATTTAATTTAGAAATTGTTGGTTTACTTTGGAATTTGTACTACTTAATATCTTGCCATCTCAGCCACAACATTACTATTGGCAACACTTTCAAATCCATTGATGTGGCTGCATCAGATGTGATTTTGAATTTCTGCTTTCTTTTTCATATCAACACAACAATATGATTCTAAGCATTGCTGATGCCAGTCAATGGTCTTATCACTCATTATTATTACATTAAAAAAATTAGAAAATCTCTAATTGTATTATCACCATGATAACAAAATCTCTCAAAAAATTGTACTCAGAAATACTGGCCAGAGAGTGGTTTGCTCTCTGAATGACTTATAAACTCTCTAAGGGGCCGGTGAGATGGCTCAGCGGCATAAGCGCCTGCCTTGCAAGCGCGAGGGCCCGAGTTCGACTCCCGGATCCCACATACGAAAAAGGGGCCGGTGATATCGCTCAGCGGCACGGGCGCCTGTTGGCGCGCGAGGTCCTGAGGTCGACCCCCCGGTACCCACAAAAAAAAAAAAAAAAAAAAAAAAAAAACTCTCTAAGCTTCAGCTTCTTCCTAGCTATAAAATGGAGGTCAAATTATATCTACCTTCTATAGTCATTATGAGAATTAAATGAAATAAGGTATGTAAAAAAGCCATAAACTAAAAGTACTATAAAAATGAATGTTGGAAATATAAAACCATAAGCACAGAAGATAAGCTAGATTACAGCCATACAAAAAGCCCCGTGAACCGGTGCTATCAAACAGTCACATTTTTGTGGCTCAGGTTTAGAGAACCCTAACAAAAATGTATGCGAGTGTGCTGTGCCTCCATATTTTGAATTCAGCTCTTATGTGTTATGCATGCTCACATGAGCAGCTTGGGGAAGTCCTACAAACACCTAAGTACTAAAATTGACTTCCAGACAAAGCATCTAAAGTTTTACTGGCTTTTTGTAGTAACTGTGTTTGGTTTTGGCACAAATAGAACAAGCCATGATCCAATTTCTTTTAACTTTCCCCAAGGAAACACAGTAAGTCATCTCATGAGAATTTTATATCTGTTGCCGTGTCACTTTCTCTCTTCTTTTCTTTTCCTGGTCTGGTAAAAACAATGTCTTGGTCCATGAAGGAAAACTCTACTATTGACTTAATGTCAAGAATTCTAGCTTTCCATGTTTAAGGTGTTTTCAAGTAGAATATTCTGGGCTCTTCCTAGGAGAGTACAAAATGGCATGAAGCAAAAATAGAATGACCCCAGTATAATATTATAGATGGGTCGAATTTCAAGACTTTAAAAAATGCTTTAAACTTATTTAGAATGACCAGGATGATTGTCAGGTAAGGTGCCAAGGCAATATTCAAAAGAAATAAATGACTAGGTTGACCAGTTGCCCTCTTCCTGCTGCTGTCATCTCTGAGCCCATGTCCCTGCCAAGGGAGCTTCCTCCTGCTCTCCCTACCCAAGCAAACCCTACTCATACTCAATGGCACAATTCCAACTACACCTGCTAGGACCACCTGCACCCAATGTGACCTCTTGCTCCTTAGAATGCCAATCATAATTTCTATCTATTACCCAGGTGACTCTGAATCACAGACTACCTTTCATTGTTATTTTCCATGTGCCTATGCCTTACATGCTCAATTATGCCATGAGCTTCTTGGGAGTTAGAATTAAAATATATTCTCCAAAGGTTCATATATGTATGACGTGTAAAGTGAATAGCTCTTAAATTAAAATGGATTCAGTTGACAGACAGATAATTTCAAGGGTGGTTGGTAATATTTTCCCAGCAGCTAAACATAAATTCCAATAAAAATTCTGCCACTTGGGATATCAGAATATGGTCTAAAAGCTTGACTTTGTTGTTAGACTATGGGTCCCCCAAGAAGGATGAAAATTGCTGTAGAGCAACAGAAGATCAGAGAAGAAGTCAGTTGATTCTCTCTGGTTTTAAAAAAAGGAATTGAGAAACCAGCCGGTTTAGCTCACATAGGGAACTGTGGTTCTAACTTTCATGTGCAATGTTGAATTCCACCTTGAATTTGGGAATAAGTTAGAGTTGGGAACCTCCCAGGCAAATTTTTTTTTTACTCCCACTGTGGTTTAAAAAGTAATAAGAATTAGGGGGATACACATCAAGCCCTGAATTAGTTTGCTATGGAAAAAAATTTAAAGTATTGTTTTTAATCTGGGAGCACTGGGGGAGAGCTTCTAAATACTCATGGGAATTTGTAGAAGACTTTTCAGTGGGGGAGAGAGTTCTGTTGTGAAGGGGTTTAATCTGCAGACCTCCATCCAAGCTGCCTCTAGCTTTATACTGTATGAAGCTGGGAAGGCTCACTCCTGTTATTTTCCAATCCCTTTCTTTTTCTGCTCTGCTTCCTAAGGATGTTCCATTCCCATTTTAATCCAGTTTACTTGAATATTGGAGTCACTATGAAAATGTGTTCAGTTCTCCAACTTGGGAGCATCCATTGATTTTTAAAATGTGTATCTTTAGTGCATATTTTGCAAGTTTCTTGTTTAGGCCATTTTTCTCTTTTATCAGATATTACCCTAGAATCTGAGAGTGAGAAAGAATTGATTTTATAACCAGTCCTTCCTAATCATGTAGCCCTCTGGCTGTCAGAAATCCTACGAACCTTAAAATGCAGGGGGGACTATAATTATTATATTTAAAATTATAAATGCCCCTAAATCCAGAAAAGTTTCTAATAAACATAAAGCAGACCACCGGCTTGTAGAATGAGAGTCTTGGGAGGGATCGAAGTTCTTCAATAATTATGCTTTTCTTGAACATTATTTTCTTTCTAACTCATTCTTAAAATTTAGTGCTCTGTTTTGTTCTTACATTTTTTTTTTCCAGGGAAGAAAAACTTAACCCCATTCTTTGGTCTGGTTTTAATGCTTCATAGTCCTTGAAATTAGAAAATTAGGTGGGACTGTTGTTGCAGTCCATGCCTGACCTCCCTTGGCTTATCCCAGCTGGAGCCTGGACTATCAATCACCCATGCATTATATACAACCCATTTGTAGGGAGCTCTAGGGGTTTAAAAATTCTGTCGTAGGTCATTTTGTTTGACCTCTTCTCTGCACGACTTTCCACTCCTATCTCCCATCCTGCACTGTTCTGTCTGTTCTGGCTCCCTCTGTTCCCTGAACACTCATGTCCTCTCTTTCCTCTCTCTGTGCTTTGTGCAGGCTGAAAACCCATCTGGTACACTCTCCTTTATCTCTCCATTAGGATGTAAACTCCAGGAGTTATGGGCAAGGACTCTCTTCTGCTCACAGCTGTACATCGGGTGAGACCCAGCTCTGTCACTCACAGTGTATCCCTAGAACAATATCAGGCATCCCATGCATAATGATTAAATGACATTTGATAAATAATATCCAAACCTACTGAAACATCACAGAAAGAGAGCAGCAGCATTCATTCAACACAGTCAAATGAGTATCTACAAATCCAATACAGTTGTCTCTCAGTATCTGCAAGGGATTGGTTCCAGCACTGCCACCAATACCAAATCTGCACATGTTCAACCCCCTTACTGTGTTAGTCAGCTTTCTATCACTGTGACAAAATACCTGAGAATAACAACTTAGAGGAGGAAAGGTTTATTTTGGCTCATCATTTAAGAAGTTTTAGGCCATGGTCTGCTAGCGCCATTGCTTTGAGATGGGAACATAATGGCAGAAGGGTGTGGTAGAGGAAAGTTGCTCACCTCACGGGAACCAGGAAGGGGTGAGGGGAGGAAAGGATGGGGGGAGGAGAGAAAGAGAGAGAGAGAGAGAGAGAGAGAATGAGAAGCAGGGAAAATATATAGCCCCAGGGCCACATACCCGTGACCTACTCCCTTCGGCTAGGCCCCAACACCTAAGCCTTCATCACTTCCAATAACATCATCCAATTATAAACACATCAGTGGGTCAACTCACTGGTGAAGTTAGAGTCCTCAGGATCCAACACCTTCCAAAAACCCCACTTCTAATATTACTGTTTTGGGGACCAAGCCTCCAACACATGAGCCTTTGGGGGCATTGTAGATCCCAACCATAGCATTTATTTAAGATGGCATAGCATTTGCCTTTGATTTATGAACATTCTCTTGTATACTTTAAATTGTCTCTAGATTACTTATATTACAAAATACAGTGTAAATGCTGTGTGAACAGTTTAAAGAATAACGACAGAAAAAACAAAACCATCTGTGGATATTCAGAATGCATGTGATTTTCTCCCCAACATTTTTAATCTTGGGTTGGTTGAATCCATGAATGTGGAACCCATACGTACAGAAGGCTGACTGTATTGTGTTCCTATGTCTACACTTACAAGAATATTTACTTGTTTCCTCATCTATATTCTAGGTTGCCTTTAGGTAAAGAATAAACTTCCTGCAATTGTCTGTCGATGAAAATATTGTATCTCAATAACACACAAAGTTAATATCCTCCAATTTCAGACCCAGGCCACAATAAGATAATACACACCACTTATCGAGAGTTTAACATATTTAGCAAACACTCACACAGTACTTATGGGATGCCAGGCATTATTTTAAGGGCTGTGTAAATCTTAATTCATTAATTGTCTTTACCATCCCATGTATTAGATACAATCCTCTTATGGGATGCCAGGCATCCCATAGATACAATCCTCATTCCTATCCGATAGGTATGGATACTGAGTGAGGAATAGGGATTAAGTAACTTGCCCAAAGTCACATAGTGAGCAAAGTCAGGATTCAGACTTAGAGAGCCTGGCTGTAGAACCTGGGCTTTGATCTGTATGTCACAGTCTTTGCTCTCTTTGCCTCTCAACTTCAGGTCTTATGTTCCCAACCTCTACTTTTCACTGATGGGGATGCATTTCCATTCCTTCTGCATGCAGACACTGGTGTTAAGAGTGAAAAATCTGTATGTTTCTTTTCTCAACTTGTATTGAGTGTTCTCAAGGCTTTCTTTATTCTATTCCTTTCTGTGACTTATAAACACATCCATCTCCCCTACTGGACCAAAGCAACTTTGAGGACAGCAAATTTAACTGGCTCATTTTCCCACCCTCCCTCCCTCCACATTCCACAACTTAGTCCAGTGCTCTGGACACAGTATTTGCTAAATATTGCAAAGCATTTGTTAAATAAATAAGTATGTTCAGAGAACTGTTCCTCTTATTTTCTTTGAAAACAAAACTGCTCATAAGAGTGAAAAAGTCTAAGGCTCACATGTGACTTCTGAGATGGATGGTAGGAAAAATAGTCCACTCCAGCAGTGGGAACAAAAGCCTCAGCGATTGCCCAGAGAGTTCTTGAACCCGGAGACCAAGCAATCTTTAACATATGAGGCCATTGTTTAGTGATACAGTAGCCAGTGGATGAAAGAAAGGTTGCATCTTGGGAGAAATATGAGCTATAATTTTAAAAGATAGCTTCCTTCATGGTAACTTTAATAACATAGGAGACAAGATTTTATCATTTTGTATGATGGTTAGTATCTGAGAATGTCTATGGTAGGTTAAAGATGGCCACACATTCTTTGCTATCTCTCTTGAAGAGGAGTTTAATCTCTCTCCTCATATCTGGGCTTGGCTTAATGACTTACTTGACCAACAGAATGCAGTACAGGTCATGTACATGACTTTCACATCTAAGCCCTAGCTCCCAGCTTGGACTCTGGGCACACCCATGTTGGAACCCAGTTGCTGAGAGGAAGCTTAGGAAGACTGTCATGATCAGACTGGGGAGGAATCAAGGCCACTGGCTGAGAGCCACCGCTGAGGGCCCAGCCCAGAGCCAGCACCAACCTACCGCCATGGGGTAAGTCACGTTGGGTGGATCCTCCAGCCCAAGTTGGGCCACACCCACTGATGCACATAGAACCGAGATGGGCCATCCCACCAAGGCCTCCCCAAATTCCTGACTCAAAATGAGTTGAGCAAAATGAAGTTATTTTATGCCACAAGCTTAAAACACAGCAGTAGATAACAGAGCAATGTCAAATACAGCACAGTGAGGACAGTACCACGAGAATTACATATTTGACCTGCCCTCTCCCTTTGAGTCATGTGTTTTGGAAAAAAAGCACTCACTTCATAGGTCAAACTAAGTCAAAGGAAAATAAAAACTCCAAAATCCAAGCATCCCATGGTCCTGCTACTCTAGGCTTAAATTGTAACGGAATTAAAATGTGATAGTCTGCTCTTAAAAAATTCAACACCTAACCCCACTGTTGATTTAAATCCAGATTTATGATATTTAGAAATCTAGGCCTTTAACTAACGAAATCAAATTGTTCCCAGGTGAATTACTTCAGAGAAATGTTATATAGCTGGTGTAGGACCATTCTGATGGTAGATTAGGCAGAATAAGAACGTCTTCCCACCTCTAACCTGCAAAGCCTACTATTCCGAGTTGATTCATTTGTCTTTATAAGCTCCTCTTTTAAAATGAAATTATACTGAGAGAATTAACAGCAGTAACAACACAGCTCCCAGTCCTTCACAAATTAGCTTGAAGTAACAGCGCTCCAATTCACTGTGTATGGGTGGGGGAGTGGAATGACTCTGGGCTGCTGGTAGAAGACAGCAAGAGGACTTGGCATCTGGGAGACAGAGGAGGAGAAAGTTTAGAGGCAGAGAAGTGTGCAAAAAGCAACATAGGGAGCACCTGAGAACTTCTTTACTGGCTTCCTTTAGGCTGAACAAGCCACTGGGACTTTTGAGAACCTTGGATAAATAAGACAGCCAGGGGTGCTTTGTTGCTCCCCTGAATCAGTACCTCTATAGGGTCTCATCATGTTCTGCCTTGTCCCAATTTCCCCTCCTTCCTGTCACCTTCAACTGGGAGGGTCTCTCTGGTACGTTTTGAAATTGGATTTACTTGAGTGACTCTTCTCAGCCAGACAGGGTCTTCTTATCTTTGGTATTCTCCTGTGACCTCAAATGTTCCTAGCCTTATAGCTTGTACGCTCATTATCAGGACATTCCCAGAATGGTCAGAAACCTTAAAACAGATAAACAGATTTTCTCCTCAGGGGCTGTAGAACACAGATTAAGAAACCACCATCACAAACAAGTTCTCTGAGGACACAAAAGGAAAAGTGCCTAGTTACTGTCACATGTTAGTTCAGATGACAGAAACATTTATGTGGTTCAAATACTTTCATCCTTCATTGTTTCACTTCTCCTAATGGCTAATTAGTCATAGGACAAAGGCTTTTCTGAAGAAAAAGGGACATTTCCCTTCTGCCACACCCTGCTTCACATATTACATGGAGGTCTTTCTACAAATGGGGATCTATTTTGTGGTGCCCAAATCTCTTTGAAGGAAGAGAGAGGGGAGACCTGGAGAATGAGGCTGTGTTTTTATCATCCTCCATTTCTTTTTATTCTTGTCCAGACAAGCCCTATCTCCTACAGCAGAGATTGCCAACACCTGAGCTTTCCTTTTGGGGGCACACGATGGGACACTACTTCCTGTCCGGTGGTATCAATGTGAGGCCATGGAACTGGTTCCCACAAGTGTGACCCATCTGTGTGGATCAGAGCTCTCCATTGGCCATATCGGAATATGGTTTACTGAGGAATTTTGTTGTGTTGTCTTACACTGTTGCTTTAGCAATTAAGCCTACCGCAACAAATAGTTGCTATCCCTTTCCTCTTTTCCACATGTTTGCTTGATCCTCTGTTGTTGAAGTTGTTCCTTAAAGCTTCAATGGACTAACTCACCAGCAATTATTTATTTATGGCTCTATTAGATTGTTAGTTCTTCAATAGCAGGGCACATATCTGTTCAACAGTGCATCTGTATTAGTCAGCTTCGCGTGACAAGATGAAATGGGTGAGGCAGCTAGAGTACACAGAGAAAAGGCTTACTTGGCTCACTGTTTTGGAGGACTGAAGTCCAAGATTGGCCACCGATGATGGCATGGATGACAGCACATCATGGCAAGAGTCCATGTAGGAGCAGTCATATTTCAAACAGGAGCAGAGAGAAAGAGAATGGGTGGGCCCAGGCTTGCTTCTTTTATATCAGTCCTCTGGACAGAACTTAAAGGAGTTGTATCAGAACTACCAAGGGGTCATATAGGAACTACCTCCTGTCTCCAGTGACCTAAGGAACTTCTACTAGGCCCAACCTCCAGAAAGTTTCCACCCCCTCCCAACAGTACCACCCTGTGAACAAGTCTTCAATCACAGGAGACCCTTGGGGACGCTAACTGTACTTAAACCATAGCAGCATCTCTACACTAATGAATGTGTAAGGTGCTAGGAGTAAGTATGTTATGAAGGTAGGCCCTTCTTAAGAACTTGAGGTTCTTACCATAACACCGTGGAGGCCAGATGTATACATACATCAGGTAGTATTCGCAAAGCGCCAGTGGTGTGTTCAGCAAATAGCAGTAGGTCAGAGGAGGGGGCTGATACACAGCTTAGCATGATTAAAGAACTTTTCATATCAGGGAGGCCTTGAAAGGCAGACAGGATTCTAAGAGGTGGAAAGGGTCAGAGAAATAGTAGAAAAGACAAACAGAAGGTGTCTCTAGAAGTGTATAGCAACATAAAAACAACTAAAGTAAACACGAGAGCTATTAAAACCTATGTTTGTATCATTTTTCCAAAAGTGAGGCCCTTGGCCAGTTGACTAATCAGCAAGATTACTCTTCACTGTAGCTCTTGGTATTTCACATTTTTATGTAAATGTGTGAAACAGTTTTTGTGATTTATCCCTACATAGGACATACAAATAAGTGCTTATTACTGATAGTACTCTGTACACGACAGGACATAGTCTTTCCAATATAACAGGGGAGTTTTATCTTTCTCTTCTATTCCATCCCTTTATTAGCTACTTAAACTTGCAGTCCCATTAAAGATAATTCTCCCCCATAATTTCTTCTCATGGATTACCATCTAATTTTAACAACACTTTGTGTATATAGATACACTCATCTGAAAAGACTCTCATCTATCTCTCATCATAGGTGTGGAGGAGACTGAGAATATCTATGAAACCAGAGTTCAAGTGCAAAAGATATTGGCTGCCTACAAACAAGAGAGGGCTGTTGGCTTATTGTGCGGGATGGGACTGGCAGTTCAGTTATACTTTTCCGATGCAGAATTCATCAGGCATACCAATAAAGCCAGACCAAGTTGGCTATCATCCAGGAAGGCAGACAGACAAGGAGAGAGCTAGAAAGAGGGTCAGGCATCAGGAAAGGAGTGGACAGAAAAGCATTCTGGGAGTTCTAATATGGACTTAAGAGGAATCATCTTTGAGAAGCTTTCTTTCTTTCTTCTTTTGTTCTTTCTTTTTCTCTTTTCTTTTTCTTTCTTTTTAAACTGGGAATTGAATCCAGGGCCTTCACATTGAGCTGCATTCCCAGTGCTTTTTTTTTTTTTTTTTGAAACAAGGTCTAGTTAAGTCGCTAAGTTGCCCAGGCTGGACTCAGACTTGCAATCCTCCTGCCTCAGCCTCCAGAGTGCTGGGATTACAGGCGTGCACCACCTGTAATGTTTATTTACAACAGGATTTATGCTTTTCCATTCTCCCACAATCCCACCCTTTACCCCGCCCTAACTCACTGAAGGGTTCCAGGTTTTGTTATGGGTCTATATTTGATACAGTGACATTTGAGGAGAGAGAGAGAGAGAGAGAGAAAGAGAGAGAGTAATTTACACATAAAACACAGTTCTTTTAAGTTTTCTATTTTCTCCCATATACTTAGAAGCTCAATTCATTTGGATTCAAAATATGCTTAATCCCTCCTCTTTTGTCTCTCTGAACACTTGTGGTTCCTGGCATTGACCTGGCCCTCAGCAACCTGCCTTACACGGTTTGTTTTCCTACAAGGGGTTTTCCCTTCCTTGCTGGCTCCACAGAGCTCTAGTTTGTGAATTTACATGATGTAGCATAACTGCTATTTTTCTTCCCAACTGACTCTGAGCCTCCTTGATTAGAGAGATTTTACCTTTTCACCCTTATCTCCCCAGCAAATGAAATTACATAGTGTGATAAAAAATACGGTGAACATTTAAAAACAATTTTTAAAAATTTATTACAGTAAGATACGTTGCTGTGAATCCCCCTCAGAAAACTCCCCCTCACTTTGAACATGCTTAGCCCATCACCCTTGCCACTTTCTGAAGCAGTTCTGGAAGTCCTCTTTGGTGAGTGCCTTTAAGTTGCACTGTAATGGCTGCCTCAGTGTCCTGAATTGATTCAAAAGTTTACCTCTCATGATGATTTTAACCTTGAAAAAGAGCCAGAAGTCACATGGTGCTAGACACCGCGAATGAAGTGGATGAGGACATGTGTTAATGTTTTTATGAGCCTGCCTGTGCATTGGATGGCACTCAGCAGCACCATTCACCACGGTTTTGATCACACCTTATACAGACGTAAGAGAGGACTTCCAGAACTGCTTCAGAAAGTGGCAAGAATGATACTATAGGTATGTTCAAAGCAAGGGGAATATTTTGAGGGGAAGTAATGGCAATGCATCTTTTACTGTAATACATTTTTTAAAAAAAATTTAAACATTAACAGTATTTTTTTTTAATGCAGGTACGGGGAGTCGAACTCAGGACCTCGTGCTTGCCAGGCAGGCGCTTATGCCGCTGAGCCATATCATCGGCCCATAACAATATATTTTGATCATACCAAGTAGGTCTGGCACTTTGTAAATCTTCAACAACATTTGCTGCTAGGATGGATGGAGAAAGACGAGCGGACATATAAAGTACATATGCCTTGCAAGGCGGGTCTGGCTCACGCTTCCTGTGTCCCTGGTTCCTAGCACTGTTCTTTGAACAGAGTTTAAACTCAGTGGATGCTCTTTCAGTACGATCATTGCTGGAATCAGTGCTTCGAGGAATAGTTACATGTTCTTTGTTTTGTTTGTGATCTTGGGAATGGAACCCAGGGCCTCATGGGTACTAGGCAAGTGTTCTACCGCTGAACTCCACCCTCCACCCTTTTTTTCTTTCTTTCTTTTTTTTTTTTGTGGGTACCGGGGGTCGACCTCAGGACCTCGCGTGTCAGCAGGCACCCGTGCTGTTGAGTGATATCACCGGCCCTTTTTTTGTATGTGGGTACCGGGAGTCGAACTCGGGCCCTCGCGCTTGCCAGGCAGGCACTTACACCGCTGAGCCATCTCACTGGCCCAATTTATTACTTGTACACAACCTATTCCCAAAAAGGATTTAAAGAAAATGAACTATGGTTCTTTTTTACTCAAATCTCACAGATAGCAGGTGACTCTTTCACGCTTTGAGAAGTAGGCTGGTTTTGCTTCCACCTTTACTCATGTGCCCATTGGCAACAGAAACCTGCATGATTTAGCCCAAGTTCATTCCACAACAGGAATAGACAAGCCATCTGCAGGGGAAGGGACACATGGTTAAATGATGGTTTTTAACATCCTCTCATAAGTACATATTTAGCTAGACTCTCAATTAAAAAAAAATCAATGTGCCTTCAAACTCATCATTTTTTGGCCCATTTCTAGCAGCACTTTGAATTTCCTTTGAAGCTTCATGTGCCCCTTTAAAGTAAAGTCTATGCTTGTAAGTGAGATGCCCAGGAAGCATCTGTAAGTCTGCAATCATTTTTGAATTTGTGGGATTATAGGGCAGGTCTTCCCATGCCATAGGTTGGATTCCACCTTAAACCAAAATGGAAGTCTGACTTAAGTCACCAGTGCTCTGACTGACAAGTTCACAACTTCCTCTTTTTGCACCAAAGAACATGTTCTTTTTCTCAATTTTGCCCTTCCCCCATCCTCATCTTTCTCCTCACCTCAACAAAATTGTCTATTTGCCAATTAGCCACTGTGGAAGCCTCATTAGAGCAGCTATATTTTACTTGAAATATCACCTACCCAGGGCATCCCACTGTTAGTGACCAGATGTGCTTTTCCTGGTCTGTTGCCAGCTTCTGCCACACCATCACTCCTCTGAGGACATTTTCACCTCTGTGAGTTTATCAAATCCAGAGCAGCTCTTTCCAGAGAATTCTTAATGATGAAACAAAGTCTTTCTTTGTGCTTTAAATTATCTGCCCTATGTGCTGGAGCCATGTCTGCACATGTCTGAAGGCAGATGATTG
Organism: Erethizon dorsatum; assembly: GCA_028451465.1. Classification (NCBI taxonomy): domain Eukaryota; kingdom Metazoa; phylum Chordata; class Mammalia; order Rodentia; family Erethizontidae; genus Erethizon; species Erethizon dorsatum. The sequence continues at coordinate 16,773,859 of CM051825.1, forward strand.
GACTCCAAGGTGTTTTCTACTCATTTTCTGTCTTAATGGGATGAATCCAGGCAACTATGAGCACCACAGTAAAACTGAGCTAAGTTCAGTTTGACAACCTTCCCTCTTCCGGTTTTGGGCCATTCCACCACCGCACCCACCCAGCGTTTTCCCAACATCCTCTTGTTACAGGTTGAACTGTGTCCCCAGAAATTGGAGATGGAGGAATGTGGAATGTCTGCCTAGGAAAGCTACAGGTCATGAATGAAGGTAGCCCAAGAGAGAGGCCCTGTGGTCTGCAACAAGCATGACCATAAGGGTGGACCATCCAAGCCTTCTAGAACTCACATCTGATCACTGCATGTCTTGGATGCCAAACATGGAGCTACAGGACTTAATATTTATCCTGCTAGTTTTCAGTCTTGCTTTAGTCCTACTCTTTTTTATCCCTCTATTCCTCCCTTTTAGAATGGAAATGTTTACCCTGTGCCATTTACCTTGGGATTATGTAACTTGCTTTTATTTTTATAGAAGTTCACAGCTAAGAGTTTGCCTTGAGTCTCAGAAGAGTCTGACTTTTGAAAAATGCTAGAACTGTTAAATTTGGGGAGGGAATCATTGTATTTCTGATTTTGCACAAGATGGCTGTATTGTGTTAGGTGGAATTATTAACTTATTATTATACTTACTTTAAGATTAAGTGTGGTTCAAGGAGATGCATTTGGGTGACAAGGAGTGGAATATGGTGGTTAAATTTAATTGTACCAATTTAATTGGCTTGGGAGCTGCCTAGGGGATTAGTAAAGCACACTTCTAGGTGTGCCTGGGGTGGGTCATAGAAGCTTGACCTTGGGTATTATACATAGCCTGTGGCCCCTTTCTCTGGTGCTAATCCCCTGCTCTGCTTCCCAGCCACTATGACCTAAGCAACTTTGTTCTGCCACACCCTTCCACCATGATGTTTGTGCTGTGGAGCCAGCTGACCATGGACTGATTTGCCTGAAAACATGAGCCAAATCAAACCTCTCTTACTTTACATTGTGGGCATTGTATTGTGTACCGGCAACAGGAAAACTGACTAATATAATAAATTTCTATTGTTTTAAGCCAGTCAGTTTTTTGTTCTGCTTTCTTGCCTTCTTTAGGAATGATGAAGTAATAGTGAAGCCCCTCCTAGAGAACAAAGGCCTAGGTAATAAAAAGTGAATTGTGGTCTGCCAAATTCATGGCCCACAATAACACTTACCAGAGGTTCTTAGGAAGAAAAGCTTACACTGATGTTTCTCAAACTGAAGTCTGAGTTTTCTCTGAGAATTTTTTGTCTTGTATTTTCATTAACAAGACCATCCTAAAAATGTATTTATTAATTTTCCAGTTAATAAATCAAAATTTCTGTTTTGCCATGGCTATTACAATTAAATGCAATTTTTATAGAAGACTTTATGTTTTAAATCAATTTTATAAGACACCCCCCATTCTTTATAAAAGACCTCATTATAAATGACAGAAGTAATCAGAGAGGAACCTGGGCTAAGAGGCCTCATGGTGGATGCCCTTCAATCTTACCATTCATCTACTCTGATGTTGATGTGTATCTCATGTGATACTCAGTCATATTTGACTCTCATCATTAGTTACTGCATTACATGTGCATATTCTTGAGGTTTTTGAAGCATATTAAAAAGTTCGCTCTCCTGTCTGTCTGCCCACTTCAACAGCCTGTCTAAATAACACTCTCTTTTTCCCTACCCCCCTCATAGAACAAACGTGCTGTGAGCTACTTTCAAAATCAATTATTCAAAGTCTTGGAGGCTGGAAGATGGAGCAGAAGTCCCTTGGAGTATTTTGAAGTAAACATCAAATTATAAATGAAGAGTTCTTTATGAACAGGCTGGAGGAGTGGGAATGGGGACTGAGTGGATGGGTGGATCCCGACACCCTCCCCCACTCCCACTCCATTGACCTTCAGGAAAATTACTTCCCTAGCAGGAGTCTCAGTTCACCTGCTGAGAAAGCTTTTGAGAATTCTCAGTGGTCTCAGGCCCTCTGTCTCTGAAATTCTGATGAAAAGTTCTCTGGTGAACATTTTTGTGTGTGTCTCATCTGAAGAGAATCCTGTTCTCCAGGCCTGCTTTCCACATCTGGGAATTTTCCACCACTAAAAAGACTGCTCAGGCTGGACAGAGGGAGGGCGGGTCATTGGTGGCAGGGGACAGGTGGGATGGGATGGCCTTGGGCCGGCAGGAGGCCCTCTCCAGGCCACCTGTCCAGGTCCTGATTTCCAGTCCTTGCAGGGCCCATTTAAGACTGACGGCTTCAGCAGCTGCCCTGAGTGAGGCTTAGGGAACCAGATGACAATCTGATAGGGTATGGATGAGTGGCCCAAGATGCCTTTGTAACAGAATGGTGAAGAGTACAGTGTTCATAATTAAATTCTCTATGACTAAATTTCCAAAGCGGGCCATTTCCGCTTTCCCCTCTTCCCATCAAAGAAAACCACGAAGCACGTAGGCCACCCTCGAGACACACTCTGACTGGGCGTAGAAAAGCTTCTGAGCCTGTGCTGAGGAAGGGCAGGTTATGTCATCTTCTGCCAGGTACTAGGGCATTCATTTGAAGCACACATACACAAAATCTCCATAGTGTTTAATTAAAAATATTACATATACATAATGAGATGATCACATCACAGTAAAGTATATTCAGTGAAAGAAAAAGAGAAAACATTCAATGAAAAGTAAACTATCCTTTCTTCCAGGTCAGGCTCTCTCTTCAGAAGCAACACATCCTTCCAGATATTTATCTATCCCTCGACAAAAATATACATGCATCAGTAGTCATATACTGTTTGATGCTTTTATACACACATGAGAATACCATATCTGGGATTTTGCTTTTTCACTTGTCAACATACCTAAACATTTATATTATGCCTACACAAAATGTCATATGTAACTTTTTTTTTTTTGTATGAACTGGGATTGAACCATGACTTTGTACATGTCAGGCAAGCACTCTACCTCTCAGCTACATTCCCAGCCCCTTTTAAAGATTTTTTTTGAGATAAAGTCTCAGTTACCCAGGTTCACTTCAGTTGTCTGCTTTAGTCTGCCAAGCAGCTGGGATTACAGGTGCATACCTCCATGCCTAACTGATCTAACTCCTTTAAAAACTCTTCATGCTAGCTGGATATGGTGAAACATGCCTGTAATCCAAGCACTGTGAAGGGTAAAGCAGGAAGACTCCAAGTTCAAGCCCAGTCTGGACAATTTAGTGATGTAGTGAGACCCTGTCTCAAAATAAAAAATAAATAAAATAAAATAAAATAAAATAAAATAAAAGGCTGGGAGTGTAGCTCAATGCGAAGTCTCTGGGTTCAGTCCTCAGTACTGAAAAACAAAGTCTTTATGCTATGGGTACTACAGCAAAAAAAAAAATCTATCTATCTATCTATCTATCTATCTATCTATCTATCTATCTATCTTCTCAGATGCACAAGTTTACTTACAAGGTATAGTCCTAAAAGTAGCAGAACTATTAGATCAAAGGTATATGAATATTTTATTTGGATAGATATTGACAAATTGCCCTCCAAAGAGAACTTGTCGATTTATATTCCCTGCCTCTCTGTACTCTTACCAGTGCTGTCCACTTTTGAACTTTCTGAGCTTTACAAAATGTATAAGTAAACAAACAGGTCTCCAATGATTTTCTTGCTTCCAGCCTTTTGATTCTCTCTTCACCCTGCAGCTGGTGCATGAATGCAATGCTGTAACTTGGTTGTATAAAACTCTCCCAAGGTTCCTTATTGTCCTTGAGGTGAAATTTTATTTTCTAGACTGGTTCCAGAGACTTTTTAAAGGAGTTAGATCAGCTAGGCGTGGTGGCATGCACCTGTAATCCCAGCTGGGGCCCCGGTTAGGTCTCTGCCCTCCTCTCTCACCAGATCCTTCTGCCTCACTGTCCATATTTCAGCAATGCCAGACTGCGCCCCCTGCCTCCGACAGGTTCTGCTCTCCTCTGCCTGTCTCCTCTGCTCTGACCCACTCCTACTCATCACTCTATTTTCAGCTTGGATGTGTTACCCACTGGGTTATAACGGGGACCCCAGTGGTTGCCTCTACAGTCACCTTTTTAATGCTATAATATCTGGTACATTTATGTAAGTTACGAAGCAGAATCATAAAAACAGACACTTATGCAACTACCAATTCCCTTAAGAATCAGGTGGCTGCCAATACAGTAGCATGTACTGTTTCCTGTGCACCATTACTTAGTTCACTGCATGATAATGGCCTCTTGTCTTTATTTCCCACTGGAGTCCCAGTCCTGAGGGGACGGCTTGTGCACAGGGATATTCGAGGGCCAAGCATTGTGCCTGATGAGTTGCAATCACTTAATAATATTTTTAAATTAAACGTAATTATAGGGGCCGGTGAGATGGCTCAGCGGCGTAAGCGCCTGCCTTGCAAGCGCGAGGGCCCGAGTTCGACTCCCGGATCCCACATACGAAAAAGGGGCCGGTGATATCGCTCAGCGGCACGGGTGCCTGTTGGCACGCGAGGTCCTGAGGTCAACCCCCCGGTACCCACAAAAAAAAAAAAAGTAATTATAGCCTTAAAGAAAAATTATTTTTAAAGATAGCCAGGCTCCCATTTTGGGTCATTTTCCAAGGTCAAGGATTAGTTTGTGTAGCTTAAATCTTTTCCTCTAGCTCCGTCACTAAGGTTAGGTTGCTGGGACATGTTTAATTTCTCTTTCATTCTCCTTTCTTTCCTTCTTTCTTTCTTCCTGTCTACTATTGTTCTTTTAAAATTTCAAATGGTGTATCAATAAAGTTGAACAGTTTCTGAGTTACCTATAATCTACCTTGATATTGTGATTGCAAGGTGAATGAGTTTACACTTTTATGGCTTTGTGTAGATTCAGTTACTGAAATCTCATTCCTAACACTGATTTCACAATTAAATGCTCTCACCTACTTGAATTAAATAAGGAAACATCATTCATGGAATTTAGATCAAGATAATAATAAGAACTCCAATTTAACGAGGGCTGACCATGTGCCAGGCATACTGTAGATTTTGTTGCTGATCTTCACCATAATCCTAAAAAGATAAGAACAATTATCTCCATTTGCAGATGAAGATATGGAGGTCCAAAGGGGAGGGGTTTAAATCAAAACCACTGAGCTTGGACATGACAGAGATAGAATTAGGATCCAAGTCTTTGTCTCCACAAACCAAGCCCTTTTCTTCATAGCACACAATATCTCAGGTAATAGCATAGCTAAAAAAATAACACCAAGCCTTTAAAAAATTTTTGCTTATTTTATTCTTTAAACTTGCTCTCTGCTGGGCATGGTGGCACATGCTTGTAATCCCAGCTACTTGGGAGGCTGAGGCAAAAGGATTCCAAGTTCAAGGCCAGAATGGGAAGCTAGTGAGACCTCAACTCAAAAATAAAAAGGGCTATGGATGCAGCTCAGTGGTAGAGCATTTGCCTAGCCTGTGTGAGGCTCTGGGTTTGATCTGCAGTACCAAAAAAAAATTAAAAAGCTTTTTCTGATCCATCATTTTAAAAAATAATTTTTATTATTTTTAAATTACAATATTTACTACTTTCCACATGGTATTGTTATTTACCAAAAAGTGTAAAACGTAGTAATGTAGTAATAGTTGCTAAAAGGAAGAATAAAGCAAGAATAAAACATGATAAAGGGATGGGAAGGCACAAGTTAGGATGTTTCTCCCTGATGAAATGTTTGAACATATGGAAGGAGAGAATCAGGGGAGACACTGGTGGTGGTGGGGTGTGGTGGGGGAGAAGGTGCCTGGATCAGGTGTACTGGCTGTGTGTGCACATTTACGCCTAGCTCCTAGCATGTTCCATGCTGTAACACTGCTGTTTACATTTTATAATAGAATCCCCTACATTTTACAGAATGGATAGGCTCAGGAAATTCCCTTAAGTCTTCAGAGCAACTTGTTTTTCATTACTCCAAGACTCCTCATGGCGAGCTGCACCCTTGGTTGCCCTCTGGTGACTTTGCATGAAAAGGACGTTCAGTCACCCACTTTGGCTTAGTGAGACTTACAGAGACGGGACAGTTGCAGGCTTAATGTGATGGCACCTACAGAACCTAAGTGCATGTGCTGCACGAAAGTTCATTGCTATTTTGCTATTGTTATAGGTATGGAAGTCAGGGGCATTCAGCCCAGTTGCAGTGATCAAGCAGAAAGTTGTAATTCCCTTGTGTTTTAGAAGTAAAAGTTCTGGCAGAGGCAGGAGACCCATCCCATCGCCATCTTCTCAGCACGGGAACCCAGGTGAACTGCTCCACAAGGCCCAGAGACCTGAGGGAACACCAGTGACACAGGAGGCTCCCAAGTAAGGCACACATGATGGACAGGCAGGACTAGTGGCATGAAAAATCCGAAGCAATAATGACAATATGAGCCAACAAGTGACTGAGGCCTCCAAAAGACCAGCAACCAGCTCCTGAAGAACTCAGGACTCAGTAACTGGCTCTTTGCTCACAATTAATTTTTTTTCTTTCTCTTCTTTCTCTTCTCTTTATTTCCTTCTTCTTCCCTTTCTTTCTTTTCTTTTCTTCTTCTTTCCTTTCCTTTTTTCTTTTATTTCCTTTCCTCTCTTTTCTAAACAGCAGGGGAGAACTCCAGCCACAGAAAACTAATCCCATCTCACAAACCCAGAGACCAAGTTCAGATAATCCTTTGAATACTCCTTTATTCTTTCTTTTCTACCCACTTCCCTAGTTTCCCAAACCTTGCATGATCATACTTTGTCCTCCAGGCTTGCTTCTACTTCCTTTCCAGTTATCTTTGTTTTATACACTCTCCTCCCTAAATTTCCCCACTACAGGGTAAAACCAGTCTACCAAGGGGAAATACTTTGCAAACAAACTCCTAATTTACGATTGGTTCTGTTATATAACTATAGATTCTGCTCCTATGGTCTAAAGTACAAAATCAATAGTTACCACAGTTTGTCAGTTTCTACATCGTGCTTGATGCTATTGTTACTGCTTATTGTACTACTTTAGCTACGATGACGTATCTGTTCTAATCAGTTGTTCTCCCTTCTGTAAAATACTGGGAAGCTTTAGGGTAATAACCTCACCACAGCCCTACACCAAAGGACTGGGCATGGAGCCAAACAGATACCAACATCCCACTCTTTATTAATTGGGAAGGTAGGATCTTGGGACAGACACAAACCAAGAATCTCCTACACACAGGAGACATCCCTGAGGAACAGACTTTTCCTACAGAGGCTTTGATACTAGTGATATGGCCTACTACAAAAAAATCACAAGGATCATCACAGAAAACAAAATAAAGAAAGTTTTGAAACAGAAAATGACAAGATGAAGAAGTAAAATGCAATCTCAGACCTCCAGCCCACCCAGAACAAGTCCAGGAGACAATGACATAGAAGAAATTGGAAGAAGCACACCTGAAATTTCGGAAATGACAGCAACCAAAGTAAAGAAACAAATCCATGAGGCTACAGAGGAAATCAGATCAGAAATAATCTCTCAGGTAAAAAAAGAAATGTCAACATTTATAAACGAATTGCTCAGCAAATCTAGAGTAGAGATAGATTAAAAAAAAAAAAGATGATGATGGAAAAGGATGGAAACCATGTAAGATCAATATAGGAAAGAAATAGAATGCATGAAAAGAATTCAAGGGCCGGTGAGACGGCTCAGCGGCTTAAGCGCCTGCCCGGCAAGCGCGAAGGCCCGAGTTCGACTCCCGGAACCCACATACGAAAAAGGGGCCGGTGATATCGCTCAGCGGCACGGGTGCCTGTTGGCACGTGAGGTCCTGAGGTCGTCCCCCCGGTACCCACAAAAAAAAAAAATAAATAAATAAAAAAAAATAAAAAAAAAATAAAAAAGAAAAGAATTCAAACAGATATCCAGGAAATTAAAAATTCCATTGAAAGCTGGCAAAACCACTTGAATGAAACTAAAGACAGACTTTCAGACCTTGAAGACAGGATCGCGGCTAGCGATCATGAAAGGAAAGATCTCTTGAGTCAACATAAGTGACATAAAAAACTATTTGCAGAATTAATAGCAGAAAATTTCCCAAGCATGGGAAGAGAATCTGACATACAGATAAGTGAGGCGTATAGAACTCCAAACAGCCATAACCAAAATAAATCTACACCCAGACATATAATAATCAAGATCCCAGAAATTCAGCGCAAGAACAGAATATTAAAACTGTTACAGAAAAGAAACAGATCACCTACAAAGGAAAGCCCATCAGAATCACGGCAGACTTCTCAACACAAACCCTCAAGTCAAGAGCTTGGAGTGAAGTATTTCAAGTCCTGAGAGAAAACAACTTCAAACCCAGATTGATGTACCCTGCAAAACTATCTTTCAAAATTAATGGAGAAATAAGATACTTCCATGACAAAGAACAACTGAAGAAATTCATGACCACCAAACCAACACTACAAAGGGTACTCAAAGATATTCTAGACAGAGACAAAAATGACCACAATTCCAGAAAGAAACCACAGAAAGAAACCACCAAGCATAACAAGCAATTAAACAGAGGGGAAAAGTAGGGAACCAGCAGCAGGAAAATAACATGACAAAGACAAGCCAATACATATCAGTAATAACCATCAACGTAAATGGCCTCAAATCACTAGTCAAAAGAAACAGACTGGCAGAGTGGATCAAGAAACAAGATCCAACAATATGCTGTATACAAGAAGCACATTTAATTCAAAAAGAAACTCATAGACTAAAAGTCAAAGGATGGAAAACAATACTCCATGCAACAGGAACCAGAAAAAGCAGGGATAGGTATTCTGTTTGCAGAGGATCAATGGAACAGAATAGAAGATACAGACAAACTGCAGACACACTCAACCACCTTTTCTTTGACCAAGGGTCCAAGCATGTTCACTGGAAGAAAGATAGTCTCTTTAAAAAATGGTGCTGGAAAAAATGGCTTTCCACATGCCAAAGACTAAAACTAGACCCATGTCTATCACCATGTACTAAACTAATGTCAAAATGGATCAAAGATCTAAATATTAAAACAGAAACACTAAATCTACTGGAAGAGAAAGTAGGTAGAAATCTTGAAGACATAGGAGTAGGCAGAGAGTTCATGAACAAAACCCAAACTGCGTGGGAAGTACTTCAAAGAATCAACAACTGGGATCTCATCTTATTAAAGGTTTTTGCACATCAAAAGAAATCACTAACAGTGAAAAGACAACCCACAGAGTGGGAAAAAATTTTAGCCAACTGTCCCTCAGACAAAGGACTCTTATCTAGAACATATAAAGAATTGAAGAATATCAGGCCCCCTAAATTCAAAGACCCAATCCAAAAATGGGCACCTGAGATGAATACACAGTTCTGAGATGAAGAAATATAAATTGTAAATAAATATATGAAAAATGCAAATTAAAACAACACTGAGATTCCATCTGACCCAAGAAAGAATGGCTATCATAAATAACAAATGTTGGTAGGGCTGTGGAGAAGATGAACCCTTCTCCACTGTTGGTGAGAGTGGTACAACCACTGTGGAAATCAGTGTGGAGATTCCTCAAAAGAATATGATTAGAGGTCCCATTCGACCCAGCTATTCCCCTTCTGGGTACCTTCCCAGAAGAATTAAAAACATCATACCACAGCGATATATGTGCACCCATGTTTACAGCAACACAATTTGTAATAGCTAGATATTGGAAACAACCCTAATGCCCATCAACTGAGGAATGGATTAAAAAATCTGGTATTTTTACATAATGGAGTACTACTGAGCTATAAAGAGGGATAAACTCGAGGCTTTTATAGGTAAATGGATGCAACTAGAGACCATACTCATAAGTGAAATAAATCTAATTTGCACGTGTAAACATCATATTGTCTCCCTTGTGTAAGAAACTGAATGAGTAAATATTATCCAAAATGTAGAATAGATGTTGTGAAATAGAAAGAATCTGCTCAAAAGGAAAGAACAACTGGGATGGGGGAAAGGAGAAAAAGAAGGGAAAAGAAAAAAATATATGTATATATACACAAGACAGCTAAGACAATTATACTACTAATTTCTTTTAGTTCATTGAATAGAATGGTTTGTGCTTACATTGTCTGATCAATTTTGAATGCCTATATCTTGTTATGTGAGCAACTACTTTGAAGATAACAATACACAATATATCAGCCACTGTTAATTTCCTATTACCTTGTTTTGAAATTCTGTATCATTGTTTTTATTGTTCTTTTCTCTTAAAAAAAAAAAAAAGTAAAAGTTCCATTCAAAGAATGTGAATACTTTTCTACCCTGGAGGCAGACTAAGGCCTGTTATCCCAAACATCACATGGGATGGTCTGAGAAAAGAAAATGACTCCATGAGTTGTCTCTGTGGAGAAGTCCACCAAAGGCACAATTAGCCAGGTGTGGTGGCACATACCTGTAATCTCAGCACTTTGGGAGGCTAAGATTGGCATGTTTGAGTCAAGAGGATGGCAAGTTTGAGCCCAGTCTGGGCAACTTGGGGACTTAACAAGACCCTGTCTCTAAATAAAAAATAAACAAGGGCTGGGAATGTAGCTCAGTCAGAGGCCCTGCATGCAACCCCCACCTGAAAAAAAAATAGACACTTGTCCAAGGACAGGCAGAAAGTGGCACCACCAAAAGAAAGGGTGGATTTCCACACAGGATGGGTGGAGGGGAAGGAAGGGAACTGCTTGGTTGGAAGCCAAATAAACAAATCCAGTGTTAAATTGCACAATAAAAGGAAAAACAGAATTTATGGCACCAACCTGACAGTAAGTAAAATGCATATTCTGGAAAATTAGCAAGTGGAATAAGATGAGAAGGGAGGCTGAAGAAGGATCATGAAAGAAAAGAATCACAACTTAAAAAGTTGCTAAACTCAGATTCAGAGCAGTCTAACAGGACCAACTAGAGGTGTCTGGCCAGGGTGAGTGCAGCTGCCTCCAGGCCATGGTCACAGCTGCACATGCAGAAATAGAATTGAGACAAGGAGACAAATCTGAAGGGAAACAAGCTGCCAACCTACCGTGTGCTGCTTCAGTCCATCTCACTAATCCATCACCAACCTGCAACAAGAGGAGTGGCATTTCCTACCCAATCAATCATTGAGTTTTTCTCCCAAAGGAGTCACCTGTCAGTAAGATGCATTCTGGCTGCAAGCATTGGATATTAAGCAGTGGAGCTGTGTGAACTTTCAGCTTGCTTTTAAGGTTTCAAGGTTTCATGTAAAACCAAACACTTCTCTAACATCTTGGGGAGCGCCATATTGCTTACTGAATCAATTTCTCTCTCTCTCTGTCTCTCTCTGTCTCTGTCTCATTCTCATTCTCTCTCTCTCATTCTCTTTAAGGCTTTGCAAAATTTATGGAAGATAAGTGAAAACACTTTGCCTGGGTATGGGTTCTCAAATCAAGTTTCTCCTGGGTTATTCAGATAAATGTAGTGAGAATGTCCTAATGATGGTAATAACCATGATAGTTAAATTAATTTCTAATATTTCAGAGGTTCATACAGCACTTTTGTTTACAAGGTCATATTTAATTTTCATGACGAGACTTAGGATTACACATCCTATTTTATAGATGACAAAGCCAGCCCAATGTCATGTCATTTTAATTTTGTGGGGATGTGTTGAGCAATCCCAGGAATTTCTAGGACTGGGCAGGACTGCATCCTGTATTCCTCTCTGCTTACCCCTCTGCCATGGCCAGGGAAAAGTACCTAACACCTCACTTCAATCCTCACTCTGTCTCCATGGGGACACCAAGTGTCCCTTGGCACTGACTTACAGTTCTCATATGTGGAACTCCTCATGATGCACAGAGGGTGGGAAACCAAGATACCAGTCACCCTGTTACCTGCAGATCTGGGCAACCAAGTGCACAGCTGACAGCCTCCATAGGCCACAGCGAGGCAAGCCCCATCGGCTTCTGAGGCCAGCTCCGCAGGAGTAGGCCTCTGTTCCCAGCATGGTGTCAGAGCCTTGTGGACACAGGCTTCTTGTTCCATGCTTCCTTCATCACCCACCCTTTTCCTCTAACCAGACACAAGCGCTCTAGCCAGACAACCAGTGCTTGTCAAAGTACCAGATCTGAGGTCCGATTGCCTTCTCTGTTCACCAAGGTGAGAAAGCTTGGACATTGCCACAACCTGGGGTAAACAGAGGAGGCTCTGGAGCTAGGGTGGGGGCCCCCACAAGCCTACAGGTCATAAAGCTAGGGGGAGAAAATTGTGACTTGCTGGATTCCAATTGTGACTTCCATGGATCCTGAAAGAAAGCCATTCATTAGGAAAAAATAGAGAAAACCTTTTTTTGTTTTTGTACTCATTTTCTCTTTCTTTTTTCCTTTCTCTTCTTTCCTGGTTTACTGTGGTTTTGGGAATTTTCCTTTGTCCTTGTTCCTTTTTTGTTTTTAAAAATCTTTTTCCTCTCTTCTTTTCCTTTTAATTTTTTCTTTTTTTTTATTAGCCACATTTGTCTTCCTTTTTTCTTCTATCCTCTATTTTGCGTTTGTTATTTTCTGTTACCTTTATCTAATTCTATAAATATCCTTCTATTCCTTAATAGGTTCCTTTCTCACATTTCTCTACTATATGCAGGTACCAGGAGTCAAACTCAGGACCTCATGCTTGCCAAGCAGGCACTTAAACCACTGAGCTATATCACCAGCCCTCTACTTTTCATCATTGTTTAATTTTACAAATTTTTCTCTTTTCATCCTCCCATTCCCAACCCCTTACACCTTTAATAGTATAACCATTAAGCTTTATTGATCTTCAGATAGTTAACTCTGTTATTACCATTAAATTCTTTTTGATCATAAGTAGAGGTATAGTTGTCCCATTTAGTACATATTTGCTGTATGTAAATATTTAGTTTGCCCTAGAGTTTATATGAGAATTATAGATCTCTTTTCTATGGTTAAGGGTGGTAAATTATTGGTTCTTATGGTATGTCATCAACAAATCATCAAAAGATCATACATCATGATCAAGTAGGATTCATCCCAGGAATTCAGGGATGGTTTGACATACACAAATCAGTAAATGTAATATAGCACACAAAAATCACAAAAATCACATGATCATCTCAATTGATGCAGAACAAGTCCTTGACAAAATCCAACATTCATTCATGGTAAAAAAAAAAAAAAAAAAGAAAGAAACCTGAGGAAAATAGGTATAGAAAGACCTTATCTCAATTTGATAAAAACCATTTATGACAAACCAATGGCCAACATCATATTAAGTGGGGAGAAGCTGAAAGCTTTCCCTCTGAAATAAGGAACAAGACAAGAATGTCCACTACCTCTGCTACTGTTCTATATGGAACAAGAAGGGACCTAAGTAGCAAAAACAATCCTGGCAACAAGAGCAAGGAAGGAGGTATCACAATCCTGGACTTCAAGTTATATTACAAAGCTACAGTGACTTTAAAAAAAAAAAGAACAGCATAGTTTAGCCAAAAAATAAAATGAAACACCAGACATGTGGGTCAGTGGAACAGAATAGAGGATGCAGAAACAACTATGGGCACATTCAGGTACCTGATCTTTGAGAAAGGGGCCAATGACTTGTGCTGGAGGAAGGATAGCCCTCAATCATTTATCAGTTTACCCCAAGCGTCACTTGGGCAGCACGTTTATTTACATACTGACTACCCTGAGCATCGCTCAGGAAGGTGTCATTTCAACCAGTCAATTGTTCTATTAAATAAATTTGATAAAGTTGTCTATTTTATATTTCCAGTTATATTATCTTATAAAAATTAATGGAAAAATATACATCCTGTGTTTAAATAATTGGACCGGTAAGTGATTGACAAATGGTGTTGGGTAAACTGGCTATCCTCACGGAGAAGAGTGCATCTAGACCCACATCTCTCACCATGCACTAAACTAAAATCAAAATAGATCAAAGAACTGAATATTAAAATAGAAACACTTAATCTGCTGGAAGATAGTATAGGTAAAACACTTGAAGACATAGGTGTAGATGAGGACTTTCTGAACAGACACCATTTATACAAGAAATAATACCATGAATCAACAAATGGGATCATATCAAATTAAAAACTTCAGCACAGCAAAGAAAGCTACCAACAGAGTGAAAAGATAACCTCCAGAATGGGAAAAATTTTTTTCCATTTATTCCTCAGAGAAAGGACTAATATCTAGAATATATAAAGAACTCAAAAATATTAGACCCTCCAAAATAAAAAAAGAACAATCAAAAGATAGGCAACTAAAATGAAGAGACACTTCTCAGAAGAAATATGAATGGCCAACAAATACATGAAGACACGTTCAACATCTCTAGTCATTAGAGAAATGCAAATTAAAACAACACTGAGATTCCATCTTACTCCAGAAAGAATGGCTATCATTAAGAAGTTACATAATGACAAATGGTGGGGGGAGGAACCCTTCTACATTGTTGGTGGGAATATAAACTAGTACAACCACTATAGAAATCATTTTGGAGATATCTCAAAATATTAAAACTAGAAATTCCATTCAATCCAGCTCTTCCTCTTCTAGGTATTTTCCTGAAAGAGTTAAAGACAGCATATTACAGCAATACATACATATCCTTGTGTATAGCAGCACAATTCACGATAGCTAAATGTTGGAAGGAGGCTCTACGTCCATCAGAATATGAATGGATAAAGAAAATGTGGTATTTATACACAATGGAGTACCACTTTTTCATAAAGAAAGATAAACAAGTCATTTGCAGAAAAATGAATGCATCTTGAGACCATAACGTTAAGTGAAATTAATCAGACACACAAGCTTAAATATCACACGGTTTCTCTTATATGAGAAATCCATAATATAACAAAGAGCAAAATCAATGATAGATAATAGGAGATAGTGAGATAGATCTTTTGTGAATGAGAAGGAGACCAAGAGATAGAGGGAGGGGAGAGAGGAAGGAGATTTAAAAAATAAAGAATTAAGATGTGTTATGTACATGTTCCAACTCTCCACAAGGAATGTGATCATTATGTACTGAAAATATGCACTAATTTAAAAAATATAGAGTATATTGGATATATATTCAATATACTTTACATCGCGAAGATTGTACATCATGTTTGTGATGCAAAATACATCCTCAGGGATGAAAAGCATCTGGCAGAATATTAATATTAATTCCTGGTTTAAATCTCTGCTAATAAAAATATAGACTCCCATTAAATTCTTATATAATAAAGACAAATAATAGGCAGTCAACCACATCATATCATATGCATTAATATTCCCAGGACTAATTGAAAAAGATGTCAGTAGATACCATCAGTAGGGCCAGGCAGGTAGGGCCAGGTGTGGTGGCGGCTGCCTGTAATCCCAGAAGTCTGGGATGCTTAAGCAGGAGGACGGTAAGTTTGAGCCCAGCCTGGGCAATTTAGCAACTTAGCAAGACCCTGTCCCAAAATAAAAAATAAAGAAAAACAAGGGCTAGGGATGTAGCTTAGTGCAAAGGTCCTGGGTTCAATCCCTGAGATAGGAGATTAGGGCGGGAATAAACTAACTGGGCAGAGTGTGTCCAAGGTCATAAAAACCTATGGCTAACAGGTTAAGTGAGATGCTTCCTAAGAAGAGAGGACATGCAGAACAGGGGACCCAAAATGATGTTGGGTTTATGGCTGAGCCCTGTGGACCAATCAGAAAAGTGCTATTTTTAATCCATTTCAATCTGACACTGTTCACAGGACTAGTCAAAGATGCTCTTTTCGATCCTACATTTGCATATGAGCACAACCAATCAAAAGACCCTCTTCCTGATCTGTTATTTACATCTGGTGGGAAGCCAAGCAAGTCTTTCAGTAGGGCAATTTAAATCTGGCGTGAGACCAAATGAGTTTAAGATAGGACAAATCTTCGAATGCCTTATTTGCATAAGGGGGAAACTAACCTGAGAATTTTGGACACAAAATCCAAATCCTTGGGCCACTGTGAGCCTTTTCTACTGGCCAGCCCTTACACTGTGGAGCATACCTCTTTTCCGCCTTTAATAAACACACACCTTTACCGCCATTTCTATGTGTCTTGTCTAATTCTTTATATGGGACACCAAGAACCTGGAAAGAATTCCTACAGGACCCTCCATCTGGTAACAGTTCCACCACCCAAAATATCACTGGGATCTAATAAATCAATTTAGTAGATACTCTGGGTAAAGTTTGGGGTCTACCTGTGTTGGGTGTCTTGTCTTATCCTACAAGAATGATTGTACAGGTATTCCAGTTACATAGACAAGGGTCATCGAAGTGCTTATATGAACTTATTGGGAAGGCTACTGGGCACTGTAGGAATTTATAGTAGAATTAATAATACAGGGCTACATATAAATGATGCATAAAACATATTGTGTATTCATCAAAGCATTTTAGTAAAATAATATTATAAATTAAAAGTAAACTTTATGAAGGAAGAAATGTTCTTCCATTACTATTATTAGACTTTTTATATGTTTTTCCTAATGTTTATGATTTACAAACTGATTTTTATGCATTTGCTCAGTTATACTTTCATAGTGAAAAGCAAGAAGAGAGATTTAAGTTATTCAAGGTAGAGCAAGAGGAAATGGCCATTTCATTTGGTGCTATAGCCAAAGAATTCTGTACCCAATAACAAAATCAAATAATGTCTGTTCTTAAAAATGGCATCATGAAGCTGGGTGCGTTAGTGCACCCCTATAGTCCCAGATACTTGGGAGGCTGAGGTAGGAGCATTGCTTGAGTCTAGGAATTCAAGGTCAGCCTGAGCAACATAGCAAAACACCACCTCTTTAAAAAAGAAAAAAAAAAAAAAAAAAGAAAAAAGAGAAAGAAAAAGATGGTGTTTCTGTTTAACTTTTGCCTTGTACAGTACTGTAGTTTAAGAACCGTACCAGCAATTTGGATATGATGTCACTACGGTGAGATACGGAGCTATAGTTTCACTATTTACAAGTTCCTCAGAGCTTGGATTTTCCTGTTACTGAAAACAATGGCTCTTTATATTATCTGTAACTCAAGATAATTCACTCTCCCTCTAAAACAATAATCCTACATTTTCAAATTTTGAATGAACTATATATATTCTAAAATAGAAAAAATAGGAAAATTCTCTGCTGAAAGAATATACCTTACAAACAAGGATCAGCGAACATTTTCTTGAGCCAGATAGTAAATATTTCCAGCTTTGTGGGCCATATCTGCCTCGTAGTGAAAATGGCTGTGGGACTGTCTTCCTACAAAACTTTATTTACTAAACGGGGTAGTCCTGGAGTCAGCCCATGGGCCGTAATTTTGCTGATCCCTGACTTAAATATTGCAAATTCAGTTGCCCACAGCAAACCAGGCTGAGTGGAATCTGTGACAAACAGGGAGCACACAGTCTGCTTCATCTCCAACCCCACTCAGCTCTGGCTGACAGTGGCCGAGAATGGGAGCCTCGTGGAGCCACCGTTTCCTATTTTTCTTTCTTTCTTTCTTTCCTTTCTTTTCCTTTCTTTCTTTCTTTCTTTCTTTCTTTCTTTCTTTCTTTCTTTCTTTCTTTCTTTCTTTCTTTCTTTCTTTCTTTCTTTCTTTTTCTTGCTTGCTTGCTTGCTTTCTTGCTTTCTTTTCTTTCTTTCCTTCTTTCTTTCTTTCCTTCTTTCTTTTCTTTCTTTTTCTTTCTTTCCTTCTTCCTTCCTTCCTTTCTTTCTTTCTTTTCTTTCTTTTTCTTTCTTTCCTTCTTCCTTCCTTCCTTCCTTCCTTTCTTTCTTCTTTCTTTCTTTTGTGTTTTACGTTTTGTCTTGGGGTTTTTTTGGCACTAGGGAATGAACCCCAGGCCTTGTACATGCTAAGCAAGCACTGTACAACTGAGCTACACCCTTGGCCCTTCTATATTTTGAAAACAGCTGGAAATCTGGATTTTTCACTTTCCAATTTTTAAATTTTAGTAATTAATTCAGATAACCACACACATTGGGTTTCCAGCAGAACAACTTGGCAGATTGCATCTGGGCCTGCTGTATACCTTGTACTGTAGAGTAACTTTTAACAGCTAGCCATTGTGTGCTGGGCTTGGTGGCACATACCTGTAGTTTCAGCACTCTGGGAGGCTGAGGCAGGAGGATCCTGATTTCCCAGTCTGAGGAATTTAGTGACCTTAATGACTTAGTGAGATCTGTCTCAAAATAAAAAATAAAAGGGGGAGGTGATATAGCTCAGTGTGGGGGCCCTGGTTTCAATCCCTAGTACCAAAAAAAAACATTAACTAATGTGCTCAAGATAGGGACATGGAGATTTCTACTCTGACCCTTAATATAAGAAACCATTAACCTGGTATCAGTTAAGCAGAAAGTTCTAAGTGTGTGGAGGACCACCTGGACAGCTCTCCCTGAAAGAAGAGCAATTATCTCCATTTTGGTTAAACCTGACCCTATTTCCATGTACTGATATGTACAGAGCTGGCTAGAACTTTTCCTTATCCCTTCAATTGGCTTTAAGCAATGCAAATCAGTCTAGCTGAGGTGCTGATGTGTAGTCTTTGAAGCAAGGTGATGGGTCAGTGTTACCCTGCCCCCATAGCTCCCCAAAACATGTGTGAGCCGGGCAGGAAGGAGAGCTGTGCTCCATGGTGTCAGCTGGGATGGAGCCTCGAGATAAGAGGCTATGGCTTCCCAGGATATGGAAGATTACACATCAGAGCTGAAGCACTGACCCCAAAACATTAGATACTACCTCAAATTGTGTTACGCAGATTACTCCTTCTGCATGCCCTTCTCTCTGCATATTGCAAAGGTGATTTCAGGCCACCTACCTAGCCCAGCTCACAGCACTCATGAACTTCCCACCACTCTGACAATCACTCATCCCCAAGCCACTCCCCTCGTTGAGAATTAATAAAACCCAGGTTTGGCCCTGGGTTGAGGCCTTTGTTCCAGTTAACCATCACCCTGGCTGGACTTAGGACCCCCTTGGCTCCCCACAACTATACATATGTCTTAGTGTCTTTATTTTCACTGTGGGTTGCATTGGAAGTGGTAGATTGCAATTAACTTGCTGGAATTCCAATACCTTTTCTATTGGATTACAAATATAAACTTCCTAGACTGTGACAAGGACTGGAAGGGCTCTCTATACAAGTGAATATATATATATATGTGAATCATCCTCACAACAACCTTGTACAGTAGGTGTGACTACTGTTTTACGCTGTATAAAGAGAGATTGTGTAACATCCCCCAGGTCACACAGCTAACGTATGGCAGATGTGGGATTTGAACTCAGGCAGTTATAGAGTGTGTGTGCACATAACCCCTGTGCTGTAAAGGCTGACATCTGGGGCTGCCTTCCTCTTTTAACCAGCCCAAAGCTTTGGCAATAGAAAAGGAGCTGGGAAGACTCACTCTTCTAGTGGAACTTGGGCTCCAGGGTCAAGGTTCCTCCCATCAGCCTACCTTTCCTTGTCCACCGCTTTGTGGCATGGGGGATGTCCTGTCTGAGGTGATTTCTTCATCACTTTCTGCAAGGCAAACTTCTCAGCCCAAGTCAGGGCAAAGGTTTGGGTCATTTCATCACTTCTGTGTTTATATTTTATTACAATTTTTTGTAAAGTCCATTGCTTTGGAATTTGAATTAACTCTACATACAGTATTTAGTTTAATTATTCATCTTGCTTTTCTAATTTGTCCTAGCAAGCCCCAAGCAAATGACTTCAGATAATTGGGGAAAGATTTTTTTCTTAAAGTCATAGCACCGAGTTTAAGAAAAGGAAATCAAAGAAATTAAATTTCTTTTGAAAGGACAGTAAAAATTCACGTCTAAGTTTGGTGGAAAGTACAGTTTTAGGGGATAAGTGGAAGTTTTTGTTTTCTCTAGCAAACTTAAATGACAAATGATATCTATATATCTATATCTATATCTATATCTATATCTATATCCATCTATCTATATATAAAATCACTTTTTTGAACTACAACTGAGTTTTACTGTTGATTTTTGAAGATACTATGAAAAGCAACTCTGTAAAGCAATTTCAGCTGCCAAGGAAACTCAGAAAACAAAACAAATTATAGTTCCTTTTTTTTGAAAAACATGAATACCTCTGGGAGGGCAGTGGAGCTGTCAGTCATACACAATATAATATGTAATACTTCATTTATTCAGCAGTGCTTTCCTTCTGATGTCCAGGAAAGTCGGGATTCTATTGGGAAAGGAAAACAGGCAATTTCAGAATTCTGGGGTCATGTGAGGCTTACAGCGAGAATGGATGTGTTTTCATGACAGAAATAGGGTTTGCCTGGAACTGCCCCATTTTAAAATTGAAAGTCTCCTAGAATAGCAAAGGAAATTCTGGGCAAAAAGGCAAGGCAGGAGGTATCACAATCCTTGACTTGAAATTATACTATGAAGCTACTGTAATAAAAACAGCATGGTACTGGCAAAAAAACAGACCCAAAGATCAACAGAACAGATTAGAAGATGCAGAAACAACTCCAGACATACTCAGCCACCTTGTCTTTGACAAAGGTGCCAAACACATTCACTAGAAGAAAGATAGCCTCTTTAATAAATGGTGCAGGAAAAACTGGCTCTGCACATGCCCAAGATTAAAATTGGACCCATATCTTTCATCATGCACTAAACCAAATTCAAAATGTATCAAAGATCTAAATATTAAAACAGAAACATTAAATCTGCTGGAAGATAGAATATGTAAAACTCTTGAAGACATTGGCGTAGGCAAACATTTTATGAATAAAACCCCTATTGCACAGGAACTGTCACAAAGAATCAACTACTGGGATCTCATCTCATTAAAAAGCTTTTGTACAACTACAGAAACCACCAGCAGAGTAAAGAGACAACCCACAACGTGGGAAAAAATGTTTGTCAGCTGTTCCTCAGACAAAGGATTACTACTGAGAACATGTAAAGAACTAAAAAAAATCAGACCTCTCAAATTTAAAGACCCAATCCAAAAATGGGCATCTGAGATGAATACACACTTCTCAGATGAACAAATACAAACAGCAAATGTATGAAAAAGTGTTCAACACCACTGATCATTCCAGAGATGCAAATTAAAACAACACTGAGATTGCATCTCACCCCAGAAAGAATGGCTATTATCAAGAAATCAACCAATAACAAATGTTGGTAGGGCCGTGGGGAAAAGGAACCCTTCTCCACTGTTGGTGGGAATGTAAACTGGTACAAACACTGTGGAAATCAGTGTGGAGATTCCTCAAAAAACTAGGATTGGAGGTCCCATTTCATCCAGCTATTCTCCTTCTGGGTATTTTCCCAGAAGAATTAAAAACATCGTACCACAGAGATAGATGTGCACCCATGTTTATAGAAGCACAATTTGTAATAGCTAGATCTTGGAAACAATCCATTCCTATCACTTAAGGAATGGATGAAAAAGATGTGGTATTTTTATGTAATGGAATACTACTCAGCCATAAAGAAGGATAAACTGGAGACTTTTATGAGTAAATGGATGCAACCAGAGACCATACTCATAAGTGAAATAAACCAGACACACATGTGCAAACATCATATTGTCTCCCTAGTGTGAGAAGCTGAAAGAGTAAATAAGATCCAAAAAGTACAATAGATATTATAAAATGGGAAGAAATTGTTCAAAAGGAAAGAGAAACTGGGATGGGGAAAGGAGAAAAGAAGGAAGAGAAAAACAAAACAAAACAAAAAATATATATATAAATATAAATATATATATAGATATATATACAAGATAGTTAAGATGGTTATACTACTAATTTCTCTTAGTTCATTGAAAGGAAAGGTTTGTGCTAACATTGTTTGGGCCATTAAATGCCTATATCTTGTACTCTGAGTAACTAATTTAAAGATAACAATACACGATGTATTAACCATTGTTACACTCCTATTGTTTTGAAATTTTGTGTTTTTTCTCTTTAAAATAAAAATAAAGAAATTTAATGTCCCCCCAAAAAATTAAAATCGAAAGTCTCTTGTCCTAGGACTGACCTCAATTCCAGATAAACCAGGACACTTGGTGACCCTGACATCTCTGGGCCACATTCCTGACTTCCTATCTGGTTCCATTTCAGCTTCTCTTTTCCCAGCCAATTACCTCTTAACCTTGAAGAAGGTGGCCCTGGACTCTGAATCATCTCCTTTTGTGTTTCCCAGTCTTCCTTGCTTGTGAGACTCACCTGATCTTCGTGACACCAGATTCCCAGATTTCACTCCTCTGCTTCCCATCCAGAGGCTTGGGGGAAAGGCTGGGCGACTGTGCATTCACCGGAGCCAGAGGTGAATTTCACGGGAATCTCAGGATGGATGAAATCTGGGAACTTCTGATGAGCCTGTGTGCATAGGGTGTGCAAGGAGCTCTAGTTTGTCAGAGGATAAAATTACCATTTAACTTAACAATCTTCATTGGCTCTACTTTTTATTCTAGAAATGGGTAGCACTTGGTTCGATAAAAATTGAATAGCTGTTCCAAGGGGCTGAGCTGAGAAGGGTGATTTTATAGACAAAGACTGAAGAAAGCAGAAATCAGCTGGGAGGTGTGGTGTGCGCCTGTAATCTCAGGTATTTTGGAGGGTGAGGTAGGAGGATCACAGGGTTGAGCCCAGCTTGGGCAACTTAGAGGGACCCTGTCTCAAAAAAAAAAAAAAAAAAAAAAGAGAGAGAGAGAGGAGAGAGGGAGGGAGGGAGAAAGATAGCTCTGTGTGGAGGCTCTGATACTGAAGGCAAAAAAGAGAGAAGGAAAATGTAAAAAGCAGAAATAAAAGAACAAAAAGTGGATTGATCATGTTAAACTTTCTTTACAAGACAAGGATAGCAAGATGCAACAACAACAAAAATAACTGGTTAACTTCAGAGTACTTTGCGTTACCTTTTGTCCTGTAGAAGAATTAAGGCAGAGGGAATTTCATTATCACACCAATTGAAACTGGTTTGCTTGGGAAATTTGGCTATTACCTCTCTAGTCCTGATTTCTCAAAAGATTAGTTAAAAGCTTGCCTTCAGGGCTGGTGATACAGCTCAGCGGCATAAGTGCCTGCCTGGCAAGCGCAAGGTCCTGAGTTCGACCCCCAGTACCTACATAAAAAAAGAAAAAAAAAAAAATACTTGGCTTCAGCTTCATGGGATGGAACTTTAGCCCGGTCTGTTGGGGCTCGTCTAAAACACAGTTTCTTGTAGTTTTTATATAATAAGTTCAACCGTCAGGAGACTCAGCAGCAATCCATGTGGGGTGGGGTCTAACTTGGCCAGTGCACAGATTCCGGCTTTCTAGGCACACATATCGGGCTGGTCCAGAGGCTGACTGGTCCTACCCACTGACTCACCGAGGTCTGTGGTGCTTCTTGCTGTCCTGATCTCTGGGGTTTGTTCTGGGAGCTGCTCTGCTCTGTCGCTGTACTCTGGAGGCACTGCCTGCCCACAGATCTTGGCCATGTGTACCCCTGCCCACACCGCAGCATCCACCTCTGCCGGCAGCCAGGGTTGCTTCTCTGGGGGTCTCCACAGGCCCTGGCCTTCCCAGTTTCCTCACAGTATATGTGAAACCTTTGCTGTCAAATGTTTTAAGAGATTCAACAGCATGAGAAAAATCCAAAAGTTAGAGGATACTTCAAGTGTGAGCCCTTGAGCTGATTGTTGAGTAGAATTCCCACTGCGACATCTTGGCCTGTTTCTTTTTTTTTTTTTTTTTTGTGGGTACCGGGGGTCGACCTCAGGATCTCGTGCACCTGCAGGCACCCATGCCGCTGAGCGATATCACGGGCCCTTTTTTCGTATGTGGGTTCCGGGAGTTGAACTCGGGCCCTCGCGCTTGCCAGGCAGGCGCTTACGCCGCTGAGCCATCTCACCGGCCCTTGGCCTGTTTCTTAGTTTGTAAAATGGGGATAATGATAGCATTGACTGGATTACACTGTTGTCAGGTTTTGTTAGTTTGTTTTGCAGTACTGGAGATTGAATCCAGGGCCTTTGAAATCAGCTACATCCCCAGGCATTTTAAGATTTTGAGATACAGTCTTGCTAAGTCACTAAATTGCCCAGGCTGTGCTCAAACTTGCAATACTCCTGCCTCAGCCTCCCAGAGTACTGAGATTACAGGTGTGCACCACCATGCCTGGCTCGCTTTTTGTTTTTGTTTCTGCTTTCTCCAGCCCCTTTTTGCCTATAAACTAACCTCCTCAGCTCGGCTCATTGGAATACTTCTTCTATTTTATGGAATGAGGTGTTGCCTGACTCTAGGATGGAAAATAAAACCAATTAAGATCTTTAAACTAAACTGTCGTAATTTGTCCTTTGAGAAGTCCCCCATGGCTAACCCACATTTGAATTTTAGGGCCATAAGCCATTGCTATGACAACTGCTGACTGTATCATGCTTTACCCCAACTCAGCATACTGGAGGACTCTTCAAAGGGAAACATATTTGCATGAAGCAATTTATCTTTCATCTCATATCAAAGAGGCCAATCAGATTATTTCTGCCCAGTGAATCTATAATTGGAGAAACACTTTTGCCTTTTAGCCTCTAGTCATTGATGAAGAGAATTCATCTTATTTGTAATATTAACATAAAAGGCAAGGCCCTCAGCAGCTGAAAGGAAGCCCATCACCCCAGCAGAAACCTTCAGACTTGTGTGTCCTCGAGCTGACAGGCTGGCTGCTTTCTAAGGGTGTCTCTGCCTGCAAGGGCAATAGAAGAGAAGGTACCAATTCTACTGTCAGCTCACGAACCGCTGAGTGCTGGAAAGCACAGTGTTAGCAATACACATTGTTGACTCTTGGTTTTTTGCAGTCCTAATATTTTCAGCAGCAGCAGCATCTCAGGTTTTCCTATAGAGGTAGAAGCTTCCTAACAACATTCTACAGTGTCGTTTTGTTTTTATTTTTGCAATACAGGGGATTGAACCCAAGACTCTCACACTGAGCTATGTCCCTAGCCCTTAAAAAAAAATTTTTTTTTTTAATTTTGCGACAGGATTCATTAAGTCTCTAAGCTGCCAAGGTTGAGTTTGAGCTTGTGATCTTCCTGCCTCAGTCACCCAGAGTGCTAGGATTAGAAGATCTGCCATCACACCCAGAGGAACCCAGATTCTTAGTGGATACAAGCTTTCCCTTCTCAATGGCTGAACCCCAGGCTGCTTCCCGGAAGTGTTTATGTAACCTCAGAGGAAATGGAGCTGGTGGGTAGAGGAAGAAGTACATACAGCTCTTTACTGAGGGCGTACTTGGTCCTCCTGGGTGCAGAGATGCTCAGGCCAGCGAGACAGGATTGAGTTTTTTCTTGCATCCTTTGTACTTGGGATCCTTGTCTGCCTGAGATAAGAGAGGTGCCTAGGAAGGCAGAGAAATCACCATTTTGCCTAGTTTGACCAGCCATTAATGTTGGCTTTTCCTAAGGGAGCTGTGTGGCTTTACTGGCCCCACATAAAGCCTGGTAATAATGGCGTTTGTTTCAGTGCTGATGTAAGTGGCAGTGCATACGTGCAAAATCTCGCTGAGTCTTCCCAGTCAGGTGCTCTCTTTCTCTTCACTAAGGTTAGAGAAGTGAGCTGTACTCACATCTCCCTCTCTTCACTAAGGTTAGAGAAGTTAAGCATTAGCTGACCACCACCACTATGTGGCCCTGGTCAGTCTGAAGTCAGGAGACTGTGCTGGTTCACTGAGGTAGGGAGCTCTTTATCACAGAAATGACAGAATTCACTCATTCATTTCAGGATGTTTACTGAGGTTCTACTGACTGCTGAATGCTATGCCCATGCAGGTGGTGGTGGTAGAGATGGGAATGAAACGTGAATCAAGTACAACCTGTCGCCTCTGAAATCCCACAGTTTGCCGCGGCAGATGGACACACACAATGATAAAATAATGGGGAGTGTATGGTCACACATGCCTGTAGTCCCAGTTCCTCAGGAAGCTGAGGCAGGACGATCATAAGTTCAAGGCCAGGCTGGGCACCTTAGGAAACTATGTCTCAAAATAAAATTTAAAAGGGCTGGGGATGTAGCTCAGGGCTCTCTGGGTTCCCAGTAGTGCAATACATACAAACGCACAAACATTTTCAGAATGAGAAGAGGGGAGAGGTGTAAAGGGTCCCTAGAGAGTCCCATGGTTCACTGAGGATAGCGGTATCAGGAAAGGATTCCTGAGAGAGGTAGGACTGTGTGTGTGTGTGTGTGTGTGTGTGTGTGTGTGTTTATGTGTGTGTCTCTGAGGTGTGCAAAGGCTGATGATGGGCATCCTGAGGGGAGAATGAGTGGAGGCTGTGAAGTGGAACCAAACGGGAGGGTTAAAGAATGTCACAGCCGAGTGCTGAAGGGCTGGTTAGGGAGAGATGCTGAGCTGCTCTGGCGCAGGATGTGGGTCCGCGGAAGCTGGAGGCCCCTAGAGGAGAAACAGCCACCGAGGCAGCCTTGGTGAGTGGCTACCTTAAGTTCAAATCCTGCTGTCTCTACCCGTTGACTGTGTAGCGGTTAATCTTGATTGTCAATTTGTTGAAATATAGAGAAACCCAGATTAGCAAATCTCGCTTCTGAGCGTGTCTGTGAGGGTGTTCCCAGAGATGAGTGATGTGTGGGACAGCCAACCAACAGGGGAGACCCACCCTGAAAGTGAGAGGCTCCATCCAATAGGCTGAGGGCAGGGGCCAAGCTAGGGCAGGCGCACTTTCCCTCTACCTCCCTCCCTGAAGGGAGCTTTCCCTCCACCTGTTCTCTCCACGTTTATTCTGCCTACCCGCAAGCCCAGGAGCGGCGCAGCCAGGTAAACATGGACTGAAACCTCTGAAACTGTGAGCCCTTTGAAACTGTTACTCTCTTACCTGGGTGTGGTGGCGCACGCCTACCACCCTAGCGCTGGGGGAAGGAAGCTGAGACGGAAAGAATGGGAGTTTGAGGCCAGCCTGGGCTACACAGCGAGACTGTTTCAAAATGAAAAAAAAAAAATTTTTTTTTTTCATTGTCACAACAACAAAAAGCTAACTAATAACATTGCGTGATCTGGGGCAAGTCATTTAATGTTTCTGAGCCTCACTTTCCTCCCCCTTGTGGATGAGGTACCCGCAGGCTGCTGTGGTGTAAACCCGTCCCTCAGATTTACGGTGTTGGAAATTTAATCCCCAATGCAAGTGTCCAGAGGATGTGGTCAGGTCATGGTGCTCCCTTGAGAATGGGTTATTGCCATGTTGCAGGACTGGTCTCCTTATAAAGGATGAGCTCAGCCCCCTTTCCACTCTTGTGAATGCGCTCTCATCATGCAGTGCCTTACACCAGGTTATGAGGCAGCAGGAGGGTCCTCGGCAAAGCCAGGCATGGTGGTAGGAGAGTGGTAAGCCAGGTGTGGTGGTGCTTGCCTGCCATCCCAGCACTGTAGGAGGCTAAGGCAGGAGGATCACAGGTTCGGGCCCACCCTGGACAGCGTAGCAAGTTGGCTTGACCCTGTCTCAAAATAAAAAGTGCTGGGGATGTAGCTCAGTGTGGAGTCTGTGGGTTCAATCCCCACTACCAAAAAGAAAAAAAAAAGATCCTCGCTCAATGTGGCCTCTTGCTCTTGGACTTCCGACTCTACAGCCACATAAACTTCCATTGCTTATACATTATTTGGTCTGTAGTATTCTGGTAGGATTACAGAAGATGGACTGAGACTCAGCCTTGCGGGAATGTTGGGAGGATGACAGAGCCATCAAGGTGTGTATCCAGTGTCTTGGGGACACTCTGTTAGGCACTCAAATCAGGGACACAGTAGTGTAATCTTTCCTTATGTAATAAAAAATAGAATGACACTGAGGAAATCAGCCCAGGCAGAGGAACACAGCATATGAATTGTTAAATACCTGAATATCTTAGTTTAAATTCTTCCTGTTTGTGTTTAGAATATAATTTCAAAGAGTAAATTTCAAGTCTAAAGGCATCGAGGGTGGTCTCCAGTAATCTCAGTGGATGTTACAGTGTTCTCGAAAGAAATACATTTTACCTAACTTGAACGTAAATGTATGTAGAGATTTCAAGGGATGCACAGGAGTCAGCAGCGCATTCTAAACTTTAATATATTTTAATAAGTAGTTAAGATCCATGTATTCCTTCTTCCAAGTTTCAGAAATGTTAGTTTGGGACTCATTATTCTGTGGTTTCCAGATAATGAGATTTGAGATGTTTTATGCAGAACGTGAATGAAAATACCACTTGTTCAGCTAAGAGATGCTTAGTACAGATTTCCCTAAGAAAAATGGCATTTCTTTTAATAATTTCTCTGATTAGTTACTTTGAAAGAAGACAGTGAGGTATACTTTTTTGGAACAAAAGGATGAAATTGGAAAGTACTATGGGAATTCTTGTGTTTTTGAAAAGGCCAATTTGAAAATGAAGCAATTTATTTCCAGAGAAAGAATAGTGTGAATTATTCTTGTACTCTGTAATTGCAAAGGTCATGCCCATTTTAGAAGAGCTGAATTGCTTTAAGATAGGGTGTGCATGACAGTTAATTTAATAGAGAATCTAACCTGAGGTACAGGAAACAGTTCAGTATTTCAGCCTAGTCTGTTCAGTCCCTACTCTGGACCAGGTTATAAATTAGGCCAAAAATGTCAAGAGACTGTATTAGTTATCTATTGCAACAAATTATCCCAATATTTGGTAGCAAAACACCAAACATTTACTATTTCATGCAATCTCTGAAGGCCAAGAGTCTGAGATGAGTTTAGGTCGATGGTTCTGGCCCAGCCTCTTTCATGAGGTGAAGGCAGGTGTTCATCTGGCTGGAACTGTAGCCATCTGAAGGCTTGGGTGGCCCTGGAAGTTGTGCAGGTGGCTGTTGGCTGGAGGCCTCCTGCTATGCTTTGGATGTGCTTTGTCCCCAAACATTCACAGGCGGGAAGTTTGGTCCCCAATGGAAGAAGAGCATTATGGACCTTTAAGACGGGGGCCCAGTGGAAGGGAAATAGGTCATGGGGTGCCACTGTCCTGAATGGATTATGCTGTCTCTTTGGAGTGGGTCAGGTCTTTGCCATGAGAATGGGTTATTATAAAGAGAGTCCTGCTTTCTTGAAAAACTTTCTTGTGCTGCTGTTTACACATGTGTTCCTTCTGCGTGTTCCATGCTGTGACGCAGTCAAGGTGCCAAACACTGGTACCATGCTACTTGGACTTTCCAGCCACAGGATCATGAGTCAAAGCCCCCTTTTCTTTATTTCTTGTCTAGTCTCAGGTATTTTGTTACAGCAACACAAAGTGGACTAAGACACTTCTCTTCACCACACGGCCCTGTCCATAGAGCCACTCACAATATGTTGACTGGCTTTCCCCAAAACAAGTGAGCTGAGAGCCACCAACACAAAAGTCACTGTGTCTCTTACAGCCTAATCTTGGAAGTGATGCACCATCACTTCTATATTCTACTGGTCACATAGAGCAACCCTAGTATGACACAGCCAGGACCTGTACAAAGATGTGAATACCACGGGGTGGGGGTTATTTGTTTCTTGGGAGAAAAATGATTATTAGCTAGGTTGTTTTTTAGCTGTGTGATCTAGCCAGATGTGGTGACACGTACCTGTAGTCCAGCTACTTAGAGGGTGAGGCAGGAGGATCCCTTGAACTCAGGAGTTCAAGGTCAGGCTGGGCGTTATAGTGAGACCTCATTTCTTAAAAAATGAAAAGGGCATCTAAAAGCCATGTGATCTTAGGCAAGTTACTTTAAACTCCTATGTCTCTTATTTTCTCCTTGTAAATAGAAATGCTTGTCCGCATCTCTGAGTTCACACATGCCAAGCACCCAGAACAGTGCCTTGCACATTAAGTACCACATAAGATTCAGTTCTCACTGTTAGTTTCTATCCCAATGTTAGTTCTTTCCCAACTCCTTGGTTTGTGCCATTCCTCCCTTCTTTTCCCACGTAAAAAGCTTACTTCCCTTTATAGTGCTTCAGTTACACTGATTGATAGCAGTGTTTAAGAATTACCCCTTCTGGGTGTATTTTCATACTAACTGAGAATAATTCTCGAATTTAAGGAGGGGGTGGGGAAGCTGCCAACTTGTATAAGAAAGGACTTTGGAGCCAGGCATAGTGGCACATGACTGTAATTCCAGCACTGGGGAGGCCAAGGCAGGAAGATTGTGAGTTTGAGACCAACGTGGGCTACATAGTGAGTACAGGGCCAGCCTGAACTACATAGCAAGAC
The DNA here is from genome assembly GCA_028451465.1 of Erethizon dorsatum. Classification (NCBI taxonomy): domain Eukaryota; kingdom Metazoa; phylum Chordata; class Mammalia; order Rodentia; family Erethizontidae; genus Erethizon; species Erethizon dorsatum. Next base: position 16,804,076 of record CM051825.1, read on the forward strand.
TCTGTCTCAAAAAACCATTAATAAAAAGAAAAAGGACTTTGGAGAAGTTCCCTGGAATTTGCTCTTTGAAAGAAATACACATAGGTAGGTTTTATGATGACTCTATTCCTCGGATTTGATAATTTGTGGTTAAAAACATTTTAGAAGTGCCTGAGAAAAACTAAGATTCACGTATTTTAAATCACTGTATACTAAACTAAAATTACATACATATGTATTTATATGTATATGTGTGTACTCAGTGTATCATATATATATTTTCCTTTAAAAGGAATACATGCATATCAGAATTAGTAACTTCTATGCGTCAAAGGAAACAATCAACAGGATGGGAATGAAGTCTACAGGATGAGAGAAAACATTTGCATATCATGATTCTGATAAGAGGCCAATGTATAGAATTTATAAATAGTGTTTATAACTCAACAAGAGATCAAATAACCTGATGAAAAAGCAGAATGTGGGCAAAATCTTGAATAGACATTTTTGTAGCAAAGATATAAAAATGACCAAAAAGCACAGAAGATTACTGTCACTGACAAGGAAATGCAAGTCAAAGCCATGGTGAAATACCACCTTATGTCCACCAGGTTGGCAACTAACAAAAACAACAGCAAAAAACCCAACACACAGTGGGGAAGGGTGTGGAAAAATTGGAATCCTTGTATACGGTTGGTGGGAATGCAACATATGCATCCTCTATGGAAGACAGTATGGCAGATTCCTAAAGAATTGGAAGTAGACTTAGCATATGATCCAGTAGTTCCAGTTTGGGGTATATGCCTGAAAGAATTGAAAGCAGGGTGTTAAGGAGATATTTGTACAATCATGTTTGTAGCACCGTTATTTACAATAGCCAAGAGGCAGAAGCAGCCTAAAAGTCAATCGATGTTGTGATTTGGATCTGGAATGTCCCCCCAAACATTCATACACTCAGAGGCGGGCTTTGGAGGGTGCTTGGCTCATGGGCGTGCTCTACTCATCACAGCAGCTGAGTGTACTGTTAGGAGTTGAGGCCTGATTAGAGGTGGGTCCCTGGGGTGTGACCTAGAAGAGTGTATTTCCCTCCCTGACTCTTCCCTTCTCTCTCTATTTCCTGGCTGCCATGACCTGAGCAGCTTTCCTCTGTGCCAGGCCATTCTTGTATGCCATTTCTACCTTGGAGCCTGCTGACCATGGACTGAAGATTCTAAATCTGTGAGTCAAAGTAAACTTGTCTTCCTTTAGGTAGCAATTTCAGGTATTTTGTCTTAGTGAAGGGAAATTGACTAAACAATGGATGAGGGCCAGTGATATAGCTCAGCGGCATAAGCACCTGCCTGGCAAGGGCGAGGTCCTGAGTTCAACTCCTAGTACCCACATATTAAAAAAAAATGGATGAATGGATAAACAAAATGTGATATAATGCACTGGAATGTTATTCAGTTTTAAAAAGGAAGGAAATTCTGACATGCGCCACAAAACGGGTAAACCTTGAAGGTATAATGCTAAGTGAAATAAGCCAGTCCTCAGGGCAAATACTGCATGATCCCATTTATATGAAGTACCTGGAATATCAAAAACCGTAGACAGAAAACAGAACAGTGGCTGCCAGGAGCTAAGGGGAGACGGAGTTGTTTCATGGTAGAGAATTTCAGACGAAAGAGATGAGAGAGTTCTGGAGATTGGTCTTTTAGCAGTGTGAATGTACTTGACACTTTTAACCTGAATACTTAAAAATGTTTGAGATGGTAAAGTTTATGTATATTTTACTACCATAAAAATAAAGATAAATTTTAAAATAAAGAAATATATAATGCCAGTTAGATCATCAGGGGTTAAGATTAATGCCGATTTTCAAGCATATATCCTTTTTTATGGTGCTGGGAATTGAACCCAGTGCCTTACGCATCTTAGGTAATCACTCTACCACTAAACTACATTCCTAATTCCCAGACTTTTTTTTTTTATGGGGAATTATAAATGTTATTTCTTATTTTAAAAGAAAAATAAGAGACAAAACTTCCCATGACATGTGGTAGTAGACAAGCATATACTTTCTCCAGCTCTCCACTGTGACTAAACATGGATAAAGAGAAAATAAAGCAGAAAACTAAGGAAGCCATGTGGAAGGCAGATGAGGCTGAAGCCAAGGGCTGGCCAGATGCTCCTAAAAACCTCTTACTTGCATTGGAAATTCATCCAGCACCCCAGCCAATACCTTAGCCTCAGATGATAAAGGCCACAAAGACCCCTGAGTTCAAGTATCAGCTGGGAACACCTTACCTGTCTTTCTTGGTCTCTCCTCAACTCTTCTTTGTATTACAGGCAATAATCTTACAAAATTTAGAAGCAGGAACAATTCTTTCCTCCAGCCTCTTCCTCCTTTTTTAAGTGTAATGGGCTAAGACAATTTTTCTCTTTTTTTCTCCATAACCTGTTGTTTCCTGGCCTCTGTATGGGAACCAGGGACCTGGTCAGTAGTTTGAAATGGGATCCGGTTTCACTGCAGGGACTGTAATTACTTCAACACACCCCGCTGAGGTGTAATTTGGTGACTTTATAGACAGGCTTTTCTGGGAGGATGGCAGCTGTTGGTCCCTGGGGCATCCCAGAGAGCAGTCCCAGAGCCAGCTGGATTGCTGCTTCTGTGACTTTGTGCTCTTCTTGATAACTCCCAAGACCTGTTGGCTCCCCTGGAAGACTCAGGTTTCTGGGAGAGGTTTTTCTGTTCAGATAGGCAGCTCACCCCCATTCCCAAACTCTCTTTCCGGTTGCACACAGGACTGAACTGCCTGTGGAGATCATAGCCGGCAATAATAACAGTACCAGCCATGCACACGTGCCGTTTGCATACGCTGTCTAATGGTCACATCGTCTTATATCCTCATATATAGTCTCATTTGGGAACAGCGACACAGGGCCTGTGCTACCTTCGTTTCATGGATGAAAAACGAAAGGGAGCTCAAAGAGGGCCAGAAAATTTCAGGAGCTTACCCAACGTCATTCATTGAGTTAGAGTAAAAGCTAATCGCAGGACTTTGGAAGACTGAGGCAACAAAATCCGAGTGTGAGCCCAATTTGGGCAATTTAGTGAAACCATGTCTAAAAAATTAAAAAAAGGGCTGGGGATATAGTTCAGTGTGAAGGGCCTGGGTTCAATCCCTAGTGTTGAAAAAAAAAAAAAAAAAGGACTTTGTCTTCTTGATACTTCTTCAGAGCTACACAGGAGCAGGAGCCTGAGAGACTTTTTGTGGGATTTCTAGTACTTGCATTAGAAGAGTGACAATGTGCATCAGAAAACAGCTGCGTGAGGTGAAAAAAAAAAAAAAAAAAGACATTAGGTTTTAGCCACAATATCACCCACTCCATCCTGCATGACACTGAATCTAGGGTCTTAATTACTAGGCCAAGTTTTGGGGATCCTATATTGTGTTAAGGAACCAGCATCCAGGATCTGAGCTGATCTTGTTTATCCTTCATCCACTGGTTTCTGGGTGGCATTTCTCCTTTTTCTCCTAATAGAGACTCCTTTGTTTTTAACTAGGAAAAAGCTGAGTGGTTTATGGAGTATTTGGTGGTCAAAAGTGTCTCAAAAATAGAGTTGCCAGACTTAGCAAATAAAAACACAGAAAGCCCAGTTAAATTTGAATTTCTGATAAAGCACAAATAATTTTTAAGTAGGAGTATGTCTTAAATATTGTATTTTATTTGGCAACCTTGCTCAAGAATAAATAAGAACAATAAACATTCTGGGCTGTTTGGCTACATTGAGAACTATTACTCAGATTCTATTCCTGGGGAATACTTTTAATTAAAAAAATTTTTTTTGTCATCCTAATTTTAATAAGGCAGTCCTAAGTTTCAGATAATTAAATTGAAATTGAAACTCTGATCTCCTTGTGAATTCGGGTTCTAGCTTGTTAAAGATGGTCTCTTCCACATCTAAATTAATTGAATATTGAATTAGGAGGAGGCTAGTTAATTCATCAAGAGAAATGTAATTTCATTGTTGATTTGAAATGCCTGAGTCTTTAAGCATGGTGCTCTAAATTCACCTAAGGTAAGATCAAAACTTACAGTGCAAAAGAGAAACATGAAACTGCCTACCGGTGAGATTAAGATGGACAGAACTGTTTGCTGTTTACGCAATTAATTGAGGTATATGTGATCATCTCCATGGTAACAAGTCCTATGGAGGCATTCAGAGTGAGGGAAGATCAAAGGTTTGGTGTAATAGAAGGTTTGCATATGAAGGTTTTTGAAAAATGGAACAAATCTGTAAAGTAGAAGGCGTGAAGGCAAATACACATCCAGAGGAGCATAGCTTTTAATATTGCTCATCAGTTGAAACCTGCATTTTCCTTAAAACGTAAGGCCAAGAAAAGTTCTGATCCTGTCATGCTGCAAATAGCATCCATAAGATCACAGAACAGTGTTAAAGACTGGTGTTTTATGTCAAGTGTAGTTGTCAGCTCTGGCTCAATGGTATTTGTCCTCACTGTCCTGTGACTGTCCTTATGCAGGCATCCACGTCTCATTGCTTTGTACCCAGCTGTAACTTTGCACAGTATTAAGATTTTACATTTAGGTTCCTCTTCACTCCAAGTTAGGAAAGCATGGTGGATGTTTATTAGGCACAGTAGAACTCCGCCTTTGGAAAGTGAATAAATGGCTCACTGTAGGTATGGGAATAGAGTACTGTGATGGGTCACTAACAGGGGCCCAGGGTTTCATTGATTCATCAGGTCAACAAACACTCAGGGAGGGTCTTCTGGGTGTGACACACTATTCTAGGCACTGGAATTTATCTGCTTTGTGGGGGGCAAAAACCAAACTAATAAAATGAATTCCAAAATCCCTGCTCTAATGGGAGGATTACAGCCTGGTGGGGGAGACTTAACAGTCAGCCCCTTCATTGTTCATTCCATACCAAATATTTCTTGAGCCCTGTGTGCCAGGCACTGTTGTAGACAGTGGGTTTATTAAGCAAAACTGGCAACCCCTGCCTTATGGTCCTTACAGTTTAGTGAGAGGAGCTAGAGAATCTTAACAAATAAGTGAATTCTATATTAGGAGGTAAGTGATATGGGAAAAACCAGAGCGGGAGAAGGGGAAATAGGGGTTAGTTAGGGAGTGAGGGTTGCAGTTTTAGATGGGGTGGCCAGGGAGGGCCTTACTGAGAAAGGAACCTTCGTGTGAAGATCTGAGGGAATGAGGGAGGGACCCTTGGGAACTATCTGGGCCACTACTAACTAGCCTTTGGTTAAAGAGCTTATATATCATCCAAGCCAGGCCAGTCCCTGGGAGTTTTCAACCAAAGCTGACCAAAACCATCATTTTTTCTTTTCTGTGAAATAAAAATTATAGGTGACCATCATATTAGACTGAGCTCCTGCACTTGGCCCCAACAGACCAAGCTAAAATCAAGATGGAGTTGCTTATGCTAAAGTTCCACAGCACGCAGCTGGGAAATGCACCTGACTTTCTGACCTTCTGAGAAATCAGAATTAGAAAGGTATTTGCCAAATTTCCCAAACTGGCTGGTTTCTTTTGGCAGATCGATGTAACAGTGGAGCTCCCTTCGCATTAATCCTTCATAGCAAAAAAAGGTAACTTAAAGAAACTGAATGCTAACCAATCAATTAGTTTTTGTTATATTCTGTCTCTTTGTCCCCCACTTTACAAGGAAAGTAACTTTGAAATGACAGGTCCACTTTTGGGTTTTTTTTTTGTTTTCTTCAAACCCTTTTCTATTTAAAAACCAACCTCAAAAACAAACAAACCAACAAAAAACTAACTATAAATCAACTTTCTCTGCTCAGCCTATCTAAATACTTTTTCTATTTTATGGAATAAAGTGTTGCCCAATTCTAGAATCAAAAATAAAGCTGATTAAGGTCTTTAAATTGTGTGTGCATGTATGTGTGTGTGCACGTGTGTGTGTGTGTGTGTGTGTGTGTGTGTGGCATTTTTTCTCCTTGGTGCTGGAGATCAAACCCAGGGCCCTGCACATGACAGGCAGATGCTCTACCACTCTGCTGCATCCCCAGCCCCTAAACTGTGATTTTGTCCTTTGTGGTTTGCAAAGATGCAGGGAGGTCAGCGCAGAGTGGTTAACAGCCGTGTCCCCTACTTTAGGAGGGAATGAGGATGGAGGATGTAGTGGAAAGGGGACACGGACTGGAGAAAGGTGTAGTGGGGGCTGGAGAGCCTGGCTCTTGGGGGCTCTGGGCCCAAGTCCACTCCTGTCCCTTCCAGTTTGTGCTGGGAGTGCCCATTTTCTTTCTTTTGCTTCAGCTAACTCGTCACTTTCTAGGACTTACAGGCAAAGGAGGCGACCGTACAGAAGGGGACTGCCAGCCATTCTGGAGCAGAAGACTGCAGATACTAGCAATGTTTGCTAGGGACAAGTCACTTAAGAGATCCCGTTCTCCAAGACTGGTGCCTTATGTGGTTCAGTGGTCATCCCCAAGGGGCCTGCCCAGAGTAACACCTCTTAAATGTTTAATTAGAGCTTGTAAAATTTCAACAGTGAGTTGGGTTACCGACTTCTTATTTGGTTATATGAGGACATGAGAAATAAACTGGGTGCCAACCTCCTCCTCATCACAAGGTGGGACATTTTCAAACCCTAAAAGTGGAGACCGTTGTCTAGAAGAAAGGGTAGTATTGTGAGTGGAATAAAACAGTGCTGTGAAAGCCTGACTACATTTTCCCCCTTTCACAAACTCGGGGACAAGCACCCTCTGAGCACCGCTGAGTGTGCAGGGCTGTGGCCCCAGAGTAACGGGACTCGGACCTTCAAGGGAGACACAGAGCCAAGGGCTAGGTTTCCCTTTGCAAGCCCAAGCTAGGTGAGCTGTTTTATTACACGTAAATCTGTGGGCAAAAGGCTTTTGAAACTATCTTAAGAACTGCCTAGCTTGTGATCAATAGAATATATACCTTCTATTGCTGGAAAGAAAGATGAATCCAGTATCTTGCTGACACTGAACACGTCTTCCCCTAGAAACAGACTTTGAAGAGCTTACTCCTCAGCCTGTCGAAGGGAGGCAGCCCAACCCTGATGCGTTTTATACAATGCCACATGCTAACCTCAGGCCTTAGATGAACTCTACCAGCTATGTGATGTTACCCCTTAGAATTTCCCTTTTCTCTACCACTGCTGTTATTCTAAGCACTGCATTGTGTTGCCTCAGATGCTGGCAAAAAGTTTTCTATGAAGAACAAGGTAACAAATGTTGTTAGGCTTTGTGGCTATTGGAACACTTCAGCTCTGCCGATCTGGGCAAAAACAGCTGTGCAGGATATGTAAATAAATATCTGAGGCTGAGTTCCAATAAAACTTTATTTACCAAAACGGACGGAGGGCTAGATCTGAACTACAGGCCATAGTTCGCTGACTCGACCCTTATGCTTAGACACTGTCAAAACATACAGTTTAATCCTTTTCTTTTTATTAAATATGCTGATAACACTTGTTACCTAGTGTAGGCAAGGCGGTATTGAGTTGTAATTTTACTAATATCCTAGGGTCTGGGCCTTCCTTTATATCTTATTTCTGAGACTTTATGGTACATTTATTCTCTGTAAGACAGAAACATCGATCTTTTTATTATGGTGAGTTTATCTTGTGAACTTTAAATGATTCTTGAAGCAGGAAATAAATGCGATGTTCTTATTTTGAACTGAATTTTTATCCCTCTCCTACAAATTCCTATGTTGTTGAAGTTCTAATCTCTAGTACCCAGAGTATGACCTTATTTAGAAATAGGATTGTTGCAAGTGCAATTAGTTAAGATGAGGTCGTACCGGAGTAGATGGGCCCTAATGTAATATGACTGATGTCGTCATGGAAAGGGGTAATTTGGACACAGATACACACAAACGGGAAAGCCAGGTGAAGACTGGCGTGGTGCTGCTACGAGCCAAGGAACTACCAGGCTTTAGGAAAGAGGCCTGGAACAGAGTCAGGTCTGTTCTGGCACCTTCGGAGCCCACTAACAGCTAGGCCTCTGACATCCATCCTCCGGAACAGTGAGACCATCACTTTCTGTGCCTTAAACCACTCAGTTCTGTGATGGAGTCCTAGCCAAAGCATCCAGTTTTGTTATGAAAAAGGCTGACCCAATGTGGACCAGTCATGGCTCTCACCTCTCAATTAGGATGTGTCAATAACAAGGTGAAAGTTTGGGCGTTTTCTAGAGCATGACCTGGGATTGTACATTTGAAAAGGTGGTTAATGTCTTCCTGGGTTGATCCTTCTGTGAAAGGAGGTGCTATTTAGGCCTCACTGAGAAGGAGGGCTGCATTCCCGAATGAAAGGACAGCAGCAGCCGGAGCATATGGAAGTGTCCTCCAGTCTCAGGGATGGGCAGCACTCGCTCTCCCTGGGAAGGCACTGGGCAGCAGGTCGCCTGGAGCCTCTTTCTGATATATTCTGATCATCCACTGCTTCCTTCACTTCATTGGCTTGGGCTTTCTTATTTAATCCTTAAGATATTTTTTGCATCGTTTATACATTTCTAATTCCTGCTGATATTAAGACACACAGAAATAGTTAGAAGTGTGGTGGGGTAAACTTAAATATGAGTGAAATGTTAAACATTGAATAGATTTTCATCTCTTTCTGCTATAGGCATGTATTTTTCACAGGAGCTTCCACCCAGACCATGGGAAGGAGAGAGATTCTCAAATGCTTCCATCCCTAAAAACAGGTACGAGGGACAAATCTTTCCAGGATAAAATTCTAATCTTTCTTTAAGTCTCATCGGTCAATTTCTTGGCAGCTTCCAGAATTTTGAACACCAACATCCACACCAAAATGAGCATAGAGTGTACAGAAGGCCCCCCATCCACAAGCCTGAAGAACTATTTGTCATTCTTCCACTTCACAGTTGTTGAACAAAGTTTCATGTCTAACCCACTGTTAACCAGCACTGCTCTGAAAGCTTTCCAGAGCATAATAACAGGGTGGCCAGCATTGACATCCTCAGTTATAAAAGAGGGCAGTAGTCTACCATCTCTTCAACTTAGCACAGTCCACTAGGACCTTCATAAATGTTCTGCTACAAGTTCTGCATTGTGCCTTCTGTCTCACTTTGCTTTGTCAGTTTCCCTGACTTCCTCTACTGGTTTCACTAAGCTCTCTAGCTCTGACATTGGACCAACACTGGGAAGTGTTAGAGATGTCATTACTGCTCTCCCACCAGTACACTTTCTGTGCCATTGTGTCCTGCACTAGCTGTCTTCCCTTTACTAGGAATCCACCCCACTCAAGCATCATTAATAGTGCTATATATATATATATATATATATATATATATTTAATTTTAAAGATGATAGGTCAGACTTTATTCAAAGTCTGGCAGTAGGCGTAGGGACCATTGCAGTGGGATCTTGTATGCAAGAAGAAGATTGGCCTTAACTCCCTACAGTGTGTTCTGCCTCCTTCCTCCCACCTTCCAAATTCTCCAATTCCATGACCCATTTCTGCAGGCGTCTCCTTGGCAGCTATGAGGAAGGAGGAGGCAATAAGATAGGTGGAATGGGAATGATTACCACTGGCTTGGCATTTGGAAAAGATGACCCTCTCTGTTTGTGTGACTTCATTTGTTCTATAAACTGAAAGGTCCATAGGGGTTTGTGTTGCCCACTAACAGGGTATGAATCATCCCCTCCTTCTGTGTTTTATACATGCTTTTATGGCTGTATGTGTCACAATAGGACTAAGCGAATTACTCATTCCCATGCCTGTCTTCCCTGTTAGGGAATGGCAGTGACTTCAGTTTTTCCATCCACCTAAAAGGCTTGAAGGGTCTTTGCCTGAAAACTAGAATGGTATAATGTTAAAATTTAGAGAGCATCTAATAGAACTATAATATCTCATTCTTGTACAGTGAAACTGAGGCAGAGAAAGCTGAGTTAATGGCAAATTCCACTCTAGAATTAGATCTTCTAGGTTTGTTCAGCAGAGATAAGGGATGTCTGCTGGCTTGGGAATCATGTTAATCTGTGCTTAAAGCCTGCACTCCTGGGGTTGCATTCCAGTGGGGAGGCAGAGGTAAAGAGAACACGTAGGAAGATGTGATATATACGCTGTCAAATAGTGATTGAGGTCATGGAAAAACACAGCTGGGAACCGGGAAAGAAAGTACTAGTAGATGTTGGAGAATTGGCTGTACTTTTATTTAATTAATTAAAAATTATTTTTGAGGTTCGAACCAGGGGCTTTGCACTGAGCAACATCCGTAGCCCCTCCCCCCTTTTTTCATTTTTTTATATTTTGAGACAGCGTCTGCTAGGCTCAAACCTGCCTCACCCTCCCAGAGTTTTGGGATTACAGGTGTGAATTGGGTGTGATTTTAGGTAGTACATATGTGTGTGTCTATGTATGCATGTATGTATGTATTTTTTGCAGTACTGGGATTGAACCCAGGGCCATTGTGCTGAGCAATGTCATGAATCCTTTCCTAAAAATTTAAATTTTGGGACAGGGTCTCACTAAGTTGCTTAGTTGTCCAGGCTGGGCTAAAACTTGTAGTTGTCTTGCCTCAGCCTTCAAGAGTTCTGGGATTACAGGCATGTGCCACAGTGCCTGGTTGATTTGGCTATAATTTTAAATGGCATGGCCAGGAAAGGCCTCATATAGAAGGTGACATTTCACCAAGGCTTTAAAAAGTGGTGAGGAAGACACCATCCATATGCTTGCTTGGGAGAAATGCCTAGATAAAATGATAAAGCTATTGAGAGGGGGACATGATTGGCAAAGTTGAAGTAATAGTGAAGAAGTGAGTGTAATAGAGAAGAATCAAAGAAGAGGAGAGAAGGAGATGGAATCAGAGAGTGGTTTAGGGATGCCCAGATCCCCTGGGGCCATTTTGCAGATTCTGGCTTTTGGTGTCAGTGCAATGGCAGCCATGGAGGAGTTGAGTAGAGAAGTGATTTGTTCTAACTTATGTTTTAATGGGATTCCTCTGGCTGCTATGTAGAATCTAGTCTAAGAGTAAGCAAACACAGAACAGGGTGAGAAATGATGGTGGCTTGGACCAGTGTGGGCAGTGAGGTGGTGAGAAGGGGTAAGCCTTGGAAATATTTTGAAGGTAGAGCTGGCAGGATTTGCTATAGCACAGTGAATTGGTGGTGGTGGGGAGGCTATCAAGAGTTCTTGACCTGAGCAACTGGATGAATGCAGTTGACATTGATTAAGATGGGCAGTGCTGTAGATGAAGCTGTTTTGTGGGAGGAAGACCAGGAGTTTGATTTGGGGAAAATTACATTTCAGATGCCCATTAGGCATTCCAACAGTCAGCTGATGTGTGAGTGCAGAGTCCAGGAGAGAGAGCTCAGGCCACAAGTCGTCAGTGTATGGATGGTATTTACATCCAAGAGACTGGATGCAAGCACCAAGAGAGTGGTCACAGAGAACAAAAGTCCAAATCCAGGTCTTGAGTTCTCCAGTGGGAAAAAAAGGTAAGGGAGGTGTGAAACCAACAAAGTTTCCCAAAAAGTGGTATCCTGTGAGGTAGGAAATCGAGGAGAGTGTGGTGTCCAGGAAGCCAGATGTAGAAGATATTCCAAGGCAACTGTAACTCTGTGACATAAAATATCTGAAGAAAGGAGTAGATGGCCGTGAGAGAGTCACGTGTCAGCAAGTATTAGAAACCATTGTTGCCTGAGGTTCCTGAAAGCCTAGGGTATGGGTGGATTAGGCTCAGGTTAGGAGGAGGATCTAAGTGGAAGTTGTTTATGGATTTACACTGAGGCCTTTTCTAAGGCACTGACAGACTGTGGTCCTATAATGAAGTGTGAATCAAAGACCTGAAGAGAATTTGGTGAAAGAGAAGAGTTATCATTTTGGATCAAAATTCATCTCAACTACAAGCTATTAAATATTGTTCTTGTGTTTCTTTACATAAACTCTCAATTATTTTTTGGTGAAAAGTGTTGGAGGCTAATACTCAGTCTGGAGAATTCCCCAGATTCTTCAGAAATGCTGAGTTTCAAGTTGTTTCTTCTAGAAGGGCATCTGAAGATGAAAGTCAGCCTCTGTCTCTTTCAGCAGTGAATTATGTTGGCCCTTTTTATTATTACCTCATTTTTAAGAAATGGAAACTCTCACAATGTTTAATGGGCTCCTCACATGTTATTTCACGGGCCATTAACATGACTGGATAATAAAACTGATGTTTAAAATCTTCTACTTATTCCAAGTAAGGTGTGAATATGCAGTGATCCTGATTAACCCATGACAGAAAAGGGCAGGAGCAAAGCCATCTGACAGGAGGTAAGAATGCTTGGGAAACAAAGGAAGTGGTGCCCTGCCTGCCTGTTTGGGAGAAAATCATCATCACGATAGCTATCATTTATGTTTTATAATCATCTTCTCCTTAATTAGTCTTCACACAAATCTGATGAGACAATATTGTCCCCACTTGGAGAGAGATTTCTGGTTAATTTAGATCTCTTAGGTCCCTCTGTCGGAAGGGTTACGGACGGAGTTCTACCCCACAAAAGTCCCATGCTGAAGTCCGAGCCCTCAGTGCCTCAGCAAGTGATGAATTTGAAGATGGGAACTTCAAAGAGATGAAGTGGAAGTGGGTCATATCATGAGGCCTTCATCAAGTATGCTTTGTCCTTATCAGGAGAGTTGTGCATACAGAAGAGGTGTCAGATGCAGGCCATCTGTAAGCCAAGGAGGGAGGCCTCAGGAGAAACCAAGCTTCCAACATCGAGATCTTGGAATTCCAACCTCCAGAACTGTAAGGAATCAGTTTCTGTTGTTTAAGACACCCAGTTTGTGCTGTTTGCTAGGGCAGCCCAAACAGACTAGGACAGAACGGTATCAGGTCTCCAGCAGATGTATTTTGGAGCACTTCCTGTGAAATCGGTTCCCTTCCTCATCATCTACGAAAGGAGAGGGCCATTGTGGTCATATTTGGGTCACGTGACTCCTGTCTCCCTGCCCATAGTTTTAGAGCAGGGGTGGATGGCAGGTTCACAGCAATTAGGTCTATGTGCGGGGCATTCATAACTGCACAACTGAGAAGTGGAGGTCAGGGAGTGAGTGCCACAGAATCCCGAGGCCATGTTAGTACGTGGCCTTCCATTGAGAAAGCAAGGGATTTGCAAAGAGAAAGTGACCGTGTAACTCCATTATAACCAGGGAGATGAGAGAAGCTGCCTAGGGACGTCAGATTCCTAGAACACCCTGCTCTACTTCCTGCCATTGGATTCTGGGAGTGCTTTTGTATCCTTCCAACAAATCTCCATTCATTTGCCTAGTTTGAGTGGCTTTCCCTTGCTTTGCAGCCGAACAAATCAATCTCCAAGCTCATGTTTCTGGTGTGCCAGGGGCCATCTGAAGTAATCCCTCATCCCTGACAGCCTAGTGGCATTTCTGAATGTACAGCCTCTCCCTCATTCAATACATCTTTATCAATTTTACAAATATATAATAGGTGCCATATTATTAGGGTTCTCCAGAAAAACAGAACCAAGAGAGTATATATATATATATATATATATATATATATATATATATATAAATTTATTTCAAGGAATTGGCTTATGCAGTTACGGGAGCAGGCAAGTCTGAAATTAATATGGAGGCAGAACTTTCCTTCAGGTGCTAATGCTGCTGTCTTAGGTAGGATTTCTTCTTCCTCAGGGAAACCTCAGGTTTGCTATTAAGGTCTTTCATTTGGGGAGATGAAGCTTACCCACATTATCAAGGGTAGTCTCTTTACTTAAATTCAGCTAATTGTAGATATTGGCTACTTCTACAAAACACCCTCAGAGCATTAATATTTGAATAAATAACTGGATCCCATAGCCTAGCCCACTTGGCACATAAAACTGACTATCATAGGTGCATGTGATCTTCTGGTTCCAAGGACCAAGGAAAGTGGGCTAGGAACAAAATAATCAACAGCTCCTGCCATTCAGATGTCCCCATCTAGGGTGTAAACTCAGATCATGACAGAAGAGAGACCAGAGGGCTGAGCACACCTCATAGATTAGGGGGAGGGTTTGTTAAAAAAGTCAAATGGAAACTAGACCTCAAAGGATCTGTGGAATTTCGATGTAAGAAGAGAGGTGGGGAACAATCCAAATTGCTTGAAAAAGTAGGTTGGGGGCCAGAACATGTATTTTCTTTTTCTTTTTTCTTTCTTTTTTTTTTTTTTTACAGGGTTTCACTGTGTAGTTCAGGCTGGTCTTGAACTCACCATGTAGCCCAGGCTGGCCTTGAACTCTAGGCAATCCTCCTGCTTCAGCCTCCCAAGTGCTGGGATTACAGGTGTGCACCACCATGCCCAGCTTGCACTTTCTTAAAAGCAGGACAAGTTTGAACCTGAGTCAGGAGGCAGCAGTTCATGCTCAAAGTTTCCAAGAAGGCAAGAGGTGTGCTGGGAGCTGTGGTTTGCAGTGCCTAGGAGAGGTGGGGCTGGGAGGGAGTCAGCAAACCATCGTCAGGCTGTGGCAAGGTTTGGGATTAGCTATGACTATAGCCTGAACTGTGGGGATCGAAGTGGGACTGGAAAAGAGAAGACGTGGGCCAAAAAGGCATGACTCAGGTAGAATCCTCTCCACTGAGTAATAAGGGTACCCAGAGTTCTGAAGCCGGTGGCTGAATGAATGGTGGACAACCAGGAGGAGGAGGAGTGGACTCCTCCCTGTCGTAGTGTATTCTGACCCACTAAGGTTCATTCTCCCCTGCTTTGCCCAGCTTCTGTTTCATCAGCACCTCTCCATTAACCACCCCTCAGCACTTCAGTAATACATCAGGACCAGGAGAAGATCTAGGTTTTGTGGCGCCTGACGCTTAGACAACTTAAGTGGTCCCTTTTAAGAAAAAAAAAGACAAAATTAGGAGTAGGGTCTTTACAGAAGCCTGAGCAACTGGGGAGCCCTAAAACTTCATTACTTCTATTATTCGGATTCTAGTAAGTCTACCTGTGAACACCACATCAGTTATCAAACAAGTCCACTCACCTAAGCTTACAGTTATTTGGAAATTCTCTATTTTTTCTTGAAGGGAAGTTCCTGGAAAATGGGGAAGAAGTCTCCTCTGTGTCCTGTGTATGAATGGCTATCGTAGTTTGGTATAATAACTGCAGGCTTCCCTGCTTACAGCTGGACCCTGAGGCGGGCTTCCAGAACTTGAAATTCCCTGAGCCTTACAAGAGGATTGTGAAATGGCTACAAAGGACCACTGGGCCCAGGGGGCCAGGAGGAAGATGCAGAATGAGAGACTAACAGCTAAAGACCCATAGCAACAGGTAACAGTGGCAAGAAACATCAGTGGGAAAAGGGATAAGAAGAAACAGAGGGCAAGGGAAATCTTAAATGGCAGAAAAAACAGAAAGCAGTTTGGTTCACCTAAATTTCATCAAGATAATGTTTTCTGCAGTCAGGCAGAAGATGAAGCTTGTGAAATTATGCTTAAATTTAGTTACAACAATTTCAAAAAAAGGTGCCATTTCTTGCTCACCCAAGTGTAAAGCTTGTTCCTGCTCTTTGTGTTGAAACAATGACCACTTGTACTGGGTGGAGATGAAGATGATACCTTAACTGGTGTTTCTGCCTGACTCTGATTTTTTTCCTTTTCTTCTTTCTTTTTTCTTTCTCTCTTTCTGTCTTTCTCTCTCTCTCTCTCTCTTTCTTTCTTTCTTTCTTTCTTTCTTTCTTTCTTTCTTTCTTTCTCTCTCTCTCTCTCTCTCTCTCTCTCTCTCTTTCTTTCTTTCTTTCTTTCTTTCTTTCTTTCTTTCTTTCTTTCTTTTTGGTACCAGGAATTGAACTCAGGGCCTTGTGCTTGCTAAGCAGGCATTGCATTGCTGAGCTACATCCCTGGCCCCTGACTCTGGCTCTTACTACAGATTGTTCTGGTTGTCTCATCTGGCTTTCAGAGCTCTGATTTAATGCTCTAAGAGAGCTCTCTTTAGTGCACTACCACCAAGTTGTATGTTGAGGGGATAGAGACTTATCGAATAAGATTATTTTTCTTCAAGAAACAGGTTGGGAAGTATATTAGTTTTCCATTGCTATGATAAAATACTTGAGATAATTGACTTATAAAGAGGAAAGGTTTATTTTGTCTCACAGTTTTGGAGGCTCTAGTCTAAGATTATGCAAACCCCCTGCTTTGAGCCGATGATGTGCATGCTGGGTGATGGTGGTACAGAGCGCAGGTAGCATAAACAGGTCACCTCATGGCCAGGAAGCAAAGGAGAACAAGGAAGAGGCCAGGGTTCCACAATTTCCTTTGAAGACTCACCTTCAGTGACCTAAGGACCTATAAGTAGGCCTGACTTTGCAGATTCATCACCTCCCAATAAAGCCATCCTGAGGACCAAGCCTTTGAGGTACATTCAACATCCAAAGTACAACAGGAAGTAAAACTAACTTTCAGAAAATAGGAAACAATAGAAGACTGAAATACTAAGGTGAGAGAGTGTAAGTGCCATTGGAATTCAGAAGAGAATGGTGACTAGAGATTGGAATGGCCTAAGCCGTTGCTACTCAGACGGAGGTCCCTGGGCCAGCAGCATCGGCCTGACTGGGGGGAAGTTAGAGATGGAGAATCTCAGGTCCTTTTGGACTTCCATGGATTGGAATCTACATTTTAACAGCATCTTCATCTGTTGTATACACTTTAAAGTTTGGGAATCATTGCTCTAGGACACTCGGTTCATACATTTAAAGGATGGGTGAGATGCGGAGAAGCTTAGTGTTGGTTAATGTTAAATTTCTTTAGGTCAGTATTTCAATCCCAGATTTAACAAATGGAATCCTTTGTGTTGCCTTGATATTGAAAGACTTCTAATTCGTAAGAGGAAGCCTGGATAAAATGTGAGGAGAAAGAAGGTGGAATTCCAAATAGTGACATCATTTAGAACAACTAGTTATCTAGATATAAAAGATGAAAATACTCGCAAGAATAAACTACCCGCTTTTCTGAATGTAGACTCCTATGGGAAAATTTGATGATGATATATCATCCTGCTCTGAACTTGGTAACCCCAAAAGTATTGTTAGGGTATCTATCCAGCTATCTATCGATCTATCTAGATATGTATAGATATATAGAGATACACACATACACACACACACGGAGCCTCTTGGAAAATCTGCATCTCTTCAATCTAATCTTATTATTTTTCACCTTTTTTCAGTGCTGAGGGTTGAACCCAGGGCCTTGAGCATGCTAGGCAAGTTATATATCCCTGAGCACCCCCTCTCAACCCACTAATTTTATTTGTTATGGAATGTGCCAGTTCATCTCAAAGACTTGCATAAGAAATACCTCTCACAGTTAACTAATGGGCATCTAACTCCCTACGTTTTGTACAGCATGGATTCTTTTGTTTGGGAGAAGAACTTAAAATTTTTATTCTTTTCTTATCTGCCTTTGGCCAAAGAAAAATAAAATTATGGACAATTTTGGTAGCTACTCGAATGTTTAAAGAAGCTTTTATTTATTGGGGCTATATCCAGTCACCTTCCTCCACAGCTGTCTTAGCTTGACCCCAACTTCTCTTCCCCCTCCTCCACTCCAGCTCCAGCTCCATCTCCATCCTTGCTCTCATCTCCCTCTTTCCATCTGGCCTCCCACTGTGGCTTCTTGACCACTCATACTGCAGTCACACTGTCCCATGCACATGCTGGAGTCTCCCACCTCCTGTCTTTGTTCATACCATACTTTTTTTTCTACTGGGACTGATCTTCCCTTTGCCTCTTTGAAGCTCATATGTTATATTCTCAGGTTCTAGGAGTTATCTAAAATCTGGACCTGAAGGCGTTTCTTCTGTGCCTTTCTCATGCCTCATGGGACATGTTTTTTTTTCTTTTTTTTTCCCAGTGCTAGGGGTCAAATCCAGGGTCCTTTGCCCTTGAGCCACATCCCTAGCCCAGGACCCCCAAACTCTGCTTTGAACATCCTGTCAGACTGTAAACTCCTTGAAAGCAAGGATTTTTGCCTTATTTAGCCTTAATGTCCCACACACCCTCTGCAAAGAATAGATACTCAGGTGTTTAAAAAGTCATTGTTGAATAAATTAACAACGATATCAGAAAGATGAGCAGTAGAGATTCTTGACAAGGTAAAAAGGTGAACTTGGACATAAATGTTGAAGGGAGTGGAAGGTGATGGTTTGATATGTACTTAAACCAGGATTGGCAAGTGTTCAGTGTAAAGGACTGGATAGTAAACATTTCAGGCTTTGTGGGCCACACCGTCTCTGTCCCAGCCACTCAACTCTGCCCTCATAGTGTGAACAGTTCCAGATAATATGTAAATGATGGGTATGGCTGTGTTCCAATACAACTTTATTCATGGATACTGAATTCTGAATTTCATGTAATTTTCCAGTGTCACAAATATTATTCTTTGAAAATTTTTCTTCAGCCATCTAAAACTTTAAAACTATCATTAGCTCATAGGCAGCAGAAAAATGGAGTGGGTGGATTTGGCTCTCAGGCCAGAGTTTGCCAACCTCTTATTTAGAACAATAATTAAAATGTTGCAATTAAAGAAGATTCACATCAAAGTTTTTATGTTGGTCAAAAGGACAGTGATTGAATAAATTATGGTACAATTAGTTGAGAAATTCTTTACAGCCAATTAAAATAGTATAAAGATTATGTAGCAACACACAAAAAGCTATGATAAATTGCAAGTTGAAAAAGCAAACTCCAAAATTATGCCTACTCTGATTCTAACTATGTTGAATGAATCTTGAATAAACTCTGTGCAAATTATATATGCACGAGGATTGAAAGGGAAAATGAAAGCTGTTTGATTTGTATGAAGTTGGGACTGTGGGTAATTTGTTTTTACTTAAATGTGAATATCAAGCTTCTTTCTAATTCTCGGATTCTGTGCTGCCGTTACCACAGACATTTAGGTCAGACTGTTCATTAAGTGAGCCCCCTTCACAGACAAGGAAGGAAGAGGACATAATTTGGGTTGGTCAGACAGAGGTCAGGAGAATTTTAAGTAGTGTTTCAGTTAATCACTGCTGCAGGATTAAAAATCCTACACTTAGAGTCCTAAAACATCACTATTTCATCTATTCGGCTCATGGATTCTGTGGGTCAGAAATTCAGTCAGGGCCCGGTAGCAATGGCCCGTCCATAGGCTACAATGTTCAGGAAACCCTGAATGACTGCAGGTGACTTGCGTGACTGGGTGCGGGAGGATCTGCTAGCATGGCTTCTTCACTTCTGCTAGCATCTGGGCAGGGATACCTTTCTAAGGCGGGCATCATAAAGTGCACCAAATTGGGTGGCTTAAAACAACAGAAGCTTAACTCGCACAGTTCCAGAGGCTGGAGGTCTGAGATCAAGGTGCTGGCAGGGAGGGGAGGGAGAATCTGTCCCATGCCTCCTTCCTGTCTCCTGGTGGTTTGCGGGCAATCTTCGGCATTCCTTGGCTTATAGAAGCATCACCCAAATCTGCCTTCATCTCCACATATTGTTCTCTCTGTGTGTCTGTCTCTCTCCAAACTCCCCCCTTTTATAAGGATGTCAGTCTTACTGGGTTAGGGCCTGCTCTAATGACTTCCTCTTCCCTTGACTATCTGCGAAGACCCTGTGTCCAGAGCAGCTCCCATTCACAGGTACTGAGGATTCGGATTTCAGCATTTTGGGGTCATGCAGCTGACATTTAGCTCAGACTGTTCATCAAGTGAGCCCCCTTCGCAGACGAGGAAGGAAGAGGACTGTCCGAGAGTCTGCTGCAGTGCCTACACAGGCCGCTCCACCTGCACGCAGCTGGCTTCTGAGGGGGAGCAGCCCAGAGCAGGCATCGTAAGTGAACTAGGTAGAAGCATGACTCTTGATGTACTAGCTTTGGAAGTCACGCTCAGTGGGTAGAAGCAGTCACGAGGTACCCAGATTTAAGACGAAGAACATAGGCCTCACCTCTGCATGGGAGGAACATCAGAGAATTTGCAGCCATTTAAAAAAATGGACTTCAGTTTTTATAGCAGTTTTAAGTGGACACCAAAAATTGAGAGGTAGGTACAGAGATGCCCGTATCCTCCCTGTCCCCACACGTGCACAGCCTCTTCTGTTATCAACATCCCCCACCAGAAATGGCACATTTGTTACATCTGATGAACCTACACTGATGCACCATTATCCCCTGAAGTTTATAGGTGATATTAGGGCCACTTTTTTTTTTTTTTTCTTTTTTCTTTGTGCAATGTTTGTGATTCAACCCAGGGCTTTGTGCATGCTGGGCAAGTGGTCTTCCACTGAGGCATGCTTTCAGCCCTAGGGCTCACTTTTAATATTGTACAATCTGTGTTTGAACAAATGTATAATGACATGTATTCACCATTATAGTAACACACAGAGCAGTTTCATTGCCCTAAAAGTTCTCTATTTGTAGTCATTCTTAAAAACTGTCACAAGGAGGGGTTTTTAACCCAGGGTTTATGGACCCACTAGGTATCCATAGTTGGCTTCTGAAGTATCTGCAAAACCACAGAAGCTCTTCAGTGTGCTGTCTGAGCCCACATCCTTTTTCTGCAGGATTGGTCCTCTGCGTCTATTCTATGCTCTCAAGGGTCTGTGACCTGCAAATGATGTGGAAGTACTGGAATATTGGGTCCATCTGCTGCTTCCAAACAGAATAGTGCCTGCCTTCCCTTTTCTAACTCAGAGAAAATGTTTCCTCTCTCTAGCTTGGCATGACAGGTGGCCTTTCTCCTTCCCTGAGGCGGTTCCTGCCATCTGTCAAATGGTGTTGTTTTGTGACCCCAGTGTCCTTGAAACCATTCAACAGCCTTAGAGTGGTCCCAGAATGCTCTGGCTCCTCAGAGGACGGGACGGAATTGAGAAACCACCTGATCCTGACTCCCCAGACCTGAGAGTGCTGTGATGCTCCTCACTGATCCTGTGGCAGGACCAGAGCCAGTGTCCCACAGTCATCACCCGCTTCTCTTCGTCATGCTTCATGCTCGTGTGCCCGCCTGTCTCTTCTGCTGGCTAACAAACTCCTCTGAGAGCAAGCATCTGGCTTATTCCTCTTTATATTAAAAAATATTTAGTACCATGGTTTGCATGATAATACTCAAAATGGTTGGCGCCTTAAAAACATCAAAGCTGAGCTGCAGAAAGTTAGCATCGATCCCTGAGGACTGTGGTCCCAGCTTTGAGTAGGGTGCTGGTTATCCGTGCAGTTAGAAACTGGGCCTCAAGGGCTCACTGTGCCAGGAAGGTGTCCTTTGGGAAGAGGTGCCAGATACAAGCAGGAACCATAGGAGGCCAAGATATAAATGAGATTTGAGACATGGGGGATTCGGGGAGTGGAATCTGAGTTCTGATCCTAGTTCCATCACAGATAATCTGTGGGACACTGCCCAAGGCATTTCTGTGGGGCCTGGTGAAAGCTGAGTGTGAACTGTGGCTTCCAGTGTATTAGCAGTGAATGAGGCAGCTGTCATACTGGGTAAATGTCAGGCCCTAAAGCCGGAGTACCTGGATTGGTATCCAGCTCATCCTCTGATTGCCTATGTGACCTTGGCATTAATAAGCTTCCCAAAGCCTCTTCTGTAAAGTACCTACTTCATGAGATCACTGTCTCCACTGAGTGCTCACCATGTGTCATGTCAGGCACTGATATGAGTGCTTTATGCTTACTGACTCTTTTAGTCCTCACAACCCTACACACTAGGTCAAGCACACAAATGGGACAGCTTGCCCACAGTCACCCACTCTCAAGGGAACACTTGAGATTTGAATCAGGCAGTTTGGATCCTGGAATCTGTATCCTTGACCACTGTATTACCACACAGTGACAAGAGCACTGCCATTGCTTAGCAGATGGCAAGAGTTCAACAAATATGAGTTCATTGTCCCTGATGAAATAGATTTAGAGGACCAGCACCTCTCCTTGGTCCTGAGTTCATATTGCTTGGTGTTTTCTAGCTTGCCTGGTGCTTTGATGAAAAATAGAGTTTATTGATTTATTTGGTACTGGGGATTGAATCCAGGGCCTTTACGCTAAGCTACATCCAGCCCTTTTTAAAGTTTTTTTTAAATACTGAGAGTCTCACTAAGTTGCTGAGGCTAGGCTTGAACGTGCGGTCCTCTTGCCTTAGTCTCTCACAGTGGTGGAATTACAGGCACGTGCTACCACACCCCACTGAAAATATACAGTTCATTAATTTCTCCAAGAACTATAGAATCCCCACCGCTCTTGTGTAGGCTACTTCGGGAAATTCTGTAGGGGCAGTAGTGAGGTGCTGGGGCAGAAATAATAATTGATCCATTTGAAGTTGCAGTTCCTACACCAGGAAGAAATTTACTCTTCATGCAATCTATAAACCTTGCACAAACAGGTAATGCCAAATTCTGTTTAATCTGTGCTTGGGATATTGCCGCCTCCTGTGAATGTGTGACAGCTGTTGTCCTATTCTTGTGCGCTTATGCAGATCCATACTGTCCGCCTTCGACTTCCGGCTGCTGCAGGCTAGGGAGCATGTCTGTTTGACTTACCGTTCATGGCACCGTGTCAAACATCATGTCACTAAACATCTCTTTTTGCTTCTGCAGTTGTGGATCCTGTTGGAGTTCAAGTCTATCTGTGACTGTTTGCCACCTTGATTTTTGACTGTGTGGCAAGATTCATAGATCATGATATTCTGAGTCTTCTCCCCTCCCTTTCTATCAAGTGGGGACCAGGGTCTGTGTGCTGAAGATGGGGAGCGGTTGTTAGTGTGGTGGAGAAAGTGGGTATAGTTCACAGAAGCTTTTGTAGTAATGGGCTTAATCAGGGAGAAGGAGGCAGCTGTTGTTGAATACATACCTACTCTGTTCAGGCATCAAGTCAGGAGCTTTTCAGGTTGATTGATTTGACTGTGAATAGACGGAAAGCTCTTGGTGGATCAGCAGTTTGTGGGAGGCATTGGGGGAGCATTCACTGTTGGTCTTTTGTGTTCCCAGGGGCCATCGCTAGCTTAACAAGTAATCACAACCTTGAACTCTTGCCTCTATCTGTATCCATTTCTCCCATGGGGATGGTGGTCCTTGGAAATGAGTTAATTGTTGTGTCCATGATTTTTAGTATAGCTTGAATAATAGCAGTACAAAGATATTAAGTCATAATCCCTGGAATTTGTAAATGTTTATTTGGGAAAGAGGTTGTGTTAGTCAATTTTCATTACTGTAACAAGATAAATGAGATAAGTTACAAAGAGAAAAGTTTATCTTGGCTCACAGTTTTGGAGGTTTCAGTCCATGGCTGGCTGGGTGCATTGCTTCTGGGCTTATGGCAAAGCAGCATATTGTGGTGGGGACCACATGGCAAAGCTTCTCAAGTAATGGTTGCTGGGAAGCAAAGAGAGATAGGAAGAGTTGAATTCTCACTGTTCCCTTTGACCTAAGACCTCCCTCTAGGCCCCTGCTTCTAAAATGTTCCATAACCACCTAATACTGCCATGGGTTGGGGATCAAGCCTTTAACACATGGGTCTTTGAGGAAACTTATTGGTCATTGACCCTGGCCACATCCTCCAACCTGGCTGGATTTTATTAGGACAAAGCTCATTTTGTGTGTGTGTGTGTGTGTGTGTGTGTGCGCAGATGCATGTGTGTGTGTATGTGATATTGGGGATTAAATCCAGGGTCTTGTGCACAGTAAGCCAGTACTCTACCACTTAACTACATTTCCAGTCCATTATTTTTATTTTGATACAGGGTCTCTCGTTAAGTTGCCCAGGCTGGTCTTGAACTTTCAGTCCTTCTGCCTTAACCTCCTGAATGGCTGGGATTACAGGTGTGTCCCACCATGTCTGGCTAAAGCTCAACTATTGATCTCTATCTATCTGATCTTAACTCTCAGTTTGTTCCTGCTAAAGATAATATTTGTGTTTCCACAAAACATGGATGTTTGAATCCTAACCCCCGGGGTTATGGTATTAATAGGTGGGGCCTTTGAGAGATGATTAGGCCATGGGAGTAGGGCCTAATGAATGGGATCTTATAAAAAAGGCCTGCAGAGAGCTGCATCACACCTTCCACCATGTGAAGACACAATGAAAATACAACCATCCATAAACCAGGAGGTGGCTTTTAACTAGACACCAAATCTGCCTTGACCTTGGAATTCCAGCCTCTAGAACTATGAGAAATAAATTTCTGTTGTTTATGAGCTACCAGTATAGGGGTTTTGTTATAATAGCCAAATGGACTAGGACAGTTGTGATGGTCAAGCTTGACTGTGTCAACTTGTTTGGGTTAGGAGCTGCCCAGAGGACTGATGGAGCACATTTCTGTAGTGGCTGGGTGGGTCATGGAGATGAGACCTTGAGTACTATATATATATATATATATTATATATATATTTTCCCTTGCTCTTCCTCTGTGGCACTGTTCTCCTACTGTTGGCCACCATGAACTAAGCAGCTTTCTTTGCACTGCCATACCTTTTTGCCTTGATGTTTTTGTTGTGGAGTCAGCTGACCATGGACTGAATCTCCTTAAAATGGGAGCCAGAATCAAACCTCTCCTCCTTTGAGTTGTTAGTGTTGGGTATTGTGCCCAGCAATGGGAAAGCTGATTCATGTAACAGTTCTGAATTTGGGTACTGGAGAGAAGAACGTTATTTATCAATCCTTTTAAAGCCCCAAGCCAATGCTTAGGACATGGATCTGTAGACTGGTTGGAGAGAAAAAACCTTCATAGATGGGATGTGTTGCCATGATCAAAAAGGTCCTCTTGGGAGGAAAAGGCAGAGAGAATTCTTGGCACAACTCCCTGGGTTCAGATCTGAGTTCTAACCCTTCCCAGCTGTGTTCCCAGTTTTCCAGCTTCTAGGAGCTGCCCATGTTCCTGGGCTCGTGGCCCCATCTTTCATCTTCAAAGCCAGCAGTGTGTCATCGTCATAGCTACTTCTTTGACTCTGAGTCTCCTGCCTCTCTGGGCCCACCTGGCTGATCCAGGGTACTCCCCCATCTCAAGAGCCTCAATTTCATTACAACTACAAAGTGCCTTTACCATGTAAGGTAACATACTTGCAACTTGTAGGAGTGAGGACATAGGCATCTTTGGAGGGCCATTTTTCTACCTCTTATGGTAGTTGGAACGACCCCAGTGAGAAGTGACATTTGAGAGAGGCAAGGAGGCAGCTAACTTGGGAAGAGTAAACAGGGCCATTGAGGGGAAAGATATGCCTGGTGTGACTGAGGAACAGCAAGTGTTAACCAGCTGCAAGAAGTGAGGAAGAGGAGGGTAGCAGGTGTCTTCATGAGAGGTTAAGTGTAGTCCAATTGTGTAGGGCCTTGTAGGTTACTGTGAGAGTTTTTATGTCCACCTACCACATTTGTTATTTCTCCTCTGATTTCATAGCACCGGGACATCTTCAATCTACCCATGTTGAAGAAGGCCCAAAGCCTTGGCTAATTTATCCCAAATTGTCCAGAGCTGGTATTTTAGTCAGCTATCTATTGCTGCAACAAAACACCTGAGATAATCAACTTTAAAAGCTCATGGTTTCAGAAGTTTCAGTCCATGATCGCTTGGCCCAGTTGCTTTGGGCCTGTGCTGAGGCACAACGTCTTGGTGAAGAAAGCCTGGCAGGAAACCATTTACCTCATGGTGGCCAGGAAGCAAGAAGGGGAGAGGGGTTGGAATTTCAGTATCCCCTAGGTCAAGGGTACACCTTCAGTGACCTAACTAGGCCCCACCTCCTAAAGGTTTTGCCACCTCCCAGTAGCGCCACAGGCTGGTGACCAAGCCTTTAGCACGTGGGCCTTCGGAGGGACATTCAAGATCCAAGCTGTAGCATCTGGGTTTCAGACCCAAAGCCTTTGGACTCCAAACCTGTCCTGCACTTCTGAGAGGGTGCTTCTCTGATCAAGGGCTTTAGTTCCCAGCTTCAAAGTCAAGTCCTCTCTGAAGCCTTCCTTACCTGCCCGACTCTGGATTAGGTGTCTTTCCTGTGTGCACTTACACGACATCCCACACTTATCCCTAAGAGACCCCTTTTCATACTGTAAATAATTGCTTGACTTGAGGGTCTGTATCTTGCCCTGAATATCGGGACCGTGTGCTATTTATCAGCGTACTCTTAGAGCAGAGTGTACAGCAGGTACTCAGTGTTAGTTCAATGAATGAATGAAATTAGCAGTAGAAGGATAAACTCCCTCAGCAAGTTAATAGGTGTGTCCCAGAAAAGCCAAAGATCAGGAAACGGCACATATCATTAAAAAGGACACACACGCGCGCACAATATGCATGCACAAGCTGCCCTGCTATAGGAAGTGGAGGGAGGGAGTCTTTCTGAACCAGCTTGTTCCTTCCTAGCAGCAGGAAGCATCCCTCTTCCCCCAGCAGGAAGCAGGAGCATTCACTATGCAGGACAGAATATACCTAAAATCAGGGGAGTAACAGAAGCTTCAGGATCCTTTGCTTCCGTGATTGCTCCACGTGCCTCCTCCTGGAGCAGCATCCAAACGAAAGCCTAGGATATTGTGAAGAAGCAACAGGCAGCAGTTCTACACAGGGGACTGAGGACACCACAGAGACATCTCAGGATGCTCCCTCCGGGCACCCTGTGGTCCTCATGTCTGTGCCCTGCTTGTTGTGTTGTTGATGCGGTGCTGTTTTGATGGGAAGAGGAGTAAGAATGCTGTGAATAAAGTTGCTGTTTTCTTCTGAAGCCTGTTAGAATCCTGCTTATTCCTCCAGGGACATTCAGAATCTGATTCCAAGAATATGCCTTGAGATTGTTAAAAGTCTTTCCAGAACACACTGGTACAGAGGAACTGCCACAGTGGCACACAGCTGTGTAGGGCTGCAGGAATCCTGGCTCGAAGCAAAATCTTGGGAGTATGGGGCGACAGTTCCAGAGAACAGAAAGCATATTACAGAGGGGGTGCTAGAGTAATCTTTGCTAGTGCAAAGCGAGTTTCAACATGGAAACCTGTGGTTGATGGGGATCAGGGACTGTAGGAAGGCCCTGCCGGTTTCCATCTGACCTGCAAGGATATGGATGTTAAATGAGAAGAGGAGGGGTGGGGAGAGAAGAGAAGCCAAGTAAATTGACAAAGAAAAGGGAATGAGGGATAAAGGAGAATGAGTCTCAAGAGGAACAGAAGACCGAAGAGCAGGAAGACAAGTTGAATCTTCCACAGTACAATCACTATTACTTCTCCCCAACTTTTTTTTAGGTCAATATGTGTGCTTGTAAGAAGCAACTTACAAGTTGGGAGGTTAACTTGGCACAAGGACCTAGCCTGACTCATACTGTAAAGCACTGTGCTTCTTTTGCAACAACCAGGCAGACTGAAATCTTGCTAATTACCAGGTGAGGATACAGTTGTTTGGCTGGAAAAGGAAAAACCTTTTGCCGCAGTAGCAATATTTGCCCTGTGCCAGGCACGGTGTTAATGCTCTGGGGATGCATAAGGCCGTCAGTAAGATCTATACCTGCTTTCCTGTTGATCACCTGCTAGAGCAGGGGATACATGTTAAACGAGCCCTTGAGATTTTTGAACAAAGGAGTGATATGTTCATATTTATGTTTTGCTAAACTTAGTTGGAATCAGAAGGCACTTAGGGGCTGAACTGGCAGACCTGAGTATGGACCAGAGGAGAATGGAGCAAGGGTATCACTCCCATTTCAGACTTTACAAAGTGGATATGGGGGTGCAGTGTACAGAAATAAAGGGCATTAGGAGAGAAATGGTGTGTTGGGGGAAACGATGAGCCCTCTCAGCTGTTACGAGGCGTATCATACAATGGCTTAGCTGTCTCTCTTCTGTGCTTCTCATCGCCCATCCTAAGTAGTCTAGAACACCAAAGCTGCATTCCCCACACTCGGTTACACTTCAGCATCCAAATGTGGTTTAGGTCCCTCAGTCTGCTGCACTCAAACAGGTCTTGAATTCAGAACTGAGTCCAGGGGAGGAAAAGGTTATAGAGCTCCAAGCACCATTCTGCTGATGCAGATCTAGCAGGTATAACGGACTCTGGATCCAGCAATTTCAAGAAGAAATTTGAAGAGTTAGAAGGAAGGAGGGCCTGAGACAAGCTTTGGAAACATATTTTAAGAGATGGTTGGGAATGCAAGCTAACCATGAGAGGAAGATGTACAAAAGGTAAGGGGACAACCAGCAATGGTGGTGTCATAGAAGCCAGAGGTGAAAAGTGGTTCTACAAATGCTTCTGGGAGGCCAGGCAAGCTGAGCACTGAACCTTTCCAGGGAGTCTGGTCTTTGGTAACCTTGGAAAGAGCAATGTGATTGTGGTTATTGTGGTTATGACAACAGGGTTCAGAAAAGGATCCAGCAGTGAGGGAGAGATAAGGAAATAAGAGACCATGAGAGGAGGCATTGTTTGAACAAACTTTGACCATCCCTCGAGGTGATAAGGGATCAAAGGAGAGGAGTTGTATTTTTAAATCTTTAGTCAAGCTAAGTCACTCCCCATAACGAAGCACTAATGAGGTGTTATGTGTGGTGCTATTGCATATTTCATCTAAGCACTAAACTTTTATGTGGAAAAAAGCAGCACGTGTTTGGGGATGAGATGAAGTTAGGAGGCAAAGGAGAGGGAAAATGAGGGGGAGAGGGAGGGAATGCCTACAAACTTTAATTGTGAAAATGTAGGAGGGGGTGGGAACCAGATAGGGAGGGAGATGGTTTTAGACAAAGGAAAGGGCTCCTCTTCCACTGTCCCAGGAGGACAAGGAGGCAGGGAGAGTGTGTGTGTCAGGAACTAGTTGTGGCAGAGGCTTGGGACATGCGGGCTGATGTATTTACTTTCTTTGTGCAGTAACAAAGTTTTCGTTCTGGGTTTATGGAGGCTAAGGAACAGAAGTTTCAGGAGAGTGGAGAAGACCTTAGTGGTCATCCTGGGGAATGGAGAAGTAAGCTCACTCTGCCATTGGTGTTGGGACCTGCTCTGAGTTAATGCCCAGGAGTTGACCGCAAGATCACCCTGTCTGTGAGATTGTGCCTAGATAGACTTGGGCACCTGGCCACAGGCAGGGAGCAGCTGGCTGCTCCAGGAATCCAGGCTCGGGGGGTGGTTCAGGTTGCCATGATGGAAGGAAAATGAGCAAGGGAAACTGACAAGAGACTAAGGCAGTGGTTCTCAATAGCAGACCGGACGGTCCCTGTCTGATGTCTGGGAGTAGGTAGGACTGTTGTGAGTTGTCACAAAGGTGAGGAACATGATTGGAACTTAGTGGGCAGGAGCTCAGAATGCTAAATGTACTGCAGTATGTGGGAATGAACTTCACAGCAAGTAATTGTTCCTCTCAAAGTGCCAGTTGCACCATTAATGATGAAACTGAGCAGCTATGGGCTGTAAGCCAAATAGAGAGGGAGGTGATGATAGGGGGACAAGCAGGCAGGTCAAAGAGCAGAGGAACCTGAGCAGGTGAAGATCAGACCAAGTGGGAGGAGACTGAGGTCCCGTCAGCAGGACTAGAGGCTGTGGTCAGACACAGTGGGTATCTGAATCCTTGACTTCGGATGCAGCCCATTCCCAGTGATACAGCACAAGGGGAGGGTCCCCAGTTTGAGTCTTAAGGTGCAAAAGCTATGATGGTGCTTGATGTGCAAGAGATTTATTGGGGGTAACACCACAGAGGATAAAAGAAGAGGTGGGGGTTCAGATTAGATTGTGGGACTGACACCTGAGATAGGAGAGGGCACAAGGCAGAGAAGGGCAGGAGAAACTTTGGGAGCAGTGCTGGGTTCAGGGGGAACCCAGAGCAGTGCCTTCTCCCCAGAGGAGCCCCAGTGAGGCCAAGGATGGCCAGGCTTAGACCCTGCAGCCTAGTCATGGCCTTGCCACGAGACAGCAGCTGATCTGAAGATGCAGCTGATGGAGGCTTTAGGCCAGCTGCCCTGCCCCCAGCATCTCCCGGGTTACCACACAGGGTGGCTGGCACAGCGTGTGGGTAACGTCAGCTTCAAGAGAGCAGGGATATACTTTTTAAATTTTTTCTAATAGTTTATCCCTAATGCCTTGGCATATTTGAACTGTCACTCAGAAGTTTGTCGGAGGAACTAATAAATATCAAGCAACTGAAACAAAAGAGCATAGAGGTTAAGCCTGGCTGAAGGGTCAGAGTCCGGCTCCACCACTTACCAAGCAATCTTAGCAAACTCATTGTTAAATTGGAGTGACAAATAGCTCCTATCTTGTGAGTCTTTGTGAGGATTAAAAGACATTTCAGAGGAAAGCTCAGCACAGTGTCTGGCAAATGGTATCCAGTAAGTGTTAACCACTTCTAGTGTGGTTACTCCTGCCCCTTCCCCTCCTCTTTGCAAGGAGATCTTTTATGGTATCAATGAACAGAAACGTGTTCAGGAAATTGGACTGTGGTGATTTCTTCTATTTTCCATATTAGACTTGGTGCCCCCAGAATAGGACGAACTCATGTTGCTCTTGCTTTGTAAATCTTCTTAGCGTCTTGTACGGTGATCTAACTACTGTCATTATTTGTGTCACAGAGGCAGAAAAAAGAGCCATCACGGTGCAGACCTCGTCAGAGACTTAGCTAAATGGGTTCTTGGGTGGGGCAGCGAGGATGTGAGGGCATCAGAGCTGGAGCAGGCTGCATTTCACCAAAGCCACATGAACGTCCCCCCGGACCCACGTCTTCTCAGCCAGGAAAAGGAAGCCGTCTGCATTTCCTTCTGAACAAAGCCTGTGCCTGCGTGAATGTCTCTGGGGAGAAATGTGTTTGTACATTAGACTGGTGATTAAAGACTCCCAATAAACCAAGTCTCATTACTCAGCTTAAGGAGCTGCCGAGTGTCTGGCACAGTGTCAAGTGTCTGCTTGGTACAAAGCTGAGCCTGGAGTTGGCTCGTCCTGGGGGCGGGGGTGGGGGCGGGGCTGGGGAGCCCTCCCTTGCTAAGCCTTGTTTGTGATGCACTGAAGGCACACAGCAGGTCCTCGCACTTCTCGTGTTTCATTGTTCTCTTTTCCAAATATTTCAATAGGCTGCTAAGAACCACGTCAACTACGTGACTCTGGGAACATTACAATGGCTAATTGTCAGGATCTCCATAGACTTTTGCAGGTTAAGCTCTCTCAGCCAACAGGAAAGCTGCTGCCAGTCATGCTTGCTAGTATTCAAGGGCATCTGTTAGAATCCAAGTTCAGACAAGGTAATGCTGATCACTTCAGTTCCTTCTGCACAAATTAGAGCTCGTGGTTTGGACTTTGCAAATATTTGTCTTATTAATCACTTTCACTGAGACAGAGGGATACTACTTAGCATCGTGAAGTGCTTTCTAGTTTGCAAAATACGTTCACCTGTATCATCTAACTAGCTCTTTACCGGCATGTGTTCTTTCTTATTCAGATTAGGGATAATATTCATGTTAAAGGCAGCCGTCATTACAACCATAGCTTCTGACTTCCCTTGACAACTTTTCTTGATACCAGGTGCTGTTTAGAGTGCAATACAAGTAGGGTGATCAGTGGAAATAGGAAAACCAAAAGAACAAAAGAGATCATGAGATTGTTTTGTACATTTTCCCTGTTACGTGCTTCTTGGGGGACCTCAGGATGGCACTGTTTTGCACTGTCCTGGCTAGAAAATACCTTGTGCCCTGCAACTGATTGCAGTTTTCTCCATTGTTCTTTTCATTGCTTTCAAGATTTTCTATGGTCTACTCCCCTGAATTAATCCAACGAAGCCAAGTCATTGTCATTAATAATACTTCACACTAATGTGACATGACTCTGTGTTTGCTTTCATTGTAAGCAATTTTTAGAGATTCCCACATTTAATCCTCTTGATAATCCCATGATGTGGATAGAATTATTACTCATGTTCTTATCTTAAAAAAAACAGGCACAAATAAATGACATGCCCAAGGTCACAGAGCTAGTAAGTGGTGGGCTGGCTCCACGGCCCATGTTCCCTGCCTCCCCCCAGTAGTGGGGATTGAACCCATGGCCTCTGCACAGGGTACATTCCTAACCCTTTTTTAAATTTTTATATTTTTTAGGGCCGGTGAGATAGCTCAGTGGCATAAGTGCCTGCCCGGCAAGTACAAGGTCCTGAGTTCAACTCCCGAAACCCACATAAAGGAAAAGAGGGCCGGTGATATCGCTCAGCAGCAGAAGCGCCTGCTGGTAAGCGTGAGGTCCTGAGGTTGACTCCCGGTACCCACATAAAAAAAAAAAAAATTATATTTTTTATTTTGAGACAGGGTCTCACTACATTGCTGAGTTGCCCAGGCTGGGTTCACATCGTGCTCCTAATTACCTGATGGACAAAGATATTCCTCATATTAAGCTTGGATCAACTTGGGAAACATGGGATTGATGAGCCAAACCTCTTTGCCCTGGATGAAACCACAGAGACTCCAAGAGATCAGGTGATCTCCTGAGGAAGCCACGTTTCAATCTTCAGTGTCCACGTGCATCTCCGTTTCCTCTGTACCATGTTGCCACCAGTTCAGCATGCAGAACTGGAACAACAAAGCATGCCATAAAGAGGCAGGTATCAACTCTTTTTTAATTAAGCTTTTGGGAGTTGAGTGACCACTAATTAAAATTCCTTTTTCACTTTCCTCCATGGAAATGCTTATTTCTTTAATCCGGGGGGAAGAAACTACCAGAAGCCCTCATTAGCTCGCCCCCCCTGCCTACTAGTTGGCCAGCTGTTCTTTGGTACTTTGTGTATTAGATAAACTCTGGGGCAAAGTCCACTTTTCTATGCTCTGCTCTGTTAGTGCTGACTCCCTGCTCCTCGGCTGCTCCATATTCCCACTGCTTAAGGCTCCTGAGGGGAGCTGATTTGGGGTATGTCTAGCCTATCCTGGACAATAGGATACAACATACCATTACACAGGACAATTAGGCGAATGTCCTGCTTCTGCCAGCAATGAGACATTATCATTACATTGAGAAATAGCTGCTCAGGCTAAGGCCTAGTTCACCCCAGTGGGAATCAAATTACTGGCTTATAAAAGAATATTTCTGAAATTTTACTGGAAAGACCATCATCCACCATTTCGTGGGCTACATATTCCATCTTGTTAACTTTAATTTCTCTGTAGTTTTTTTTTTTTTTTTTTTTTTTTATTTTAAAGAGAAGAAAAAACAAAACAAATCAAAAGAAGAACAAATTTTCAAACAAACATAATAGGAGGGTAACAATGGTTAATACATTACGTATTACTATCTTTAAGTTAGTTATTCAGGACACCAGACATTAGCATTCAATTGTCCAAACATTATTGGCACAAACCTTACTCTTCAATGAACTAAGTAAAAATGGTAGTGTATCTATCTTAACCATCTTATATATATATACAATTTTTTTCCCTTTCCCTTCTTTCTTTTCCCTATTCCAGTCTCTCTTTCCTTTTGACCAGTTTCTTTTTGATTCACCATGTCTATTGTACATTTTGGATCTTATTTACTCTTTCAGTTTCTCATACTAGAGAGATAATACGATGCTTACACATGTGCTTCTGGTTTATTTCACTTATGAGTATTTTCTCGAGTTGCATCCATTTACCTAGAAAAGTCTCCAGTTTATCCTTCTTTATGGCTGAATAGTACTCCATTGTATAAAAATACCACATCTTTCTTATCCATTCCTCGGTTGATGAGCATTTGGGTTGTTTCCAAGATCTGGCTATTACAAATTGTGCTGCTATAAACATGGGTGCACATATATCGCTGTGGTACGATGTTTTTAATTCTTCTGGGAAGATGCCCAGAAGGGGAATAGCTGGGTCAAATGGGACCTCCAACCCTAGTTTTCTGAGGAATCTCCACACTGACTTCCACAGTGGCTGTACCAGTCGACACTCCCACCAACAGTGAAGAAGGGTTCCTTTTTCCCCACAGCCCCTCCAGCATTTGTTATTAGTTGATTTCTTAATAGTAGCCATTCTTTCTGGGGTGAGATGGTATCTCAGTGTTGTTTTAATTTGCATCTCTCGAATGACTAGTGATGTTGCACATTTTTTTGTATATTTATTTGCCATTAGTATTTCTTCATCTGAGAAATGTGTATTCATCTCAGATGCCCATTTTTGGAGTGGGTCTTTAAATTTGGGAGGTCTGATTTTTTTGAGTTCTTTATATGTTCTCGATAGTAATCCTTTGTCTGAGGAACAGCTGGCAAACATTTTTTCCCACATTGTGGGTTGTCTCTTCACTCTGTTGGTGGTTTCTCTTGCTGTGCAAAAGCTTTTTAATAAGATGAGATCCCAGTTATTGATTCTTTGGGATAGTTCCCGTGCGGTTGAGTTTTTATTCATAAAGTCTTTGCCTACACCAATGTCTCCAAGGGTTTTACCTATCCTACCTTCCAGCAGATTTAATGTTTCTGTTTTAATATTTAGATCTCTGATCCATTTTGAATTTAGTTTAGTGCATGGTGAAAGATATGGATCTAGTTTTAATCTTCGGCATGTGTAGAGCCAGTTTTTCCAGCACCATTTATTAAAGAGGCTATCTTTCTTCCAGCGAATGTGTTTGGCACCTTTGTCAAAGATAAGGTGGCTTAGTATGTCTGGGGTTGTTTCAGCATCTTCTAATCTGTTCCATTGATCTTCAGGTCTGTTTTTTTGCCAGTACCACACTGTTTTTATCACAGTAGCTTTATAGTATAATTTCAAGTCGGGGATAGTGATGCCCCCTGCCTTGCCTTTGTTGCCCAGAATTGCCTTTGCTATTCTAGGTCTCTTCTGATTCCAAATGAATTTTAGGATTGTTTTCTCTAATTCTGTGAGATATGCTGTTGGAATTTTGATTGGAATTGCATTAAATCTGTATAACAATTTTGGAAGTATGGCCATTTTCACTATATTGGTTCTTCCTATCCAGGAGCAAGGGATATCTTTCCATTTTCTGATATCCTCTTCAATCTCCTTTTTCAGAGTACTGTAGTTTTCAGTATAGAGGTCTTTTACATCCTTCGTGAGGTTGATTCCTAGGTATTTCATTTTTTTGGATGTTATTGTGAAAGGTATTGTTTCCCTAATTTCTCTTTCAGTAAGTTTGTTATTTGTGTACAGGAAGGCTATTGACTTTTGAGTATTGACTTTGTATCCAGCTACACTACTGAATTTGCTTATTAAATCTAGCAGTTTTTTAGTGGAGTTTTTGGGGTCTTCTGTGTAGAGTATCATGTCATCTGCAAATAATGATAATTTAACTTCTTCCTTTCCAATCATTATTCCTTTTATTTCTTTCTCTTGTCTAATCGCTCTGGCTAAAGTTTCCAGAACTATGTTGAATAAGAGTGGGGACAGTGGACATCCTTGTCTTGTTCCTGATTTTAGAGGGAAGGCTTTCAGTTTTTGGCCATTTAGTATAATATTGGCTGTTGGTTTGTCATAGATAGCTTTTACCAGATTGAGATAAAGACCCTCTATTCCAATTTTCTGTAGGGTTTTTATC
Organism: Erethizon dorsatum; assembly: GCA_028451465.1. Lineage (NCBI taxonomy): Eukaryota > Metazoa > Chordata > Mammalia > Rodentia > Erethizontidae > Erethizon > Erethizon dorsatum. The sequence continues at coordinate 16,839,460 of CM051825.1, forward strand.
ATGAAAAGGTGCTGGACTTTGTCAAAAGCTTTTTCTGCATCTATTGAGATGATCATGTGATTTTTGTCTTTGGTTCTGTTAATATGCTGTATTACATTTATTGATTTACGTATGTTGAACCATCCCTGCATCCCTGGGATGAATCCAACTTGGTCATGGTGTATAATCTTCTTGATGATTTGTTGGATTCTGTTTGCCAGTATCTTATTAAGGATTTTTGCATCTATGTTCATTAGGGAGATTGGCCTGTAGTTCTCTTTCTTAGTTGGGTCCTTCTCTGGTTTTGGTATCAGGGTAATGCTTGCTTCCAGGAATGAATTTGGGAGTATTGCTTCCCTTTCAATTTCATTGAAAAGTTTGAGAAGTAGGGGCGTTAGGTCTTCTCTAAATTTCTTGTAGAATTCGGCAGTGAATCCATCAGGGCCTGGGCTTTTCTTTGTTGGGAGGTTTTTAATTACATCTTCAATTTCATTGGCTGATATTGGTTTATTTAGGATTTTTAAATCTTCTTGATTCAGCTTTGGTAATTCATACGAATCTAGGAATCTGTCCATTTCTTCTGCATTTTCCATCTTAGTAGAATATAAATTTTCAAAATAGGTATAGATGATCTTCTGGATTTCTGCAGGGTCTGTCGTGATATCACCCTTTTCATTTTCAATTGCATGGATTTGAGTCTTTTCTTTTCTTTTTTTAATAAGGTTGGATAAGGGTTTGTCAATCTTATTTATTCTTTCAAAGAACCAACTTTTTGCTTCATTGATTCTTTGTATTGTTTTTTTATTCTCCAATACGTTAATTTCTGCTCTGATCTTTATAATTTCCTCCCTTGTACGGGCTTTTGGCTTAACCTGCTCTTCTTTTTCTAGAAGCTCGAGGTTCACCCTTAAGTTGTTTATTTGCGCTTGCTCTAATTTCCTGATATAAGTGTTTAATGCTATAAATTTCCCTCTTAGGACTGCTTTCATTGTATCCCATAAGTTCCGGTATGTTGTACTGTCATTATCATTCAGTTGTAGAAAGTGACTAATTTCTTCTTTAATTTCATCTGTGACCCATTGGTTGTTCAGGAGGATGCTGTTTAATTTCCATGTGTTTAGGGAGTTTTTGTGGGATCTTTTGCCATTGATTTCCAATTTCATTGCACTATGGTCTGATAATATGCATGGGATAATTTCAATTCCTTTGCATTTACTTAAGCAGGTTTTATGAGCTAGTATGTGGTCTATTTTGGAGAACGTCCCATGTGCAGCTGAGAAAAATGTGTATTCTGATGTTGTGGGATGGAACACTCTGTAGACATCTACTAAGTCCATTTGTTCAAAAGTTTGGTTCAGTTCTACTATTTCATTATTGATTTTCTGTCCAGTTGATCTATCTTTTTGTGACAGTGGAGTATTGAGATCTCCCAATATAATTGTATTAGTGCTTATTTGATTTTTCATGTCCTTTAGTACTTGTTTTATATAGCTGGGTGCATTGGTATTTGATGCATATATAGTTATGATCGTTATCTCTTCCTCTTGGATTGTTCCCTTTACAAGGATGTAATGACCGTCTTTATCTCTCTGAATCCTTCTTGGCTTGAAGTTCACTTTGTCTGCAAAAAGAATAGCTACCCCTGCTTTTTTCTGGGTTCCTGTGGCATGGAGTATTGTTTTCCATCCTTTGACTTTCAGTCTATGAATTTCTTTCTGAATTAAATGTGTTTCTTGTATACAGCATATTGTTGGATCTTGCTTCTTGATCCATTTTGCCAGTCTGTGCCTTTTGATTGGTGAATTGAGACCGTTAGCATTGATGGTTAAAACTGATATGTATTGACTTGTCATGATATTTTCCTGTTGTTGGTTCCCACTCTTTGTTTTTCCGCTTTCCGGCTATTTAATTATTTGCCCTGCCTGGTGGATTCCTTCTGTTGGGGTTCCTATCTCTTTCTAGAATGTCCTTCAGAACGTTTTGGAGTGCTGGTTTGGTGGTCATAAATTTTCTCAGATGTTCTTTGTCATGAAAGTATTTTATTTCTCCATCAATTTTGAAAGATAGTTTTGCAGGGTACATCAATCTGGGCTGAAAATTATTTTCCTTTAGAGCTTGCAATACATCATTCCAAGCTCTTCTTGAATTGAGGGTTTGTGCTGAAAAGTCAGCTGTGATTCTGATGGGTTTTCCTTCATAGGTGATTTGTCTCTTCTCCCTAACAGCTTTTAAGATTCTGCCCTTCTGTTGAATTTCTGGGATCTTGACTATAATATGTCTGGCTGAAGTTTTTTTTTGATCATGTCTAGTTGGTGTTCTAAAAGCTTCACTTATAGGGGTGTCAAATTCCTTTTCTCTTCCAGGAAAGTTCTCCCTGATTATGTCTTTGAACAAGGTTTTAATGTCGTTGATGCTATCTCCTGCTTTTTCATTTATTCCAATTATTCTTAAGTTGTTTATCTTTGAGTCATCTAGCAGCTGCTGAATTGATTTTTCATGGTCCCTTGCTATTTTTAAGAATTTTTCCATTTCATGATCACTAATTGCAAGCCTGTCTTCTATATCTGAGATCCTGTCCTCGCATTGGCTTATTCTGCTACAAATACTTTCAATGGAATTTTTTATCTCTTGGATATCTGCTTGAATCTGCCTTATAGATTCCATTTCTTTCCTATGCTGAGCATTCATGGTTTCTATAGTTTTCTTAAGTTCATCTATTTTTTTGTCTGTATCAGCTATAGTGTCCTTAAGCATGGTCTTCATTGTAGACATTATCTCTGCAGTTATCTGTGAGATTATTTCTGTTTTAATTTTTTCCAGAACCTCATTCAGTTGCTTTGTTGTTACCACTTCAGATAGGCCAGGTGGGTGGCTTTTGGATTGTCCCACCTTGTTGCTCCCTAGGTTTGCCTTTGGTGAATTGGATGTGTGTGGTTGCATCTTGTTTAAGTGTCGTCTCATTTTTTCTTTCTTTAATTCCTGGGGTGATGTTTGCAAATTACCTATAGTAGGTTACTTTATTGCTAGTGTTTAAGATCTTTAGAAGATGACTACTTCTCTGCAGTATCTTCCAAGTGGAGCTTGCTTTTAGGTTTTGAGCTTTCTGCCAGATCCTACCTCTTCAATTCGTTGGATGTGAGAAGTTGCTACCTGTTTGGCCTAGTCCTTGATTCTTTGGTACTGTGCCACTGTATTTTCTGTGTCCCTTAGTCAATCTCAATCATGAAATATCAGGAAGGAAAGATGTTTAGAACAATTATTTCACATTTGGCTATAATGTTAACTAAAGCATCAAACACAGCCTAAAAAATGACAGACTGAGCTAACCAGTTATTTACCACTTTTAGCTGTATAGAGTTGCGGTTATATAACAAAATCTAAAACACACCAGAAAAATTATATGCAGTATACAAGTCCTATGTATGTCAATTTTTCCTTGAGGAGTTTAAATTTAAGATGAGTTAAGGAGGAAATAGAGTATTGGGAGAAGAGGAAGGAATTAGATGTAAGGTTAGAGGACCAAGAGGGATCCCACTAAAATTGGGACACTAGTGCAGAGGACAGGTGGTAAAAAGAGAAGGAAGGGATAAAAGGAAGAACAGATCACAACCACAATCACAAAGAAGTTAGAGGCGCTGTTTACACTCATATAAAAAACCAGAGAGAATAATGAAGGAAAGAGCAAATACACATACAGAAACAAAAACAAAGATAAAAACAATAAAACAGACAGATCAAATTAAAACCCCACCAAAAAACAAAACAAAACAAAAACAAAAAAACCCTTCGCCAGAACAAAAAAACAAATCAGTGAGAAAAAAAATAAAAATAAAAATAAAAAATAAAAATAAAAATAAAAATAAAAAATATAAAAAGAATCAGTTCCAGGTGTTGACTCTGTTGTAGGCAGGTACCTTGTGACAGAGTCCTGTTCTGTGCAGGTCCGTCCCAGTAAGCCAGGAGCGCCCTCTGGCGGGTGGTGAGCAGAGGCGCGTACTTTCAGGCAGAGACCAGTCTAGCTCGCCTCCGCTCTCGCGGCCCTTTCACGATCCCTGGGCCTGAGAGGCTCAGCGTGCTGTCCGGAGCGCGGGTTCCCTGCACTGGTTCCCGCCGCTCTGGTTTTTCGCCACGCCCCCCACAATGGCGCCAGGCCAGTCGCTCTCTGGCGCGGGACAGGTGTGGCTGAGAGTCCAGTCTCGTTCGCCTGCTGACCTCAGCACACTTTCGTGGGCTCAATTGAGAGGCCCTGTGCTGCCCTGTCCTGAGCACAAGTTCCCAGAGCAGTTTCCGAGCCGCTCTGAGTTTCGCCACACCCCCCACAATGGCGCCCGGCCGGTCGCTCTCTGGCGCGGGGCAGCTGTGGCTGAGAGACACTCACCGCCGGTCAGCGCCGTTCTCCGCCGCTCCCCTGCCCCGCCGCTGTCTCAGGATCCTCCGTGGGGGCTCCCTGGGCGCCAGCTGCCACCGTGTGTCCGTAGAATTGAGCCTCCGCCGGCGCTCCAACTCCCGGGATATTAGAAGGTGCACGCGCGCGGTCTGCTCCTTCTTTCCTTCTTCTTTGTTGGAAGTCACCCGTCACTGGTGCCGGGGGTCCCAGATTGCGCTTCAGAACTTTTCTGGGTTTCGGGGAGGCATCTCCCCCCCTCCTGCGCTTTCTGGGTCGCTATATTCCCGTGTTCCAATGGTAACTTTTAGAGAGAGTTTTGCTGCCTGCTTCTTACTCATCCGCCATCTTGAGGTCTCTGACCTGTAGTTTTGTTTTTAATTTAGACTTTTCAAAAACAGCTTGGAAATAACCAGCCACACACGCTGCTGAGCACGTTAGAAGCGGAAGTGAGGCTGTGGGGCTTGTTGGGGTCTAGCTCCGTAGAGGCTCAGCATGTTCAAATGATCACACCTCATACGGCTGCTGAAGACGCAGCATCTGTGAGACTTGAACTGTCACAGTTATCTAAAAGGTCCTGGGAAAATAACAGAAATCACACATACCTGGAGGGAGCCCATTTCTCCTCCACTTAAAAGAATGTCGATGCGTACACATGGGCGCACACACACACAACACCCCTAATATACACAGAGGTCACAGAGCTCCACATATACCATACACTGCATGGCACATACTCGTTTAATCTAAAGCCGGTGGTTCTCAGTCCTGGCTGCACATTACAAGCCTCCTGGGGGCTTTTGGACATTCTGATACCCAGCTCTAGAGGTTCTGATCTATTTGTGTTGGGGGGGGCAGGGGAGCCCGCTGTCCCTGTTTTTGGAGGTTGGAGGGGTTTCTAAGATGGAAGAATTTCCATGCTAAAATGAAGAAAAACCTGGGTGCACTGAGTGGTCACCCTGGTTGGAGACAGGTGGTTCTCTTTGTAAGTGTCCTGCTGATTCTAACCAGTCAGGATTGAGGACTCAAAATGCTCTAAACTTTAATCCACATGCTGAAGACAAGTAACTTAGGACTTGGGAAAATACTGTAAAATATTTTATTACTATAGAAAATAATGATGATGGTGATGATGAAGAAGCTCTTTGTAAAAGAGAAGTCCCGGCCAGATGGTACTTTCTCCCCCTTTCCAGGGCCCCAACAGAGTTGCTACAACTCCTCACCCTTTCCCCATCTGGGCTGCAGTCCCCACACAGAGCTCCTCTGTTGCAGTAGGGAGGGACTGCTGAATTACTTTATAATTAAAGAAGACTCTAGGGGAGAGGTTTAGCTCAGGAGCCCAGCATTCCCAGCTGGGTCACTGCAGCTGGAGCCCTCATCAGTCCTAACCAGCAGGAAATACCAAGCAGACCAGCCACTCTTCTGTTTTTACTTTCCAGCCGGCTTCCACATGACTTGTTAATATCCAACAGTGCTTACAAACATATATTGTTTCCACCCATCCATCTTGGCCCAAGTTACCAGGCTGGGAATGAGAGCAGAGCACGCATACCCGCGAGCTTCTAGAGGTGCTATGACTGTCTAACCCAGAAATCACCTGGGAAGCTTTTAAACACCCATGTGCCCTGGCCCATCGCTGGTCCAGTAAGTCAGAGTCTCTGGGAGTGGGGACCAGGCATTGCTTTCTGCAAGCTCCCCCAGGTGATGGTAATGTGTAGCCAGGGCTGAGAGCCACTGCTCAGTAATCATTCTCAGTGTGGTCCCTCAAGCCACTTTGTCAGCCTCACCTGGGAACTTGTAAGAAATGAAACTTCCAAGGCCCTTCCCAGGACCTGCTGAATCAAAACACTTAGCACTCAGGTTTCTTCCTGTTTGTTTGTTTTTGTTTTTTAAACCGGTCAGCTTTAATAAGCCTTCTGTATGATTCTCATGCACCACAAAAGTTTGAAATCAGTCTAGATGACAAAGTGGTATGATCAAAAACTACAGAGAATATTGAAAAACATTTTAATTTATTACAGTAAAAGACACCTTGCCATGGATCCCCCTGGAAACACTCTTGAACCTTATGAAACAGTTCTGGAAGTCCTCTCCTATGTCTTTAGTTGTGCTCGTGTTGCTGCCTCGATGTCCTGAATTGATTCAGAATGTTTATTTCCATGGTCATTTTGACTTTGGTGGAACAGCCAGAGGAGTCTCACTGTGCCAGACGTGGTGACTAAGGTGGACGAGGACACTGTAACATTTCCGCAAGCCCACCTTTCTGCTGGGTGGCACTCAGCAGCAGCATTCACCATATTTTTTGTCACACATTGTAAAGCCCCTCATGAAAGAACACTTCCAGAACTGCTCCAGAAAGGGGCAAGAATGATGTGTTGTGTTCCACTTGAGGGAAGTATTTTGAGGGGGATTGATGGCAAGGTGTCTTTTACTCTAATAATTTTTTTAACATTTAAGCATTCACCATATATTTCGATCAATATACATATTGAGGCTCTTAGACTGTTAGTTTTTGCCTCTAATTTCCTTATCTGCAGCAAATTCAGTTCTCTATTTCTAATGGCTTTCAGTAATAAAGTGGTGAGCCCTGGCTCACCTGGGGTGAAAAAATACAGAAGGCACTCTTGAGCCTCTTATCTCTGGTCTGGGAACCAACAAAGCAAAATAATTGTAGGAAGCAGTGGAGACAAAGTATTTGTTCTCATATAATTAAGTCATCTGCTTTAGCATTGTTTTATAAGGTGCAGCTTTTTAGCTTTTTTAGCTCAATTATGCATCTACTAAACCTGGTGTTGCCAGGAAAAAAAAAAAAAAAAAAATATATATATATATATATATATATACCCCAAACACCCAAACAGGTTTAATTAGAGTGATACTAGGTTGGAGTTCCCTAGGGCAGTCTATGATGTTATAGGATGGGGTGTTGTGCATAATTGAGATCAGAGAACCTCAGTTCATGCTAAGCAAGTTGAGGTGAACACTGAAGGTTGCAGAAGGTGGAGGCAGAGAGAAGAGGATGGTCAGCAGCGCTTTGAGCCAAGAGAAGAGAAAGCCAAAATGACTGTTGTGACCTCTGGGGAGTTAAGTTTTAGGATCTGAGATCTTTTGGACAAACAGTTGCTGAGAGGCATAAATGAGTGTTTTTTAAATTGGAGAAGTTTAAAGATTTGTCCTCTCCTATCTTTCAGCTTTGTTTAAAGAAAATTTCTTAAACCAATTAAATTTAATGGTGCATTTGAGCAAAGCAAAACGAAACAATGGACAAATCGGGCAGCTCCCAGAGCAGGTTCTGAGAACTCCAGCCAAGAGTGTGATCAGTGTTGATAGAAAAATGCAGTTGAGAAACAGAAAAGGCCTCAGTGGGCTACAGCTTAGGCAGTCAACTAGTATACTAGTCACAGCTTAACTAGTTAGTTATTTACAGCTTAATCAGTGAATTAGCTACAGGGCCTCCTACAACCAACAAAACCCCCGTTACTGTAATTAAAATCCGCATTGATTTGGTCTTTTGAGCCCAGGGTAGGTACCTAGTTCAGATCCAAGACTTCCTACAAATTTTATTTAACGCCTCCTGTTTATAGAATCAAGTCACAGGAAAAGACAGCTGACTTCGCATATGTATCTTTAACTCTTTTGCACCCTGGGTATCTAGAATGTTGTTTTTTTCTAAGTAAAAACCAGAGAATGTCAGGCGGTAAACTAATGCTCAGTTATACATATTGTGTATTTTAATCCTCAGAACACTGTGAGGTATCTTTGGCCTCAATTTCCAAATCAGAAAACCAAGGATCAGAGACACTGAACAAAAGCTTGCTTATCTGTTGAACGATAGAGCTAAGATTCTGATCCAGATGTGTCCAGCCCTGAAGAGTTTGGGTTTTCTTGGTCCAGAAGGAAAAACTGGTGCTTAGACTGGGTAGTCAGCCACCAGCTCTGTGTCCAACTGCAATGCAGACAGATTAGCGCAGACTCCTCCCCTACAGGGAGACACTGTTAGGGACCTATTCTCTGTGGTGTTTTCTACTTATCTCAGGATATGTAGAACCCTGTCTTTTAAAAATGTTTGCATAGTAAACAGTCATGGAAGAAAGAAAGCTCTCTAGGGCAGAGGGCAGATTTATTTCCTGGACAGGAGAAAAACAAAGATAATCTCTCTGGGGCAAGATTGGGCAAGTTTGTGAGTTTGGGGGCTTTGTCTTGAGGTTCCTCTGCTGCGACACACAGCCTGTCTGTGCACCGCGTCCAGCAGCCTGGACCTGCCTCCACATTGCTCGCAAGGGACCGGTCAGGCACAGGCAGCCAGTGTGGCCACAAGCAACGAAGTCCTTTATTTCTGATCCAAGAGTCTCATGTCTTCTGCTAGCATCTGTGAAACCGTGACAGGATGACTTGTTTGTTAGCAAGCAGGGTCAAACCTGAGACCCTCACAGTCCTTGACAAACATGGCCCCTTGCACCTGGGTACACAAAAGAGCACTTCACATTCCTGCACGTGGCCTTCGGTCTGAGTACCTGCAGTCAGCTGAAAAGTTATCATTCTACTTTTCTCTTCTCTTCTCTCTCTCCCTGCTGCTATGATTACTGAAATGGAGGAGAGAATAGAGTAAGACAGGAAGGTAACGTGGGATATTAGCTTCGAAGAAAACGAAGGTCACCCATGTACCAAATTGAAACCCCACTGCCATTGAATCATAGGTCAAAAGTGACTTTAGGAGCTTAGGCCACTTTCCCTTTAATATGGCAAATATTTTAGGATCTGTTGTTATGAACATCTTTATGATAGAAGTGCAGACCTAAAAAGTAATGTAAATGTGACTTGATACCTTCTTATGATTTCTTTTCTTTGGTACTAATCCTGCCATCTAAAGACACATAGACAGCTGGGCATAGTGGTATACACCAGTAATCCCAGAATTCTGGGAGGCTGAGGCAGTAGGATGCTAAGTTCAGGCCCAGCTTATTGAACTTAGTGACTTAGTGAGATCCTGTCTCGAAATAAAAAATAAAAAGGGCTGGGAATGTAGCTTAGTACAAAGGCCCTAGGTTCAATCTCTAGCGCTGATAAATTAATAATTAATAAATAATAAATAAATAAGACACATACTACCCCGTCCAGTCTAGGCTAAACATTTTCATTACTTATCCAGCCATTCTCTGAATATGCTCCATTTGTCCATCTTTTTGTCTAAGTCCTTTGAAGAAATTATTTGGTTTTTGAGCAAGTAATACCTGTATACAGTACAGACTTCACAGGGTACAGGTATGTGTCCTTCCCTTGCAGACTCTTGTCACCCCTTCCTCCTTCAGTGACATGTAGGGTATAACCAGAGATAGCTTGGGGGCTTTTGCTTTGTTTTTTCATTATTATCTTTAAGCATTTCAGTCTTACATTCAAAGCAACCCCCCCACCCCCTGCCCCAGCTCAGACTGGATCTGCAGACCAGGGAGCAGCACCGGGAAAGTAGGGCACAGTTCGTGGCTTCTCTGCACATCCAACCCCACTCTCTCCCAAGAATCGGGGCGCGGTGGTGGCTGGTGTTTAGAGGGAAGGGCACAGTCTTCCTCCTCATGACTGACCTTTGGTTTCCTCTGTGTCCATGTGCTGTGTATCAGTACAGCATTCAATGGAACACATAATAGGTGTTAAATAAGTAAGTGTTAAATGAATTAACTAGTTTATGAATAGCTAGATGAATGGTCTCAGCAAGTTAATAAATGAATCCAAATTGACAAAATATCACAAAACATTAGCATACACCATTGAAAAGGACAAACAAAAATATGTGGGCACAGTTCTGCTCACTATAGCAGGGCCAGGAGGGAGAAGAGGAAATCTGAGTTCCAGGGATCATCCTGAACCAACAGTGTGCTTCCAGAATGTGTTATATCCAGGACCGGGTTACTTTTACCCTAGTGTAGAAGATGACGGTGAAGTCTGAACGGTGAACTTGGTCAGTTTCTCTCATGTGGTGTGGAAGCAGTAGACATTTTTTAGCCCAAAGTCACTTTTTTAAAAAAAAAAATTTATTTTTATTACTACATATTTACAATACATAATTATATTCATCGTGGGAAGTTGGTACATGTACATAGTACATCCTAATTCTTTTTTTTAATCCCTTTCCCCTTCCTCCCTCTCTATCCATCTCTTGGTCCCTTTCACATTTGCAAAAGATCTATCTCCTTGTTTTCTATTATCTTTTATCTTGCTCTTTATTTATACTTTGGGCTTCTTCTATAAGAGAAACCAGTGATATTTCAGCTTGTGTGTCTATTCACCTAACACTATGGCCTCAAGATGCGTCCATTTTTCTACAAATGATTCAGGTTTATCTTTTTTTATCCATTCATCTGTTGATGGACATATAGGCTGCATCCAACATTTAGCTATGAGGTGTGCTGCTATAACCATGGTTATGCATTATATCATTGTAATATGATGTCATTACTCTTTCAGGAAGATACCTAGGACCGAAGTCACCCTTTATGTTTATCCTTACTACATTCTATCTTTTCAATTTTGACCTTAGAGGCTTCTTTCGATATTTACCTATTGCCCAAAATATAATCATCCTTTAAAGAGTTTTGTAACCTACAAATATAATATCCTTCATATGTGTATTAGGTGAACCAATAACAATATCAACCAAATGCAAAGCCATTAGAAATCTTCCGCAAGGTTGACACATACTCATTTTTAGAAACAGTAGCACTCTTTTTTTTTTTTTTTTTTTTTGTGGGTACCGGGGGTTGAACTCAGGACCTCACGCGCCAGCAGGCACCCATGCCGCTGAGTGATATCACCAGCCCTTTGTTCGTATGTGGTTACCGGGAGTCAAACTCAGGACCTCGCACTTGCCAGGCAGGCACTTATGCCGCTGAGCTATCTCACCAGCCCCCCACTCTTTTCTTTCAGTATCAGTTAGGATTAAGTTCAGTTGCATATAACAAGAAAAAAACCTAAATAGAAGTTTAGTTCTTTCTTTCTCACTTAAAGTAGATCTTTGAACAGGCAGTGCAGAACTGGTATGGCAACTGAAAGATATCAAGGACTTTAAGGCTTTGTGTTGGGGATTTTTTTGTTTTGTTTTTAGTTCTACCACATGTGGCTTTCATCCCTAAGACTCCATAGTGATTGAAGATAATTGCTGGAGCTCTAGTCATTACATCCCCAATCCAGCCAACAGGAGGGGAAAAGGTGTTCTTCCTTGGAGGAACCTTGAATATATTAAGCTTCTGTTTCTAAGAAAGGAAAAGATAATAGATATTGGGCTGGGCAACTGCCAGTCTCATCTCAAGTAAGGCTACAGATTTCACTGAATGGGATCTAGTCTCATGTCTCCAGAAGGACGTGGGATAAATTTGCTGGTATTAAACTTACCATGACTACCTCATTCTTCTGGATATACTGTACCTACCATTTTAGCAGTATTATCCCAAAATCAAATGTAAGTAGACAAAATTTAGTTTAATAAACCCATTCTTTCATCTAATGATTGTCATGTTCCCTTGTGAGTGGTCTGTAATTATAAAGCCCATTCTAGAATTTTGGAAAGCTGACATCAAAATAAATAGTTTCTGAATCTGCTTCCTCTTTTGGAAACTGGTACACCTGCCCTTTTCTACCGTGTTTATTTTTCTACTATGTTTATTTCTTAAAACAAAATCAACAAAGGCTTTACATTTTCAACTTCTCCAGTTCTTTGGGCACTAATTCATATCAGTTGGAGTTCAAACAGAGAAACAGAGCCACTGGAGTTATACAGATTAAGAGATCCATTCAAGGGATTTGACTTTTGTCACTCATGGGCCTCTGATGTTGGAAGCTGAAGTCTGCAGGACAGTAGGTCAAGGTGACAGGTGGATGCAGATTCAGGAAAGCAAGGACAGCCTGGTACTTGCTTCTGTCTCTGTCTTCAAGTCTGGCACTGTCATCATGGACCTAACCATGTCCTCGCCTGGAGGAACCAGCATCTGGCTGCTTCTCCGTGCCAAAAATGTGAGCCAGCAGACTAGTGCCATGCGTCAGCCACCACAGAGATCCTGTTCCCACCTTCATAGATGAAAAGAACTTGGCCGTTGGTTACCCTTTACCTTCTACATATGGTGCAGAATGTCCCTTTGGCCTTCCTCATCTGCAACCATGCAGGGAAGGGGATTTTGGGAAATGTAGTTGCAGCTGAGCTATGTGGCTACACAAAGTTAGAAATCTGAACTACTTCAAGGGTGGAAATTTTCCTACCTTGTGACCTAATTTTTCTTAACATTTGTCATCTTGTCCTTGCTACTTTGAAGTTTATTTTCCTTGGTACAGAAAACAGAAAGTGACTGGATGGAGCCCTCCTGCTTACTCTCTGTTGTTCCTTAGCCATGGGCCATATGCACCAAGTAGTAGGTTCCACCCTTCCTTCTAGATCTTTGTCAAAATGTCATCTTTGCCCTCCTTGGCATGTGCCATACACTTTAGCCCTTCCAAAATATCTCCTTCTAAGGATATTGAATCAGATCCATTGTTTTTCTGAGCAAAATTCAACATTCCCTGTTATTGTCTTCCATAAAATTTAAGGTGGTGTGGTTATTGTCTCAAGGCTTGAACACTCATACCTCTCCTGCTTAAGTGTCAAAGATAAGTCTGGTATGGGATCCCTCAGCTTCCTCAATGGTGAAGCACCATGCCTGTAAGGCCAGTTCACGGTTCAGTCCTTTCTACTCTCCAGTATACCTTTTGGCTGCATCTTGCCTTTCTCTGACCATTTTTCCCTTTGAGGTTGCTCTTCATGCAATTTTTGGGCAAACTATATATGTATGCATGTATATATGTGTGTGTGTGTGTGTATTTATGTGTGTGTGTAGGAGTATTTGCCCTGGTAAGATAGGACCAATCTAGTAATTTGATTCTGCAACCATTGTCTCCCCTGGGTTGGACGAATTTGCAGCAGTCTTCAGGTGTAGCAGTGTGGCTTTGTGTGGGCTGTAACTGTAACAGCCACACCCTTGTCCCCACTTAGCCCTTTTCACATCCTCCTGAGACTCTGGCTTAGCTGACAGGGCTGGCCAGAAATACCGGAATTTACCATGAGTGTTTCCTGCAGTGAACTGTAAGTTGATTTTGATTATTTTTCTTAGAAAAGAATGCTTGGGGGTATACAAAAGGGAGAGGAGAGTTGCGTGGGTGGAGATAGAATCATTTCAGAGTTTTCATCTTAAAGTAAATAGCCAGGACAGTCACTTTCCTTCATCCAAAGGATAAGAAAGCGGGCCCCTTCTTTGAGATCCAGGCAACAGAGCTGGCTGTTTTGCAAACTCATTGGCCAAGATCTGTGAATGAGATGAGTTGCGAGGATTGAGGAAAGTCTTATGGATTAACACACACTCCAACCCCACGAGAGTCTCAATAAAATGGAGATGCTGGTAGAGGGGGTTGCGCTGGGTTGGGGGTCCAGTGTTCTGCTTTTCTGATAAGCTCCCAGGGAGCACCAGTGCTGCTGGCCCACGGACCACACTGTGGGTGGCAAGGATGTATGGCACTTAAGTGATCCTTCATTGTTGGAGATTCTGGTAGAGCCATGGCCACTGTTATGGACTGAATATTTGTGTCTCCCCCGAATTCATATGCTGGAGCCTTAACCCCCAGTGTGGCTGTATTTGGAAATGTGACCTCTAAGGAAGGCATTAAGGTTATACGAAGTCACAAAAGTGGGACCTTGATCTAAGATGTCTCATCAGAAGACCCAGAACGTGAGACACCAGAGAATCTTACACAATTTCTCTTACTCTCTTTTCCTCTCTCTGTGGGAGTACAGAGGATAGGCCTTGTAAGACACAGTGAGAAGGCATGGAAGACAGCCCTCACTAGACTCTGAATGTGTTTTCACCTTGATCTCCAACTGATGGCCTCCAGAACGTGAGAAATACATTTCTGTTGTTTAAGCCACCCAGGCTGTGGCATTTTGTTATGGCAGCTCTACCATGGTGCCCACCCCAGATGTCCTGGCTGTGTAACCCTTAGGAGTGCTGGAGAACCACAAAGACTTCTGTGCTCAAGGAACTGGCAAGTGACAGTCTCTAAGCCCAAATAAGCTGTCTGTTCCTATTCTAGACTTTACCATGTCGTTATCCTCTAATTCACTCTCTGATGATGCCAATGGATCTCAACCTTGGGTGCCCATTGGAATAATCTTAGAGATTTAAAAAAATATCCATGCCTGGATGCCATCCAGAGACTGTCATTTTATTGGTCTGGTGTGTAGCCTGGACATCAGGATTATTTTAAAGCTGATTTTAATTCACCAAGTGATTCTTAGGTTTAGCCAAGAAAGAACCACTGCTCCAAGCAAACATTTTAAGAGCAAGGAAGGGGTTAAAGTCAGCCTGTATTCCCCATGGAGAGAAAGAGTGCCTCTATCTCTCTGTGGATGTTAAAGGGTTGCCAACACCAGGAAAAGGTCTGGCCTTCTCCCCAGAGTTGAAAAAGGAACAGGAAGTGGTCAGGTTAACTCTGCAAATGTTCTGATCTGCAGTGGAGATCCTAACTCCTATGCAGTTACACATCCAAGAATCTCAAAACCCGGCCAGGGAATGCATTCTTTTCATTAAGTGAGCAGGAAGGCCCTACTGGGTAATTCCAAACCTGAGGAATAAAGAAAGTTCCTCAAATAGTGCCAGCCTTCTGATCAAGAAAAACTTCCTCTTCTGCTTTCTTCTGCCCTAAACTCAAATATCCTTTAAAAGTGCTGAGTTTTGTACTTGCTATTTTGGAAGGCAGCACCTTAGAAGGGGACAGGGCATCTATTTTGTCTTTGGAGATCTCTGAGTTCCCTCTTCTTCCCTGAGTCACTAGTCAGAAGATCCTTGAAGAGTTTTGCATTGAGACAGAAGGCATTTTCTCCTCCTCCTTCCTTTATTTTTTATTTATTTATTTATTTATTTTTTTAAATTGTATTTGCATTTACATTTATGGTTTTTTGCTTTGACCTTGTCACATTGCACTCATTCATTTCTGGAGTTGTGCTACATTTTTGTCCATTACCTGAGTACAAGTCCAATACCCATTGATGAGGAGGAGCCTTCATTTAAATCTAGATTTACCCAGTACTACTTAACAGTCTCAGATGCCCAAGGCCCAGGATGGCTGTGCTGGATGAGCCTGTGTATCCAGGTGGTAGATGTATCTATGAGCTGGGTTAATAATGCAACAGATGCAAACTTTTCTGATTTAGAGTGACTTATCTTGTACACAGTTGGAACAGGGAGTTGTAAATCTGCACCTGGGATAAGCAAACATTTAACATATTGTACCCCATTTAGTTCTTACAGCAACCCTATGAGAATGGATACAATGATCATTTCATTTTATAGATGAATGAACTAACTTCAGAGATACTAAGTGATTTCTCTGTCCAAGGTCTGGACAGTATTAGAACTAGGATTTATGACCTGGCCATTACACTCCACCGCTCCTAGGAAGAGTGCTTAATTCTATTTTATAAGAGACGGAATTAGGTTCCAAGTCTTGTTGAGCTATGCGAGCTCTCTCAACAGGGACAGTGCACAGCTTGCTTGGCTGCTGTATGTCCCTCCGTGGACTTTGGTTTTTGTTTTGTTTTTCAAGAGAGTCATGAGCCTCATCACAATTGGAAGACATCTCACTATTTGTGGAACTTGGTAGGGTTGATAGATTTGTTCCTAGAATTTCCATAGTTTTGTGAGGGGCTAGGATATAGCCTCCCCTTTTTTTTCTTTTATCTCTTCAAAGTCCTTTTCAGAAAGTAGTTAAGCAGGTCTGAAATTACACATGAATCCAGAAGATTTTTTAAAAACCTCCCACCTTTTCTTTCTTTTCCGGCAACAAAATATAAATGTAAGCCCTTTTTCATTTTTCTTAAACTTATAGAACCTTCCCCTGTATCAATTGCCAGTGCTAGCTTCACGAAGGTGATGTGTATTAACACATGGGTGGCTGGAGTTTCACAGTGGCATGTCGTCCTTCCTATTTAAGAACATAATAAAAATGCAGCACGCTTAAAGTTACACAGTCCAGATTAGAATGGCATCCTTTATCAGTAGGGAGGCTTCTTTAACCCAATATCACTGGAAGCTACTTGGCTTGTTTTTTTCCAGCTGTGGGAAGGGGCTTACACTGGTCTTTCTGAGTAGTTTCTTATGGACCACTGTCTTCACTGTCTCAATGATAAAACCAGTGAGGGTCAGACTTGTAATAAGTAGTGCTGGATCAGGAACAAATGTTGGCCTTATCAGCAATATAATCTACTTAAACAATGGAATTAGTCACTGGTGTTTGTCGAAGAGTTAGTGAAGTTGGTTCCCTCTATTTAAGAGGTAGAGGGACTCACTAGGACCCAGGAGGTCTCAAAATACCTTTGTCTTTGTCTCACCTTGGTCCATATTGCTCCTCTTACCTGTGATAAAATTATCCCCAATGTCTGCTTATATAATGCATCTCAAAAGTTCAGCCTCGATTTCCATTTCTCTCCAAAGTATAAGGATGGAGACGTTATGTTAAGAGGCTCTAAGGAAATAGGGTTTCTTCTATTAGTACATGCTAGTTAATTAGTGCAGGCATCATAACCTTAGACAATATTACAGGTTGACCCACCCCCTGCATGAAAACATGTGGAAGTCCTGATAGCTGGTACTTGTGAAAGTGACCCTTTTTTTTGGTTGTTGTTGAAAGAAAGTTCTTGCAGATATAACTAGGTTAAGATGAAGTCATACCAGAGTAGATTGGGTCCTAATTTACATGTCTTGTTCTTATAAGAGGAGACTGTACCTAGCGAAAGAATACTATGTGATAGAGAAAGAGACCACAGTGCTGCATCCACAAAGCCAAGAAATGCCAAGGATTGCTGGCAACGCTAGAAGCTAAGAGACAGGCATGGAACAAGTTCTACCCTAGATTCTCTTCAAAGAGAGGACAACCCTGCCAACACTTTAATTTCATAATTCTAACCTCCAGGACTGTGAGAGAATCAATTTCTATTATTTTAAACCACCCAGTTTGGGGCAATTTGTTACAGACAGGAAAGAGAGGCTGCCTCTGATAGAGACATTATGGGTTTCTGTGGAACTGGAAAGCAGGCACCATCTCCTTTGATGGCTGTAGGTGAAAGACAGGAGCCACCGATAGCTCAGTGGGAATGACTTCTCAGGCCTGGGGTTCATTCCACCTGGGAAAAGCGTATGGGTTGTTACCTTCAGGAGGAGCCTGGGATTGCTGAGCAGAACAGCACAGTTTGCAAAGGGTCGGGTACAGTTTTTGGATGGGTGTTGAAAGAAAAAGGAACTAGCTAACCTTTGTCCATTTTACAGTTGTGCCCAGGGACAGTTTGTCTAACAAGAAGCAGGGCATATCCACTCTTTCTTCTGTGAAATCTAAGAGTTAATTTACCCAATCCTTCTTTGTACTGCCTTTCTAAGGGTTAATTAACATGACAATTCCATTCCTGAAGGCCTGCCTGGAGGAGAGTTCAAAATTACCTTTTATGTGGTAATTCTACTGGGTGCTCAATAAATGACGATCAATAGATTTCTTTTTCTATTTTTTTTTTTTTTTGCGTGCAGAAATGCATGTCCTTTAAGTGAATAGTATGGTGCAGTGATGGCAAACCTTTTAGAGACGGAATAGCAAACTGCAACCCAAAACCCACTTACTTGTCACAAAGTGCCAACACTGCAATTAAACCTGAATAGTGAGGTTTTAGTTTAGAAAAAACAACTCATACATTAACATCTTTTGTCTTAAAAGAAAACACAGTAACACATGTGCATTATCCAGAATTCCCTAAGGGTTGAGTCATTTGCTCTTCCACCTGCTGGGAGTGTTGGCTGCTGAGCGTTTGTGGGGGCGTAGCTCCCCAGGGATTGCCTATGCCTGAAACAAGCTGCCTTGGCCCCAGCTTTTCCTCCCCTCAGCACAGCCTCCATTCAATGACTGGCTGATCCAGGAATCCAGTGTCCTGGCCCCGTCCCTTCATGTGAAAGTGTCTTCGAGGGGTCACAGCTTCAGAGCTCCCCTTAGACTGGCTGAGGCGTCTTTTGCAGCTGCAGTGGCAACAATTTGGCTTCTCCCGCCCAGTCTGCTTCCCTCCCTCTTGCAATTGTCTTGGTCCTAAGAGCACCCATTCCCCAGTTAAAGCATCTGCTCACAGTTTCAATCCCAGTGTCTGTTTTCCAGAGATTCTGGTCTATCACCCTTCACCTTGACCGTACATGATCGTACATGAGAGAAATACATGAACTACAATTACAGATTCAGCATATGAAATGCATAGAGCTATAGGTAGCATAGAGCTATATTACCACCTTGAGTCTGCACTGTCTCTTTCCCTACGATAGTGGCTGCGCCTTTAAAGATCTATTGCTCATTAGCGGCTCCTGACTTTTGAGAACACAGCAGCTCTAAGTGGACTTTCACTGAATAAGGTAATGGATGAATGTTCGTGGAATTTGACTTGGTTCTGGAATGAATTAAATGGGCCTTTCAGGTGGTTTTCTTTTCCCCTCTGTAATAGGGAGGAGGGTATTTGGAGTGTTTATTAGTTTCCCAGGGCTGCCGTAATAAAGTACTACAAATTAGATGGCTTAGAACAACAGAAGTTCATTGTCTCACTTTCTCTAGAAGGCGGAGTCTGAGATCAAAGTGTCAGCAGGGCCATCCTCCCTCTGGAGGCTATGGAAGGATCTCTCTTTTCGTGTCTGGGGAGTTGTTAGCAATCTTTAGTGTTCCTTGGCGTATAGGCAATTTACACTGATCTCAGCTGTCATGTTGACATGACATTCACCGCGTATGTGTCTTTGTGTGTGTGTAAGTGTCCAAGTATCCCCATTTTATAAGGACACTAGTCATTGGATGAGAACCCCATCCTACTCATTTTCACTACTTACATTTTTTTTTGTGTGTGGGTACCGGGGGGTCGACCTCAGGACCTCGCGTGCCAGCAGGCGCCCGTGCCGCTAAGCAATATCACCGGCCCCTTTTTCGTATGTGGGTTCTGGGAGTCGAACTCGGGCCCTCGCGCTTAGCGGGCAGGTGCTTAAGCCGGAACCATCTCACCGGCCATTACTTACATTTTTAACGATCATATTTCCAAATAAATTTGTATTTTGAGGTACTATGAGTTAGGGCTTCAACACATGAATTTTGGTGGGATGTAATTCAAACCACAATAAGGCACCTCTCACCATTTTCTGTGGAAGTTTTCATTTTTTGGTTTTAGTACCCCAGATTTTCCATATGTCCTGTGGTAGAAATGCTGAGCTGCAGAGGGACTACGGCAGAGGGAATGTGACCTACAGTAGCAGGTCTGAGCCGGAGGTAGGAAGTAGACAGGTGCTGATGATCAGGCAAGCCAGAATATTGAAGCCAGAATATTGAAAAGCCCCAATTCAACTGTGCCATCTAGGTAGACTGGAAAAACGTGCTATGCGTTTGGTTGGTGGGCACAAACACATGAAGTGGTGCACCATTCTTTAATTGGGATGGGTCAAGGCTGGGAAACTTAACTCTTCACTTAGCTTTGCCTGGTGATTTTCTTCCAAAGAGTACGGCGTGGAAAGGGAAGAGAGTAATTTTGCAACAGAGAAACCTGGCAGACACCACTTCAGTGAGTGCCCAGGTGAACGTCAGCAGTGTTAGGTCATGTTGATTAATCTGTAGCTTTGATGCACTGTGGTGAGAATGGGATTTCACTGGTCTGAGCTTCTCTCAAACACTCGTGAACCCACTATGACCAGGCCAGAAATATCAAGCACGTGCCAAGGAAGGAATATTTTACAAGATACCTGGCCGGGGCTCCTCAAAACTGTCAGGGTCATCAAAAATAAGAAAAATCCAAGGAAGTGTCACAGCCAAGAGGAGCCCTAAGAGATTATAACTAAATATAATGTAATAACCTGGAACAGGAAATGGATATTGGGTAGAAAGTAAGGACGTCTGAATAAAAGTATCAACTTCATTTAACTTTAGTATCAATATTGGTTCGATAATTATAAACATAGCATAATAATATAAGATGCTAGTAATAGGTGAAACTGGGTCAGGGATACATTTCTTAGCTTATTGCAATTCTTCTGTAAATCTAATAAAACTCTTCTAAGAAGTTTTTCAAAATCAAATAGTTCAGCCCTTTGATTATTTTTTCTAAGCACTGATAGTTCCATCCTTTACTTAGTACCTTTGGCTTCACTGGACCCCCTCCCTTTTAAAATCATGTACTGAAATATAACTGTTGCAGAGGTGCCCATGTCGTTGCCATTAGTCTGTGCCTCCTTGCTGCCTACATGTTTGAGAATTCTCCCACTAGACATGTCGTTATAGCATGCAGTGATTCTCAAGCTTCCCTTGGCCAAGATACCTCTATAGAATAGTTCACCAACTGGGCAGCTTGTGGAATCACATGGCCCCATCCAGCTCCCCAGGTGACCCCCTCTGCAGCCCAGGTGGAGAACTTCTGTGTGTTGCTCCCCGTGGCTACCACCTGGGTTGCATGGTCAGTCCTCCCTCTTCCACACCCTCCAGTTCTGTCTTACACTCCTACTTGAGAAAGCTAGGTGATGTTGCATTCCAACAACTTTGATAAAGAATTCCCTCTTTCCCCTTAGCAAACAGGTTAATCTCTTAGCTATTAAAAAACAGAAGTCAGAGGAGAATGGCCTGTGTAAAAGGTTGTTTATTCCCAAGGATGATTGTAAGGATATGCAAAGCGGGGACTGACCCATCAGACCACTGGTGAGAGGTAAACATTTGGTCAGCGCCTTATTGGCTGAGTATTAGCCCTGTTTTTTCCTCCTCCATTCCTATTTAGAAAATCAAAAGGAGTAGATATGGAAAGGTGAGAAAGAAAATTCATCATTCTTATTGTACTTGATTCGCTGAGGATAATGTGGTACCCAAGAGATAAAACTAGGGGCCCTCGCACCTATTCTGCCACCTCAGCAGAGAGGAGTCCTCAAGAGGTGGCCTCAGAATTTGGGAAGGAAACAGGGTGGAAGCTATTCCACTTCGGATAATTGCTGAAGGTGCTCTCCCCTAGATTAGGATGTGTACTCCTTTGATATTCGTGTAATTGTTGCCCCTAGAAAATACAGTATAGCAAAGGCTCACCTTTGCCTGGTAGCAGAATCAAGGCTGAAACAAGAAAAGCTTCACTGCTCCCTTCTCCAGCATGACAGGAGTAAAGAGGCTCAGAGTACAGGTCTTTTATTTTTTTTAACCAGGACCCTGGAAGCCAAAGGACAGACTTGCACAGGCTTATCCTCTAGTGCCGGTCAATTGCTTTGACCTATTGACTCTGCATCAGGCCGAGAACTCCACTACCCTACGGCCAGCCACAGTGTTGTCCCGCTGAGCAAATGTTGATTTAACCTATTGGTCTTCTGATGCTGTTATGAAGTCTACTCCGTCATAGCCTGAAGTTGTTAAAAAATGGGGAGCTTTTTGCTTACTCATTGTTGTTCCACGAGTGTTTATAAAAAAGTGCAACATTACCGCTCCACAAGAATCGATCTGTATAAATTGCCACTCTCATGAGCAGGGAGGGAGCAGAAATGCTCTTTGTTTTAAAAAGTGATAATACCCATTCCTTTTTTTCAATTTCCTGTCACATGCTTAAGAAGATCTTGTACCGTTCATTAATTTTGTTTCCGCATATTACTTTCATTCAATAGTAAAGACAAAAGAGTGAGTCTACCTAGTGCCTTTCTTTTCATGATTTCAAATGCTTTTTTAAATGAAATTTATACATGCCCAGACTTGTTCTGCTCATTTTCTTTTTCCTTGTGCTCTTCTGAAAAATGTTTTTGATAAAATACCAACACGTCTCTAACATTAACTATCCTTAAGACTTTAAAGTCCAAATCAAATACAATAACACAACAATGATACTGTTTGATCAAAATAAACACATCTTACCCTTAAAAAAGGAAGGTGGTTTCTACTGTGACCTGGACCACTGGTATAATACATTTCCAGTATCCCTGCCGCTGGCCTGTGTCTGCTGACTAAAGTTAATTTTGCTAAATGTTATTACCCCAAAGTTTTCCTTTTGTAGTTTCTAAGTTGGATTAATTTGGAGAAAGAACATTTGCTGTAGATAGAATGACAATGAAAGAGCATATTTTAGTAAAACTAGTATACACTCTGTTTTATAATCAGTGTCTCAGCAAACTCCCAGCTAGCCTTTGGTAAATGATTCTTTATTCACTGGAAAATTTTTGTGCCTTCTGAGTGTTTTGCATAATTAACCTTTTAAATAACTTTTATTCAAGGCAAATTCAGTTGAAAAATAGTTTTGCTTATTTTGAGTTGCATGTTGTAAACTTGCCAAACTTCTCTATTGCTTTTCTATGTACTTATGTCAGTAATAGAATTTTATGTTCTCAAGGCTCATAAAATTCATGTTTTGTTCTACATTATGGTTGCTTTCCACATTTTATCTATATGTTGATTTTTAAATTTCGAGATTTAATAAAGAGTATATGTTCATGACTGCAAAAGGACTACAGTATTTCCAGTCCCATATATTGTTCTAAAACCTTGTCTTCTCTATCAAGAGGTAGAATCTATCTCTACTTCTTTTGAACTTCAGTTTTTATCGACTGCCTTGTCTACCTAAGTCCAGTGGAAGTGATGCTCCTTATTCTAGGTCTGAACAGACAACATAGATTCTGCCTGAATCTTGCTTGGTGTGTGTGTTTCTAGAGCGCTAAGCCATCGTGAAAGGAGTCTAGCTACCCAGAACCTGCCATCTGGAGTGGCCACATTAACAGACTGTACAGACATAGAGATTGCTGAGGCATCGCCGGCTATTGCACACCTCAGATGTCCGGGCTGCTGGTCTTCCCCGCCCAGGCACCAGAACTATGAGTAAGGAAACCTTTAAATTCACTCCAGGTCCAGCAACCATCTGACTACAACCTTGCCAGATACTTTGAGCTAGAACGATTTAGTTGAGTGCTTTCAAATTCCTTGGCCAAAGAAACCATGGGAAAAATAATAAATGAGGGCAATAGTTTTAAGCCATGGCTTTCTGAGGTGATTTGTTACGTAGCCAAGATGCCTGGAACAATTACTTACTGTAAAACCAGTTAGCATGATTGAACCCATAGGGAAAAAAGTGAACCTTGTCTTATTTCATTAAACATGTGCCGCTCAAAGAAAAATATTCTAAGCATCAAAATCAAATCACTGTTCACTTCATACTCTATTCAAAATTAAGTCACATCTCAGTTTGCCTCATATCTGAGAAAACATTTTCCTACAGATTAAGTTTTTTTCCCCAGTTTTTATCTGGCTTGTTTTCTTCTCGCTGACAGCACAAACATACAATTTCATTTTGTATTGAAAGCTACTTTCTTCTTGGAGACATTCTTCATGGAGTACTGTCTACTGCCTACGTCTGCTGCGCAGTTGTCAAGCTGGAATTTCAGTATTCTCTGGGTTAACGACGTATGTCTTTGGACTTCTTCCTTGGATTCCTTCGCTCTATGAAACCATATGCTTAAGTAATTTTCAAAGGATGCATGGAGCGTAAAGTTTCTGAGTCATGGTATATATGTAATCTCCCTTTTGCCACATTTGTCTTTTTAAGTCATGTTCAAGATCATCAATATTAATATATTTTAAAATGTTATTCCATTGTTTTCTAGCTTTTAGTGTTGCTGGAGGATGTCTGTTGTTCCATCTCATTTTTGTTCTCTGGGGATAAACTTTTTTCTCCAGCCCTGGGATTTTCCTCTTTAGCCCTTGTGTTCCAGAATTTCTATAGACATGTCTGACTATAGGTGGGTGTCATTTTATTCAAAAACTTGGCATTTGTTGGACTTTTTCAATCTAAAACCTGAGTTTTTGATCAGATCAACTTAATTATCTTTATAGTATCTTCAATTACATCCTCCTTTCCATTGTTTCTTTTCTTTTTTTTTTTTAATGTGGGTACTGGGAGTCAAACTCAGGACCTCACGCTTGCCAGCAGGTGCTTATACCGCTGAGCGATATCACCGGCCCTTTTTTTCCTTTATGTGGGTACCGGGAGTCAAACTCAAGACCTTGTGCTTGACAAGCAGGCGCTTATGCCACTGAGCTATCTCACTGGCCGTTTTCCATTGTTTCTAAAACTCCTTTTAGATAAACACTGGCCTTTATTGTCATTCACTTAATTTTTCTTTTATATTTTCCATGGCTTTTTCTTTTTGATCTGGTCTTCTAGGCCTTTCACTTTATGAGCCTCATCCTTAGTTTGGTCTTCAACTATCTCCATTCTCCTCTTGAATTTCTTTATTGATTATTTTTAAATTTTTAAAATTATTTCAAATTTCAAATAATTATTTCTTTTTCTCCAGTTGATTCTATTTGCCCCTGTTGCAGCCAGTACTTGTTTTGTGGATGCTACAGACTCCCAAATCTTTCTGAGGATAACTTGGCATACTATAAATTAAATCTCATTTATTTTCTGTTTCCTTAGAACTCTGTGTTCATCTCAACATTTCTCTTGCTTTTTGTTGACTTTCCTCAAATAAATACCTGATGATCCTTTGTTGGCCATCCATATATTTGAGGAACTATATTGAATTCAGGTCAATAATGTGGATTTCACTTATAGTGGATATGTTTACCCAGAAGATAATTTTCTGAATAGGAAGGCTAATTATGACTCTGGATGGATGCCTCTGCCACAGGCAAGTGTCCATTTAGCTAGAAAATTCAGGGCTATCACAGATGCCTGAAAGGGGATGACTTTACAGGTAGAATGGAATTTCACTTTGATGTGGTGCAGGATTTGTGATTATTGTGGAGGCTCTGAAGCTCTTCAAGCTGAAAAATATGGCCTTCACTCAAGTTCCTGTATCCTTCCTCTGGACAATCTTCTGTTTCCACAATATATCTGCAGAATATATTGGTGCCCCAGTGGGTGGTATAGCTGTTCTATATATAGACTGACTGGCCCAGTTCTGTAGTTTGTCTGTTCTGTAGTTAACTACCCATATTGTTGCCCCAGACTCATGGGTTTGTTTTGTTTTGTTTTACCTGTGTGCTCCAAATCTAGAGCCCCTCTAGTTGAGGACTGTATCAGTCAGTGCTTGCTAGAGAAACAGATTTAATGTAAGATATACAAATACATAAGAATTTACAAGATTGGCTTACAGTGGACACCCATAGAGTCAGGTGTGGAAAAGTGCAAAAGGGCTATCTTTGCTCTGGAGAGCTGAAGTGGACCCTTCGAAGGGTCTGTGATGGAAGGCTACAGCATCTGTGCTGGAAGCCAGGAGACAATGTCCAAGGTGGAAGGTGAAGACTAGAGCTCCTCCAAAGACACAGAAGCGAGCCTTCCTTCTTCATTTCCCCTTTATTCCATTCAGGAGGCAAACCTATTGGTGGTTGGTGTCACAGCCAGGGTGGGTCTCCTGTCTTCATTAAATCTCTTCAGCCACATTCAGAACTATGATAATCCAATTTAGTTGGCCATTTCTTACTCAAGTTGACACAGTCAGTTAACTGTCACAAGTACTGTTGCTGAAACCTCACTCACATATTTTTGTCCTTTGTATTACTCGCTGTGGTGTATCAATATGGACCATTTGCTTTTTGTCTTCAAAAAATTTACCCAATTCATTAACATTTATATAATGATACTCCTCTTGATTTCAGCATTCTAGTAGACTAATTTATCCCTTATATATCTTTACCATCATTTCAATAGGATGGGAGAAAGTGTGGGGAAATACACATGCTCTATCTGCCTTCTTAAACTGGAATTGCCTAAAACTTCGTAAATTTTAAAGTAACTATTTTATTCAACCAATAAACATTTCAATATTCCTCTAAAACATAGAAAAAAGATATACTGTTAAGTTTTATTTATTTGTGTGTGTGTTTACATGGGTGCTGTTGAGGGATCTGACCCAAGGCCTTGTACATGCCAGGTAAGCACCGAACCACTGAGCTACGCTACGCCTTCAGCCTGTATGAATTTTTATAATGGCAAAATTATGGGTTCAGAAAGTGAGAAGAATGATTATGTCCATTACTGCTTGGCTAGCAATTAGAGTAGCATGGTTATAGGCTTGGTCTGTGAGTAAAATAACCTAGGGTAAGCATTCCTGGCTATTTCACTTACTAGGTAGGTAATGGTAGGCAATTATTGACACTCTCTGCGCCTCAGTTTTCTTGTCTATAAGATAGGGATTGTGACACTTTGTTCACAGGTTGTCGTGGAGATCAGAGTATTCAACATGGTGCCTGCCATCAAGTAACCTATTAATGGCCATTGGTAGCAGCAGGAGTTGCAATAGCAGGCTATCATCCCAGTTATGAGACAATCTCCATGTTATACTCTCTTCTTCTAGACATTGTTCTAATTAATGAGTTACAAGACTTTTATGGCTTGAGTTTTGTGTGGATGGCCTTCAACCCAGCCTCTATTTTAATCTCCAGATTGCAAGGAGCTTGGCAACGATAAGGAAGTACAAATTAAACACAGATGATGGAATAGCATGGACATCATAATAATGCCTCGTGTTTTATAGCAAAGATTTCCAGTCTTTATCTCATTTATTCTTTCAAAACATTATGATACGTGTAGTTTAGATATGTTATGATATATGTAGTTATCAGACATCTAGCCAATAAACTTTTTTGAACAAGTCAACTTTCAGGGTGTCTATTGTATGGGGCAGTAATAGTTTTCCTAATTGACACAGTATTTTAAAAAGACCTATTGAAATCAAGTGTATTTCTCCTAATGCTGAGGTCTTTGTTCTTAATGATAGAAATACTTAGTTTTAGTAACCAGCAAATATGCCTTGGTAAATATGGACTTAAAATTACTGATCTCCACTGAGAGCTTCATATTTTAAAAATCTCCTTTTTAAAAAATTTTTAAAAAGTTTATTTTAAAGAGAAAAAAGACACTAAAAACAATGATACAGAATTTCAAAACAAGATAATAGATTAACAATGGTTAATGTATCTTCAAAGTAGTTGCTCAGATTACAAGATATAGGCATGCAAAACTGATCAAACACTATAAGCACAAACCGTTCTTTTCAGTGAACTAAAAGAAATTAGTAGTGTAATTATCTTAGCTATCTTGTGTACATATATATATATTTTTTTTTTCTTTTCCCTTCCTTCTTTTCTCCTTTCCCTCATCCCAATTGTTCTTTCCTTTTGAGCAGTTTCTTTGCCTTTCACAATATCTATTGTAGATATTGGATCTTATTTACTTTTTCAGTTTCTAATACTAGGGAGACAATACAATGTTTACACATGTGAGTTTGATTTATTTCACTTATGAGTGTGGTCTCTAGTTGCATCCATTTACCTATAAAAGCCTCTAGATTATCCTTCTTTATAACTGAGTAGTATTCCATTATAGAAAAATACCACATCTTTTTATCCATTCCTTGATTGATGGGCATTTGGGTTGTTTCCAAGATTTAGCTATTACAAATTGTGCTGCTATAAACATGGGTGCACATATATCACTGTGGTATGATGTTTTTAAGTCTTCTGGAAAATACCCAGGAGGGGAATAGCTGGGTCAAATGCGACCTCTAATCATACTTTTTGAGGAATCTCCACACTGATTTCCACAGTGGTTGCACCAGTCTACACTCCCACCAACAGTGGAGAAGGGTTCCTTTTTCCCCACAGCTCCACCAGCATTTGTTATTGGTTGATTTCTTGATGATAGACATTCTTTCTGGGGTGAGATGGAATCTCAGTGTTGTTTTAATTTGCATTTCTTGAATGACCTATGATGTTGAACATTTTTTCATATATTGACTTGCCATTTGTGTTTCTTCATCTGAGAAGTGTATATTCATCTCAGATGCCCATTTTTGGATTGGGTCTTTGAATTTGGGGGACCTGATTTTTTTCAATTCATTATATGTTCTAGATAGAAGTCCTTTGTCTGAGGGACAATTGGCTAAAATATTTTCCAACTCTGTGGGTTGTCTTTTCACTGTTGGTGATTTCTTTTGATGTGCAAAAACTTTTTAATAAGATGAGATCCCAGCTGTTGATTCTTGAAGTACTTCCCATGCAGTTTGGGTTTTGTTCATGAACTCTCTGCCTACCCCTATGTCTTCAAGATTTCTACCTACTTTCTCTTCCAGGAGATTTAGTGTTTCTGTTTTAATATTTAGATCTTTGGTCCATTTTGACTTTAGTTTAGTGCATGGTGATAGACATGGGTCTAGTTTTAGTCTTCAGCATATGGAAAGCCAGTTTTTCCAGTATCATTTATTAAAGAGGCTATCTTCTGGTGAACATGTTTGGCCCCTTTGTCAAAGATGAGGTGGCTGAGTGTGTTTGGAGTTGCATCTGTATCTTCTATTCCTGATCCTATACTGATCCTCGGGTATTTTATTTTGCCAGTACCATGCTGATTTTACCACAGTAGCTTTGTAGTACAGTTTCAAGTCAAGGATTGTGATGCCTCCTGCGTTGCCTTTGTTGCTCATGATTGCCTTTGCTATTCTAGGTCTCTTCTGTTTCCAAATGAATTTTAGGAATGTTTTCTCTAGATCTGTGAGGTATGCTAATAGTATTTTGATTGGGATTGCATTAAATCTGTGTAACAGTTTTGGGAGTATGGCCGTTTTCACAATGTTTGTTCTTCCTATCCATGAGCAAGGGTTATCTTTCCATTTTCTGATATCCTCTTCCATCTCTTTTTTCAGAGTGCTGTGATTTTCAACATATAGATCTTTTATTTCCTTTGTTAAATTGATTCCTAAGTGTTTCCTTTTTTTGGATACTATTGTGAAGGGTGTGGTTTCCCTAATTTCTCTCTCAGTGAGTTTGTTGTTTGTGTACAGAAATGCTACTGATTTTTTTAAGTGTTGACTTTGTATCCAGCTATGCTACTGAATTTGTTTATTAATTCTAGAAGTCTTTTGGTGCAGTTTTTGGGCTTTTCTATGTAGGGTATCATGTCATCTGCAAATAATGGTAATTTAACTTCTTCCTTTCCTATCCTTATTCCTTTTATTTCTCTCTCTTGTCTAATTGCTCTGGCTAATGTTTCCAGAACTATATTGAATAGGAGTAGTGATAGTGGACATCCTTGTCTTGTTCCTGATTTTAGATTGAAAGCTTTCAGTTTTTGTCCATTTAGTATGATGTTGGCTGTTGGTTTGTCATAGATGGCTTTTATCAGATTGAGGTAAAGACCATCTATTCTGATTTTCTGTAAGGTTTTTATCATGAATAGTGTGGGATTTTATCAAAAGCTTTTTCTGGATCTATTAAGATGATCATATGATTTTTGTCTTTGGCTCTGTTGGCATGGTGTATTACATTTATTGATTTGCATATGTTGAACCATCCCTGCATCCCTGGGATGACTCCCACTTGGTCATGGTATATAATCTTCATGATGATTTGCTGCATTCTGTTTGCTAGTATTTTATGGAGGATTTTTGCATCTATGTTCATTAGGGAGATTGGCCTGTAGTTCTCATTTTTGGTTGGGTCTTTCTCTGGTTTTGGTATCAGAGTAATGCTTGTCTTCAGGAATGAGTTAGGGAGAATTGCTTCCCTTTCAATTTCATTAAAGAGTTTGAGGAACATTAGGATTAAATCTTCTCTAAATTTCTTATAGAATTCAGCCGTGAATCCATCAGGGCCTGGGCTTTTCTTTGTTGGTAAGTTTTTCATTACATTTTCAATTTCATTAACTAATATTGGATTGTTCAGAATTTTTACATCTTCTTGATTCAGTTTTGGTAGCTCATACATTTCTGGGAATCTGTCCATTTCTTCTGTGTTTTCCATCCTATGCGAGTAAAGATTTTTGAAGTAGGTAGTGATGACCTTCTAAATTTCCACAGGATCTGTAGTGATTTCACCCTTTTCATTCCTTATTGCACGAATTTGAGTTTTTTTTTTTTCCTTTTCTTGACAGCGTTGGCTAGGGGTTTATCAATTTTATTTGTTCTTTCAAAGAACTAACTCTTTGATTTGTTAATCCTTTGTATTGTGTCCTTAGTCTCAATTGCATTAATTTCTGCTCTGATCTTTTTAATTTCCTCCCTTGTATGGCTTTTGAGCTTGACTTGTTCTTTTTCTAGAAGCTTAAGGTGCAGCATTAGGTTGTTTATTTGTTCTCATTCAGTTTTCCTGATGTGAGAATTCACTGCTATAAATTTCCCTCTTAGGATTGCTTTCATTGTGTCCCACAGGTTCCGGTAAGTTGTATTTTCATTTTTGTTTGATTGTAGATATTATTTAATCTCTTCTTTAATTTCATCTGTGACATATTGGTTGTTCAGGAGGGTGTTACTTAATTTCCATGTGTTTATGGAGTTTTTGCTGTTTCTTTTGTCATTAATTTCCAATTATATTGCACTATGGTCAGATAATATGCATGGCATAATTTCAATTCTTTTGCATTTACTTAAGCATGTTCTATGGGAGAGTATATGGTCTATTTTAGAGAACATCCCATGTGCAGCTGAGAAGAATGTGTATTCTGATGTTGTTGGGTGGAACACTCTGTAAACATCTATTAAGTCCATTTGTTCACAGGCTTGGTTCAATTCTATTATTTCTTTGCTGATTTTTTGTCTAGTTGATCTATCTTTTTATGACAATGGGGTATTAAAGTCCTCCATTATAATTGCTTTATTGCTTATTTGATTTTTTATGTCTGTTAATATTTGCCTTATATAGTTGGGTGTTCCCATATCTAGTGCATATATATTTATGATTATTATCTCTTCCTCTTGAATTTTTCCCCTAACAAGTATGTAGTGACCTTCTTTATATCTTTTGATCATTCTTGCTTTGAAGTTCACATTGTCTCTGCAAACAGAATAGCTACCCCTGCTTTTTTCTGAGTTCCTGTTGCATGGAGTATTGTTTTCCATCCTTTGACTTTTAGTCTGTGAGGTTCTTTTTGAGTTAAATGTGTTTCTTATACACAGTATATTGTTGGATCTTGTTTCTTGATCCATTCTGCCAGTCTGTTTCTTTTGACTGGTGATTTGAGGCCATTTACATTGATGGTTATTACTGATATGTATTGGCTTGTCTTTGTCATGTTATTTTCTTGCTGCTGGTTCCCTACTTTTCCCCTCTGTTTAATTGCTTGTTATGCTTGGTGGTTTCTTTCTGTGGTTTCTTTCTGGAATTGTGGTCATTTTTGTCTCTGTCTAGAATATCTTTGAGTACCCTTCATAGTGCTGGTTTGGTGGTCATGAATTTCTTCAGTTATTCTTTGTCGTGGAATATCTTATTTCTCCATTAATTTTGAAAGATAGTTTTACAGGGTACATCAATCTGGGTTTGAAGTTGTTTTCTCTCAGGACTTGAAATACTTCACTCCAAGCTCTTCTTGACTTGAGGGTTTGTGTTGAGAAGTCTGCCGTGATTCTGATGGGCTTTCCTTTGTAGGTGATCTGTTTCTTTTCTATAACAGTTTTAATATTCTGTTCTTGTGCTGAATTTCTGGGATCTTGATTATTATATGTCTGGGTGTAGATTTATTTTGGTTATGGCTAATTGGAGTTCTATATGCCTCACTTATCTGTATGTCAGATTCTCTTCCCATGCTTGGGAAATTTTCTGCTATTACTTCTGCAAATAGTTTTTTTTTATGTCATTTGTGTTGACTCCTGCTTTTTCTGTGACACCAATTTTTCTTATTTTTCTTTGCATCATCTTGCAGCTGTTGAGTTGTTATTTCCTGATCTTTTGTTATTTTCAAGAGATTTTTCCTTTCATGATCGCTAACCATGATCCTGTCTTCAAGGTCTGAAAGTCTGTTTTCAGTTTTGTTCAAGTGGTTTTGCCAGCTTTAAATGGAATTTTTAATTTCCTGGATATCTGTTTGAATCCATTTCATGCATTCTATTTTTTTCCTATATTGACCATTCACTATTTCCATCCTCTTCCTATCATCATCTATTTTTTTTATGTATCTTTACTCTAGATTTGCTGAGCAATTCATTTATAAATGTTGACATTTCTTTTTTTACCTGAGAGATTATTTCTGATCTGATTTCCTCTGTAGCCTCATGGATTTGTTTCTTTACTTCAGTTGCTGTCATTTCAGAAATTTCAGGTGTGCATCTTCTAATTTCTTCTATGTCAATATCTCCTGGGTTTTTTTGTGTGGGCTGAGAATTGCATTTTGCTTCTTCATCTTGTCATTTCCTTTTTTTCTTTTTTTTTTTTTTCTTGTGTGTACCAGGGGTCAACCTCAGGACCTCGTTTGCCAGCAGGCGCCCATGCCGCTGAGCAATATCACTGGCCCTTTTTTTGTATGTGGGTTCCGGGAGTCAAACTCAGGACCTCGCACTTGCCAGGCAGGCGCTTATGCCGCTGAGCCATCTCACTGGCCCCATCTTGTCATTTTCTGTTTCAAAAATTTTTTAAATTTTGCTTTCTGTGATGATTCTTGTGAGTTTTTGTAGTAGGCTATATCATTAGTATCAAGGCCTCTCCAGGAAAGGTCTGTTCTTCAGGGATGTCTTCTGTGTGTAGGAGATTCTTGGTTTGTGTCTGTCACAAGATCATACCTTCCCAATTAATTAAGTGTGAGATATTGGTATCTGTTTGGCTCAGTCCTCAGTCCTTTGGTGTAGGGCTGCGGTGAGGTTGTTGCCCCAGAGCTTCCCAGTATTTTACAGCAGGGAGAACAACTGATTACAACAGATATGACATCTTAGCTAAAGTAGTATAATTAGCAATAACAATAGCATCAAGCACAATTTAGAAACTGACATACTGTGGTAACTATTGATTTTGTACTTTAGACCATAGGAGCAGAGTCTATAGTTATATAACAGAACTGATCATAAATTAGGAGCTTGTATGCAAAGTGTTTCCCTTTTGTAGAGTGATTTTACCCTGTGGTGGGGAAATTTAGGGAGGATAGTGTATAAAACAAAGATAACTGGAAAGGAAGTAGAAGCAAGGCTGGAGGACAAAGGATGATCGTGCAAGGTTTGGGAAACTAAAGAAGGGGGTAGAAAAGAAAGCATGAAGGAGTATTCAAGGGATTATCTGAAGTTGGTGTCTGGGTTTGGAGCATGGGATTAGTTTTCTTTGGCTGGAGTTCTCCCCAGCCATTTAGAAAGGAGAAAAAAAGAAAGAAAAAAAGAAAGAAGAAAAGAAAGAAAAAAGAAAGGAAGAAAAGGAAAAAAAGAGGAAAAGAAAAAAAAAGTTGGAAGAAAAGGGCCAGTTACTAAGTCCTGGATTCTTCCAGAGCTGGTTGCTGGTCCACAGAGGCCTCAGTCACCTATTGGCTCATATTGTTATAGTTGCTTAGGACTTCTCATGCCACTAGTCCTGCCTGTCCATCCTGTGCACCTTAGTTGGGACCCTACTGTGTCGCTGGTGGTCCCTCTGGTCTCTGGGCCTTCTGGAGCAGTTCACCTCAGTTGTGGCAGTAGCGAGGAGAGGGGCCATTCTTTGGGCCTTGTGGAGTTGGTCTCGAGGGTCATGGCAGAGGAGATGGTAATGGGAGGAGCCTCAGTCTTCCGTGTTCACCTGGGTTCCTGCTGTGGCAGACAGCTAAAAATCTCCTTTAAAAATGTGTTAGCCCAGCACAGAATCCCAGGATATAAAATACATAGCAGTATGGTTGCTTTGGTTGAGGAAGGTTTGTGGACCTGGAATTCTGGCCACCAGGCAACCCCTTTGCCTTCACCTGCTGCCAGCATGGTGGCTACAGAACCACCTTTTCACCTCTCCAGAACTTTAAGGAACAGAATTTGAAGACTGATATGGTTTATTCCAAGGACAAGTTTTCTTGCTTCTATGGAAAAGCTACAATTTCTGAGTGCCTTCTTTACTTGCCAGGCCAAAGTCTGCAGAAATTTTAATCCTCCCACTAACCACTTTTTTTTTTATTTTAAAGAGAAAAAAAAAAACAGAACAAAATTTCAAAACAACATAATAGGAGGGTAACAATGGTTAATACATTCTGTATTGTTATCTTTAAATTTGTTACTCAAGGTACAAGATATCAGCATTCAATTGTCCAAACAGTATTAGCACAAACCTTTCTTTTTAATGAACAAAGCGAAATTAGTAGTGTGTCTCTCTTAAATATCTTATATATATATATAATATTTTTCTTTTCCCTTCTTTCTTTTATCCATTCCCCCACTTCTTGACAACATTACTATCATTTTGTTAAGTGAGAAAACCAAAATTTAAAGAGTAACTTACCCAAAGTCCCCTAGCTAATAAACACGGAACTTGACACTACTTAAATTGTCCCACTCCAAATTCTGTCTTTCTGCTGCCTCAATATAAACAAGAAAATCTCTAAGCACCTCACTAGCAATAAAATTCTATCACGTCAAGATGCTTTTTAAAGAGAGGACTACAAAACATTGATCAAAACATAAATACTGAGCCAAAACCCAGACACAGGGAATTCTGAGTACAAGACAGAAGTGTGTATGCGGGAGGAGGTTGGGGGGCAGACAGAGAGATCAATTTTAACTAGAGAGTTCAGTCACTGGCTCTTTGCTAATTCATTATAGCGAGAAATGGCTTTTTAGATGTTTCCCTCCCAAATAGTTTTGCTCAGTTTCATCATTTTCAATAGGAACCATGATTTCTTATTTTCCTGTGTGTGGCCATTGAGGTCTTGCGTAGTTTTCACTGATGGACCTGCTCTGTGAATGATTCTGTTTCTGAGTTTCCTGGGCTCTCACAATGTACAAGATGCTGCCCTAAGTGCCAGAGGCATAACGGTTATCGTTGAAGCTCTTATGCTCAGGTTAACACAAGGGAGACCTACCTGTAGGACAGCGGGGAATTCATACTATCTATGGCATGAGCAGCACAGAGAAGATTGTAACCTGAATGCAGAGGTGGGAGAGGACCCTGTGCTCTGGTCCAGTCAGGAAAGACTTTGTGGAGGGAGAAGAGCTCAGACTGAGCCTCCAGGATTGACTGGACTTCAAGTAAGAGGAGAGGAAATGTGAGGATAATTCTAGGTGAGAGAACAGGCGATCGATAGAGCCACTTGGCCGGAAGAAGGGCTTGTGTCTGCCAGCACCATCATCTACTGGCAATACCAAAGGTATTCCTGCTGACCCTCTTTTCACTACAGGATGCAGGCCTAGTGACAGCACCTTGTTCCATATGAGGTGATCTTCATTCTTTGGGAAAATTAAAAATAGCATCTCATGAAAAGGAGAAGTCTGCTTCTGCATGTGTTTTCTGTATTTGTACCTTGAAGCATGAATTACGTGCATCACAATCTTCCTGAAACAGAACTTTGGGATTACATACATTTCCTAGAGCTGACATAGCAAAGTACTACAAACTGGGTGGTGTAAAACAAGAGAAATTTATTCTGTCTGTTCTGGAGACTAGAAGTCTGCATCAGAGCGTTGGCAGGGCCATCTCCCTCTGAAACCTGAAGAGGAGACTCTTTCCTGTCCCTTCTGAGATGCTGGTTGTCACTGGCAGTCCTTCGAGTTCCTTAGCTTTCTCCCTGCCTCCACTCTCGGCCTCTGCCATCCCATGATTGTCTTCCTTTGTGTTTCTCGCCACATCTTGTAAGGATACTAGTCATATTGTACCAGTAATCCACGCTGTTCCAACATGGCCTCATCTTAACTGATTGACCTGCAGTGACCCCATCTCCAAATAGGGTCACATTCTGAGGACAGGGGTTCACTAAGTGCCTAGGTTGAACAAGGGAGACTTATCTGTACAGACAGCAAGGAATTCATACTAACCCTGTCAGTGAGAAGCAGAGAGATTATCAGGAAAAGGCAGAGTTTGGAGATGACACTGCTCTGGCCCAGTTGGGAGAGGCTTCACTGAAGAAGAAGAGTTCAAACTGGCCTCTAGGATAGACAGGACTTCAGCATACTTAAAGAGACACAAGTCATTGCATAACAGAGTGAATGGGATGCTTACAGAAATCCAGAAGGATTACAGAGTGGCTGAAGAAAAGGGGGTTGTGAGGCTTTGACAACCAATTAGTATCTGCTTCAGACGCTGGTTCTCAAGATCCCGACCCCTTCATCCCACAGACTTCTGTTTGACTCCTTGAAGAAAGTTGTTTCAGGTGAAATTAAAAGAGTGATTTCTTCTCAAATCTCTATAAAATTTTAGGCTTGTGAGGCAAAGAATGAAACATGAAAGCTGGGAAAAAGGAGAGGGAGAAAAGAAGAAAGAGGAGAGGCAAAGAATTCCTAAGTGGTTAAGAGTATTTATTTGGTGACCACTGAATGTTTTTAGACTCCAATCTCACTTCACTTGAAAACCCATGGAATTTGGCTGAGCCAAAGGAATAATCTGGAAAGAGTACCTAATTCAATTTGCAGGAGCCACTTTGGGTAAGAGTTATAGCCTTCTGCTACCATATCAAGTGATATAATCTGATATTATTCAACTTGAACCCAAAGTGTTCAAGTTTGCAACTCAAGTTGCAAAATCAGCCTTGATAGAGGCCTCATTGTTATGGTGTCCATGAAAAAAACTAGTAGGAAAATTCTGAACATCTGCAGGCATGTGTGTGTTGGTCAGAAATCTCAAGTAGACAAAGAACCTCAGTGCACTTCAGGTATACCATAAGAGCTTCTGAAACATCAAGGAGGATTTGGGGAAAGATCTCATAATCACCATGCAGAGGTGAGCCAAGAAAGACACGCTAGGTGTCTCGACCTTTGGGCGCTGAGCTCCTCAAGGAGTCTTCACTTTGCCTGACCTGGTGTGTGGAGCATGTTAGGTTCTTGTTCCTTGCCAAATACACAGAATCTGATTTCAGTAAAAAAATAAAGCAGAATGTACACAGACAGGCAACAACAACAAAAAAATTCCATAATGGGTGGTACATCACCTATAAATGTAAACAAATACTATTGACCTCGCGTTAACAATGTAATGAGGGGAGTAGGGTGGGGAAAAGTTGATCAGCAGGTACTAAGTTACAGTTAGATCTCAGCGAGGATCTCTGGGGTACGGTTGTACAGTAGGGTGACCAAAGGCAACACTATATACTGTACATTTCAAAAAGCTAGAAGAAAGAATTTTGAAAGGTTTACCACAAAGAATGATGTTTGAAGAGATAAATATGTTAATTTGACTTAAACATTATGCAATGTATACATGTATTGAACACATTGTACCCCAATAATATGTACAACTTTTATGTGTTTGTGTGTCAGTTAAAAGACTTTGACAAATGTAATAAAGAAGATAAATAGAACAAAATTAAAAGTCCAGAAAGAGACATAAGAACATATTTGTATAATCAAGGTGGAATCTCAAATAACTGAAGAAATTTGAACTTCTTACCGAAAAATGTTGGGACAGCTGAACAGCCATTTGGAAAAATATATAATTGGACTTATACTTCATGCATAATACCAGGGAAAACTTCAAATGTGTTAGAGATCTCAGCATAAAAATTGAACCTGTTTATTATTCTGTGAAAACTTGGGTGAATTTCCAAGCTAGCAGTTGGAAAGCCTTTCTATGACTCAATATTCAGAAAAAAATAGAGATTGATAAACCTGTCAAAGTGTAAATGAAACTTTTTTGGGGTGGCAAAATATGCCACAACCAGAGTCGATAGACAAATGACAAACTGGGGGAAATTTGTGTAACTTCTGTCAGTAAAGGGCTAAAATCCCTAATAGTTAAAGCACTCTGAGAAGTAAACAAGGCTGATAGAAAATGGACAATGTGCGCCAACAATTCATAGGAAAAGGATGGAAATGGTGTTTTAACATATGAAAAGAATTAAAAGAGGAAAAATTCAGATTGGAATTATAGTGAGATAAATCTCACCTACAGATTGGTGAACACAGCAGAAGTTGAACAATACATTTTGTTAGCTGGGCCGAGCATCTGGCACTTCACATACTCTAGGTGGGAGTAAGGAGCACTGCAGCCTCTCTGGAGGGGGTTTAACAACATCTATCAAAATTATGCATGCATTAAAACTTGGACCTCTTAGAAAACCCTCTAAGATATATCCCCACCAATGTGGAACATGTTCGCTCAAAGCCATTAATTGCAGAATTATTTGTAATAAAAAAATATTGGAAATACAGGTATCCACCACTAATGATTTAATTCTTTAACCAATAACAAGGCTCTAATACACAATGATATACTCCACAGCCATATGAAAAGAATGAGGAATGAGGAAGAGTTCCATAGATGCGGAACCAGGATGCACTAAGTATAAGAAGATGCAAAACAGTGATGTGGGTGCGTGGTATTTGTGTATGAAATCAGAGAAAATAAGAATATAAATACAAAATATATAAATATAATCTTCATGCATATATGTGCAGATACTCTTCCACTTATGGGGAATGTGGGGGTTATGTCCTGATAAATTGGTCATAAACTGAAAATATCATGTCAAAATGCATTTAACATGCATAACCTACCAACTGTCATAGCTTGGCCTAGCATCACTTGAACAGTAGACTCCATTTGAGCAGTGTTATCTCACACAAAGCCTATTTTATAACAAAGTGTTGAATATCTTCTGTAATGTGTTGAATACTGTGCCAGCAGTGAAAACAGCACCATCATAAAGTAAAAAACTGCCAGGCATGGTGGCTCCCAGTTACTTGGGATTCCAAGATGGAGGCCAGCATGGCCAACTTAATGAGACCATGTCTTAAGAGGGTTTAATCCCCCAGTGCTGTGAAGGGAGGGAGGGAGGAAGAAAGGCAAATCATGAGTCCATTGTAAGTTGAAGACCGTCTGCCTTTGTGTATGCACATATGTTCTGGCTCTTTTGAAGAAACACGGGAAAGATAAAGCAGGAGGTATGGCCACCTGTAACAGATGTGAAGAGGGAGTAGGGTAGGGGCACAGGAATGAAAGTGAAGCATCTCTGAAAAAGCCTTTTTATGTAGTTTTGATTTTAAATACAAAAATGTGTTATATTTTGAAAAACACAACTAAATTAAAAAAAGAAAAATAAAAAATGAGCATATTAACTATATAATTAAATAGCCATCAGAAATCAGGAAGTCTCTTCTGTTGAAATTTCCTCCATAAAATGATAACCATCACATACCACCTGTGGCACTCAGCAACCTCTAGAATTATTAATAAAAATGGAGAACAAGCTCAAAGCCCCGTGTCCAGTGATGGGCTCATAGCCAGCTCTGAAATCACTTGAGAAGCAGGATGGGAAAGACCACAGGCTCTAGAGACTGGGAGACTTGAATTAAACCACCTGCTTCTGCTTCCTGAGAGGGAACCATAGGACAGCAGTGTGGTCTCTCTGAGGTCATTTCTTCCTCTGCAGAGGAATATGGTAGAAGTTTCCTGTAAGGCTTGAGTGCCATCTTGCACATCATAGTACCTGGCCCATGCAAAATTGGCCTATCCATCCTCATTGTGCAAGCACCTGCAGATCCCAGGAGCAAGAGATAACCATAAGGCCAGATGGCTTAGAGTTTAGGAAGGAGAGGAGAGGGCCCTGGAGGGCACACCCTGCTTTATCTAGCAATCTGGATTCTAGTTTCCCATGCTTTGCAAACACTAGAAACAGAGAGGTCTCCCAGAGGGCACAGAAAGACCTTTCCAGGGTAGTGTGCTGTGCAGAGCTGACAGGAACATTTGCCTTGGTACCCAGAATTTAAATCCAGTCACCTTTGGCCTCCATTGTCTGCTCTGTGATTTCCCTTCCCCCTGGAGTTCTCCAGAAACTGCTGTGAGGGAGTTTAGGTTCCTGTTTTCTTTTGACCTATGACTAAAGAAAAATGATTCTACACATGCAACAGGGGAAGAAAGTAGCTTTGGAAAGTGCCTACAGGAGATTTTTTTAATCTTTGAGCTCAGTGAGGATATTATTGGGTTTAGACTTGGGATAATTTTTCATTAAGATGATTTTGTCTCAGGAAGAGGCAGAGACACAGAGGCGCCTCTTGGTTCCTGGGACTGCCAAAGGTGCCTTCAGTGGAGGCACAAAGAATGGCTTTAGGATGCGACAGAAAACAAGAGGCAGCTCTCTGGTCTCAGTGTGAAATGACACTGACTTGTGACAATCAATTTCTGAGGCTGAGTGATTTCAAGGGGAGAAAACCAACTTGACAAAACTACAGTATTAAGATAAATCAGTCTTGAAACTACATCCATCCATTCATTCATTCATTCATTCGATTAATCAAATAGACAGGTATTGAGTACATAATGTACCATCTTGCATTATAGTTAGGGAAGATAGAGACTGAGGACTGTGCGTGGTGGCACATGCTTATAACCCCAGCACGCTGGGAAGCTGAGGCAGGAGGATCTCAAATTCAAACCCCACATGGGCATTTAGCAACTTAGCAAGACCCTTTCTCAAAATTTAAAAGGGGCTGGGGATGTAGCTCAGTGCTGGCCCTGGGTTCAATCCCCAGTACTGCAAAAATAAATACCTAAACAAATAAATCAAGACAGACTGAAAAACATTATTACGTAGTTGCCATGATTGAGAGGAGACCTAAGAAAAATCAGCAAGGATTTTAAGTTCTTATGGTTGTTAGAAATCTTAGAGGTCATTTCACATTGCAGATCTAGAAACCAAGGCCCAGAACAAGCTGACTCAAGGCCATACAGCTCATAAATGGCAAAGCCAAGAATAGGCCTTGGGTCTCCCAATTCCAGGTCCACTGCTATTTCTGTCACATCACGCTCCTTGGAGAGTAACCCCCAAGTGTGAGGGAGAGAGGGAGGGGGCCAGAAAATTTGGATTTATGTGGTTCAGTAGAGAAGGTGAATTGATGATTTAATTCTCCTTAAAATTCTGGAAGACAAGCATTCTTGGAGGACAGGTGCTGGTGGGTGGGAAAATGTATTCAATTAATCATTTCATGATTCACTCACAAATATGGGCTACTTGGGATAACATCCATTAAGATCTTTAAGGAAACCTTCAATGTGCTTGGCTGTGCTAAGGACAGATGAGTCACCTTACTATCTTACATGTTGGTTCCCTCTTCAAAATATATCCCTTTGAACAAAAAGACCTAGCTCTTGTGGTTGAACTTGGATTCACTTGGTTTCTATGGCAACCACTGCGAATCCCCACAAGTCACAGGAAAAGGGCACTTGACATCTCGAAGTGCAAGAGACAGACCTGTTAAATCACATTCATTGCTCTTGCAGCTGGGAGGTAGAATAAGGGTAGAAGGCACAGTCAGACACATTCCAGAGCTGCAGAATAAAAACATTTCTGTGCCCAGACTGATTGTTTAATCTGTTTCTGAATTCAAGAGTCATTTGTGAATATAGCTACTTATAAGAGACAACTTCAGTTTGCTCTCTGACACCCTCCTTGACCACCCTTACCCCAAACCCAAGCAGAGTAAGATCTGGTTATAAATCATGTATCGTAAATGGGTCTGGCTGCATAAGGCAGGCAATGCAGATGAACAGTGACTTAACCACATAAGGTCTTATTCTCTCACAGAAATATCTAGAGGAAGGCAGCCCTGTGCATCTTTAGCTGCTCAGCAAAGACTTGAAGGAAGCAAGATGCCTTGCAGGAATCTACTTCACCATTCCTAGGGCGTGACTCTCTTCTTCATGCTTCAAAAGCCACTACAACCTCATCGCAGGCAGCAGAAGAGAGGAATGAGGCAGTAAGGACAGTAGATGTAAACTGACTCTGTTAAGGAATTTGCCATGCAATTCTTACACTAGCATCTCACTGACCATCATGTAATTACTTAGTAACAGCTAATTGCAGGGGAGGTAGGGAAATATAGACTTTATTCTTGAGTACTTTATGCTCCTTTAAAAGCCATAGTTTTATTATGAAGATAAAGGGGAGCATGGATCCTTATGTGGCCCACAGTCCCTGGCACGGTATGCCACCCAGCTCCCTCAAAGAGCTGCACTAACTGTTTGATGCCTTTCAGTTCAGGCTATAGCTTGACTTTGGCTCCCAGCTCTGGTCCAGAAACCCACGGGCTGAAAAGGTCTTAGAACGATGGGCCAATTTTCCTAAGGTTACAATACGGATGGAGAGATTACTTTAGTATAGAGGCAGTTGTATAATGTAGCTACCAGACAGGGGGACCTGGGGACCCTCAGAGGCATGCCTTAGTATTTGCTAGAATTTGTGGGAGATGTGTCCCCAGGTGGATGTGGGCTGTTGGTCTGTAAGTGTCCTGAGTTGTAGCGTGTCCAGGCTGGGGCATAACTGGACACAACATGATGCAGACAGATGCTACCTTCGCCCCTGAGATACAGTGACTGCTGGAGCCCTAGAATCTCAGCTTGGGTGCCAGTTTTGCAGGTGGCGGATGCTGAGACAGCAGGAGTCAGCACCTGGAGATGCAGAGGCCCCGGATGCTCAGTTTCATGGGAAGTTGGACTCAGCTGTAGCATCTTCTGCTGGGTTATTGGGATAATCCTGCTTGTCTCTCCCCAGGGTTAAGAGGGTCATGTTTTCAGGCAGTCTGAGGTTACAGCCTCAAGGAAGAAAGGCCACAGAAGAATAGTCATCCTTTTTCAGCTTTTCAGGTTCAAAAGAGATTTTTGAATGCCTTGAAAATAAAATGGGTTC
The DNA here is from genome assembly GCA_028451465.1 of Erethizon dorsatum. NCBI lineage: Eukaryota > Metazoa > Chordata > Mammalia > Rodentia > Erethizontidae > Erethizon > Erethizon dorsatum. The sequence goes on from CM051825.1 coordinate 16,882,359, forward strand.
TCAGAAAGGGCTTTTGAATCTCAGCGCCTGGCTCTTGGGTATTAAAAGCAAAAGCTTTGGGGGAAATGCTTGATCATAAGGATATGAGTCAGTTTTCTCCATCTGCAAGTTTCATTTCTGTCTGGGGACAGGAATGAGTCAGGGACAAGAACAACAGACAGGTCCTGAGTTCGACCCCGGTACCCACAAAAAAAAAAAAAAAAGAGAGAACAACAGACAGAAGCAGCAATAGGAGTCTAGCCTTGCTGCATTATGCTCAGTGTGAAAGGTGAGGGGTCATGGAACCCCCAGATCGATTTAGGGGTTTTGTGCTCTGAATATCCCTTGGGGCTCTGAGTGGTAGCAAGGACTCGTTGTTTCTTCTGCTTTACTGGCACATAGGAGAGGAAAGGAGAGATGGTAGCAGGGGATGCCTAGGGAGATGAGGCTGAAGGAGATTGGAATATGCCACCCGAAAATATGACACATTGGAATGAGGATTATTTTGAGGTGAAGGCAGTTAAGAAGTAGGAGATATTGGAAAAACTCTACTAAAGGCAGAATATAAATTTCCCTTTGTGAGGGTGTCCCCCCTCTTTCCTGCCAGGAGGAGGAGGAGAGGAAGACACCAATTTAAATCCACATAAACACACTCTACTGAAGTAAACTTTATCTTTGACTAGTTTCTCCCCATATTTTTATCTTCCCATAATTTATTGCCCCTGGAGGCACAAATCCTTTGCCTTTGTTTTGTCACTTCCCCCAACATGTATCGTTCTCTGTTAAAGTGGTATATAAGCTGTGAGGCCCCACCACTTCTTCAGCTTTTCATTTCATATTCTGTGACAAAAAAGGAATTAAAACATGAGCATCAAATAAAACTTGTATGCTTTATCTTCTGTTTTATCCTACCATTGTCAATTTAATTTACAGGGTTCCAGTCATTGAATATTAGAGGGTGGAAGAAAAAGTCATTTCCTCTGCTACAGGGAATATGAGTGGCAATGTTTGCTTGGGGACCATAGAGTCATAAAGACAAGAGGTTGAATGACAGAGGGCCAAAGGGCAACGTGGTAGAAGCAGGGAGATACATTACCATCAGGAAATGCAGTGGGCTGGCAGATGCAAACATGCACCCAGCCCAGTGAACAGGGTTGGCTGACTCTCTCAGTGCCCTGACTTACCAATCTCCCCTAACTGAAATGGCATGCTGACAAGGGGAAACAAGTCCTGAGCTGATAGAGCTTGATACTGAAGACTAAGAAAACTTGGAATAAACTACATTAAGTCATTCCCCCATCAGAAAACACCGGGCTTAACACCAAAACTAAGTTCAGTTATGAACTACAAATTTGACGCTCTTAAAGTTATGACATGAGAAATTTGAACTTGCTACAACATTGTGTATCAGCTTATTAAAAAACAAAAAATTATACTTCTTATGTATCTGTATGGAATGGCAAGAGACAGATGTTTTTTGTCTGAGGGTCTCATGTGAGTAGAGAAGATTACTGAGAGGTTTCTTGTAAATCTTTATTAATAATCTTTTTCTAGTGGATAAAATCAATCAAATACTATTTAATCGGGTCTTATGCATATTTGTTGGTAAACAATTCCATGGAAACCTAATCAAATAAGGATTTTCTAAGAGGAATCATTGACGTGTCAAGGACTCCCCCAGTGGGGAGATGTTGCCCTGGCCCCCCTTCACAGACTTCCAGCAAACCCTGAACACTCTTGGTCTCCAAGACAGGCGCGGCTGGTCTACCTGACGGCGCCTAGATGTCCCCATAGCTTCATTCTGTCCATCCCTTCACAACATCCTTGAGCTAAGTTGGGTGCCACTTCTCTAGGGTAACTACTGTTAGAAAGAACATTTTACAGTGATTTCTGATACGCCTGTTTTGGTACCTCATGCCTTCACTGAATTTCATTCTCTAGTCATGAAAAAAAAGCATTTGTAAATGCCTTTACTGGAGGTTGCCAGATGGTCTCGCCTGGGCCTATGGGCTCTCACCTCTTGTCCCTTTATTGGGAATGATTCTCTCCACCTTCTGGCTCTGAAATTTGTGATGTCACATCTCTTAATCTCTCTTTTCTCATGCATGAAATTGGGATATTCATACTTTGTGCACAGAAATGTTACAGAATCAATAAAAATCTCAGCACCTGGCACATATTGGGTGCTCATTAGTGTTTTGTCCCTTTTTTTGATGCCTCTTCTGGAGTGGAGAAGAATTCCTGAAAATCTCCTCCACCCCAAACTCTTACTGGGATCTTTGAGTAAAACTGACTGAAGGTCAGCCATAACCAGCACTGTATTTTGAGGCCATGCAAAAAATTGTGTATATATATGACTCTACTTTTAAGAGATATGAATATTTGACTTCTCTTTAGGAGGAACACGGGGAGGACTTGACTGTCGAAAAAGAATGATTTGTCAGTGAGCTAAGTGTGTTCAAGTTATGGGAAACTGAATTGACATACAAGAGCCTATTGTTTCTGTGATAAGAATTGAATTATGTTAGACAAAGATCAGAGAATGGTTGCTAACTTCCCAATGGATGCTTAAAATAGGTAGGGTATGGTGATTTCATCATCTGCAACAGGGTTGAAGGTTGAGGAGGTTTTTTAAAAAATCTAGCTGGGGTCCACTCAAAGTCAATCAAGACTTATTTAAATATGGCAACTACATGTAGTGAATTTATACAAAGATAGAGGAAAAAATAGAAACCGTTTTTACGTATTGGCAATTCAAGGATACAGAACATAAAAGTCTTCAACAAATACAGTGAAAATAAAACCATATACTGTACAATTTTGATTATCAGGAGCCCTTTAGAAATGAGTGGATAGCTGGCTTTTCTGTATAGCTCGGGATTTATATCTTCAAGCGGTGATTTTTTAAAAAGACTTTAAGTGGAAAGCTCTCTGAAATAGATTACATTCTTCCAAACATTCTTGCAGAACACAATTTAACCTCTTCCTGATTTGAAGTCTCCACCAATTCATGTTAATATCAATTATTATAGAGCCCTATATTGATACAGTGATTCTTGCAGAACACAATTTAACCTCTTCCTGATTTGAAGTCTCCACCAATTCATGTTAATATCAATTATTATAGAGCCCTATATTGATACAGTGATCCCTCAAGTTCAGCGTAGGTACCTGCAGATGGTTACTTCCCTAGTAGGACTAGATTTTCATATGTGTTTCTTTGTCTTCTCTCTCTGCCTGGCTGTCACTTACCACTGCTGGGCATCTCTAGCACCCTTCTCTTTTAGTGCTTGGTAAGTGAGAGCTAAGTTTGTTAAAGCTGTTTATAAATGAAGAGTGAATTGATCCAGAATGAATATTTGAGGATTTAAGAGGAATAGATATGAGCCTTAATGATTGGACTATGTAAAATACATTTTAGTTATATAGACTTATTGTTTATTTTTTTTAAATTTTGCTGGTTCTGGACTATGGCATTTTTATCAACTGATACCTGGTACAGTAAAGCTTTCCATAAACCGTTAAGTGTTACACACATATAAAGTAGTGTGCGTATCTTCAGGAATCTTCGTGTAACCTGTCCTGAGGCCCCAGCTAGCCTGCCCTGCCAGGCCCTTCTGGGCTTCAACTGATGGTACCTGTCCAAGGACTGATTATGCTTAACCTTTGCCTGGGCAAGCAGAGGGTGATGGTGCCAGTATTGTGGAAAGATATTGTACTTGGATGCTAGGCTTTGTATTGAGAAGTCATAGTTGTCTGCCGACTAATTTTTTCAATAAATAGGGCAGGTACCTTGGCCACTATGCTGTCCCAGCCACCAGGCTTGTGGGAATAGGTCAGAGTGTGCATCTAGGCAGAGTGCGCCATGTCCTTGGAGGCCAGTGGGGCCTGTGGCACCTGCACCCCTTGAATGAGTCTTTTCTGCCACGAGCAGCCTCTGTGGTTTATCCCAGTTTGCTGTGATTTTTCTGTGTGTGAATGACACAGGGTGAAACGTGTGGAGGAGTCGTGCTGTCACAGGCACACACCACCGCACCTGACTGTGGTTTTCCCCCAATTCTAAATGGAGATTTCATTAGGGCAAAACATAAGGAGGCTTTGTCCTTTTAACACCTGAAATCTTTAGAATTGAGCTGGGTTTGATCCTTTCTGTCCAATAATAATTACAGCTAATCTTAATTGAGCATCTGTCAGGGACAGTGCCAGATGTTTACATGAATTCTCCTTACTCATCTGAAATACAGGGCATTGTTGTGAGTCACATTTTATGTTGCTTTGGTCTTTCTCACAAACATATTTTTTTGCATGATAAAAGATCCAAGAGATACAAAAGAAGGAAAACTGGCTGTGTCTTACTGCAGTGTGCGGCATCACTGTTGTCTTGGAGATTATCTGAACTGAATGATTACTTTTGAGAACATGCTCTTTACTCCTCTGAGATCAAGCATATTCAGAGTCTGCATGATCCAAGGTCAGAAGCTGTGTTTATAATCATTCAGATTCAGCCTTGTATGGAACCCAGTAATGTAACAGAAGTGAACTTGGCTCCCCCACATTGTCAAAAATATTATTTTGGTTGCAAGGAGGTTTTATGAGGTGAAGATTTTAGTCACTCCGAGCAGAATTTTGTGATTTTGCCAGGAAAGGTTCAGTGCAGAAATGTCTACAGTGCAGGCACTCCTGGATTAATGAATAGTCCATCCACTCAAGCAACTCAGGGGAATTGTGCTGAACACAGAATAATTCATCAGAGGGCTGGAGACCAGGAAGCAAGTGCAGAGCCCTGCCCTTCCCTTCCTTCCCCCAGAGCAGCTCGCTCCACAGACTTCAGGTACGCTGGTCCCCTTTCTGTCCTACAACTGCATAAAGTTGTCTCCTGCCTCAGGGCATTTGCACCTGCTATACCCTCTGTCTAGAAAGCTTCCTACCCCAGCTCTTTTTTAAGTCTGGTTATTCTCATTCTCCAGAGCTTAGTTTAAAACAATCAAAATGTTTTCCCTGACTACCTAATCTAAAGTAGACATCTCATAGTAACAGCATTTATCCTTATCTATAATGCTTTGTAAGTTTACTCCCTATCTGACTCTTTCCCCTGCGTGGAAGACCCATGACACAGGGTCTGTGTCCCTCTTGTTCCTCATTGTATCTCTACTGCCTGCCACCGTGCTTGGCACATAGTCATGGCTTAGTGTATATTTATTGAGTAAATGAATGAATGAGTAAATGAATTAGTGAATGATTAATATTTTATCTATATTGACAAAGTAGGATGAGATAGCGCATATACCTTACTACTATGGTTCTTCTGAAAAACATGCCATCTAAGAATGCAACTTGTACTTTGGCAGGGGACCACCTTGAAGGATAAAAATGTGCTGGGCCATCAAAATAGGGAACAACAATATGGAAATGTTCAATTTGTTTCTGAAGAAGTATAAAGGAAGTCTACTTGCCTTGAATTATCTTTTAAGTCTGAAAATATTCCGTCTATCAAAATCTTGTCACTTTGCTATTTCCCATTTTCAGTAAGTAAGGCTTATCTTGAGAAAATAGAAATATCCACCCACATTCCTGATGGCCTTATGCATCACATAAAAATTGGGGGTGGAGAGGCAGGGGAGCAAGAGTGTGGGGAGAAGCTATTTTAAAAGATCCTTTCAGAGACCCCGAATTCCACAGTTTCTTTTCAGGGGGCAACGTATGCCTCTAGCCTTAGGCTTTTGAATCTACAGAAATCTGCAGCAGCTACCAGGAAATGAAGCGAGCACATGTAATGCTATTTGGATGAATAGAAGAAGGAGGATATTTATTCAGAGCAGCACAGAGTTTCCTGCAGGCCATGAGAGATTGCCGAATGTCGGTTTCTGGAGGAGGAAGGAAGATTGGAGGAGCCTGAAAGAAGCAGCCCCAGGAATGGAGAGGCTGGGGTGGAGGGCCGGGTGGGATCTGTTGCTGTGAAACCCAGATGTAGCCAGCATTGGAATTTGTAAAGCTTAAGGGTAAGGCAGGCATTGCAACCAGGATCAAAGTAACAGCATAGCCTGAACCATTCAGGGAAGAAGATGCTGGTGATGCTTAAAGCTTTCCAGGTCACCTGATTGAGCCAGTGGCTAGCTCCCTGCCACTGAGCCTGCCTTCTCGAGTCTTGGGTTCCAGTCTCACCTACATTATCTCTAGCGAGCTGTCTGTCTCTTCCAGCATGACATAAGTACCACCTGGGAGGTAGAGATGGGGAATGCACTTCTGCCTGAGGGTCAGAAAAGGGCTGCAGGAAAGAGTCAGCTCCAGGGAATACGTAGTTTTCTAGTGGATGGGGAAGGAAAGGAACTGTGGCAGTTCAAACAGCAAGAGCACAGATACAGAAGAATGAACGGGGCAGTTGATGTGAGGCCTGTTACATCTGGCTGGGAGGAGAGGAAGCTAACAGGTCATTGGGGACGATGGAGGGGTGTGGAGGAACGTGTTAAGGGACATTTTTGGATACCTTCTTGGCAGCCACTGAGAGCTGGAAGCTGGAAAGAAGAGGTCTGGAGCCCTAAGAGGTACCTTTTTTGGTGCCCACAGCAAGGCCATAATGGTAATGGACAGGGTTGCCTGCATAGATGGCCACTGGTCCCATGAGCTGGTTCCATTTCTTTGAGGTTTTCCCTGAATTTCTCCGGACTCAGCGCTCTGCAGGCCAGGTGTTCTAACTTGGGAGCCTGGTCTGCAAGTAGGCAGGCTACCTCAAAACCTTGGCAGGGTGGGGTTCAGTGCTTTTGCTGGTGAGAAGACTGAGGCTCAAGAGCGTGGATGGACCCACCCAGGGTTACACAGTGATGAGCAAGGACTGGAGCCCAGCTTGAAGGACAGCTGTGCTGAAAGAGGAAGTGGAGGGTTCCTAGGCGCCCAGACAGTCTCGCTGCACAGCGTTGCCCGGGAGATGACTCTGCCTTGGCCGCACATTAGAATCACCTGGGGAGCTTTTAAAACTCCCCATGCCCAAGTCTTCCCCCAGGCCAATTAAAACAGCATCTCCGGAGGTGAGACCCAGGCACTGGGGTGTTTCGAAGCATCCCAGACAGTGCCAATGTGCAACCAAGGTTGAGGACCACGTCTAGTGGCAAGCTCAGTTATAGCTGTTGAAAATGAAAATAATTTAGGAACTCTCTTTAAAAAAAGTACAGGACTGATAATTTGCTATTTTTTTCCTTCTTTGGTCAGTCCAGAGCAGCCATTTTTCAAGGTAAGAAGTGGGTTAAGTGGGTATAAAAACATGAATAAATTTTAAAATAAATTACTAAGTGAGAAGTAAGAAGTATGAATAATGTAAAAAGGGGAAGAGCTGCAACAACTAGGGCAGAAAGCAGAGCCAAGAAATATATTAAGAAGAGGGTCACTTGGGGAAGGCACCGTAAGGTTGGAATACAAAATGCAGGAAGGAAAGCTGGTGTGCAAATCCAGTCTTTTTGAAACCCCAGAGCAGTATGTACCTTGGATGCCCAAGGGATATCAGCTCTCACAGATGATTGACAAGCTCTGGCCACAGGCTGCCAGCACCTCCCAGGAAGGACAGCCATGGCCCAGTCTGCACAGTGTGTTCAGAACTGAGCGGGGACACTGTGAGAGCAATAGAAATACAGTGACACATATATCAGGTAGAAGACGGGGTGTAGGGAAAAGGGAATCAGAATCCATGGGGGATGGTGAGGCAAGAGGGCTCTTCCTCAGTTTGAAAAGCTGTGGTGATTTGGTCACACTTCTCTCCCTTTCCCCTTTTTGTCCTCCACTGCTACCCTGAAAATTACTGACCATATCAGTGCTTACCTATGGGACCAGCTCCCCTGCAGGCCCCAAACAATTGGCAATTTTGTAACTAGCATATTATTTACACTTTCCAGGAAGCTACCTGAGCAAACACTTGCACAGGTAAGGGTGGAAAGTGATGATTCCAAATCCCTGTCACTCGATGACTGACATTGGCCTCAGTCGTGGTTACCGTCAGAACCTCCCAAAGGGAGGGACACCAGTCTCCTTTGATTGACAAAGGAGATACACAGTTATGACATGAACGTGACTGCAAAGGTAAAGCTTATATGGAAGGTCCTATCAGACTCCTTCAGTACGTCCTCCGGAAGGAGTTGCTTCCAACTGATTCCCAAACAAACTCAGGCTGTGAAGTTTTTTTAACTGAAAATGTTTTGCCAAATAGTAACCATGTTTTGGCTTTGTGATTTCAAGATAATACACTTTCTCATAGTCACAGCTCGCTGAAAAGAGATATCTCTGTGAAAGATTTATTTGTCTGAACTGGCGATTGGCTGACAGAAGTTGCATTCAACTACCAGGTGTTTGGGGGACAGTCACAAGCACTGAGTTTTGTAGATGTCTTCTACAAAACTGTAGGTGAACTTGGGCAAGACACGTGTCTATTTGGATGAAGTTGGTTCTCAGGTGTTGTAAGAGTTGTATATGTTTGGGGTTCCCCGCCTCAACATATTGGACGTGCAGAAACCTTGAGAAGATAATGAAATTCTGACTAACAAGTATGTGTTACACTCTGTGAAGGTCTTATCTGTAAGTGTAGGACACATAAACAGTTACGACATGAACATGACCGCAAAGGTAAAGCTTATATGGAAGGTCCTCTCTGACTCCTTTGTACATTTCTGTTCATTTCCACGTGGCAGTTTTCCCTGCTTTCTCAAATGGTATATATTCTAGAATGTTCTCAAAGCACTGACTAGAAAAGAAGATATTATTATCAAGAGGTGTCTAAACAGAATCAACCCCCTCAATGATTTGCACAGTGTTACTATGGATGCTTGAAAGAAGAAAAAGTTCCAGATTGGTAGATTGGCATAATCGGTGCATAATGAGGAATCTTACTGACTGCCTAGAATAGCAAATGGGTGTCATCAATGTGAACGGTGTAAACGACTGTCAGAGTGTTTTTGACACCTGTAAATGTGTAAAGCAATGTTGTGGTGCCAGGCACAACAGAAATTGCCATAGACATAAAATTCCCAAATAAACATTTACCCTAACAACTCTACCAAACTACTTTGTAATGTTCCCGTTGAATCATCTAAAATGAGATCTCTCTTGCCTTAGAAAAATGAGTCAAGCTCCTCTTCTACATGATCACGTATGTCTCCTGCAGAAGATTCCTCCAGGACTAACCCAGTTAGTTAAACATGCCTGATACTGTATAGTCATTAGTGGGAAAGGGACATCTTGTATCTCTTAAAAACATGACAAGGCCAGGAAAAGGAGAAACACCACAAATCAGAAGGACAAGCCACAGGCTCAGCATTTGGACATTTGTGCAGCCCCTGGGCTCATGCAGAATAGCATAGCAAGAGATGTGCTTATTGACTAGACATTCAGACTCCCAATGCATTCCAATCAAAAGTCAAGCTGTGTTCTGAAAATCCCAATGATTCTTGGTAAATACATTTCACCTGTGAAGATCTCGCCTCAAAATAGTATAAGTCAGCAAACTGGTTTTTTTTTTTTTTTTTTTTTAATGTAGGTACCACAAGTCGAATTCAGGTCCTGGTGCTTGCCAGGCAGGCACTTATGCCACTGAGGCGTATCACCAGCCCCCAGCAAACTGTTTTTGAAGAAGGGCCACATGGGAAACATTTTAGATTTTGCAGATCACAAGGTTTCTCTCTGCCATCATAATGCAAAAGTAGCCACAGGTTATATGGAGACAATTACACATGGGTGTGCTCCAACAAAACTTCATTTACAGAAACAGGCCATGCACCAGGTTTGATGAAGAGCCATAGTTTGCCAAACTCCTACCCCTATTTATATTTTTGAGAATGATATGTATATGTGGAAGATGAACCTCCTCGCCAAATTGTAGGCAGTAGTCTTTAGAGGCATCATAGGGTAGTGGTTAAGAACATAGACTCTGAACTCACCACTTACTAGTTGGACAATCTTGAACAAGCTGTTAAACCACTCTGTGTCCCATTTTATTTGTCTATAAACCACGGTAGTAATAGAACTTAGTGTTGTAGTTTGGGTACGTGCCAAAGCTGACCCTGTGCAAGGACTAAGGTGTCAGGAGTTCTTTGAGAGGCAATCTCAAAAAGTCCAGGTGAAGGAATAAGATCACATGAGACAGTGAGGGAGAGAAGCTCATGAAGGGGGCATGAGGAGAGGGCCTTTAGTGATAGCAGTGGGGATGTACTGAGGACCCTTGAGGGAGCACCACGATGGATGGGAGATTGGGATGTTTCTCCATGGATAAGTGGTCCTCATTGTCCTTACGGAACTGTCACTGTAACTGTACCGGGGAGTGGACAGAGGGCACGCAGATGGGCATAGCGTGCACCACACTGTCTTATGGGGCTGTTAGAAAGATGATATGAATCAGTATTTGTGAAGCGCTTGGGGGGAAATGCCTGGCATTTAGTAAGTGCCATTTAAGTGGCTATCAAATAAAAAGGAGGCATCTTTTGAAGCAGTAGGAGGAATACTGGCACAACAAAACTTAAATTGTTTAAGTTTTGCCTGTAAAGGCAATACTGGTTGAAAATGTAAACAAGTTTCTCCACAAATGAAGGAACACTAGAAAAGCCGGGAAATGTGGAAAATTATGGTATAGACAGTGGCCTTTCCAACTCTTTGAAGTTGTGAGATGCCTGATATAATCTTAGCTGATGACAGTGACTCGGAGTAACCCTAGGAAGTCTGGAGACACAGGACATCACATAAAACCTGCTACCTTTAATGTAGGCACAGTTGGTATAGTAATTAGACACAAATAATATGCTGTCCACATAAATTACTATTATTTGTATTACTTTTATGCTATCAAATAAAAGATTTCTCACCTTGTTAGTCCTTCTTATATAAAACTGGGAAAAGATTGACTATGTAGTTGAATCATCACAGTCACCTCTGTTCACGGACAAAGGCCTCAAGTTTTATCCCATGGAGTCTGGCCTTGCCTCATTAACAATGTTTCTGACTCTCAATTCCATTCATTGTCACCCTGCCAGGTGTCTACAGCATACCCCCATTCTTCCTCTCATTTTGCCATGTGACTTTAAGGCATATGCACATATCCCCTCTTCTCTTTTCTTCTGAGTGGCCTGGTCACTGATGGCACAATCTTATACTACATTGTGGCAGGCTGGAGAGACAGATCCTTGTCCCCACAGTAGCCAGGAGAGAATAAGGGGACAGTGGACAAGTGCACTGAATCCTCAGCAGCTAGAAGTTGCAGATGGATGGAAGGTGAAGGGTTGAACTTAATGAGAAACAGGGCAATGAAAAGATAGTGCTCAGGCAAGATGGGTCTTGTTTCTAGGACTTCTCAGGAAAAGCCCATGCAACGATCTTTGGTGGGGATCAGTAGCTGTAAGAACAAGCCTACCTCCAGAAGCTGGGGGAATAATCTGGCATGAAAAGAGGAGGAAACAACCATGTCTCCTATATAACCCCACCGTGTACGCATGTTAGTAAAGTAGAATAATCTGCAGAGACATTTCTAAACAATAACACGTTTCAGTCAAAACGCTTTTGGCTCCAAAACACAGAAACAAAATCAATGAAAAATGGCTTAAAATATAACAGAACTTAGTATTCCACAAAAGGAAACCAAGATTGCTAAATCCATTTATTTGAAAAGTGTCACCCAGGATCCAGACTCTCCTGCCAACCTTCACGCACTGTCCTTGTCCTCGGGCCAGCTCGCCACATGGTGGAAGTTAGCTACTTCCTCTCCATTCACATGCAGACATAACTTCATCCAGGAGAAGATGAACTCATGTCTTCATGTGTGTCTCTCTTAGCAGTAAGGAAGCCTTTCCTAGACGTCTCCCAGGAGATATTCTGTCAGAATTCTTTGGTCATAATGAACCTTAAGTTTGATCCTTCACAAACCTTGAGCAAGAGGAACCGGATCATACTTTTGGTTGAAATGGGTTAGGATTTACCCTGGAGTTTGGCTGGGATTGGAGACAACCTCCTGGAGCCATTTGCTGAAGAAAGAGTTTCCAGGCCAAATTTGGAGCTCTGCAAGCAAGGAAGAAGATGCAGCGAATGTTGGTTCACCATCAATAGTAGGATTTTGGGGATGTCACAAATGCCTACCTGATGCTTACTCCCCCTTTTTGGTAGCCTTTCCTACTAATCAGCAGATGGCTAACACTTCTTTGAAAAGACAGAAGACATTGTATTCCATATTTTCAAATAAAAAACATAAAAAATATGATTATGGCTGGAAAGAGCAAGAATTAGATGCATTTCCCTTAAACTGGGAAGGTCTAATATAAAATGTTTTCTCCTTTGGAAAGAGGAAGGGTATTAGGAATCAGAAAAGTACCTGAAAATGTTGGCATAATTCTTCATATAAAAATTTATTAAAATATTTCCCTTACATTGTGTTTACATAAGTTTGTGTGTGTGTTAATCAGATTCCTGTTGCTAGGACAAAATACCCAATACCCATAAGTTAAAGAGAGGTTTGTTTTGTCTCACAGTTTTAGTGGGTTCAGTCCATGGTTGGCTGCCTCTAAGTCAGAAACAGCATGGTGCAGGAAAGCTGCTTACCCAAGGGTAGCCAGGAAGCAGAGAGAGAAGGAAGGAGTTCAGGACAAGAATACACTCTTCCAGGTCATGCCCCCAGTGACCTGCCCATTTCTTTTTTTTTTTTTTTTTTTTTTTGTGGGTACCAGGGGGTCAACCTCAGGACCTCGCGCACCAGCAGGCGCCCGTGCTGCTGAGCAATATCACCGGCCCCTTTTTCGTATGTGGGTTCCGGGAGTCGAACTCGGGCCCTCGCGCTTGCTGGGCAGGCGCTTAAGCCGCTGAGCCATCTCACCGGCCCAACCTGCCCATTTCTGATCAGGCCCTATCTCTGAACAGGTAAAACTTTTGGAAGACATCTTAGATCTAAAGCATAACAGTGTGACTCCCCTATCAAACTCTGAGCCTGCTATGATTGGAAAACCCTGCTATTTTTCATCATATCCTGGCAACCAACGCAGGCCAGCACATGTTTCCTGTCTTGTCAAACCACACCTATGCCCACCTTGGTAGGAACTATATTGAGAAATACTCTACTTAGTCATACATCGCAGACCTAAGTCTGGCTGGTAGAATGGCACCTAGGCTAATTAAGCATCTGTTCTTGGTCTCAGTTCATGATGACATTTTCTTGAAAGGATTTACCCAAATCTGATCACCACTCCCACATATTATTGTCCTCTAAACCTTGAGTTATTGTTCCTCTCAGGTATTTTTAGTTGTAGCTCTCATTTCTTCTCACTTTTAGGTCCCCAACCAGTTTCAAGTTCCAGAAGACACTTCTTTGCTTTATCTTTGGCCAAATTAGTCTATAGATATTTTAGCATCTATTGACTATTATAATACAGCTATGGTTTTTGCTCTTGGCAAAGTTTGTCATTTCCTCTGATACCTTTTTTCTTAGATTCACATTTCCTATTTCCCCATCAATCCTCCTCTCCAGAGACCCCAAATCCCATTGCTCTGTTTTTGCCAATCACCATCTTATCTATTATAAAGGAGCAGCCACCAAACTCACATTTCCATCAAAATGCAAAAGATTTATATGTCCACAAAAAGGGAACAAATACAAAAGAGGGAGTCTTGGGCTTACAGATGCCTCATACAAATGCCATTTGTACACTAACCCCTGCATCTCATCACCCCTTCAGTGCATATAAACTGGGAGGCAATGGCATGCATAAATTCAGCAAGAGCTTACAGAAGCCTGCCAAGTAGAAACCCAATGTTCTCTTCCCTTCTACAGCTGATTCTAGTTTGTATCCATGCAAATGGATGCTGATATTTATATAACTTTAAAGGACTTGTAAAGTCCACAGAAGACTCTGACACCCAAATTAAAGTTGTATCCTTAGTTCACCTCACTGTGCAAAAGTATTGAAAATTATTTGGTGAAGTTAATTCCCATCTGGCCACTTCCACAACAGCTGACCAATAGAAAGAGAAATTTGAGAAATTAATTCTAGGCATGCTTTATGAATTATTTGCTATATGAGTTTTAAGCTAAAGCCTGAACTTGCAGTGTATATATATTTGGCTTTAAAAATAGGCTGCAGAAGAACAAATTGAATGTTCCTCTTCCACTGGTGTCTGAAAGACCATCTCAGGGTCCCTAGATTCTGCGTCATGAATATGCTGGATAATCACTTGTCAACTTGACTGGGTTAAGAGACTCCTGGTGAGGTGATTGGATTTTGAGGACACTAACCTCATCAATAGGTTTGACCCATTGATGAATTCAGAGCTGAATGGGCTATTAAGGAGGTGGAGATTAGTTGGAGGAAGCGGGCCTGAAGGCACGATCTTGGTGACTATATCTGGTCCTTGGCCCTTTCCTCTTGGCCTCTTCCCAACCTGCTCTGCTTCCCAGCCACCATCAGTTAAGCTGCTTTCCTCTACCATACCTTTCCACCATGATATCTTGACCTTGGAGCCAGCCAATTATAGTAAACCTCTGAAACTGTGAACCATGATGAAACTCTTCTCCCTTAAGTTATGGGTGTTAGATGTTTTGTCCCAATAACAGGAAAGCTGACCAGTACAGTGATGTCGGATTATATTTTGCAAATTTTATTTAATAGTGCATATATGTTGTAGGTTTTTCTTTACTGCATTGTGGAGATTATTGTATAGGTTATGATGTCTATTCCCAATGGCACATGCTTCCTTTTTTGTAACCAAAGAGAACAAGTTCATCAGAAATGGGACATTAAGGCCTATGTGCATATGTAAGGGCCTAGAAACTAGTGGCTAGAACATGAGTTTATGGGAGCACTTAGTACCAGTCCCTAAGGGAGTAATTACAGATAGACTTTGCAGCTGCTAATAACTGGCAACATCATACATTTTTATAATCACTTCCTGGCAGCACATTGGCCTGATGCAGTTCTTGGTACATAGAAGACGGATAATAACCACTTGTTGGATTGACTTGGAGCCTAAGAAAAAGGGCTACAGTTTAATGTACATGGAGGGGGAGGAGGGCCTAATTCTTCAGAAATGAATTAAATCTCAGTGCTCTTTCAACCTCTTTAGAGTTTAAAGTCAATTTTCCTAAGGGCAGTGATTGAAGGGGAAGGAGTGGATTGGGGAAGAAGTTCAAGGATGTGGTTAAGAAGCAACTAACTTGAATTTACTGGGAACTTACTATAGACCAAATACTTTAATGATGTCATACCGAGACGGCAAGGGAAAAAAAGGAAACTCTGGACCCATGAGCTTTTAACTGACTGTGCTCTCTAATTATGGAATTAATTTCTAATCTGTTTTCATAGTATCCAAACTACCCTGGCATTTTACAATAAAGCAGAGGCATTTTAGTTTATTCTTACACTTCCAATCTCACAGTGAAACCATAGTGAAGATTTCATTATGCCAATAAAATGAAAGACCACTGTGCATCTAGCCAGAACCAATGCTTTATAGAGAAAAGAAAATTGGCTCAATTTTCAGCACAGTCTTGGACACTAATCACAATAGTCTTGAAAGTGACTTGATCTAGCCAAACTGCCTCTCTTCTCTAAGGCAGGAAGAAGCTGTGTGGTCTGGGCTGAGCAGGAAAGAAAGATTTGCTCATTCACTTATTCCTTCAACAAATATTTACTGGGTCTCATTAAGGGCTATGTATTGGACTAAACATCATTGGAGTATACAACAATAAATAAAATTATAGCTTAGTGGTAGAGCACTTGCCTACTAGACACAAAGCCCTGGGTTCCATCCTCAGGACCATAAAAAATAAACAAAAATACTAACTCCTTACTCCCAAGGAACTCATTGTATAGGAGGGAACATAGATGTGCAAGTAATGTCAATAGAATGTGAAAATTTTAAAGTAGACAAGTATGATATATAAGGAACATATAAAGAGAGGATTGAATCGAGTCTTTGGGAGAAGAGGAAGAGGAGAGAGGGCTACTGAAGCAAAGACTTGAATGAAGGATGAGCAGCAAGAAGCCAGGGTCAGGACTGGAGCATTGACTGTGCCAAGGCTCCAAGGACACAACTGCAGACAGGAAGAAATAAAAACAATGGTAGAGTCTTGCTGTGAAATGGGATGTTGATCTGGACATTCAGGTCCTATTCCTAAGGGAAGTAGGACAATAACCATTACTTTGAGTGGTACAAATAATTGAAAAGACTGCCAAAATAATGAGGACACTGAGCATACAAAATGTGTCTCATGTCTTGCTGCTTTAGTCTGTCCACTTGCACTTGGGCCCAGTTTACTGTGTGAATCAAATAAAATGTATGCTGACATCTAATATTTAATGATGTAGGTATGTATATATAGGTGTAAGCCTGGTTACTATCCAGTCACATGGTAATTGAATTTAGGTAACTGTAATCAATACTGGTATTTTCACAGTTGGAGTTAAGCCAGTTTTCTTTTTTCATTCTCTTAGCTCCTAAATACCTATTATTGTTGAAATGTCATCAACTGTTCCTCTTCTCAGGCTCAAGTGATTATAAGCAAATTAGAAGACAAAAGTTCATGCCATCTCTTTTCCCAGGGGGAGGGCTTCCTCTTAGCACTCCTCATGGCTCCTGTTAAAAGTAACCAACATATGAATGAGTCAAACAAGTGAAGTATTGTGTGGTTAAACATCAATAACCTAGTCAGGTGGCAAGCAGATGTTGAAACTATAGTTGCTTTGGAGGAGGAGCATTTTTATGGTGAGACATAGGAAACCATCACAGAATGAAAGGCTTCTAAGGAAAGGCCAGAGACCATCGTCATGCATAAAAGCAGGAGGATTTATATGGTCACTAAGCAGCCCTTGGGTATAGTCATTTTCTACAGGGTTATCCTTTTCTTTTTGTGCATACTTTTACACTAAAGCAGAGTTGTAACTGTAGCGATGTGCAGTTAACAGTTACAAACAGAGCTAAGTCCATAGGAATACAGTTAGTAAGCCTTGATTTCAAAGACTACAAATCTCAGTAATTGCAAGCATGGAATGAGAAACTTTTGTACTTTGCATATTGACTGATACAAACCTGATTAGGCTGATGGAAGCAACAAGGAGATGAGCTGCAGAGCAGAGATGAGCAAGCACTAGAGGGATAGCAGAAGCAGAGGACACAAGCCCAAACTGGGAAAAGCTTTCAGCCACCATTCCCAGTTATGGGTGTCACCACTGTCCTATGGTGGTGGTGGGTGGAGTGGAGAGGGTGCCTGGTTGGTGGTAGAGCAACATCGTAGTTGTACCTGGACAGGATTTCCAGGTTGCCATGTGTTTCCTTGTGTGTGGCAGGATGGGGTTCTTCACCCTTTGGTTCCTTTCCATCCTCTGATCATCTGAAATTATGCTGGGAATGACAACAAATAACAAATAATGGCAGCAAGAGGAAACTCTCCTTGTCCTTTTGATCATTTTTGTTCAAAGCATGGACCACAGATTGGCAACATCGTCGTAATTCAGGAGCTTATTAGAAACGTAGACTCTTGGACCCCACCCCAGACTGAATCGAAGTCTGCACTTTAGCAAGATCCACACGTGACTCCTATGCTGTGCACAAACTCTAAACAATCTGAAGCACTTATATGACTCTAAGGAGCCACTGTCATCCCCCAGGATGTAGCCAGGAGTGAAGGCTTCACCACTTCCATGACACCAGGGCACCTGAAGGATGGAGCGGCAAGCTGTGAGGAGAGCAGTGGGGCAGAAGGAAACTGGAGGGAGGTAAGAGGAAAGACTGGCAGTTGACTATTTTCTGTGCTCCAAATTGATTTGTAATCAGCCTTTTGCAAAAATGCACTGACTATATATAGGTGCTATTTTATGTTATTGGGGGACACAGACTTACCTTACGATATTTCCAAGGGAAACATGGTTTTGTTTAAAAATGATCATTTGACAAAACTAGTACATATTTTTCTGACTTTCTCTGCTACCTGCTGCTGTAGGGCTCAAGCCCCTGCCAGTGCTTCCCTGAAACCACTCTTATTTGGAGGAGTTTCACTGAGGAGTCACACATGTGTTCCCAAACCATTCCCATGTATTATTCAGAGGACCTTGTGGCCTTTTCTGAGTGGAGCCACTTTTTCTGGGGAGAGTCACCCACACGAGGCAGGGCTGTCACTTCTTTTGGGGTCCACTGTGCCTAGAGCCCTTGTAGCTTCTGTTGACCACACCTCACTACCACCATTGCTGGAGAGCTGGAGCTTCCAACATGTGGCCATAGCCAGGTAACCTCCTTCTTGAGACCTGCGTTCTCATCTCAAATAAAGAATAGCAATTTCAACCTTGCAGCATGGGCATGTAGATAACTGAAGGAGCCAGCTCAGAGTGGGCACATCGTCTAGATAGCATAGTCATGCTTTTATCTAAATATATTTGCATGGAAATATATTCGACCAAACTCTAGGGAGTTACCTACAGCTTGTTTTACTCTCAAGAGCATGTGGATTTCAGATGATTGGAGGACACAGGCTGTGATGACAATCTGACCGTGATTTCTGCCACCCCACACTGAGCCCAGGGGTTGATGGGGCTGATCCAGCTCACCTCTTGTGCCTCTGTTACAGCATTCCTGCCTGTAAAGAGAAAGTAGAAGTGGAGGGGCAGCCCAGGCCGCCCCTGCTGACCTAGCTGGGTATCTTGCACATATACACACTACATATATATGCGATCATCACCCTCATACAAAACACATGCACACGTATATATCACATCACACATCACCCTCCCACACACAAGTGCATGTGTGCTGCCACACACATGAACACACACTGCACTCACATGCAGACATATCACTGTCACACACTGACACACACACACTTCACACATACACACACACACAAACTGCCTTTCTTTGACACAGTTGACTTCCCTTTTATTATTACCAGTCAACCATGGAAGTTTGAAAGTAATCTTTCAGAAAGCTCATAAATAGCAGTAATATAGCTTTCTGCTGGTATCAAATCCCAATTTCCAAACTTCACATCAGAACTTTAAAGAAGAAGGAATCAATATCAGGAGCAAATATAAAACAAATGTGTTTACCTAAAGAGCACAGCTCCAAGCTAAAAAGAGATCCAAATATATGGAGAATAATATCCCATTGCAGACTGTTTTCCCTTCCACATTTCCAGGGCCCTCTCCCTACCTATTCACCTTCTCCCTCTGCCTTCTGTTCTGCCCCATCATTGGACAGAGGCAACACGATTACCCACCTACAGATAATCTGTCCCAGGTTCCTTGCATATCCACAGAAGTAGAGAAAGAAAAAGCGAGGAAGAGCATGTGCAGTATTTCACTGAGGTTGCGCCAGTTAGAATTTGAAGCCATGACTGGAGACCCAGATCTGCTGTGTACTAGCTGAGAATTTTAGAGAACATGCTTAATCTCTCTGAGCCTTAGTCACTAATCCAGCAAAGGGGATAATAATATCTACCTGACAGAGTTCAGGGAAGAAAAAGATGAGTTGGTTCTAAAAGTACATGAAGTTCTTGGATATTGGCTGGGCAAATGATATTTATGTATGTATGCATGTGCATGCACACATATATGCATGTATTTACATTACAATTAGTATTTAATACGCTACATATTAGTGTTTAATATAATTATGTAAATACATAAATGATAAAATACACTGCATTATATAGTATGTAGAATTCTACTCTATAGTATCATTTTAGCTTATTTTCTATTGCCATAGCTGAATACCATACACTGGGTAATTCATCAAGAATAGGGATTTATCTCATGGTTTGGGAGGCTGGAAAGTTCAAGAGCATGATATTGGCATCTCCTTGGCATCTGGTGAGGGCATTCTTGCTGCATTGTAATGTGGCAGGGAATATCACATGACAAGAAAGATGGAGCGAGTATTACAAAAAGAGCTCAATTTCATAACAAAGCCAGAGTCTTCAGGACCCAGAGTCTACCACAAGGTCCCACCTCTCATCATTGCTACATTGGAGACAAAGTTTCTGTTTTATTTTTATTTTTTGTGTACCGGGAATCGAACTCAGGACCTCATACTTGCCAGGCAGGCACTGCATCACTGAGCTAAATCCCCAGCCCTGGAGACAAAGTTCCTAACATATGAAATTTGGGCTACAAATTCAAACCATAGCAAGAAATATAGTATTTCATAATATAGTTTTACTGTTTATTATAATTTACTATTGTATAATTTATAATACTCTGTGCCTATATATACATTGACATTATATATCATATGTAATATTTATATAATATGTCTGATTTCTCTTAGGATCTAAATCCACAGTCCCATAATTATCCATTTTGTAAGTTTGCAAAATAAAAAACAGCATTTTATTTCAATACAATTTTTTCTTTTCTTGACTAGAAACTACACAGCTCTGAAATGGGTGACTTGGGGATATGCTGCTAGAACCATTCAATTTTTAAATATAATGAAACCATCCTTTTCTTAAAAGACATCTTAAACTGATGCAACCAGAAAAACGTTACAACTAAAAATCTTGCTCGTAAAGTTCTTCCAGTCAGACCAACTAACAGATTTAATCCAAATAAATTTAAAATTGTGAAAACTCAGCACTCAATTTGTTTTGGTTTTTGGCAATGGGATTATTACTTGAACTTCATTTAATCACAAGTCATTTTTTTCTCCAAAGTTTGTGAGAACACAAAAATCTATTTTCTTCCCTCCCACCTTGAGTATTCTGTGGAAGTAAAATCAATGTCATACAAAGTTCATAAAAAATAAAGAACAACAACAACAAAAATAAACAAAGTTCATCCTTTCTGCCAGCTCTGGTCTTCTGTTATAGTCTGATAGACAAGGGATGTTTTCTCTCTTGGTTCTAAAGCTATTGAACCCCAATAGCCAAGAGTCCATTACTAATGTTTTATTAGCATTCTAAGGAAAAAAAATCTCATCTTGGAAGAGGCGAGTTACTCGGTCATAATTAAATGGAAGGAAAAATGCTCCTCAGCCACTCTGATCTTATCGATCCCATCTACTCTCCTTGAGTGGAGTCCTTGTAGCCTCCTCAGAGCAGAAGCTCCTGGCCAGCTACCGCCTGAGCCTCCCCCTGACCTTTTCTTAGGAACATATTGGAAGGCCATAAGGGCTGGTCTTTCAGTCAACACACTGGCATTCAAATGAAGTTGAAATCCAAGGCACAGTTCCTGGTTGTAACCAATAGCTGATCTTCTCAACGTTTAAGTGTGGTTCATTGGCCTTATCCCAGTGGTGGCAAGCCCGTGGCGTGCATGCCGCGGTGGGCTGTTTGTTATCATTGAAAGCTCTCAAAGGTTTGCCATCACCACCTTATTCCATCCCTCAATGTTAAGTGCAGAACTGTAACTTGATTAACATTTTAATTTCAGGTGAATTAGTGATCTTGTTCTTGACCCTGTACTTGGAGACCTGAATAATGGTGGGTTAATTTAGCAGCGAATATAGCCTTTTGCCATTGTCATAACTAATGTATTAGCAGTCTTGGGGCGGGGGAAACATTAAAAGCTGAAAGAATATCTGATCCATGTTCATGGACTTCGAGAAGACTAGAATTAAAAATAATTTGGGAGAGTGGGCTGGGTCTTATTAAATATATCTGATGTTTTTCAGTGGGAAAAAAACATAGCTGTCTGAAAAAGTGAGCTGGAAAGCCAGGTCTCCTTGGTCCTTCCTCCCATCGTGTAGGGCACTTGGGTTTCACTGCTCTAAGCATGAATGCTTTTGTTCTTCACCAGTCTTTCTTTCTATTCCACTGAATCTTCACCACTGTACATAATCTGGTATAAAGTCATCTATTCCATTTCAGCATTATGCTATATTCTTTACAATTTTTGTAGCATATGGATATTTTAATGTTAGTAAAGGTTTTTGCTAGTTGCCTTGACAATTTTAAGTACACAAAACATTCTTGAAATAATAAAAGATAGAACGTTGAATATTAAAAATATCTATGGGATAATAATGATGTTGCTGGTTCTGTTGTTTTGTTTTTGCACTATGAAGGGGAACGGAAGGTAGGTAGATGTTAGGAGATGGATTATTAGGGGGACTTCAGAGATCATCTCAACCTTCCTGTTTTACATGCGAGACACTAAGGCTGGGAAAGGGCTCATGGCTTGCCAGGATTATGACTTTGTCTCCAGTTTAATTGACAATTCGATAATTTTTGTGTGCTAAAATTACATAATAATTGGTGATTTAAGCATTACTTTAACAAATTTTAACACATTTACTGTAGTCAATAATTATTAAGTGACACAATTTGCCTTGTATGTTTGAAAGGGATAAAAACTAAAAATTGTATTATGACGCAAAACTTCTTTCCTCTGCCCAGGGATCAGACTTCACCGAATGCATCCTGATTTGCCGGCTTCTCTCCATGTTCAAAGCAATAGGAAATATCTTGCTGCTTGGAATAATAGAGCATCTAATTTGTTTTATGAAAATAATTTATTTAAGCAGCTAACCAGAAACATTTTCAAAATTGAGATATTATCAATGTGAATAAACTATTTTTCCAAAGAATAAATATTTGAAAATTAGAGATTGCTGGCTTTCTACTTATCACTCTAGTATGGTTATCAGGACTTCTGGAGGAATAAAATAGAGCTTGCTTCCTAAAGCTGAAGATAAATTTTCACTTAGTCTTTTTTTTTTTTTTTTTTTTGTGGGTACCGGGGGGGTCGACCTCAGGACCTCGAGCGCCAGCAGGCGCCCGTGCCGCTGAGCGATATCACCGGCCCCTTTTTCGTATGTGGGTTCCGGGAGTCGAACTCGGGCCCTCGCGCTTGCTGGGCAGGCGCTTAAGCCGCTGAGCCATCTCACCGGCCCTCACTTAGTCTTTTAAGAAAGTTACGAAGTCCTTTAAAAGTTTTGGTCGGTGCTCTCACTTACCCCCTCCTGTGAGGAAATGAGGCAATCCATGGAGGGACAAGTGGAGGATAATACCTTTTGGGTATGGGATAGGAACAGAGAACAGAACATGGAACCTGAATGAAGTTAGTTTGTGGAACCACAGCTTGATCTGCATTAGTGGGGGAAAGGAGGCAGTCAAAAGTTCTTGTGGATGAAGGGCAGGGCCTTCAAGTCTGAGCTTAGTTTTCGTCTCCCCATCATTGTTGGGAGGCTGAGGCCAGAGGATCTCGAGTTTGAGTCCCAGCCAGGCAACTTAGCAAGACCCTGTGGGAGGGAGGGGGCAGAAAGGCAGGGGGAAGGGGACAGAGAGAGACACAGAGAGAGACAGAGAGAGAGACAGAGAGAGAGAGACAGAGAGAGACAAAGAGAGAGAGAAATGGCCTCAGTCCCCATAGAATTCAGTGAAACTCTGAAAATGTAGCACAGGTCCCTGCTTTATAAAAGGGGCCCATAAAACTAGGCAGACTTCTTCAATATAGAGTTCATCTCTCTGTCTCTCTCTCTGTCTCTCTCTCTGTCTCTCTGTCTGTCCCCATCCCCCTGCCTCTCTGCTCCCTCCCTCCCACAGGGTCTTGCTAAGTTGCCTGGCTGGGACTCAAACTCGAGATCCTCCGGCCTTAGCCTTCCAAGAATGATGGGATTACAGGTGTGCACCATCATCCCTGGCTTCCTTCTTATTTTAATAATTTTGTGGCTGTCCGTTGGCTAGAATTTCAACAACATGATGTGTCAAAGGGAATAGCCACGTTGACTCTTGGAGTTTGTCTTTTATTTTCAAAGCAGGAAGAGATCTTAAAATTTTCTGATTTAACCACTTTGGCTTAAAAATGAATGAACAGGAACCTGCCAATTGGCAGTTTCTCCAAACCCATTCTCAGGACTTCTCATCCAGGGTCTTTTCATACACATCATTGCTTCACTAACCTCTAACTCCAGGATGCCTAGAACATTTCGTGGGGTCAGCAGTTTGGGGGGCTGTCCTCCCACTGCTCTGCCACCTTTCTTATTCCCATGATAATGTTCACATCTGAGAGCTTGAGGAAGTTGTCACTGGTCCACAGGGAGCCCACGGACCTAGACCACCTAGTCTCATGGACCATGGTGTCATGAGAGTTCTTGTGGCAATGCCAGAGCTCTGGGCACCATGGAAGGGGGTGAAACAGTGGGACCAAGAGGCTCAGTTTCTGAATCTGATTTCTGTGCTGAGGCCTCAGATAGACTTGAGCATGTCAGTTCTCTCCCAATTCATCCATAAATTCAAGTAATTCTAATCAAAATCATAGTTGTTATTTGTTGTCCTGTTTTGATTTGTTGTGTTTTTTTTTATTTTAAAGAGAAGAAAAAACAAAACAAATCTAAAAAAGAACAAATTTTCAAAACAACATAATATGAGGGTAACAATGGTCAATGCATTATGTATTATTATCTTTAAGTTAGTTATTCAGGATACCAGACATTAGCATTCAATTGTCCAAATATTATTGGCTCAAACCTTACTCTTCAATGAACTAAGTAAAACTGGTAGTGTATCTATCTTAACCATCTTATATACATATACAATTTTTTTCCCTTTCCCTTCTTTCTTTTCCCCATTCCAGTCTCTCTTTCTTATTGACCAGTTTCTTTTTGATTCACCATGTCTATTGTACATTTTGGATCTTATTTACTCTTTCAGTTTCTCATACTAGTGAGACAATACGATGCTTACACATGTGCATCTGGTTTATTTCACTTATGAGTATTTTCTCGAGTTGCATCCATTTACCTATAAAAGTCTCCAGTTTATCCTTCTTTATGGCTGAATAGTACTCCATTGTATAAAAATACCACATCTTTCTTATCCATTCCTCAGTTGATGGGCATTTGGGTTGTTTCCAAGATCTGGCTATTACAAACTGTGCTGCTATAAACATGGGTGCACATATATCACTGTGGTACAATGTTTTTAATTCTTCTGGGAAGATGCCCAGAAGGGGAATAGCTGGGTCAAATGGGACCGCCAACCCTAGTTTTTTGAGGAATCTCCACACTGACTTCCACAGTGGCTGTGCCAGTCGACACTCCCACCAACAGTGAAGAAGGGTTCCTTTTTCCCCACACCCCTCCAGCATTTGTTATTAGTTGATTTCTTTATAGTAGCCATTCTTTCTGGAGTGAGATGGTATCTCAGTGTTGTTTTAATTTGCATCTCTCGAATGACTAGTGATGTTGCACATTTTTTTGTATATTTATTTGCCATTAGTACTTCTTCATCTGAGAAATGTGTATTCATCTCAGATGCCCATTTTTGGAGTGGGTCTTTAAATTTGGGAGGTCTGATTTTTTTGAGTTCTTTATATGTTCTCGATAGTAATCCTTTGTCTGAGGAACAGCTGGCAAACATTTTTTCCCACATTGTGGGTTGTCTTTTCACTCTGTTTGTGGTTTCTCTTGCTGTGCAAAAGCTTTTTAATAAGATGAGATCCCAGTTATTGATTCTTTGGGATAGTTCCCGTGTGGTTGAGTTTTTATTCATAAAGTCTTTGCCTACACCAATGTCTTCAAGGGATTTACCTATCCTACTTTCCAGCAGATTTAATGTTTCTGTTTTAATATTTAGATCTCTGATCCATTTTGAATTTAGTTTAGTGCATGGTGAAAGATATGAGTCTAGTTTTAATCTTCGGCATGTGTAGAGCCAGTTTTTCCAGCACCATTTATTAAAGAGGCTATCTTTCTTCCAGTGAATGTGTTTGGCACCTTTGTCAAAGATAAGGTGGCTTAGTATGTCTGGGGTTGTTTCAGCATCTTCTAATCTGTTCCATTGATCTTCAGGTCTGTTTTTCACCAGTACCACACTGTTTTAATCACAGTAGCTTTATAGTATAATTTCAAGTCGGGGATTGTGATGCCCCCTGCCTTGCGTTTGTTGCCCAGAATTGCCTTTGCTATTCTAGGTCTCTTCTGATTCCAAATAAATTTTAGGATTGTTTTCTCTAATTCTGTGAGATATGCTGTTGGAATTTTGATTGGAATTGCATTAAATCTGTATAACAATTTTGGAAGAATGGCCATTTTCACTATATTGGTTCTTCCTATCCAGGAGCAAGGGATATCTTTCCATTTTCTGATATCCTCTTCAATCTCCTTTTTCAGAGTACTGTAGTTTTCAGTGTAGAGGTCTTTTACATCCTTTGTGAGTTTGATTCCTAGGTATTACATTTTTTTGGATGTTATTGTGAAAGGTATTGTTTCCCTAATTTCTCTTTCAGTAAGTTTGTTATTTGTGTACAGGAAGGCTATTGACTTTTGAGTATTGACTTTGTACCCAGCTACACTACTGAATTTGCTTATTAAATCTAGCAGTTTTTTAGTGGAGTTTCTGGGGTCTTCTGTGTAGAGTATCATGTCATCTGCAAATAATGATAATTTAACTTCTTCCTTTCCAATCATTATTCCCTTTATTTCTTTCTCTTGTCTAATTGCTCTGGCAAAAGTTTCCAGAACTATGTTGAATAAGAGTGGGGACAGTGGACAACCTTGTCTTGTTCCTGATTTTAGAGGGAAGGCTTTCAGTTTTTGGCCATTTAGTATAATATTGGCTGTTGGTTTGTCGTAGATAGCTTTTACCAGGTTGAGATAAAGACCCTCTATTCCAATTTTCTGTAGGGTTTTTATCATGAAAAGGTGCTGGACTTTGTCAAAAGCTTTTTCTGCATCTATTGAGATGATCATGTGATTTTTGTCTTTGGTTCTGTTAATATGGTGTATTACATTGATTGATTTACGTATGTTGAACCATCCCTGCATCCCTGGGATGAATCCAACTTGGTCATGGTGTATAATCTTCTTGATGATTTGTTGGATTCTGTTTGCCAGTATCTTATTAAGGATTTTTGCATCTATGTTCATTAGGGAGATTGGCCTGTAGTTCTCTTTCTTAGTTGGGTCCTTCTCTGGTTTTGGTATCAGGGTAATGCTTGCTTCCAGGAATGAATTTGGGAGTATTGCTTCTCTTTCAATTTCATTAAAAAGTTTGAGCAGTAGTGGCGTTAGGTCTTCTCTAAATTTCTTGTAGAATTCGGCAGTGAATCCATCAGGGCCTGGGCTTTTCTTTGTTGGGAGGTTTTTAATTACATCTTCAATTTCATTGGTTGATATTGGTTTATTTAGGATTTTTAAATCTTCTTGATTCAGCTTTGGTAATTCATACGAATCTAGGAATCTGTCCATTTCTTCTGCATTTTCCATCTTAGTAGAATATAGATTTTTAAAATAGGTATAGATGATCTTCTGGATTTCTGCAGGGTCCGTCGTGATATCACCCTTTTCATTTTCAATTGCATGGATTTGAGTCTTTTCTTTTTTTAATAAGGTTGGATAAGGGTTTGTCAATCTTATTTATTCTTTCAAAGAACCAACTTTTTGCTTCATTGATTCTTTGTATTTTTTTTTATTCTCCAATACATTAATTTCTGCTCTGATCTTTGTAATTTCCTCCCTTGTACGGGCTTTTGGCTTAACCTGCTCTTCTTTTTCTAGAAGTTCGAGGTTCGCCATTAAGTTATTTATTTGCGCTTGCTCTATTTTCCTAATATAAGTATTTAATGCTATAAATTTCCCTCTTAGGACTGCTTTCATTGTATCCCATAAGTTCCAGTATGTTGTACTGTCATTATCATTCAGTTGTAGAAATTGTCTAATTTCTTCTTTAATTTCATCTGTGACCCATTGGTTGTTCAGGAGGGTGCTGTTTAATTTCCATGTGTTTAGGGAGTATTTGTGATTTCTTTTGCCATTGATTTCCAATTTCATTGCACTATGGTCTGATAATATGCATGGGATAATTTCAATTCCTTTGCATTTACTTAAGCAGGTTTTATGAGCTAGTATGTGGTCTATTTTGGAGAATGTCCCATGTGCAGCTGAGAAGAATGTGTATTCTGATGTTGTGGGGTGGAACACTCTGTAGACATCTACTAAGTCCATTTGTTCCAAAGTTTGGTTCAGTTCTATTATTTCATTATTGATTTTCTGTCTAGTTGATCTGTCTTTTTGTGACAGTGGAGTATTGAGATCTCCCAATATAATTGTATTAGTGCTTATTTGATTTTTCATGTCCTTTAGTACTTGTTTTATATAGTTGGGTGCATTGGTATTTGACGCATATATATTTATGATCGTTATCTCTTCCTCTTGGATTGTTCCCTTTACAAGGATGTAATGACCGTCTTTATCTCTCTGAATCATTCTTGGCTTGAAATTCACTTTGTCTGCAAAAAGAATAGCTACCCCTGCTTTTTTCTGGGTTCCTGTTGCATGGAGTATTGTTTTCCATCCTTTGACTTTCAGTCTATGAATTTCTTTCTGAATTAAATGTGTTTCTTGTATACAGCATATTGTTGGATCTTGCTTCTTGATCCATTTTGCCAGTCTGTGCCTTTTGATTGGTGAATTGATACCGTTAACATTGATGGTTAAAACTGATATGTATTGACTTATACTTGTCATGATATTTTCCTGTTGTTGGTTCCCACTCTTTGTTTTTCCCCTTTCCTGCTATTTAATTATCTGCCCTGCCTGGTGGATTCCTTCTGTTGGGGTTCCTATCTCTTTCTAGAATGTCTTTCAGAACATTTTGGAGTGCTGGTTTGGTGGTCATAAATTTTCTTAGATGTTCTTTGTCATGAAAGTATTTTATTTCTCCATCAATTTTGAAAGATAGTTTTGCGGGGTACATCAATCTGGGTTGAAAATTATTTTCCTTTAGAGCTTGAAATACATCATTCCAAGCTCTTCTTGAATTGAGGGTTTGTGCTGAAAAGTCAGCTGTGATTCTGATGGGTTTTCCTTCATAGGTGATTTGTCTCTTGTCCCTAACAGCTTTTAAGATTCTGCCCTTCTGTTGAATTTCTGGGATCTTGACTATGATATGTCTGGCTGAAGTTTTTTTTTGATCATGTCTAGTTGGTGTTCTAAAAGCTTCACTTATTGGGGGTCAAATTCTTTTTCTCTTCCAGGAAAGTTCTCCCTGATAATGTCTTTGAACAAGGTTTTAATGTCATTTATGCTATCTCCTGCTTTTTCATTTATTCCAATTATTCTTAAGTTGTTTATCTTTGAGTCATCTAGCAGCTGCTGAATTGATTTTTCATGGTCCCTTGCTGTTTTTAAGAAATCTTTCTTTTCATGATCACTAATTGCAAGCCTGTCTTCTATATCTGATATCCTGTCCTCACATTGGCTTAATCTGCTACAAATACTTTCAATGGAATTTTTGTTCTCTTGGATATCTGCTTGAATCTGCTTTATGGATTCCATTTCTTTCCTATGCTGAGCATTCATGGTTTCTATAGTTTTCTTAAGCTCATCTATTTTTTTGTCTGTATCAGCTATAGTGTCCTTAAGCATGGTCTTCATTGTGGACATTATCTCTGCAGTTATCTGTGAAATTATTTCTGTTTTAATTTTTTCCAGAGCCTCATTCAATTGTTTTGTTGTTACCGCTTCAGATATGCCAGGTGGGTGGCTTTCAGATTGTCCCACCTCGTTGCCCCCTAGGTTTGCCTTTGGTGAATTGGATGTGTGGGGTTGCATCTTGTTTAAGTGTCGTCTCATCTTTTCTTTCTTTAATTCCTGGGGTGATGTTTGTAAATTACCTATGATAGGTTACTTTATTGCTAGTGTTCAAGATCCTTAGAAGATGACTACGTCTCTGCAGTATCTTCCAAGTGGAGCTTGCTTTTGGGATTTGAGCTTTCTGCCAGATCCTACCTCTTCAATTCGTTGGATGTGAGAAGTTGCTACCTGTTTGGCCCAGTCCTTGATTCTTTGGTACTGTGCCACTGTATTTTCTGTGTCCCTTAGTCAATATCAATCATGAAATATCAGGAAGGAAAGCTGTTTAGAACAATTATTTTACATTTGGCTATAATGGTAACTGAAGCATCAAACACAGCCTAGAAAATGACAGACTGAGCTAACCAGTTATTTACCACTTTTAGCTGTATAAAGTAGAGTTGCGGTTATATAACAAAATCTAAAACACACCAGAAAAATTATATGCAGTATACAAGTCCTTAGTATGTCAATTTTTCCCCTCAGGAGTTTAAATTTAAAATGAGTTAAGGAGGAAATAGAGTATTGTGAGAAGAGGAAGAAATTAGATGTAAGGTTAGAGGACCAAGAGGGATCCCACTAACATTGGGACACTGGTGCAGAGGACTGGTGGGAAAAAGAGAAGGAAAGGATAAAAGGAAGAACAGATCACAACCACAATCACAAAGAGGTTAGAGGCGCTGTTTACACTCATATAAAAGCCAGAGAGAATAATGAAGGAAAGAGCAAATAGACAAACAGAAACAAAAATGAAGACAAAAACAACAAAGCAAACAGATAAAACAGAAATAAAACCCCACAAAAGAAAAAAATAAAAATAAAATAAAAATAAAAAAAATAAAAACAAAAATAAAAGCCCCTTCACCAGAACAAAAAACTAATGAGAGAGAAAAAAATAAATAAATAAATAAAAAGAATCAGTTCCAGGTGTTGACTCTGCTGTATGCAGGCACCGTGTGATGACAGAGTCTTGTTCCGTGCAGGTCCGTCCCAGCGAGCCAGGAGCGCCCTCTGGCGGGCGGTGAGCAGAGCGTGGACTTTCAGGCGGAGCCCGGTCTCCTCCGCCCGCGGCTGTCAGCGCACTGCTTTTGCGCCGCTCTGATTTTCACTGCACCCCCCACAATGGCGCCGGGCCAGTCACTCTCTGGTGCGGGACAGGTGTGGCTGAGAGACCAGTCTCGTTCACCCGCCGCCCTCAGCGCACTTTCGTGGGGCTGAGAGGCGCCGCGCTGCCCTGTCCAGAGCACAAGTTCCCAGAGCTGTTTTCGAGCCGCTCTGATTTTCACCGCACCCCCCACAATGGCGCCCGGCCAGTCGCTCTCTGGCGCGGGACAGCTGTGGCTGAGAGACACTCACCACCGGCCAGCGCCGTTCTCCGCCGCTCCCCTGCCCCGCCGCTGTCTCGCGATCCTCCGTGGGGGCTCCCTGGGCGCCGGCTGTCACCGTGTGTCCGCAGCTTTGAGCTTCTGTCCTGCCGTGATTCCTGGGATGGTAGAAGGTCTTGTTTTTGTTTTTTAAGAAAACTAACACGCTAATATTTATGTGCATATGTTGAAGGTCACAAGAAGTCAAGGAGAGTGTAAAGAAGAAAAAAGTAGAGCTTAAATTTAATATAAATTGAAGAAGACAATGTAAAATTCTTACATTGATAGACAAACCAGAAGAAGAGTCCTGAAAGCTCACAAGTACATAGTCACTTGATTTTTGACAAAGCTAACACTGCAGAAGAGTGGAGAAATGATTTTTTTCCCAATAAATAATACTGGGTCAATTGATGTCCACACAGGGAAAAATGAAATGTGATCTTTCATGTCACAGGCAAAAAAATCCACTCTTGGCAGATTATTTAACCAAAGTGTTAAATACAGTTTATAAAAAGCCACTGATTTAAACTGAGCTCCTGCACCATCTTCAACAGGAACCAAACCAGATCAAACCAAAATGGAGCCACTGTTCCTAAAGTTCCATGTTACCAAACCAAACCTGTTTACCTGATCTTTTTTTTTTTTTTTTTTTGTGGGTACCTGGGGTCGACCTCAGGACCTCGCGTGCCAGCAGGTGCCTGTGCCACTGAGCAATGTCGCCGGCCCTTTTATAGTATGTGGGTACCAGGAGTCGAACTCAGGCCCTCGCGCTTGCCAGGCAGGCGCTTACGCCACTGAGCCATCTCACTGGCCCTACCTGATCTTTTGAGAAATCAGGAGAGAGAGATAATAACCAAATCTCCAAACAAAGTAGTGTTAGCCAGCATGAGGAAGTCCATTCTGCTTTCCCCTCACAAGGAATATAACCTGAAGCAACCTGAGGCTAACCAACCCAATTTTTATTCCCCATTTCTGCTTTCTTTATTTTTTTTTTCAGCTATAAAGCCAACTTCTTCTGCTTAACCTATTGGACAGTCTTATCTAAATTTTTGGAAGAGATGCTGCCTCAATTCACAAATGGCAAAAAAAAAAAAGCCAATTAGATAATTTAACTGAATGTGTTGCAGTTTTGTCTTTTGATAAAAGCAAAAGTAAAGCAAAGTTTTAGAAGATGACGTGCTGTGTGTAGAATTTTTTTTTTTAAACAAAATGCAATAGTGCAGCTGCAAGAGAAAGATGGACAAGTTGGACTGTATTTCAGTAGGAACTGCGTTTATCCAAAGAGACAACTGAGAGTGAACAGGGAAGTGAGAAACAAGAAGGGACGTAGTCTACATTGACGATAGACGCAGGGCGTGTCCAGCTCAACAAACAGCAAGACCATTCACAGCCTATTCAGCTAGACGTATTCCATTCCGAGTCCACACCTGCTTGGAATCAAATTCACTGGTCACAGTTTGTGTTTCCTACTCCCAGACTACTATCCACTCCTGAATTCAAACAGTACATTTGAAATAAAGAATTTCAACAGCAAAGAGATAGTAAAGACCAAGAAATAAACTCTGAGTTACTTCAATTCCATTGTGATAGAGAGAGAAAGTACATCTATTCAGCTTTCTTTCAAGAAGCTTTGTAAAGACTCTGTCCTCGCTCCTTTAATGACTCCACCGGGCTACAGAACTCATGCTGGTACTCCACTGTGGGTCACTTTGGTCACAGGTAGTTCTTGTTGGTAGACATCTGCAGCACGGTAGTGAAAAATACCAACTCCTTCTCTGACAACGTGTTTTCAGGTAAATCATCAATCACGTAACCCTTCAAACAGGACCCTACCGCCACCACCCTCTCACCAGAATTCTTCCAGCCAGGTCCTTGCTCTCTAGGCTCCTCACTCCTCAACTCTCTTAGTTGCTCCCTGCTCATCCTGGGACCCATTTGTTCTTTCCTCCACTGGCTTTGGACAGGTGAGGGTTTTGAATTACCTACCCATGCCCTGTTCCTGAGACCTCTTTCATTTCACAGTTCTGCATGTGAGTTCTCTCTAATTCAGGTGGAAATGCTTATACCCGCCAAAAAGTAGTGCAGAAATTGTGTTACTGTATTGTCCTTCTGCAGTGGCAGAAGTGCTTCGGATATCTAGATCCAAACACTAGATACAGAAGTGTTCTGATCTAATGGGTTAGGCATTCTCATCTCAGTTAGATGTCCTTTAAAACTATTAGCTCATGAAACTAAACTCAGCAAAAATTTCATTGGGAGAATTCACATTGCTGGAACATTTTGGAGATTGATTCCCATTTCCAGTGGTTGAGTGTATGAACAGGTTTTATTTAGTATTTATTAAGTATATGGTCTAATGTTATTATTTATGTTCAAGAAGAGGCAGTGTAAGCAATTACTTCATCTAAAAATGTGCATGCTATGATAAAAGCCTGTATAAATCATCTTAAATACCTCCTGTCAGTTTTTAGTTTGTTTTATTGGAAATCTCTACATTTCCTTATAAATAAAAAATGGTACCCTTGTTTTATTTTTCTATATCAAAATGTACTTTCTCTGCCTGGATAGAATGATTTAGTCCAGAACAGTACTTAAAAATTTTTGAAATAGTTGATGTTGATGTTTTTGTAAATGATAAATGACGACAGTGTTCTAGACAAGTATAACTCATTGTTTGATGTTTTCTTTTAATCCAGCTTTCAGTTGACACAAACTCTTTTGGTAAAGTGTAAGGAAAAAAGATGAAAGTATTTTTCTCCCTGGAAAGCTAAATATTTTAGTTAGGTTTAAAAAAATATGTATGTGTGTGAACCTCATGGCAATAGTAATGAATGATACAGGCCATTCTCCAAGGATTTGGCATAGCAGGGTCATTTTTCATCTCTATTATTTTTCTGTCATCTCTTAAAAAACTCCAGACCATTGCTTTTTCATGTTATTATGTGTGACTTTTTTTCCCCTTAAGATTTCTGGGCTGTTGCTATAGCAAAAATAACAATGCAATTTTGCCTAATGTTCTTTCACTCCTAAATTTCAAATGGGGGGACAATGCAGCACCACCTCCATCTTACGTGCTAACCACCACAGGCTTTGTTTATCTGAGAGAAGAGGGTTTCCTCAATACTTCAGTGAGTCTATTTTTTTTTTTTTTTTTGTGGGTACCAGGGGTCGACCTCAGGACCTCCTGCACCAGCAGGCGCCCATGACGCTGAGCGATATCACCAGCCATTTTTTCGTATGTGGGTTCTGGGAGTCGAACTCAGGTCCTCGCGCTTGCCAGGCAGGCGCTTACACCGCTGAGCCAACTCACTGGCCTGAGTCTATTTGTTTTTAACACCACCAGTTTCACCAATGAGCACCATTTCACCATTCCTTCAATCTATTTCCATTGCAACAAAGACTAGAGTTTTGAGTTGAATATGTATCTGACAGTCAAGTATCTTCCTCCTAAATCCAGTCAGTGATGCCTGCAGAATGCTGAGGGGTGCTATATGCATCGATTCATCTATTCCACAACTATTTGTCATAGCCTACCATTTGGTGAGGTCAGTGGTACAATGTGGAGAAGACAGACATGGTCCCTGCCCTCAGCAGAGACTGGAGCTTCTGCGAACACAGAAAGGTGTATCAAGTCCAAGTGTTACAGAGATGGAAGGCAGGGGTTCTGTTGGAGCACCAGGAAAGTTACCTGATCTAGGTTTAGAAAATCAAAGAATATGTCCTGGAAAAAAGAATGGTAGCTAAAGCAAGGTCTAAACAATGTCTAGAAATTAAGTGGGGAAAGAAAGGAAGAAAGAGTGAGAGACAGAGAGAGAGAGACAAAGAGAGGAAAGAAAGAAAAAGAAAGAAAGAAAGCGAGCAAACAAGGGGATCAGTCTGTTCAAAGAGAGAATACTAGGTTCTTCCCCTGGAGTGTCTATGTCAAGGGACATGGTGTAGGGGCAGTGTACCAGGGTAAGGCGGGGGACACATGTTGGAGTTAATCCAGATTCTGAAGGTAAGGCTTTGTGGGATTTTTGTAAGCTGAGATAAAAACTTGGGGTTTGGTTATCCATGGACTAGAAAACTACTGGAATGTTTCTAGCATGTGCTCCAAACTCTCTCTAGTCATAGAAGTGGTTTCAGAGAAACACAGGCTTGAGGATGAGCCTCTGGATATACTGAGGCTATCATGAGAAAGTCGCTTCATAAATTTAGTTCTGGCAGCATCAGGTGGCATCACTGATCTGATGAACAGCACTAAGAAGGGACAGGGTCATGGCAAACATGACCAGAGTTCCTCTGTTTTGCTTACCCGGAGATACACATACATGTTCAGAGTGAATTCGAAGGATGGAAACTAATGATCGGGTTGTTTTCCTACTGGAAACTGCAGTGCATTGGATAAGTTGTTCTTGAAACATCACTAGTAGTTGCTGAAAAATAGTGCCAGCATTGCTGAGTAGAGAAAGTTTTGTTTATAAGACTTGTTTTTTTCCAGCCTCCCAGGAATGAATGGCCAAATGAACAATGAAATGAAATGGCCAGGAGATGCATGTGTGCCTATTTTCTGGTGCAGAATGGATGATCTGTCCTGAGGTGCACTGCTGCAAACTATAAAACCCACTCTGATAAAGATGGGCTCCACTTAGAAAAATATTTAACATGTATAATTAGAATAAAATGTGATGAATACCTGAGTATTTCAATGCTCAGTATATTTTCCCCTCAGTATATCAATGCTTGGATATCTCTTATTGCTTAGCTTCAAATAAACACTTCTTGGAGACAAATTCATCTCATCAAATTATTTGCTAAGTAGCCCTGCATCCTTGTTGCCTGTTCTACTCACCTGATGGGGTGCATCAAGGATGCTTTCCTACCCAGGAACGAAGAACGTTGCAGTTTTATGCAGTGTCCTCCATCGCGAGGTGAGTCAGACATATGCCAGACTATATGTTACCTAACTGCATGTACTAATGGTGCAGGGTGGTTTAGATAAAAAAAGAAAGGAAAAGAGTTTGACAGTGGCTACTGATGAAGGCTAACGACAGTAGTAATGGGAAGATACAAGATAGCCATACCCTGGAATCTGGATTCTGTTTGCACTGTTCACATTTTTGATAGAAAGAACATGGCCTATGTGGTGATTATTTGATTAGTGTGATCCCTGGAAGTGAAGAGTTGAGAAAAGAGATGTTTTAAAAGTTCATAGCCCTTTGCAAAATTGTTACTGATGCTCATAGTCAGTGATCTTGAATTAGATTTTTAAAAAAATATTTCTCCAAATTCCTCTGCCCTTGTGTTTTAGGAAGCTGTGGCAGACATTTCTTCCTGTGGTTGGCATTTTCATCCGTAGATAAAGCCTGGGGACGTTAGTAATAGCTGATCACAGGCATTCCGGAGACCCAGCATGGGCTTTCCCCCTCGGTCCTGCTCTAATTAGGTGATCACAGCCGTCTCTCTTGACATGTCTGCAAGGGGCTAGAGATACTTGGCAACGAATCATCAGTCACACAGAGAGCACAAATGGGGTGGATCAAAGAGAAGCCACACCTTTATTTCACATGACTTATCTGGAAAGTCGTCCACAGGCTGGAGAAAGAGGATAGAAAACTTTGTAAGTTTACAACACAAATGAAATTTGCCATATTGTATTCTAGGTGAAAAGACCTGATCTTTGAGTTATTTGATAATAATTAAAAATGAAGAAATATAGAAATAATAAGAAAAGCTATGAACAGTAAATTTGTGTAAGTAAATACTATTTTAATGGGATAAACTAACTTGTTTTTTAAAGGAATTCTATTAGGGAATTTTTGCTTGTTTGTTGCAGTACTGGGGATCAAACCCATGAGTACTCTACAACTGAGCCACACCCCAAGCCCTTTTTATTTTTGTTTTGAGACAGGATCTTTCTAAGTTTCCCAGGCTGGCCTCAAACTTGCAGTCTTCCCACGTCAGACCCCGGAGTAGCTGGGATTACAGGTGTGCACCACCATGCCCAGCCTGTGATGAATATTTTTGTGATATGCAAAATTATCTTATAAGTTTCTCTGCATTTTAAATTCTTTAATGATGTGGAATTTTCTGCAAGTTGTGAATGTCTTTAGATGAAAGATACTGTTTTTGGTTGTGATGGCTGCCCATGTCTGTCTTCCCTAAGTTATTTAAGCCACCAGGACGGAAGAGAATGAATGCAAACCAGGGAACAGCTTTGTATTTAGCTGTAACCATACGGGCTGCATCGTACCACAGCAGCTCCCTTCACAGAGGAGGCGCAGATTGAAAGCTGTCAGAGCTCTGGTGTCTGCAGCTGCACTGCAGGGTGTGGAAAGCAGTGAGGTCGCTCTGCCAGGAGGGCATGAAATATTGATTCCTTTCTTCCTCCTGTGTCCTGTTCAACCCGTGATTTGAGGTGTATGTACATCAGGGCTCCAGGTGAGGGTGTGCAAGAAAGCTTCCTCCCTGGGAGCTCTGCTGGGAGTATGCGGACTCTGACAGTCCAGACGCCTGTGGTTCTAAAGCACGTGTCCTGTAGTGAGATGGACACTTTCAGAATTCCAGAAACAGTCACACAAATGCACACTCAAACTGCACAGCTTGGGCTTTTTAAAGTAAACCAGTACTAATGACTGTATTAGTACCGCACCGTGCTCTGGGTGTAAGCTGCTGGTCTCCTTTGGTCCCCTGGGCATCACTGTGGGCAGATGTAATTGCTATCTCTCTGTTACCAGCAGAGAAACTGAGAACCTTGAACATTAACTGCTTACCCATAGCCATAACTGACAAGTCTGAACTTTGGGATTTTAACCTACAGGGTCCAGTTCCAAAGTCAATGCTCCAAAATGGTGTAACTTTTCTAGAGCTGCCACATGGTAATGACTGCTGCTCTTTGCTTGCCCATTTGTGATCCCTGCTGACTTTTGACAATATTTTTAGTCTCGATGCAGCCTTAATTTCCATCTGTCTGAGGCAATGAGATGGAGAGAGAAAGAGTCCCCACTGATACCTGTCACTGCTGTTTAGCTCCACTGAGACAGAGAATCTCAGCGGGTTTCTCGCATCTGGGAATCATGCTTTAAGAAGGACATTGATGCCAAGGATAAACAACGAATTCCTTCTAATTCTTCATTTCATTTTTCAACCAAATAATTATGTAGTACTGCCTAAAGTGTATCCCTCATTTTGATGGCCTCAGGGAATATCTTTGCTCCAGTCACATGACTATGCAGGGTGGATATAAACACAATTTATGTGGAAATACACAGCAAACAGTCTCAGATTGCCTATTATCAATCACCAGGCAGGTAAATATGGATAGAATATTGACCCTCACAATGTAGCAGAGAAATTGGACAATAACTGTATAGCATTAATGAGAAGTGCAAATGAAGTTTAAAAATTTTTCTCAGTCTTGACATCTCCTTTTTCCTTTCTCTCCCCTGCCTCATCATCCCCTTCCCTAACATGGTGCTCATCACTTTTATGTACCTGTGTCTTTGTAGTGACCTCTGCCTTTCCTGGGCCACCTAATGTGACTTCCTATGAAGATCTCAATTTTTCCAGAGCTACAGAGTCACTAACCTCTCCCAGCCTTATCTCCCATAAGAAAACTTAATCTTCCTATGTCCCACATCCTCAAAATAATGGATGGGCTCACCCAAAGAAGTTAATTGCTAATAAAGGTTTAACAAGTATTTATATGTTAGCAGCAACCTATAATACAGTATCTCGATTTTTAGGAGCAAGACTCTTGAGCGCCAGCGGACAAAGACAAGACACTTTGAGAGATGTGGACATATTGGTAAGAAGCTAAATTTGTTTCTGCTTGGGCTTTTTAATGAGGAGTTTTCAATCATGTCACAATTTCCAATCTGAAATCGCCACCATTTATCGAGGCCTTCAGAAGCCTTCTCTGAGCTGTATGTGGCTTATGTGAAGTTTGTTTGCCTCCATAAAGATTGATGTTGTTAGCCAAAGGCATCAGCAGCGAGTGTAAATTTGCATTTTAAATTTAGAATGATTTATTTTCAATAAAAAGTGTATACTGCTGCTGCAGTTAGTCTGGCTGTGACTGGGGATTACTGATTGATATTGAAAGACTATTAGAAATGTGAGCTACCCTATAAAGGGAAAAATTGGTACATTTGACTTCATAATTCAAAATCTCTGTATGACAGAAGATGCTATAAAACAGCATTACATGACAAACAACAGACTCTGAGAAAATACTTGCAACGAACATAATCAAAGGGTGAGTAATAAGACTTCCCACTCCAGTGTGAGAGGCTCCTGAGCAAAAGGCAAATTCCTAATTTACATGGAAGGAAATGTAAAGACCACTCAGAGAAAAACACAGATGACGAGAAAGAGCTCAAGACTCGAACCTTTCTTTAGAAAACTGATGGAATTCCATTTCATGAGCCCCCATTTGTATGTTTTCCATAAATCTTCAGAATTCTTTAGGATGAAGTTTTCATTCTCCTCTTTTTCAAAACAAAACAAAACAAAACGAAACCCAAAGCACTGTGTTAATTTCAGTTCTTTCACTGTTGGTTCCTGACATTCTGTGTGAGTACTGTGGACTGAACCCAGGGCCATGTGTTGCCAAGCACTTTGCCGCAGAGTTACACCCCAGCCCTTCTTATTTTGTTCTAGACAGTCTGGCCATGTTACCCAGGGCAACCTTGAAATTGCAATTCTCCTGCCTCAGCCACTCAAGGAGCTGGGATTACAGGCAGGCACCAGCACTCCTGGCTGTGATGTTCAATTTTGTTTGTTCTCATCCTTTCAGGCCATTTTGTATACTTACAATCTTCTGCAGCTTTGTTCTGAACAGTGCAGTGGAACCTCGTAACCCAGAATCAAGTGCAGGCAACTTCAATTGTCTGCAAACCTCCAGGTTTCTTACTTAAGCTTTAAAATTCCTTTTTGTCAGCCATGACATCACCATCTTTTTCTGGCATTTGTTTTTTTGCAGTGCCAGAGGTGGAACTCAGGGCTTCACACACTCTGGTGCTTTACCACTGAGCTACACTCCACCAGCCCCCTACGCAGCATTTGGAAGTAATATTTTGTACATTGTAAGAGAAAAAGCCTCGTTATTCACTGATTCTTAGACACAATGGCATGATATGCTCTCTGGGGAGGTAAACAAGTATCTGTGTGTCTTGATACACAAGTCCAGTATCAGTGCCCGAAGTTCTGATGTTCACAATAGGATAAATCAAGTTAAAAACCCCATTTCAGATTTTCTCATCTGTATCTTATATCTCAAAAACTTCTTATATATTTTGCTTCATTTAGGTTTGCTGTGAATGAGGGTATATTCACACAGAAAGACGTCACCTTCGTTTTTTTTTTAGTATATGTGCTGCCGAAGCGAGAACATCCTTCATTATTTTTTTAAAGTTCCAAGACAATATATGTACTATTTGTACATTTTAGTCACTTTCTCTGTCACTGGGATGCAAATCCTGCTAATTACAGGAAAGGTTTATTGGCTCAGAGGTTTCAGTCCCTGGTCTACTGACTCCAGGGCAGAACAGCATAACAGAGGGGGATAGCAGAGGAAAAACTGCTACTTCATAGCATGGGAACGGGGGGGAGAGAGAGAGAGAGAGAGAGAGAGAGAGAGAGGATGAGAATGAAGGGAGAAGCTGAGGGGTGAGAGAAATCCTTCCGGGCCACACCCCTGCTGACCCACCTCTTCAAACCAGACCCCCCACTTCCTAACAGCAAATCAGCTGTGAGTCTCCATAATCCATCACCTTCCAAAAGCCCTCTTGGGAGACATCTACATATAAACCACAATATTACAGTTTTAAAATAAATAACAGCAAACAGCAAATATGGATATGAGTGGGTGTCTGTTCGCTGAAAAACACCTGAATTGTTGGCAGTGAACTCTAGAGAGGAGTTTGGGAAGGAGTGAGGGAGTATTTTCACTTTGCATTTTTTTAATTCCTAAGCTGCGCTTTAAAAAATTATTTTGATTATTAACTTACTGAAGAAAGAAGAAAAGGCTAGAATTTTCTTATTAAATAGAGTGCCAGGTTACCCCCAGATTCCATAATAGTAGTGCTGTGTGCTAGAAGAATTTGTGTATCTCTATATCTCTTCAAACGCCCCTGTTGATAATGCACATTCGCTCAATTTCTCCACTGATTAATTAAAAGTCTGGGAAGAGCATCAGGTCAAATGTCAGGATAGAGGAATTCTCACCCTTGTTTTATCAGACCCCACAATCTGTTTGCAGACCATTGTTTC
The DNA here is from genome assembly GCA_028451465.1 of Erethizon dorsatum. Classification (NCBI taxonomy): domain Eukaryota; kingdom Metazoa; phylum Chordata; class Mammalia; order Rodentia; family Erethizontidae; genus Erethizon; species Erethizon dorsatum. The sequence goes on from CM051825.1 coordinate 16,923,458, forward strand.
ACTTCATCTCTAAACAATGGAAGTTGGCAAGGTCAGTGATTTTCTAACTCTGCTCCCTGCAGGCGCAAGACTCCTCTCTGTCACAACCTACATCTGCCACCCTACTGTTCAACCAGGGCGGCTCTGTTTCTCATTTATTTATCAGCATACCCACCTAAATTTTGTCTGATTTCTGGAGCAAAGGTCATTTTTTAAATGACCAGAAGAGATTATTTTAAGAACCAGTGCTTCTTGAGTCTGTAAAACCCAGGCCCTGGTGAGGAGATGCAGATTTTTCGGTCACCTCTTAAGTTACTCCATCTAGGAAGCTGCCTGTTTTTGTCCTTCATCAGGCCAAAGCACTGATCTTCTTTATTTTTTCTAGAGCATAAAGTTGAACTGTCCAGGTTAAAATGGAGATGAATGAAAAGAAGTAAAATGCATGTATCTGAGAAATAGAGGCAATATGGGCTGCAGGGGAAAGAGGAATTCTTGATCTTGTTTAAATGACCACTGGGCCAGTTGGCAGTACTCCTGCTGCGTTGGTTTTGCTTTGCTTGTGGACATCCCCTGTTCAAAAATAATAGTTGGCAGAGTGTTCTGAGAATACATTCATGAGGGAGTTGTAATTCAGGCAGTACAGTGAAAGGTCAGACTAGAAAACAGCACTAGATATGAATCAACAGCTGAGTAGGAAGAGTGGGCCGGGGCCTGATCTCCACTTTCAGCACCAATAAAATGGAGCAGTACTTGTGTTCAGAGTTAGTGCCAGTTATCCCAGTAAATTGGGTGCAGTCTAACAGTTGGGAGGCCCTTGCTTTGACTTAAGTGAAAAAACAAACTTGAGAGCTTTTGGTATGTCCTAAATGAAAACAGGTACACCAGAGTTAAACTGCATGTTGCTGTAGAGTTTCTGCCCGTTCCATCTCTTCAGGACACAATATTATAAATACTAATAAACTCATCTCTGTAACATGAGAAAGAGTGTCTCACTCTTGGTCACATTTTTATTTCATGACCAAAACATAACCCGTGGGGCCACATTACAAGTGAAACACACAGATTGTTCATTTATTTTATCACTCTGTTTTTTCCATAAGGAAGTCTTAATACCGCGTTCAAAATATCACAGACTAAACTTATTCAACTCCAACTCACTGAATTCCCCAGTGACCTCTTAATGCTACTATATATCACTGAAATTAGTTCTTATCCTTTGGATTCATATTATTGAAAACAAGACTCAGTCTTCTATTTCTCTTGTATCCCCTTGGAGACACAAGTAAAATGCTAATACCCAGTAGACTAAATGTGATTTTTTGTTATTAAAGAGACAAGAAATAAAAAAGAGAGACAAGAAATAGTATAGAAGTCATTTGAAATATGTTAAACTGCCAAATAAGCATATTAATTTAACAGTGTACTTATGTTAGACAATTTAAAGAGCAAGCCACAGAGAAAAGGCGGAGTAGATGAGTAAGAACTGTCTCTGTGATTTAAGTTGAAATAAATTTGGGTCATCAAAGGGCTGACATAATTTTCAAGCACCTTCTATATGTTTAATTTTGTTACCAGACGGCGGGTCCCAGGGGAATTCTTTGCAGGTTCTTGGTGTTCTGAACAAAGAATTGGACAAGACACACAGAAAAGGTAGTGGGGATGTACATTTATTGAAGGTAGAAAAGACGTACGCTCTGCAAAGTGACAGCAGGCCGGTGACCAGACTCACAACAGCCTGAGGATAAGGCAGAGGGGCCTTGGGAATCTAAAATCCTGGATCGGCTTCCCCCTCATGCAAATAAGGCATGGGGATAATTGTCCTATCAAAAACTCTCTTGGCCTGGCACCAGAATTAAACTGCCCTATTGAAAGACTCACTTGGTTTCCTGTCAGATGTAAATGGAGAATTGAAAACAGCACTTTGCTGACTGGTTCTGTGTACCGTGCGCAGAAGCCGCGGAGGCATTCTAGATCTTGTATTCTGTGCATGTTACCTGGGTCTCCATGACTTCGACAGATTCCTCCCAGTTGTTTAGTTTTGCCTCAGCCCCAATCTCCTACATCATTTCCCCCTGAGAGACATAATCCCCAAAATTCTTTGCGGAATTCTGAGGGAATGGAGGTATCTTTTTTCTTATAGCTGCTTCCTGCTGAAAGGGGCTGTAGGCCCTACCTACTCCCTGACTACCTGGGGATGTTGAGGCTTACCAGCTGGACTGGAAAGAATCTGTCAGAAGATAATAAGAGAAGAGTTAGTGCTTGTCTGTCAGGAATTGCTGAGCTGTCTGTTCAATGGGAGAAAGCTCAGTGAATTTGTCCGGAGAGTAACGGGTTGTAGTCTGGATCATCATCTGAAGCCTTGAATGGATAAACTTTACTATTAGGTTGAGGAGGCAAAGGCCAAATATGAGAAGGAACAGGATGACTGTGAGTAGTCCCAAGATAAGAAGGAACCGAGTAATTTTAGGAAGGTAAGTTTGTTTTAGAGTCTGGTTGTCTCTTTTAACTTTTCCAGAGGACTAAGGTCTCCACACAGAATGGAGCTACTATTTTATTCCTAAAGCCTTTGCTGGAATTAGAGAACTACCCCCAATTTTACTAATAAATCTCTTCCCAGTAAGGGAATAGGACACCATGGGACAATTAAAAACTCAGGGTTGAACACTTGACATTCAAACTGACATGTCAAAGCAAGAGTAAAGAACCTCTGACTGGGCCTCCCGTCAACCCCAGTTATGGCTATAGATCTAGAGGACAGTTTTCCAGAGAAGGAAGTTAAAAGTGAAAAAGCCAGCCCTGTGTCCAAAAGGAACTGTATATCCTTACCGACGATGTCAAGGGTCACCAGGGTCTGGTCGCAGGCGATGGAGCTATCTGTGCACAGGGCCGTTCCATTTGCCCCAGGCTTCTTCGTCCTCTTGGTCAGAGGGAGGATGTGTGGGTTTTGGATTGCCTACCCCCTCCCTGGGAGCTGGAACCACAGTCACTCCTCCAGTGCCATGAGTCATGGAAGTAAGTTAGTGTATGTATGAAATCTTTTAATTGGTTATGAAAGACAGCTGGATTTTCTTCTTCCTTACATAACCTTTCTCAACTTTTTGTAATTAACAAGTTTCCTAATACATCTTTTTATTCCCATAGTAAGAGCAGTCATCATTTTAGACCTCATGTCTAGTTCATCTACGGTATTATAGTCCCAATTTGGTTCTGTTGAGGGCTCAGTAACTTTGCCAGGGTGATTCCCTTTTCCCCTTGCAGCATATTATTCATCTGCCTATCCCCTCGCCTCTTCTAAGATTCTTTGTTTTTCATCTGGGGTACAGCAAGTGGCCAAGACAGATTGGACATCTCACCATGAGAGGCTAAAGCAGGGGTCAAAGTTTGAAACCCATCTGTAAACCTACTGGGATCTTCTGAAAATAGGGCTAAACATTTCTCGTGTTGTTGGATATTTGCAATTGAAAAGGAACCTGGACTCAAGTAGGGACAGGATGAGCTGTGAGTTGGAAGAGTTAAGAAACTCTGCGAGTGTGTCCCGCAGGGCTTAAAGCTGTCTGCGGAGCACAAGTGGGGTGCTCGGGAGTACCGGGTCTCTCTGTGGAGCTGGCCGGCGATGAAGTCTCTGAGTCACTTGGAGAAGGTAGAGTTGACTTAGTGGCTTAAGGATTACAAGGAGGAGGTTGAGGAGACCTCCCAGTGTGTTTCCTTTTATGAAACATGCGGGAGAGACACAGGTGGGCATCTGACGAGGGGATCATCTATGATATCAGTCTCCTTTTGGGGGCCTCTTTAAATATTGTATCTCACGGGCCTTTGCAAAGGGGTGGTTTTTGATAAAGAGCCATAAAAGCCTGAACATAAGGGATTTCGGGTCATTTTCCTTGCCTTTTGTAGGAAAGATCTAATTGAAGAATAGCGTTATAATTTAGACTGCTATTCTGTACTCATTTCTTGCCATTTCCTAGTTCATACTGGGGCCTAATAGTCAGGTCTGTGGGGACTGGCAGGGTGTTTTCCATTGTGCTCATGGGGCCTATGGAGAGAGAAGAGCAGGTGTCGGAGACCCAGTGAGCCCTAGAAACTCACTGCCCGACGTCTCTGGCAAAGTGAGTGGCAGTGGTGCCCCCTCCCCTTTTTTCCTTAGACTCTCCGTAGCCTGCGGCCCACTGTGACTCCTTAATCACTATGACTCCATAACCACTTAACAGTTCACCTCGAGTGCCAGTCAGGCGGCGCGTTTGTTTATGTACCGACAATGCTGAGTGTCGTTCCAGCAGGCGACATTTCAACAAGTTGATTCTTGTATTGAATAAATTTGATAAAAATTGTCATTTTTATATTTCCTGTTATATTATCTTATAAAATTTAATAAAAGTTATGCAATTTTTGGTCATCCTGCACTTTAATTGGACTGATAAGTGGTTAAATAGTGGGATAGAGCCTCATACTGACTCCATCTGAGAAACAATATCCCTCCCATTTATCCCAATAATGCAAGTAATTAGTAATGGTAATTATCATTATCTTTTTAGGGCAGTAGAGATAGAAACCTACTCCTCAGCATCTTAAGAAAAAGCCTTGGAAAATTCCAAGTACTGCAGAGTACAGAGGTCGGGTCTGTTCTCTATGGACGAGAGTACTGCAGCTCTACTTCCACACACTCACAGCTGGATTTACCTTCATGTCTGCTCCCTTTGTTCTTGTCAGGCCCTCAGGTGCATGTTCCTAAGTCACCTAAATTTTTGTTAGAAGAAACAGGGAGGGAATCTACCCAGATTTAAAAGGGAAGGGAGAGACGTCCATATGTTCCTGAAAGTGGAAACCATAACTTGTCTATAACAGTGAGATTTCCTGGTGTCCATGAGGACAATTAGGAAACACAGTGAAAAAGTGAATTGGGGATTTAAAGGTAAGTTGAGGATTTAAGAACTGGGGCCCTGAGCAAATGACTTACTAAGCTCAGAGAGAGATAAAAGTTCATCTGTGGGGAAAACCCAAAGGAGACTTTGGTCCTGGTGAGCACCAAAGGGGCAGGCTGGGGTAGGCGGCTACTCAAGCAGGAGGCCAATTACTGATAGCATTCCCCAAAACAGTGAGAAAACTGAATAAAGTGCTGGGAAGAACAAAAGTGTGGGAGAAAAAGAGCAAAAGAGATACTAAATTTTAGGTCACATACACATGAAACCTGCAGTGTGTAGAAGTTTTCTTATTCCCGGCAGAGCCTAAAATGGTCCATTCTGGGACCAAGTAACAAGGAGATGCTCTAGCACAGTGGTGGCGAACCTATGGCATGCGTCCTCCAGCAGGCACACAGAGGCCTCTCTGTTGACACATGAGCCAAGTGTATGAGTTGTTTTTATTAAACTAAAACCTCAGTATTCAGGTTTAACTGCAGTGTTGGCACTTTGAGATAAATAACCAGGTTTTGGGTTGCAGTTTGAGCACTGGGTCTCTAAAAGTTTTGCCATACCTGCTCTAGCACCTCTTAACTGTCTGACTTGGGCTCATAATGAATGACCAGACACACACACACACACACACATAAAGTGGAGGAAAGAGAAGATAGAAAAAGAAAAAAGAATTCTCCAAAGAGGTCTTACTTACTGGCTGGACTTGCCAAGAGTTTTGTATAAGTTATTTACTGAAACAATAATGTTGAAAAAAAAACCTTAAACACGCAGTGGCTTAAGGCAGCCACATTTATTTAGCTCAACTAACTGTAGAGCAGCGATTTAGATTGGGCTCAGCTGGGCGGCTCTTATCAGTTATGCTCGGCCCATTCCACATCTGGAGATGGGTTGATCAGCAGTCTGTTGAGATCTTGTGGGTTAACTGGGTTCGGTGTTTCTCATCCTGCAATGAGCTAGCCCAGGCATGTTTCCATAGCACGTCAGAAGGCCAGAGCCAGAACAAGTCCCGATGCGCTGATGCTTTACAAGCCTCTGCTTGAATCGTTTGCGCTGACAGCCTCTTGGACAAAGTGCATAGCTGAGCTCAGAGGCAAGGTGCATGGGGGCAGTAGAAAGTTACAGAGTAAAGAATATGCATGCTTGAAGAAAGAATTAGAGCCATGAATACCACCTCCCCACAAATTCTGTGCTAATTTAATGAATGATACCTCACTTCACTATGACTCTAAGAAGTTATCACTATTGTCCTCATTCAATAGCTGTCCCTATTAGAGAGAGGGTCCAATCAGCTGATAATTAATCTAGTCACTGTTTCTTCCCCTCTCAGATATGGTCTTCTGTCTCCACACATCTTTTAGAGTTTGTTAAACCTTGGTTATTTACAGAAAAATATTATGGTCATGATCCTTTTCCAAAAGGAATGAATATAAGTATGTAAGTGATATCCAAATCAAAGGCAAAAGAAAAAGAAGGAAGAAAAAGAAAAAAAAATGCATTTTACTGAATTAATCTGCACGCAAAAAGAATATTAGATGGATTGGGGGCAAGAAATGGAGATAGCCCAGATGATGCTAAAATGAAAAGAATATCCAGGAATAGTCTGGAAAAAATGAGAGCATTGGAAGGTCACTTGTCTTTCCAGATATTGCCATACATCATAAGACTAAAATAATTAGAATAAAGCAACACTGTCAGATAAATAGAGAGATCAATAGAGAGAACTAGTAAGTACAGAAGTAGGCCAGAGTCCATATAAGAACTGAGATGATGATAAAGGTAATAACACATCAAATCAGTAAAGAAATGATGGGCTATTAAATAAATGATACTGAGATAACTGGGTAGTCATCTGCTATTTTTACTGTATTTCCAAAACACCTCCTGCACCTTACACACATGCATGCATGCACACAAATTCCAGTCTGTCAAAGACTTAAAAGCGAAATGAGACAATAAAACTACGAGGACAAAACATGAGAATATTTTATAAAATATAATTTCAAAAGGGGGAAGATGTTAGATTTGATACAAAAGCCAAATCTCACTGGGAACCCTCTGAGAGACTTCAGAGAACATCTTGAAATGATCCCACTGAGGGCTGAAGAGGCTGAAGAGTTTTTGTCCAGAACTCCTATTGGTTGAGGCTCCTCCTGGGTCATTACCTCCCAGCCCTTCAACTTCTTGCAGGCAACCTACACAGTAGGCCAAGAGGATTCAAGGGGACACCAATGACACCTAGTAAGTACGGGAAGCAAAATTTTTGGTGTATGTTATTAAGTGAAACAGAGATTGTTCTGCTTCCACCACTTGATTCTATACTGATGAATTCTGGTTAAGTCTATGGAACAGTGCAACATCTTATAAGACTACCCTGAGAATTGTAAAAGTTGTAGTCGCTCAGCTTCCACTATAATGGAACCACTATTTTAGTTACTTTTCTTGTTGCTGAGACAAAATACCTTGCACCCAAAGTTAAAGGAGGAAAGGTTTATTGTAGCTCACAGTTTATAGAGGTTTCAATTCACAGTTGGCTGGGTGGCATGGCAGAGGGGCATCACAGAGGAAAAACTGTTCATGGTGGGCAGAAGGCAGCAAAGCAGCAAAGTAGCGAAGAAGCAGCAGCAAATGACCATAGCAGCCCTCTTTCTGTCATTTGTATTCTATCCAGGTTACACACCCTTGGGGAGGGGTAGCACTCACACCCAGGGTAGGTCTTCCCATTCTCTACATGAAGAACTATGCCAAACAAATCACTGGATTAATTTAGTAATCACACATCCTGATTCCCAGCATCATACACTTAATCCCAGCATCATACACTCAAGATCCAGCCACCTCTGAAAAGCCTTACCTATGACCACATGAGGCTTTGCAGGGGACATCTAGACACAAGCCATAACATCTTTAAAGGCCATTCTGCCATTTTTGAGGTTAGCTTTCTTGGGTGATGGGATTTATGGTAAGACCAATGAAGATCATACTTACCCTAAGCAATAGTTAGTACCCTTCAATTTCTGTTGAGGGTAGTTTTGAAGCAATTTTGTTCTCAGCTTTTATTTTTTTTTATTTTTTTATTTTTTGTGGGTACCGGGGGGTCGACCTCAGGACCTCGTGAGCCAACAGGCACCCGTGCCGCTGAGCGATATCACTGGCCCCTTTTCCGTATGTAGGATCCGGGAGTCGAACTCAGGACTTCGCACTTGCAAGGCAGGCGCTTATGCCACTGAGCCATCTCACCGGCCCTGTTTTCAGCTTTTAAATTCAGAATCAGAAATCTTAACATGTGTCCTAAAGGGGTAGGTCAATGGCAGAACCCTGCACGTCCTCTAGCTGGGAACAAATTAGGTGACATGTCTATTTTTAAAGAAAGAAATCATTTAAAAAGTCATTCAACAATAGTCTAGTTATGAGTAGAGACAAGTAAGACTGATAGTCTAATGGCTATTTAAACAGGGATATAATTACAGAAGACAACCTGGTTGATGTGAATTATGGAAATCATTCTAAAGAGATTTTACAACTTTTAAAACTTTAGAAATGCATGTTTTTATTATCAGTCTCAGAAACAAGCAACTTGATGTTTTAAAAAATATTCAACACTAATAATAATTAGAAAATATTAGTTATTCTTATCTAACAGTAATTTTTTTACAGTGCTAATGATTGAACCCAGTGCTTTCACACTGAGCTAAGTCCCCAGCACATTTTTAAAAATATTTTTTAACTGGTGTATGTTTGCAGTGCATAACATTTACATTTGTTTGGGGGAATTGGACATACGTATATGAAATCTTGATGATTTTTTTATTCTTTTCCCTCCTTACTTCCCCTTCCCAGCTTCCCCTCTTCCCCTGCCCTATCTCCAAAATGTCTGCCTCCATTTTTTATTTTTTATGTTGAGACAGGGTCCCACTGAATTGGCCAAGCTGGGCTGAAATTTATGATCTTCCTGCCTCAGTCTCTTGTAGTATTGGGATTACAGCTGTGCGCCACCACACCCTATTCTAACAGTAATATTTCATTGTAATTTTAGTTTTGATGATGATGACAATACAAGAGACAACATAGCTCTTACATATCTGTACAGACTTAAAATCATCTGGGTGACCTTGAGCAACGTACTATCTAATAATGTCCCTGGTTTGACTTTTTTACATAAGAGAATTCATATGTGTAGCTCCATCTGTCACTTAACATTTTACTCCCCTTAGACCAAATGCAAAAAGGAAAAAAAAAGGAAATTTTTTTTTTTTTTTAGTTGGACTAACAACAAAGCCTGTCAAACAGTAACTGTTACAAGCTCCTTTAGGTCTCAGTGCCACCCTTACATGGAGCAAATCAAAATTGCTCTCTATTTCTATTAAGTTTTATGCAGTGGTCTTTCTTATTGGATCCTCTTGAGAACCTGATGGATGCTATGGATCTTCTCATCAGTTTGGGAGAAAAAGAAAAGGAATCAGTGCATAAATACACAACATAATGCATCTGATTTTAGAATATTCATTGATGTCCTGAACACTGTGAATGAATTTTAGAAAAGACCATAGACCCATTTATTTAAAACCTTGGAGTTAAATAGTAACTTTTCAGTTTTTTTTTTTTTTCTTTTGTGGGTACTGGGGTCGACCTCAGGACCTCGCGCGCCAGCAGGCGCCCGTGCCACTGAGCGATATCACCGGCCCTTTTTTCGTATGTGGGTTCCCGGGAGTCAAACTCGGGCCCTCGCGCTTGCCAGGCAGGCGCTTATGCCGCTGAGCCATCTCACCGGCCCTTTCAGTTCTCTTTTAAAGAATTAAACCTGCTGGGCATAGTGGTGCACACCTGTAATCCCAGCACTCAGGAGGCTGAGGCAGGAGGATCACAGCAAGTTCGAGGCCAGCCTGGGTTACAAAGTGAGTCCAAGGCCAGCCTGAACTGCATAGTGAAATCCTGTCTCAAAAAGACAAAAAAAAAAAAAAAAAAAAAAAAAAAAATGAAGAATTAAACACAAGCAAGATGTTAATGAATATAAAACAAGGGAAAACTGAGAAAGAATCTTCCCCACCTAACCCATAATTTACAATACCGTCAGAAAAATCTGAAAGTATAGCACAGGTGCATTTTTCCCTGCATCTATCCCTCAATGGCTCCCATTGCCCCGAGAGCACAGGGCTCTTTCTGGTCTGCAAGACTTACCAAACTCTAGCATAGCCCTATTGCCTAGGACTCCCTAAAGGCCACACATGCCAAAACAAACCCAGCCTATTCACTTGTGCTTCCTACCTGCGTGCCTTTCCCTGTTTTCTTCATTGCCCGGATTGCTGCTTCTTCCCCAACATTGTCTGTTAACATCTTTCATTATTTGCACCTAAAATCAAATTCACCCCCCTCCGTAAAATTTTCCCTGAGCCTTTCTGTTGGATAGCCTAGCCTACCTTAAGTCCAGGTAAACTTAGTTCCTTAAATTGATGGCTGTGGTGATACACACTATCTACTGTGCCCACGTCACTCATTAAAGTTTATAAATGAATGAACAGTGATGGCTATTGAATAAAGAATGGAACGATAAATAAGAAAATGGCTGTGGAGTGAATGAATTGTCATTATTAGAATGGTAGAAATCTGACTGTATCAAAAGGAACAAGTCTGAGACACTGGAAAGTGCAAATGGACTGAGCAACCGGATGGGAATGATTAGCATTGGCCTAGGAATCAGGATTCTAGTGTCCAAGACTTTGCGTGGCCACCTCCTCCCAGGTTATCTTGAGTAAGCCATTTAACTTGTTTAATGCTCACTTTTCTTCTGTAAATTAAGTGAAATATATGCTTATGTGAATAGACATTGTAAAATGTTAAATGATGAGCCAGTCGTAGTGGTATACACCTATAATTCTACCACTCAGGAAGCTGAGGTAAGGAGAATAACAAGTTCAAGGCCATTCTGGTCTATGTAGCAAGACTTTGTCTTTAAAAAAAAAAACAAAAAAAACAGAACAAAAAGGTAAGTGTTACATAAATTTAACGTTTTAAATCACTACTTGGTTAGTCTTTTTGCCTCTGCGACAAAATATTTGATATAATCAAATGAAAAGGAAGAAAAGCTTATTTCCAATTCATAGTCACTTGGCCTTGTGATAGCACAATACGTCATGGTAGGACCATGTGGCAGAGAAGATCTGTTCACTTTGTGGTGGCCAGGAAGCAGAGAGGGAGAGAGCGAAGAAGAGCCAGTGTCCCAAGGTTTCCTTCAAGGGTGTACTCCCAATGACCTAACTCTCTTACATAGGCCCCACCTCCTGAAGGCTCTACCAGCTCCCAGTAGCTCCAAAAGCTGGGGACCAGACCTGGTTAGTCAACTGATGTGCAATGGACCTTGAGTCTAAACACTTGGGTTGGAGGAAAAAAGATCATGGAAAAGGAAAGTTGGGGGCTATCAACCTCACTTTGTTAAAATATGGGGACCTTTGGTGGTCATTCAAGATGTAAACTGGAGCAACATTAATTATTCTTCACATGATAGTCAAGAAAGAAGTGGGAATGTCAGTCAGTCCAAATGTAGACAGCTCGAATAACTCAACTGTTTCACCTGCCTTCAAACTTTGTACATAAATTTAAGTTAAATTTTAGTCAACTGGTGTTCGCAAAGTGAGGTTGATAGCCCCCAACTTTCCTTTTCCATGATCTTTTTTTCTCCAGCCCAAGTGTTAAGACTCCAGGTCCATTGCACATCAGTCGATTTAACCAGGCTTTGTTGCAGAGGTGCTTAATGTGCAGCCCATGGGCCCCAGGGCTCTCGACACTATAAGGGTTTCAAAAAGCCTCCGGAATTCCATGCAAAATTATATGCGTATGTGTTCAAGAAAAGGGCCTGTAGTTTTCATTAAACCCTCAAAGAAATTCATGGCCACAAAAAAGTTTAAGAACTTATACCAAAGTTTAATTGTATCTGGAAAACTCATTAGATTTATACCTGCCTAACACAATGATAAGAATAGGACCCCAACTTTGTAGGAACAGGAATCTACCTAGAAAGCTGTCAAGAGTTATCCACGGGAGAATTAGGAGGGGGTGACCTGGGGTTGACAGAGTAAATAGGAAGGAAAAAGTGGATGTAAGGGGCATCCTTTAGACCACCATCCACCCTCATTTGCCTTGTCAATTTTCATGGATAAGAGAATTTCTTTCATCACTGGGTATTCTTAGATCTATCTGCAAGTTATCTCTGTCTTGGTCCAGGGATTCTATCTTCCTTCTGGGCTTATACCTTTCTGAAACAATGTATAAATAATTTATCCCTAATAATAGAAAGATATAACTTGGGGCTCCTGATGTATGAGTAAGGTCAAACGTTTTGCTGAGTTTGATTTGAGAAGCAGTATGGAGGGAAAGGTCCCAATGTAGGGAAAATGTCCTACTATAGGGAGAGAAGTTGCTGGGGAAGCTACTGGAGGAAAGGGATTTTTGAGAGAGATAGAATACAGGTACATCTTTAATAAAAGGAACTTTGGTGAAAAGCGGATGTTTTAAAGGCATATTTAAGAAGGTTTGCTGCATGGTGTGCAGTGGGACCCCTTGTACCACTTTTTTATTGAGCTTCAGCAAAATCCATGCTGCAGATTGGCATATGCTCATAAATTTAAAAACGAACTCTTGGGCCGGTGAGATGGCTCAGCGGCGTAAGCGCCTGCCTTGCAAGCGCGAGAGCCCGAGTTCGACTCCCGGATCCCACATACGAAAAAGGGGCCGGTGATATCGCTCAGCGGCACGGGTACCTGTTGGCGCACGAGGTCCTGAGGTCGACCCCCCAGTACCCACAAAAAAACCAAAAAAAAAACAAAAAAAACCTGAACTCTTACATTTAAAACAACCTTTATATTTTACAATCACCTGAAGAACTTCTAGTAAATAGCCATAATATATGGGAGCATCTAACTGTTACTGCAGTGACTAGTTCAATTATTAGGGCAATGAAATAGGTTACCAGCAAGCCATAAAAGGCTCACTAACTTAAAAAAAAAATAAAAGCCACCAGTTTGCTTTTCAATGAGATTACTTCCTTACTTGCAGAGGGCAGAACTGTACTCAATACACCTGCATTATGTCACTCTGAAATTTGAAGGTATACGATGTGTTTGGGAAAGTGGCACCATGATTATCCTCATAGTACCTGAATTCTAGTCAAACATTTTCAGTGCTATAGTTTCAGTATGAAAAAGAAAGCAGAAAGAAAATGAATTAAGAGTCTAACCCTGAGAACTGAATAAAGCTAGTGGGAGTCCATGGGCTGATACTAGAGAAATGAAGGGGATCTCTAATCATCCCAGATCAGCCTGGGCCTAGCCCAAGAGGCCAATGCCCTTGAGTTATGATTGTGTTGGTTATTGAAGTATCCAGGGAGCAGGAAGCTTACTGATATGAAAGACGCCTTTCTACTGACACATGGAAGATAATTCAGGCAGGATTTATTTTGTTTTGTTTTACCATAACAGAGTAAATAAATGAAATTAAAACCTTCGTCGTGATACCAACTGGCATTTTACAGTTTTTTGTTTTTTGTTTTTTTTTAGTATAAATACAATGGTAGAGTTTTATGCTACTCTTTCAAAGCATTACCCACGTTGATTCAGAGATTAGAATGGATTTGTTTCCAGACTGCGTTTACTTTCCCTCTCCTTCTGTGAGTCAGGACCAGAGGGCAATTCAATCCTAATAACCTCATTCAGTATTTATGGAACAGGCAGCAGAGAGAGGTCGTTCTGGCTGGGGAAATTTGGGGTGAAAGCCTTAGGGGTAGACATGAACAGAGCAATACGGAAAAAAGCATGGCAGAGGACTTAGAGAGACTACAGTTGAAATTCTGAGTCCTCCTATCAGCGATGCAACCCTGGGCAGTTGTAACTGTGCCTCAGTTTGCTTCTACCCCGACAAGTTGTTAGGAGGATCAAATGAGTTAAGGTGTATGGTGCTTAGCATATTCCTCAGTGAATGTTAGCTTCTACTAGTCACCTTTCTTCTACCTCCTGCATCAACCTCATTACCAAAACCTACAGATTCTGTCTGCACGGTGACTCACATCACCTCTAACTATTTAACTCCCACTGCTGCTGTCCTTGTTCAGGAAGGTCCTTATTATTTCAGATCTGAAGTCCTGTGTAACTTCCCCATTGCCCTCCTCACCCTGCATTTTCCCTCTCTCCAGTCTCATTCTGCACACTGAGACCAAATTAATCTTCTAGGACTGTAGTTCTGCTCACAGCCTTCCCTTGTGCAAAGGCCTGTGACTGCCCAGTGCCTACAGAATGAAGCTCGTGGTGCAAACAGGATTCTCCGCTCTGACTCCCCCGACTGTCCCAAATGTCCTCTGTGCAGCCACCCCAAGTATGAGGTTTGCATTTGAACAAAATGCTGGACGTGCTCCATGCTGTCCCTGACTTCTACATGAACTACCTCCCAGCAATCCCTCCTTCCCTTCCCTCTCCCCCACTTCCTCCACTGCACCCCACCTGAACATTTCTCCTGTTAAAATCACAGCCACTCTTTATGTTTGAGCATAAACACCACCTCCTCTATGAATCAGCTTCCCTCCCACCTTGGCAAACAGATTCAGTGTCTCATTCCTTGAATCCTTGCAGCACTTTCTGGATATTTCTATACAGTAATTTTCTTTCACTGTGGCATAGCCATTTGTGTTTGTGTGATTCTCTTTTGCTGTTGTGAGTTATTTCAGGCCCTGGCCCTGAGTCTTATTCATCTTTGCCTTTACTGCAGGACCTAAGCTCTATTATAATATCTGGTCTGCAGAGAGAATGCAATACATGCATATTAAATGAAGGGTGTTCATTCCAATTTTAAAGACATTGATTTTGCAATAGCCAGTTAAAAAAGATGACTGGGATAATTTTAAAATACAAGAAACTAAGAATTGAGAACATATTTCCAGCACTAATCTAAGACCACTTGTCATATATATAATTATTGTGGAGTTAGTGTCATGCAACCTGTAAAAGCATATGGAAGATATTCCTTAAGGAATTCTTTGCCATTTGTCCTAATTATTAGTAAGCTATCAGAGGCACCTGGGGTCTTTCAAGAAGTAGGCTGTTTAGTAGGAAACTCAGGACTTCATGACATACATTAACAAATAGATGATTTACAAATCAGTCCAGTGTAGAATCTTCATGGCCTACTCTTTGCTGACAAAATGCCAAAGCTTCTAGATGTGCAGACAGCTAAGACTTGGCTCTGTACCTGGATGCCCCACCCAAGACCATGGAAGAAAAAGTGAAAAACCAAAACAGAAGCAAACAAACGGAAACAAAACAAAACAAAAAACGATCAGCCCATCTCTTCTTAAAACAAGTCTCAATGCCCAGTGGCCCTTTGGGAATCAGTGGTTCTGATCTTCTGATTTACTCCAGGCTTTCAGGCTTTGTAAATCTCCCCTGTCTCCTGCACTGCGGTCAGGGCCGGGCCTAAATCGAAGGAGAGGGCATGAGAGCGGAGGCTTAGGGCCAGGAGGTGACATAAAACAACATCTAATGAGTACCCTGTGCCTTCCTAGGCCTTCTGTCTCTCCTGTAAGAACCTCTGGGTGCCTCCCAGTCCTCCTTGCTCTGGCTGGAGTCTCCCCACCCCTTCCTGGGGACCAGTTTGTCTTTGGTTGGGCATCTGAATGTCAGCCCATGTGTGTCTGTGTGCATCTGTCTCTGCTAAGCTGTGATGCTGTTAAAGTCATTGGGATTTTATGTATCAATATGCAAATTTATGCAACAACTAATGTGTAACTTAGCATTTTTATTTTTGAGCCAAAAGGATACATATGACTACTTACCATCATTTTGTTTCCCACAGAAACTTTTAGTTATGAAAAAAACAATTCCCTGCAGCTCATCTGGTTTTGCCATTGTCTCTGTTGCTGTTTTAGCCACCAGATAAAAGCAGTGAGAGGGGATATTACTAAAGGGGCTGAATACCTTGCAACTGGCCCTAAAGCAACAAAGAGAAAGATGTATAAACTGTTAACATATGAGACTCAAGAAGGTAAACTTTAAGCTGAAGAGCTGAAGACCATGAGCACAATCGTTTTTAAATGGCACAGTGTGAGCTGGAAAATGTTTTGCTAACTAGTCCTTAGAGAATTGAGCACTGTGCTAGAGAAGGAGGAATCAGTAATCTTAAATGACCTGAAAAGAAAGCAAATAGGTGGGGACACTCATACACACCATAAAATTAATGAATAAAGCAAGTTCAAGTTTGCCATATGGGTCTACATACTAAGAAAGAATAGATTTTTCATGAAAGTAAAATCCTAATATTTCCTGTATATTTTATTGCACAATAAATCAAGAGATTTAAAGGAGCTGGATATTGGAGGAAGTTCGTTATTTTTAAAAAATCAAGAGAGTTTTTCTTCTCAATTTTCTGCTCTCACTGTTTCAGGAGGGTCAAGGTCATTTCTCACTGCTGGGATGGCCCCGCTCTGCACAGCCAGATACGCAGGTTTATAACTCAGGGACGGCATTTCTCTGTCAATCATCTTCAAATTCATGTTTTAACTATTCTCAGGGGAAGCCTGGATATACAACAAGATGCTCGAAGGCCCCAGGGGGAGTGAGCAGAGGCCTGGACGTGCCTGTGGGTGCGGGGGAGCCTCAGACTGCCCAGCTTCGTGCCCATGAGCAGACTAAGTGAGAAGGATGTGAGAGGCAACCTTCGCCACGAGTTTTACCTGCAGATACGTGTCCTCCTGCAGGGGCTTCTGGGACTCATCCAGTTTCTCTTCTCTGCCGCCTTTTCTCTCCTTAGGTTCAGTAGGCTTTAGTTCCGCCCCAGTGTAACAGTTAGGATCATTTTGGGCCACGTGTAGCAAAACGCCAGCCACAGAGGCTTCACTAAACTGGGCTTTAATTCTCCCAGCTCACTACAGAGTGCAAATGCTGCAGGGCAGGGCAGAGACTTAAAGAAGCCACCAGGGGCCCTTCGGCCTGGGTCCTTCTGGTTTCTAGTTTTCACTCCATCGCCCTTACGTGTGCTTTTTGTTCTTGTGGTTACAGGATGGGTACCATAGGTATAGAATGTGATCTACATTCCAAGCAGGAGAAGAAAGAAAGGGGACAAGGGGATGAGTATATGCCGGTGAGACTACTTTTTTTGTTGTTTTGTAATGATATACACAATAGCTTTTCTAAAAGCCCTTTCCTACAAATCTCAATGATGTCACCAATCTGGAACATATGGCCACTCCTACCTGCAAGAATACCTCAGGAGGCATGTCATCATCCTGAACAAATTCACATTCTCTTTGTTAAAAAACAAAGGGAGTAGGTCTTGGGTAAGCAATTAATCAACAATGTTTTGGGAGCACTTCTCTGTCCAGAGTAGCACAGGATATCGTACGTTGATGTAGGAGCATGGGAGACGATCACACTATTTACAACATGGTGTGGAGAAAAACAAGAATGCTGTAGACCTGGCACTGTCTACAGGAGGAGTTGGCAAGGTCAAAAACATTTTTCACATAAAAAGATACTCATCGTCATTAGTCATTAGGGAAAAGCAAAATCAATCTGGAAGAAGATACCATTTCACACCCATTAGGATGGCTATTATCTAAACAAATCAGCAAATAACAAGTGTTGGTAAGGATGTGGAGAAACTGAAACCCTTGTGCACTAGGGTAAGCACGTAAAATGGTACAGCCACTGTGGAAAACAGCCTGGCAATTTGTCAAACAAAAACTGGAGCAAATTGGGGGCCGGTGAGATGGCTCAGCGGCTTAAGCGCCTGCCGGGCAAGCGCGAGGGCCCGAGTTCAACTCCCGGAACCCACATACGAAAAAGGGGCCGGTGATATCGCTCAGCGGCACGGGCGCCTGCTGGCGTGAGAGGTCCTGAGGTCGACCCCCCGGTACCCACACACAAAAAAAAAAAAAGCTGGAGCAAATTGGAGTGTTGCAGCTAAAATGCAGGTGACAGGGCTAAACTGTGGCATCTGCCCTTCAATTGCTTAAGCTAAGTGTATACACTTACTAGCTGGGGACTGGCATCATGAACCATAGACAGGGGTCGCACAGAACACGCACTTGGTTTAATACTCTATTGCTGCTGCCTTAAAATTACAAATTTTTGAGCAAGGAATCTTGCATTTCCCTTTAGCATGGGGCCCACAAATTATGTAGCTTCTGGTATGGGCCATTAAAGGAGAGTTGTTAATAACCCAGATGTGTAGTAGGCATGTTTGACCTGAATTCCTGCTCTGTTGCTTACTAATTTTCCCAAATGATTTTGCTTCTCTCTCACTTTTACACGTGACGGTAGTTTCCCAACATCATGGGGTTGTTGAAGGAATGAGACATGATAATGTATTTAAAAAAAAAAAAAAAACCGGGCCGGTGAGATGGCTCAGCGGCTTAAGCGCCTGCCCGGCAAGCGCGAGGGCCCGAGTTCGACTCCCGGAACCCACATACGAAAAAGGGGCGGGTGATATCGCTCAGCGGCATGGGCGCCTGCTGGCGCGCGAGGTCCTGAGGTCAACCCCCCGGTACCCACAAAAAAAAAAAAAAAAAAAAAAAAAACAGTGCTGTATAGCACTTGGAAGGGTCAGATATATACAATAAATAATAACAATTAGGATTTAGTATATTTCATTTCTTAAATTTATTCAACAAAGTATTTGTTGAGTGCCTACTATGTGCCAGACACTGTCTTAAGTACTTGGGCCATGTCTGTGAACAAAATAGACCAAGATACCCACTCCTCACAAGGCTTATTACTGCAGGAATGAAGAGGGGCCTCACAATAAGCACAATGAATAATAGTGGATGTTATCGGAGGCTAGAAGGAGGTAAGTGCTTATGAATAAGGGAATAGGATAAACAGGATATAAAGGAGTAGCGAGGTTAGGTTGTACCTACAAATGGGGAAATTGGGTGAAAATATAAGATTTGAGCAAAGGCGTGGAGGGGGTAAGAGAACTCACTAACTGGGTATCTACTGGAAATTATTCTAGGAGCAGTTCCCGGAGTAATAGCAGGCGATGCTTAAAGGCAGAGCCTCCACTAAAGTCATCCTTTTCCTGATACAGGCCAGGCACATCCATCTACCAGCACTCCCTAGAACATTTTACAAAGTTAGAAATATGTAAAAAAAAAAAAAAAAAAAGTTGATCTCGAAGTTGAGAGGAGAATGGTGGATACCAGAGGCTGGGGAGAGTGGAGGGGGAGAGGGGTGGGGAAAGGTTGATCAGTGGGTACTAAGTTAGGAGCAAGAAGTTCGGGGTGCTGTTGCTCAGTAGGGGCCTCACAATCAGCACAATGTACTTCAAAAAACGAGAATAAGGATCCTGAACAGTTTCACTATGAAGAATTAAGTGTTTGAAGAGCTGGATATGCCTAACTTTATTTAAACATTACACAGTATTTCAGAACATTACACAGTATCCCATTAATATGTATAACTTTTATGTTTTTATGTATCAATTAAAAATATTTAAGAAGAGAGTCAGAAAATTCTTACAAATATTATTTCTGATAACGAAGAGAACAGTTGAATAGGAGAGCCCAGGACATAATCAGTGGATCAGCATGGATTGCAAAAATGGATCCAAGGCCGTGTAGGAGCAGACAGAGACGGCCAAGGCCAAAGCGGAGGACAGGCACCTCCCTCTCAGCTATGCCTGGCAAAGCGTCGATGTGAAAACTGTTAGAAGCACCAGAGCTGCCCTCCATCCCGGCTGTCTGCTGTAGGGGGTGAAGTGTGCGGAGCAAACAATCCACAGGTTCTGTGTTATTCCAGAGTTTGGGGTCTTCTCTACTCAAGGTGTGATTAAGGGTTTGAAACAGATGATCAGAGCTGAAAATTATCACCCAGATTTGGTGTCTAAGTGTGGGATGAATAAGCAATCTATAAAATAGATTGCAAACAAGCTTTGTTTGTATTTGAGAACAAAATTATCAAACAGACAAATAAATGAAGGAGGAAGATGAAAAGAAAAGAAAGGAGGAAGGAATGAGGGAGGGAGGGAAGGAAGGAGGAAAGAAGGACAGAAGGAAGGGAGGGAAGAAAATACATAAAAAGGTTGACGTACTGTTCATACCATGTGAGCTTATATGTGTTCTCAGAGAAACCTCCAACTTTAAGATAAAGGAGATGCACCATGGCAAATTGTCAGTCTATAGGTTATTTAAAATATAACTTTAAAGTGGGCATGGTGTTGCACACCTCCAGCACTCTGGGAGGCTGAGGCAGGAAGGTAGCAAATTCAAGCCCAGCCTGGACAAATCAGCAATTTAGCAATGCCTTGTCTCAAAGTAAAAAACATTTTTAAAGGACCGGGGGCGTAGCACAGTGTGAAGGCTCTGGGTTCAGCTTCCAGTGTCACAAAAATGAAAGCAGAAAACAAGCAAAAAAATCCAAAAAAACTTCAACTGGGCCTGATGTTGTATACTTATAATCCCAGATACTTAGGAGGCTGAGGCAAGAGGATCATTTGAGCCCAAGAGTTCAAGTCCAGTCTGGGCCACTTAGCGAGATATTCCCACTTCAAAAAGAAAATTAAAATATAACTTCAAGACCAAAATATGATGGAGTCAATTTTCAATCTTTTACTAAACACAAGTAAAAAACACTATGAAGTGAGTATTATTTAACATCCAAAGGCAATATCCTTATAACCCATGTATAAGTTAATTAGATGTTCACAGTAGAAATTTTAACCAGCATGGTGATTCAGTTGCAGCAGTAAAATCTCAGTAATTTAAACCCTGCTAATGCACATAAGAACTGAGTTAAACTCTACCTTTGTATTCTCAATAGGGAATTAAATAGGAATAAGGATTTAGGTGGGTTATTTAACTTATCAAGAAAGCAAAACACTCCTTAGCAACACCATTTACACCTAATATACTAATTACAGCAAAAATTGAAAATTGTGTTTGTGTATATATTACTGGCTAACATTTCACTTATTTTAAAATACAGTGTCAAGTAATGTAGATTGTACTTCTTCATTTTAAATTAGTGGATTCTATGTCAGTTTAGGCAGATCCTAGTTCTGGCTAAGGCCCATATGAAACATCAAATCATTTGTCATGGGTTGTGCTGAGTTAATACAAATGATGGTTCTCTCATTTGTATGGCTTCTCAATCCAAACTGCTTCTCAAGCTAACTTGCCACAGGAATAATCTCTATTTTCCAGCACATCTTTGAAGAGAACTTTTAAAAGCCTGACATGTGGGGCAACTGTCAAGCT
Source organism: Erethizon dorsatum (assembly GCA_028451465.1). Lineage (NCBI taxonomy): Eukaryota > Metazoa > Chordata > Mammalia > Rodentia > Erethizontidae > Erethizon > Erethizon dorsatum. The sequence continues at coordinate 16,944,575 of CM051825.1, forward strand.
CCCACCTGAAATCTGGTTCCCTGGACATCTACAACTATTTTGAACCAGCTTTGTGCTTTTCTACTCATTAGTGATTTCCCCAGCTCCACTGTTGTGCTATAAGTCATCTGTTTTGAGCATCGTCCACATGCAGGCATTTGTTCTTGTCATAAATCTGCTGTGCCGTTTGGTCTCCTCTGTGTGATGCTAGCTGTGACATAGGAAGGAGTCCTCAAGCACACCATACTCGGCGACATGGCCTGTCTGAGCCGAGCTCTGGGATTAATTGCGCACCTGTCCTTAGAAGCTGCTCAGCTCTTCTCACGTGTCTTTCAAGTTGGCTGAGCTAGGTGGGCACGTGCCCTAATAGCAGTGCTCAAAAAGAAGGAACAGAGGTGCCTTCTGTCCTCCTGGAAAGAACAGAGGGAGTCCTGAGCTCTTTCCCAAATCAGAGGCCAACCCTGGTGAGGGGGCCTCTTCTCATAACAGACAGACACTTAGGAACATACCATGAACAAGAACATAGGGAGAGAACATCACTGATAACAAACTCCGCAATGAGACACCCCCTCACATCCTGGAGGATGGCTATTATTTAAAAAAAAAAAAAAAAAAAGAACAGACAATAACAGGTTGGTGAAGATGTGGAGAAATGGAGCCCTTGTATGTTGCTGATGGAACGGAAAATGGTGTAGCCACTGAAGAAACAGTATGAAGTGAGTCCTCAATAATTAAACTCTGATATCTAAGATTCGGCAGTTCCACTTCTGGTTATATCCCCAAAAAACTGAAAGTAAAGATTTCAATGAATATTTGTATCCCAATCTTTATGGTTCTGTTATACACAATCAAATGCCCAACAACAGATAATTGGATAACTAGAACACGGTATATCCACACAATGGAATATTATTCAGCTATATAAAGGAATGAAATTCAGGCATGTGCCTTCATGTGTATGAATTTGAACTTCTTTCACTAAGTGAAAAAGTCAGACACAAAAGGACAAATACAGTATTATTCCACTTAAGTGAGGTACCTGAGTGGCTGAGTAGTCAAAATCATAGATACGAAGTGGGATGGTGGTTACCTGAGATTGGAGGGAAGGGAAGAATGAGTAGTTACTGTTTAATAGATACAGAATTTCAGCTTAAAATGAAGAAAAGCTCTGGAGATAAAATGGTTAAAATGTTAAATTTTGTGTTAGGTATATTTTACAACAATTCAAGAAAATATAAAGAGCAAATGTGAGCAATGGGGCAGAGAGGGCTTCAGTAAGATTTATTCCCTTTATACAAGGGAAGCCTACTTAAAATTGACTTTACCTGGTCCTTAGAAAGTCGAACCTGCCCTTCGTTTCTGTTGGTTGAAAAATCTTCCAAAGAGTGTGTCGGATTGAGTTTTACCATAAAATCAGATAAGAATGTTTAGAAATTCAGAACATCAAAGGAAATATAGGGCCAGTGAGATAGCTCAGCGGCATAAGCGCCTGCCCGGCAAGCGCGAGGTCCTGAGTTCGACTCCCGGAACCCACATAAAGGAAAAAAAGGGCCGGTGATATCACTCGGTGGCACAAGCGTGAGGTCCTGAGGTCGACTCCCGGTACCCACATTAAAAAAAAAAAAAAAAAAAAAAAGGAAATACAACTTCATGGTCAAACGAGATTAAATTGCTTTGTTTTATTGTGGCATCTGAGCTCTTCTGGGACCTTTGGCTAAGATCGAGTGTATTGGGGCATCACCCACATCACTTGTTTCCCCTGAGGACAGCAGCACATGGACAGAACACCTGGAGGACCTCATCCTGTGCCAAGGCCAGGTAGGGTAGGACCACTGCCAGGCACTCCAAACAGGAGCAAGCAAGGGGATCAGACTGTGACAGAACCAATGCATGTGTGCAGTACCTGGGCACAGTCCGGGCTCTTTACGTGAACAGCCCTGGGCTGGGCTTGTTCTTCTTGAACAGCTCTGTGCCCTGCCTTCCTGTGACTAGCCCTTGTTTTAAAAAGGCCAGCCCGGTTGGTATTCATTAAACCAGCTTAGAGTCAATTTGTTTTAATCATCATTTTCTAAAAATAATTAATCATGTATAACACTATAGAAAAATTAAAATGTGGCACATAATCTGAGATCAAAATATATGGTGAATACTTTAAAAATTTATTACAATAAAAGATACATTGCCAGTCTCCTCCCCAAAATACTCCCCCTCACATGGAACGCACTTATCCCATCATTATTGACACTTTCTGAAGCAGTTCTGGAAGTCTTCTTTCATGAATGTCTTAGTTGTGCTACTTCAGTGTCCTGATTGATCCGAAACGTTTACTTTCATGTTCATTCTGACTTTGGGGAAGAGCCAGAAGTTCTATGGTGCCAGACCTAGTGAATAAGATGAATAAAACTGTATAATGTTTTTAGAGCCTGCCTTTCCATTAAGTGGTATTTGGCATTCATTGTATTTTTTTCTCACACCACATAAAGACACTTGTATATACACAGTATATTTCAGCCATAAAAGGAATGAAATTTTGTTATTTGCAGAAAAGTGATTGGATCTGGAGGTCATTTGGTGAGAAGCAAACTGGAGACTCACAAAGATAGATACAGTGTGTTCTCTCTAATTTGTGGAATCTAGAAAAGATGACAAGAAAGTAGAAGGGAGACTATTTTTAGACAAGAGGAAGGGAATAAGGGGTAGAGTATGAGGGCAGGTAATGGGGTGATGAATATAATAAAAATACATTATATACATAGAGGAGAACAAAAAAATGTGAAACTAGGGGAGAGAGTGGGGCAAAGGGATGATGGGGAAAAGATTAAAATATGCTATGTGCATGTACAAATCGGCCAAAATGAAATCCATAAATCTGTATAACCCATATGCACTAATTTTTAAGATGTGGAAAAATAATTAAACCTGGGTAACAATTCTTGTCAAAAGCTCCTGTCATTGAAAACCTCTGTAGAGGCATTAGAGAGAGAAAGCTTTCAAGTCAGATGATTCATTTATTTTATTTTTTTATTTTATTTTATTTTTTTTGTGGGTTCCGGGGGTCGAACTCAGGCCCTCGCGCTTGCAAGGCAGGCACTTAAGCCACTGAGACATCTCACCGGCCCTGATTCATTTATTTTATGCAGAAAACTGTAAGGTGTTGTCTAACACACATCCAGACCATGTTTCACCTTTTTCGAAGAACACGGAGCTCTAATCTCATGATGGAGAAACACAGACCGTTCGGACTATCATAGACTTCTCTGTGGGTGTTTGCGTAATCAAGATGGAAAATCTTTAAATTGTCATGTTTGGGCCCAGGAAACAAAGGGACATTAAAATATACACACTGGCATGGCAGGGCCCTGGAAGATGGTTCCTACTGAGACAGTCATTTTTGATGAGTAATATTGCTGTCCTCTACTGAGTGGTTTTTCAGGTTTTCATTAGAGGCTTCAGCAAAATGAAGTGATTTTTTATCCTTGTGATGTGCAGACTTTTGTACTCAGCTTTCTGTCGACATCTAAATCAGTATCAGGATAGGATTATTGCTTCCGCTTTCATTTGGCCCTCTGGCTTGGAGAGAGTTTTGCTGCTTTTGCAGAAATTTGAATAACCCACACTCTTTAAAAAGCAAAGAACTTCACTACTTCTGTGTTGTCCGTTCCTTCCTTTAAATAACACTTTGGGTAATGGTGATGGGGAGGGCAAGTTTAAATGCAGGTCATCTGAACAAGGTTCACTGTTCTTAAAGTTGTCTTTATTATACAGCTCCCCTTCCTGAGCCTTGAAAGCCTGCAGAGAATTTGCCAGGGTAGGAGCTACTAAGAGGTCTTCTGTTTCTGGCAATATTGTTGATCAGTTACTCTGGACAACCTGCCCTTTGCAACAACTTGAAATGCTAGATAAGATTTCTAAAATAATTGAAAATGCCTTGTCAAACTGGCAATAAAGAAAGGAATCCACAGGGGCCAAGCGCAAAGTGAGAGTAGGAGGAATGCAGACCTGAGAGCACGGGCTCACACTGCTGGCACAGGCCCTGAGCTCCAGCAACTTGAAGCTTCTCCATGGGCTGCAGGGACAATAAAACAAAGACCTGGGCCACCCAGGGTGGGCATCTGATAAGAGAGTCTGTACAAAGCTGAGACACCACAGGACGACTCCCTGTGTAAGGGTCAACCAGAAATAAACCTGCCAGACATGGGAACCACGAGGAAAATGCTGCTTCCAGCCTTGCTGTGGGTAGAAGGGAGGAAACTTCAAGTCCAGAGCTGACCTTTTTGCAGATTTGCTGCCCAGACTCATCCTACACGTGCTGTCCTCCAACTTCAAGCCAACAATTTGCTTCAGTGTCATGGATTGGTGATGACCCCGGTAGGACAGAAGAAACCAACATGAATACTTGATAGATAAACTAGAAAGAAAGATCTATCCGTTCTCAAGGAGTTACTGTGAACAAGCATGAGGGTCACACACACACATACACCGCAAAGCAACAGTCCACCGCATGCAGGAGCCAGGAGAAGCCAGGCAGGGTGACACACACCTACAACCCCAGATGAGAAGGGTGACACACACCTGCAACCCCAGATGAGAAAGGAGTATCACAAGTTGGACCCCAACCAGGGCAATTTAGCAGCCCAGTGAGACCCTGCCTCAAAATAAAAAATAATTTTGAAAGGCTGGAGATGTAGTTCAAAGCCAAGGCCCTGGATTCAATCCCTAGCACTAAAAAATAAAAATAGTAGAAACGACATAAGCAAAATCAACCCCATGGTAATTTTAGATATTGAATGAAGACTGGAAATGAAGAACAGCTTACTTATTTTAAAATATAAAAAGAGATTGAGTGTATGGGTAAGAGAATAAAACAGATAAAGGAAAGAGAGATTTCTTTTACTTGTAAAATGTAAGAATTAAAATGTGAAGCTGAAAGGACTTAGGAACTGCAGATTAAACCCAGTTTAAGAAAGAAACTAGTCGGATGAAAGATTAAAGTTACTCCAAATGCAGAATAGAAAGACAAAGAAATGAAATAAATAAATGATTAATAAATGTCCTAGAGACTAAAATGAGGAGATCTCACATATCTATTTGCTATTTATTGATAGAAAAGAAAGAATAAAGAATAGGGCTCGAAGAGATATTCTTCAAAATTACTGCAAGATACCAGTCTTCAAGACTCAGGAGCACTGCGGGTGTACATTAGATCTGTGTCCTTCTCTGCTTACAATTAATAACCATTCATTGAATGATCGCTGTGTGTCAGAAATTATAACAGCATTTTACACGCGGAGTAACTTCACTTCTGACATGCAAAAATTCATCCTTACTCTTGTAAAACTCAGTGCAATGTTCTGTCCCCAACACCCTATCCTCTACCCAATACAAATACTTAATCCAGTTGTTTGCACGTGAACTCCGTCCATTTGAGTGACTTTTCGGTCAATGCAAAATGTAACTGGGTTACTTTCAGGTTGAAATTGCTTTCTTTCTTGTTCCCCAGCCCTTCTCCCTGAGGCTTCACGATCCAAATCACCAAATGCCTAGGCTTTGGCACTTTTCAAAATCACCTGGTTGCCCATTAGAATCAAAGTATGCAAAGAGAGGATACTGATCATAGGAGTCAGATTTTCCAGGAAAATGAGATTTGAATCGCTGCTCCGTAATGCTGGCACAGTGATTCGAGGTCAGGGAGGGACTCACATGTACTGTGCTCTTTAGCCCCCAAAACAAGGGAGACTCATCCTTCTACTCGCCTCTCTTCTGGGAGTTTGCGCAAGGAATTGTTCCATTTTTATATTTCACAAAAACTCTCAGAAAAGACAAATTTCTAAAAAACAAAATCTCATCCTCCACAAAAAGCCCTTTCACATAAGTAAGGCTTTTACTCGAGCTTTATAACACTCTGCACTTCTGGGCTTTGTCCTGAAATCTTACCAAAACCAAGATTTGGCTCTTTCATAATTCACGGCATGTGACATTTTCGGCCCTTGAATGTTTTTTAGAGAAAGAGTGATTATATACTTCAGTTCTACTGCATGGGACAGAGCATGTTTTTCTATGAAAGCTAAGAATTTAGGCTTTCTTGATAAAGTCAGATGCCTATATTCTGCTCTTTCAGAGCAAAGCTAAATAGAAAAATATAAGCGAGTGTCACCTTTTAAAAACTAATAGCATGTGAGGGCCAGTGAGATGGCTCAGCAGCATAAGCGCCTGCCTGGCAAGCGCAAGGTCCTGAGTTTGACTCCCGGAACCCACATACGAAAAAAGGGCTGGTGATATTGCTCAGCAGCACGGGCACCTGCTGGCGAGCGAGGTTCTGAGTTCGACCCCCGGTACCCACGGGCAAAAAAAAAAAAAAAAAAACAACTAATAGCATGTGAGACCAGACTAAATCAGTAAAAAGTTTGAGTTATGGACTCCACTTAAAAGAAATACAATTTTATTGCTTTTGAATATACATAAACTCGACTTAGGCTAATCAAGTGATGTGTGATAAAGGTCCTTTGAGGATTTTCTTTAGCATATCAAGAAGCATGAGGTCTAATTATCACAGTTCACTGGCTAATTAATATTCTCTGATCACCAGATTGTTCTGTTACCCTAATGCCACTGGCTAATAATTAGCTCACAAATACTCCTGGTTTATTTTTACTTCACAACCATCCTTCTCCTGTAGCAAATCTTGCAATTATGTCCACTTCAGTAATTTTTTTCATGTGTTTGTTGACCATTTGTATATCTTCTTTTTTTTTTTATTTTAAAGAGGAAAAAACACAAAATTTCAAAACAAGATAATGGGAGGGTAATAGTTAATGGTTAATACACTGCGTATTGTTATCTTTAAATTAGTTACTCAGAGTACAAGATATAGGCATTTAATTGTCCAAACAATATTAGCACAAACCTTTCTTTTCAATGAACAAAGAGAAAGTAGTAGTATAACTATCTTATCTTGTGTGTATATATATATATATTTTTTTTTTTGGTTTGCACTTCCTTCTTTTCTCCTTTCCCCCATCCCAGTTTCTCTTTCCTTTTGAACAATTTCTTCCCATTTTACAATATCTATTGTACATTTTGGATCTTATTTACTATTTCAGCTTCTCACATTAGGGAGACAATATGATGCTTGCTCATGTGCATCTGGTTCATTTCACTTGTGAGTATGGTCTCACATTGCCTCCATTTACCTATAAAAGGCTCTAGTTTATCCTTCTTTATGGCTGAGTAGTACTCCATTGTATAAAAATACCACATCTTTTTTATCCATTCATTGGTTGATGGGCATTTGGGTTGTTTCCAAGATCTAGCTATTACAAATTGTGCTGCTATAAACATGGGTGCACATATATTACTGTGGTACAATGTTTTTAATTTTTCTGGGAAGATACCCAGCAGGGGAATAGCTGGGTCAAATGGGACCTCCAATCCTAGTTTTTCTGAGGTATCTCCACACTGATTTCCACAGTGGTTGCACCAGTCTACACTCCCACCAACAATGGAGAAGGGTTCCTTTTTCCCCACAACCCTCCAGCATTTATTATTGGTTGATTTCTTGATAATATTCATTCTTTCCAGAGTGAGATGGAATCTTGGAGTTGTTTTAATTTGCATCTCTCGAATGACCAGTGATGTTGAATATTTTTTTCATACATTTATTTGCTGTTTGTATTTGTTCATCTGAGAAGTGTGTATTCATCTCAGATGCTCATTTTTGGATTGGGTCTTTAAATTTGGGAGGTCTGATTTTTTTTTTTTTTTTGAGTTCTTTATGTATTCTCGATAGTAATCCTTTGAGAAACAGCTGGCAAACATTTTTTCCCACATTGTGGGTTGTCTCTTCACTCTGTTGGTAGTTTCTCTTGCTGTGCAAAAGCTTTTTAATGAGATGAGATCTCAGTTGTTGATTCTTTGTGATAGTTCCTGTGCAATAGGGTTTTTTTCATAAAGTCTTTGCCTACACCAATGTCTTCAAGAGTTTTGCCTAGTCTATCTTCCAGCAGATATAATGTTTCTGTTTTAATATTTAGGTCTTTGATCCATTTTGAATTCACTTTAGTAATTTTAAAATCCTTTTAATAGTTTTACATTTTTAATTTGCTTAATAATGCTTGATTTCAACCTTACCACTTTATAGTCAGGGTTTAGAGGGAATCCAAGCATAAGATGGGTCTGACTTGATGATTCTCCTCAATTAACTATAGTTTAGTGAAGGAAAAAAATTAAAAGAAGAACCAGGCCATTTCCAAGTTATTTACCCTCCTGATCATGTTTCTTCCTCATATTGGGACTCAGATACACATTTCAAGAGATTGGGAGCCAGTGAGATGGCTCAGCGGCGTAAGTGCCTGCCTGGCAAGTGTGAGGGCCCGAGTTTGACTCCCGGAACCCACATACGAAAAAAGGGGCTGGTGATATCGCTCAGCAGCACGGGTGCCTGCTGCCACACGAGGTCCTGAGGTCGACACCCGGTACCCACAAAAAAAAAAAAAAAAAAGAGAGAGATATTGGATTAGGAAGAAATAGGCTTTAAATATGAGTATTCTGCTTATTTTTGCTCTGCAAACAAAAAAGCACTATTCAATGTTGGGTATTATTTCAAATTTTGGATTAGGGCCAGTGATATAGCTCAGCGGCATAAGCACCTGCCCGGCAAGCACGAGGTCCTGAGTTTGGTTCCTGGAACCCACATAAAGAAAAAAAAAATTTTTTTTTGGATTAATGAAGCCCAAGTTAATGAGGATTTTTTTGTTTATTTGTTTAATGTATGAAAAGAATTTGTTCAGTCAGATTTTTCCCAGGGGAACCACTCCTTGTGAATCAGAAAGGTTTTTCAGTAATGCTATTCTGTTTGCAAAGTATAGCCTGCGGTTTAGGAAGAAAATCCTCACATCTCCTTGAAAATACAGATTACGATCTGTCTCCTCCCAGAAGCCTGGCATGATTACTTTTAGTTACTTCTCAGCCTCCTCTGGTTGGTTGGACCATACATCTGGATGAAATTCAATGAGAAATTACTGAAAACCTTTGAAGGTGAAGACACTGTGCCAGGAGCTGGGGGCTGGGACGAGGCGTGAAGAGGTAGTAGAATTTGAGCTGGAGAGAAGCCCAAAGACAAATCCAACAGGGAGCCTGTCCAGACCTCAGGAGTTCATAATCAGCTAAAAAACATACACTCAACATTTATACCGTAGGAGTCAAGTAATGTGAATCCAAAAGAGAGGTACAACGTGTTGAGAAAGGAGAAATTGGTTTTGATTGAGAACATCAGGAAAGCTTCTTAAAAGAAGAATTCTAGCAGAGTCTTGTATCCAATCTAGGGAATAAGCTAGATCTGTGGTTAGATCCAAGCTGGTGAGCTCTGGTGTAGTTTTGGACAACACAGGGGACACGAGGAAAGCTTGATCTTGTGATGCATGGTGGGATGCCCTGTTGAAGCAGGTAGAAATCTGCATCCCTAAACTGAACTTTGCAAAAATCACTCTTCTTTACTTAAATCAATTTAATCCAGATTCTGAGTTCCTAAACCAAGCAATTGGAATATCCCATCTCAGCCATGACAGGCTGCCTGCCCTGTCCCTAGAAGTGAGTGCAGGATTCTTGTGGAGTCTACAGAAAATGGGGCAGAGGTCTCCATGTTCCAGTCAACCACAGTCATCACTGAGGCCCCTGGTGTTGAAGCCTAAGTGATCATCAGAACACTTGCTATTTCTGGCCAATAGTGGGGAGTGGGTATTTTGGCAGGTATTTTATCAAAGCCAGTGGATGTCTGTCACCTTCCTGGGACTTTATCTGAAAGGCAGCCACTCCCAGGGCTTGTAACTCCTCTCCTTTATTTGGAAAAATTACCCTTTCCCCCTTGATACTACATTCTTTCCTCTTCCTCCTGCTTCAAGGACTGCCTGGTACAGTAGTATTTGTCCATTCAGGCTGCTGTAATGGAATACCATAGACTGGATGACTTAAATAAGATATTTATTTTCTCACAGCTCTGGAGACTGAGAAGTCTAAAATCAAGGTGCCAGCTGATTTGATTGTTAGCAAGGGGTGCTTACAGATAGCTGTCTGCTCACATGGCTTTTCTTGGGTGCTACACATAGAGAGAGTTCTCATATCCCTTCCCGTAAGGGCACTAATTTCATCCGAAAGATCCCATCCTCGTGGCCTCATCTAAACCTAATTATCTCCTAGAGGCTGTACTTCCAAATTCTTTCCTATTGGAGTTCGTAAATTCAATGTGTGAAATCTGCAGACACAAACATTCAGCCCATAACAATAATGTATAGAGTAAAATTTAGGAGTTTTGCAAATGGTGGGAAAGTTGTTGGCTTTGCACTGCAAAGAAAAGTGAGGCCCAGCTCTCTGTTTGAAACCTGGATAGAAGAGTGGACGGCAGAGAACAAAACTGAAGGTAATAATATTTCAGGAAAGATATTAGCTACATGTTTTATAGCTTTTCTCAGATAGCTGTATTTTGCTGGTATTTACCTCTTTGTTTGGATAACATTTTCAACCCAACTGTATTGTATGTACCTTGAGGCCAGTAAATCTATTTCTACTTCTTTTTATCCTCTGTAGCACTTTGGCAAGTTGTTTGATCAGAGAAAGTGCTTATGAATATTTGTTGAGTTATGGAAAATAAATGTTCTCCAAGACCACCCAGCATAGTACTGAGTGCCAACCTTCTATGGAGAGGAGTATGTGGCTTCTTGTGAATAAAACATTTCCAACCAGTGAGCACACGTACACACTCCTCAGAAGACAGATAAATAAGGACTTCAAAGTTCTAAGAGAGTTTCTTATTTTGCATTATTTCTTTTGTTATTAAGTGATGGAGAAATTAGCATCTCTTACCACTGCAAAATGTTCTAATCTATTGGGTAGCATTCACAGACAACTTACCCGTCTTATCAGTTCTAGAAGAAGCCACATTTCCAGAGGTTGCTATGGCTGAGAGCTGGGAGGAGCACAAATTGGGTGGATCATTATTACTATAATCAAGCAAACCTGTAAGACCCCCAGCTCTTCCCATAAGCACACACATACATGTATACACTGACTACAGTCCTAAATAGAGACTCTATTGTTAGTTTCCTGTGGCTGTTGTAACAAGTTACCACCAAGTTGGTGGCTTAAAACAACAGTATTATCTTACAGTTTTGAGTTCCAAAAGTCCAAAACCAGCATATCAGCATCCCTGAGACAAAATCAAAGTGCTGACAGGGCCAGGCTCCCTCGTTCCAGGGCATAACACATTCCTTGCCTCTTTCAGCTTCTGGTGGCTCTGGCATCACTTAGCTTGTGGCTGTATTGCATCAGACATGGTCATGGCCAGCATCTTCACATCTGCCTCTGCTCCATCTTCACATCTCTTTCTTTGTGTTTCAAAATTCCTTCTGCCACCCTCTTATAAAGGGCCAGGTAATTACATTTTGGACTCCCGTGGATCACCCAGGACTGTCTCTATCTCAAGGTTCTTAGTCACATTTGCAAAGTCCTTTTCGGCCACATGCACGTGGCTATCTTTTGGGGGGATACTTTTTAGCCTACCACAGAACCATTCTTATTACCAACCCTAGATCTCTCATAATTATAATTATTAATGGAACAATTATCCAGTGTGTAGATGATTTGGGCTTTTGTCTTTCTTCCTTTTTTTCTGGCCCCAGCATCCTAGAAGTTGGGAGATAAACTCAAAGAAATCAGTTTAACAATTAACAGCTCTGGCAAAAGGTTGATGAGGAATTTAATTAATTGGCTAAAATGAAAATAATATTACCTGGGACTTGTTTGTTCCTTGCCCAATTTAGCTCAGATAATCAAGAATCAATAATACATGTCGAGTTGAGAACCCAGAAGTAGATCAAATAAATTCTTCATTTTCTTTTCGTATTTTCTTTAGGCTTTTCTATTGCTAGTTAGGCAAATTACAAATTAATGTGCCATGCAAAAGTTGATTATGAAATCTGACCTAATGGACAGGAATCTCAGCTCTGGCTCTGTTTACTCTGGATTTATTGTGACCAGTGATTTTACTTCACTATAAAAATTTTGAAAAATGAAGAAAGAAGATGACATTTATTTTCTTTATATTACACTTGGATTCTTTAAGGATATCAGATCTAATGAATTTATGCTAGAAAAACATATGCTAAATGTTTTTGTGTTTCTGATGTAATATTTAAACTTTGGGCTTAAATGTACCCTAATATATCCACTCATGTATCTGTTTATTAAGCAACTGTTTACTCAAGTGTAGCCATGTGTCTGCTGCTGTTCTGGTTGCTGGGGTACCTTAAAAGTCATTGTCTTGTCATCCACTTAAAGCATAACTTAAGTATTGGCAGATCTAATTTAATTAGTATACATTGATTTGCCCTCCTGACATCCAAAGAAAGAAGTTTTTAAAGAAATCTAAGTCCATAATGACCTTGACTCGCACCTGTGAGTCGGGGCAGCACTAGCAATGCGTCACTGTGGATAGAAGGGCCTCTTTCCACTTCCTCCCCAACCTGGCTGCATTGGAAAAAGCTCCAGGGCTGCTACATTCTACCAACTAGGATGGAACCTGGAAGGCGCTCACTCCTTCAGTTGATCAGACTGATGAAGAGAGCCAACCAAAGTCAGCCTAACTCTGGGGAGGAATTTGTTATTACTTTAACATTGTAATACATCAGTTGAATGAATAGCTGTCATGTTAAATGATCGGTTAAAACACCTCTATGATTTTTAAACATGGACACAAACTCTAATTTTACCCGCGTGTGGGTTCTATTTCTTCTGTATTTCCATTATGAGCCCACATGGTATGCTTATAATGTTATTATAAGTACTTTTCATTATTATAAGCATCCTACATGAGGTTGGCTGGTTTTCTGAATTGCACTAAAATCAAGAAACAAATGAGTGTAACAACAAAAGAAGGACAAGAGAATGACGGAAGGATAGGAGCAATATTGCACCATCCTGGTGTTAAGAGTATATTCGACCCAGAAAACAGGAATGTTCTCCTCTGTTCAGAATGACTACTTTTTGGCAGACAAAACTGCATAGTAATTTGCTGATTTCTTCTCTTTCTTTTTTAAAGCACAAATATTGTATTTAGCTCAAGTGTAATTTTTCAGTACCAAAATACTAAGGCACTACTTTTACATTTGCACAATTCAACCATGTACTTTTTTAGCATGAATTTTATATTATCAACATTGAGTGACTGAGTTTTCTTATCTCTTTGCTCACATGCGTTTAAGGAGAGAATTTAGTACAAACAATCATTTATTCAGACATAACTGTCAGTTTCTAGCCTTTGATCATCTTTTCTTCCCCTGATTATTTCTTTTTCTAACACACTGGCCCTGTGACAGTTGTATTATTTACCTCAGACACACTGGATCTAGGCTCTCCAGATGATCTGCTGTGGCCAGAAGTGATTATATCCCACTGATGTCACAAAGTAAGACAGGGGGAGGACACTAAGCCCTCTGGGATCCAGCAGAAAGAAATGGAAACTGGTGCCACTCATTACTAGCTACATGACTAAGGCCGAAAGATTTACTCTTTCTGAACTGCTGATTCCTGCAGGGTGAATGGCAGGGAGTGATGATATAGGGGTCCCTGACTAAGTGCAGGGGATCCACTGGAAGTACTTACCTAACACACCTCACGCAGTGAGTGGTCAGGTCACTTAGTGTGTATCTTGTGCCTTCAGCCCCCCCCCCAGCCCTCTGTACTTTATCATAAGGAGAATTAGGCAGACGTGGCTGTGCGTTGGATGCATACCCTTTCTCTGTCTGTCCCATACTGTCTGCAGTTAGCACACGGCACTGTAATGTAGCACAGGTTTCGCTTTTTCCTTTTGACTGTCAGTTCTTTAAGGGCACATATTTTGCCATGTTTATATTGCACCACCCCAACACCTGGAAATTTATAGTTTTATCACAGCTTGTAAAATAAAATAAAATAAAGTGGATGTAGTTTTTCTTTTCAACATGAATATAGTTGCTATAGTTTGGATCTTGAATGGCCTGCAAAGGCCCATATGTTTACGATTTGGTCCTCAGTCCATGGGGCTGTTAAGAAGTGCTGGAGCCTTGGAGAGGTGGGGGCTGGTAGAAGGAAGTGAGGTCATTGTGGACGTGCCCTTGAATGGGATATTGGGACCTCAGTCCCTTCCTGTCTCTCTCTTTGTTTCCCAACTGCCATGAAGTGAGCAGCCTCCTCTGCCACGTGCTCCCACTGCGATGTTCTGCCTCACCCCAAGCCCAAAAGCAATTCGCCAGCCAACCACGTATTAAAACCTTCAAAACTGAGCCCATAGAAACTTTTTTTCCTTTAAGTTGATGATCTCAGGTATTTTGTCACATTGATGGAAAACTAACAGAATACTTGAATTTATGCTTTTATGCATACATCAAATTTATAAGGAGTACATTTTTATATGAAAGATTTCTACATCTCTCCTTGATTTCAAATATATAGAAAATTTTACTGAACTGATAAAAAAGTAGTATTTTAAAAAATGAACTTCCTAAGGTAATTGAGAGATTTAAATGCCTTCTCACAGCAGAACATGACCACCAATCTACGTACAGTTATGTGCTTCATGTTTCAGTCAACAATAGACCATATATGATGGTGGTCCCATAGGATAATATCACCTACTGACATCTGACACATTTTGCATGTACAACTACAGTCTATGATGTTCATACTATGAAAATCAACTTCTGACACATTTCTTAGACTGTGTCCCCATAGTTAAGCATCACATAATTACATCCTATTGCCTTTTCTTACCATATTCAGACCCTATCTTCTACTTAGGGAATGAGGAAACCCACATTAGCTTCAGCAGAAATTTTTGCTGTTTAGAAAAACTCATGCCTAGTTTTCATGGCCTTGAAGAAATCAGAAAACTCCTCCATTACTGTTCATTATTCCTGGTTGGAACACTCACTTTACTGTTGACTGAAATTTATCAGCACAAAAGGTGTTGAAATACTGTGCTAATCAGGAATCTTGCTGGTATGTGTCAGACCCTTCTGGCTAATTCACAACAAGATTTCCTTTTCCTTATTTGCCTGAGTTATTGATGATCGCTGTAGTTAACAGTATTCAGGCTGTTACGTACTAGGAGATCTAGCCCAAAAGTTTGGAAAGCTGATTAACGCATTTCATTAGTTAAGCCTTTAAACCACTAAAACAAATCTATGCCAAGGTTCCTGCTTCACACGTTTCTCAAAAGATATCTCTTTCAACATATATAAAGCTAATACAGGCACATTTAAGAGAAGGAATAACGCCAATAGTTTCGAGGCTCTTTAATGCAACAGAAAAAGAGAAGTTCTTCACTGGGAAACTGGGTTCCTCTCCCACACTTAGAATATATAATCTGGCTAAAGACATAGATATTTTGGTAATTTCTCCATCTTTTTAGCCTTATTAATAAAGGTAAATAAATGTCAATCACATGAACATAACATAGTCGAGTCAGGTGGATCACACAGGTCATTTTTCAGAACCTGTGTTCAGGCTAAGTCATTACTGATCAGTACAGAGCTCACTCTTAAAAAAACTGGATCTCTTAGTTATCAAGTTGTATATTATTATTTAACCTTCGTTATTTTTTGTTTACTAAAAACCTCAACAGTCTTGCTGTATATCTCTCAACAATTTGCTTACACCATCTTGTCTGTACATCGGGCCTCTGAGAGAATATCTCACTTGCTAGGGAAACAGAAACAATCCTTTGTCCTAAAGAATAAGTAGTAATAGTGATAATGACAATAATATGGCCAACAATTCATAGCACTGATTATGCGCTATGTATTATTTTAAGCATTTTATACCTAATAACTCACCTTTGGTCACTGTGCTAGGTAATATTATCCTCTATTTGCAGATGAGAAGGCTGAGGTTAAGTAGCTTGCTCAAAACCCCACATCAGGTATGTGATGGAGTCGGAATTTGAATCCAGGTGATCTGTCATCAGAATCAGCACCTATAACCAACACACTCTAAGACCCTACTAAATGAACATGGCGTATCCGGTATATTTGGAACTTAATCCACATGCAGACAGGGCCTGCTATGCTGGTGGGGAGACCTTAGGACATAACCAAGATTCTGTGAGCGTCACTTAGGTAACTCTGCTCTACCAACACAATGGCTAACATCAGCACTGTAAGAGCAGATACAGTGGTGGACATTCAGTAAATACAGTATCTATAAAATAAAAGGTATAATTAAATAGGAAAGATAGATGGTGACACTTTGTGGTTATAACCAGTAGACCTCCCTTTGATGAGATAAGAAATGATAATGCCAGTGTTGTTTTCCTCACATATTCTTGTATGCAATACAGTGTGGTAATATTCTCAAACAGAGTACAGGTGTTTGCTTCACAAAGTATATTACTCATGGCCTCTTTATTTACACTGGGTCATTGTAATTTAAATTGGCTCCTGTTGTTTGATGTTCGGCCACTTGCATTCTTGGTTAGCCAGTATAAACTCAGTTGCAGTCATACAGGAATTCTTGTTTCCAGTACTTATTCAATACCCTGATTTGGTGCAGGAATGTCAATTTGATTACTTCAATATCTGTTACCTAAATATTTCCAAAAGAAATAGACTCTGCTTCAGTTTTATCTTGTAGACTGTTATAAAACCAAATGAGATCATGTCTGTAAATGGCTTTGAGCTCTTTGGTAGAAAATACATTATAAACAGTGTGTCTTATTATACATCATAACCTTTTGCTGGTAAAGAGCTCAAAATCACCTTACATGGAATGTGTTTTGGACATTAATGCCAGTCTCCTTTGCACTTATTTTTGGAGTAGCAAATCTTCTGAAGAAATAGAAAGTTCAATGGGCATGTGTAAACTGTTAGGATAAAGTTTCCCTTTATTTAAAATTCTTCCTAAAATTAAGCAAACAAAACCCCAATGGAGGACTATGTGTGAGTGTGTGTGTGTGTATGTGTTGTGTGCATGTGTTGTGTGTATGTGTGATTCTTATGGGACAAACTGTATTCATTGATCTCAGTAACTATTCAGTCACACCATATTCAGAGAAAGAGAGCATTTGCTGTTATTTTCTTTGTATTTGCATTCCTATCATGCACATGGACATATACCCTAATATTCATTTTACATTTGCAAGACAAACTGATAAGCAAGACAGTGTTCAAATAATTCGAATGAAAATAATATAAATGTGTGATAACTATCTCACCATGTTAGATCTGGCATATTAGTAATTGGCAGAAGCCAATTCTGGGCCTTTGGGGTCTGAAACTGAAGGCAGTATTGTAAGCAGGCAACACAATGACCATGACTGATCAGGCAGAGAAGCCCTGCAGGCCCTATCAGAGCCTTCTCCAGGTGTGAAGCTGAGGTGGGCGCCAGAAGAGCGACCCAGGGCCTGCGATATAAAGGCCTGTGTGGCCTTCACAGGACATACTGTGGCCATTCCAGCTGGCATCTACCTGTTGAGGGAGAAGCTTTTGGTCCTTAACAACTTAACAGGCGCCAAACAAACTCTGGCCAGATATTTTGTACAAAAAGAAGCAGTCGTAACAGATTTTTATCATAATTGTTCACATTATATGGCTAACTAAAATCTGGGACCAAAACTTCATTCCGGAGAAATAAGTTAATATTCTTCCCAGGATTGTCTAATTTCTTTATTGATTTCATTAAAACAGAATTAAATCTGCCTCCCCTGGACAGACATGGGGAGTAAGCTGATTTGAATGAAATGCTAGCTGGCAGTGCTGTCTGGCTGATGTTGACAGGACCACACCAAGGCAATCCATGTAAAGAGGTGGGCCAAAGATCTGTGTGTCCAGAGAGGTGAGGTGCTTTGCAGGGGGTCAGAGGAGTGCAGGACTTGGTGAGATGCCAGGCCAGCAGCAAAGGTCACTGCTGTCCATTTCACAATTAGATCTGGGGCCTGAAGGGTCTGAATGGGGATGGCCCTGAAGCAGGTTACATTTCCCCTGCCTTCTAGCAAAGTCAGACTATTTTTCTCTTAATTGTAAGGGTGGAAAAAACAGAAGAATAAGAAGAAAAACAGACCTTAACGAATCAAAATATTCCATTTTATAGAAGAAATCTATTTAGCTGGGCCATGTAAAATTGTCATGATGTAACTTTGACCTAAAATAATTCATATTGGTCAAACTAATATTCCTGTTAAATGTTGTTATTTAATCATGTTGATATTACTGACTTATTTAATGGGCCAATGAAGGAAGCAGAAACTCGTAAGCATACCCCTATCCATTGGATGGTGTTTCTGACTCAAAAGAATTATTAGTGGAATGACCCAGTAAAGTTGTCACCCGAAGTGAAAACCCTATAAAGAATCCATAATTCATTTGAATATAATTTAATTATGTTTAAGAGTACACCTCTAAAAAAATATAAAAAGAGTGCAAGAATATGGCAAGTTTCAAGACCCTTAAGATAACATTTCTTAGGGTTTCATCAGGTTCAAATGTGTAGAGTTAGAAAGTGTGTGTTAGGGACTTAAGACGTGAGAGGCAGCTGCAGGTTCCTAGTGGTAGACAGAACAGATGGGTCACTTTTTTAACTTGGATCCAGGAGGAGACAGAGATCAGTCTGCTTTTGTACTTAAGGAGCCATTGACAGAACAATTATAAACGGGTTAAGCACCTCACCTGGAAGTCACAGAGGACAATCCAGGCAGCTTGGTACCTAAATCTTCACTAATAGTTGTGATCAATCACAACAAAATAGGCCACTAATGGCCTGAGGACCTTCCAGCTGTGTTGTGGAAGCTGCAGACTACATTTCAAAGGACTCAGGAACTCAGCCCTGAGGCTGCCACTCTCCTCCAGCTGTCTTCTTCCAACACCTGGAGCAGGTTGCTGTCATCACCAATGATTCTTTCAGTTCCACATCTCTACTTGTCAAATGTGTGAGCTGCCAGACCAAAACTGGACTCTCAGCAGCATAGCCACATAGCCAGAAGACTGGGGCAGCCAGGATACTGAGGAAAGGCCACCTTGGCCCTGATGGACTGGGCCTTATGAAATTCTCTTTATCCTCAGAGATAAGTGTCATACGCAGTATGAGTTCTCCTACACTACCTCCCAGAAACCCTTAGATACCCAGCCACAGCAAGGCTGCCATCAAAACAAGATGAAGTTAGTATTAAAAAAAAAATGTTCTGGTCTTTGGTATAGACTTTTATTCTCGAGTAGGGGAAATAAACTGACATGCCACCATTCGGGGTTGACAAACTGTACTAAAAACATAGCATGTACTTAGAGAAGCGTTTTCAGTAATCTGTGAGGTCAATGTCACCTTGATTTATAACAGTCTACTTTTAAGATATTGATACTGAAATCAACAAAAGTAACTTTATATTAAAGTTTTGTACAAGCCAGTGGCTCTTGTATGGAACCCGAGCAGTCTGGGAGACTGAGGGAAAGGGAGGAAGTTTGAGCCTAACCTGGGCAACTTAGAAACTTAGCAAGACCCCGTCTTAAAATAAAACATTAGAAAAGGTTTGGGATGTAGCTCAATGCGAAGGCCCTGGGTTCAGTCTCTAGTACTGAAAAGAAAAAAAAGTTTTGTTCATTGTGCCTTTACAACTAAAACAATATAATTGAGTTTTGTGCATTTTGGAGACCACCTAAGACCTCAGAAATTCTGGAGAAAACTTTACACAGGCTGGTGGTAGCTCCAGTTTAAAAAGTCAAGTGGCAAACACACATGACCAGATCAAGACCACACAAAAATATTGAAGAGCCATTTGGAAAGGCAGAACATACCCCTCCCCGCCGCCTGGGACTGTGGTCACCAACTGGCAGACTAGCAGGCTACTGTCCATTGCAGTGTGTGTAGGTCTCTCCTTTGCTCAAGCTGTGGTTCGCTGTTCCTGTGAGGAAGACCCTCCCACCCTTATCACCTTGTCACCTCCTTCAAGTGTCTCTTAAAGTGATGGTGAATAATTGCAGTCCTTGGAAAGGTGTAATTACAGCCTCATGACTATACAGATGAAAGTGTGTGGATTCACACATTCATGGGCAGGGTGATATTGAGGAAAGCCAGCCATTGATAACATATCATACACCCAGATCTTTTAACACATTCCCACTGGCCTGGACACTGGTGGTACATGCATGACTGTCCCAGAACCACCACCGGTGGTTCAGAGCCACCCAGCAGGGAGACATACAAATTACAGCCCTGTTGTGAACGTGTTAAATCCCAATAAACAAAACATACTCGTTGTACCTGATTCCCTTGAGGATAAGGCCCTGTGTTATCCAAAAAATACCATAATATCCTTTCATTTAAAATGTATTTATGAATCTCTTTTCTTTTCAGGCATATAATTTGCTTGGTTTATTAACCTTAATTTCAAAATGTGTTCTTGAATCTGGTTGCAAAATACGTTCTAGAGTTTGTATTATATGTTTGTTAACTTATGAGCATAAGCATTCTTTCCCTTGTGGATTGCAAAACTACCCAGAAAGGTGAAGAGGTTTGGGATTATACTCAAAAGAGAATCCTTGTAAAAAATGATGGATTAATTCAGATGGAGCT
This sequence comes from Erethizon dorsatum, assembly GCA_028451465.1. Classification (NCBI taxonomy): domain Eukaryota; kingdom Metazoa; phylum Chordata; class Mammalia; order Rodentia; family Erethizontidae; genus Erethizon; species Erethizon dorsatum. The sequence continues at coordinate 16,965,137 of CM051825.1, forward strand.
CTTGCCTGGCTGTCCGCTGACTGGTGCATGCCTCCCTTATTTCTTCCTGCATGTAGGCTGTTTTTTGTTTTGTTTTTTTTTAAGGGAGGGGCAAAAAAAAGAAGAAATTTCAAAAACTTAAAAAGAAACTTACTAATGCAGTGTTTGTTAAAAGTTCTACAAAGCTTGCTTAATGCCTCCAAAAATCCAAAGAATGGAAGGGAACAAAAATGGTATAGAGGACTGATTCCAGCTACTGTTATCTTTTCACCTCTCTTATGTTAGCAGTATCCACCTGTGTTGTTGCATTTACATTACAAATTAGAAGAAAGTTGATGTTAAGCTGAAAAGGTTTCTAACAGCAAGAGTTAAGACAAAGGCAAAATTACTTTGAGTCAAGGTCTTTATAGAGATTTTGCTTATTCTTCATTTATTTATTCTTTGAATATTCCTCCATTGCCTGGCATTGGCAAAATCCCATACACATTGCTATACTTATAAAGCTTAGCAGAAGGAGATAAAGAAAATTAAAATATGAACTAGCAAAATAATAAAAGAATGTATAAGATGGGGCTAAGGATGTAGCTCGGTGGTAGAGCACTTGCCTAGGGTTATGGTTTGTATCTTCATATCCTCCTAAAGCCTCATGGCATCACAGGTGGGACCTTTGGAAGATGATGTGATTATAGGGGCAGCATAGCTGACTTGCTATTAGGAAGTAGGGCCTGAATAGAAGAGGCGAGTCACTGTGGGTGTAACCCAGAAGGTTATATCTCTCTTCCTGGCTCCTCCTTTAACTCTCTGCTTCCTGTTCACTGTGCCATGTGCAGCTCTCTTCCTCTGTGCCGCTCTGCCATGGTGTCTTGCCTATGGACTAAAATATGAGTCAATAAACCTCTACTCCCTTAAGGTGTGGGTGTCAGGTATTTTGTCCCAGAAAAGAGGGTAGTAAGATACCTAGCATGCATAAACCCTGGTTTTTATCCCCAGAACTGATAATCGTGAAATATATATATATATGGGGAGAGACAGAGTGAGAGAAAGGGAAGGAGGGAGGGAGGGAGAGAGAGAGGGTTAATTCTGTTCGGAAGAAATTTTTCAGAAATGATCTCTGAAACTTCACATGGTTTTTATTTTTTATTTTTATTTTTTTTATATGCAGGTACCGGGAGTCGAACTCAGGACCTCGCGCCCGCCAGGCAGGCGCTTATGTTGCTGAGCTATATCGCTGGCCCACATGGCTTTTAAAGAATGAGAATTTTTTTTTCCCCATTGTGTTTTAGAGAGAAGAAAGAAAGAAACTCTAGGCAGAAACAAGAACATGCCCAAGTGTGCAGAGGCATGACTCAGTGTGACACATTTATAAAATTTCAACTGTCCCTGGAGCATGATTTGCAAGGGAGAGAGTAGCAGTAGATAAGGTTAAATTTTTAGTGAATATCTGATTGCAAGTCAAAGTTATTTTAGAAGCAGTGGAAACTGTGGAGGGTTTCAGGTAGGGCATGCTTTGGTAAATTTCCATTCAGAGGGATCAGCCTGGTGATAATCTAGGGGGGAAAGAGGACATTAGAAGGAAAAGAGATAGAGAGGTAACACCACTAATCTTCATGAGAGAGGTTAGGCCTAACCTAAGGCTGGGGCTTACAGGGATGGAGAGAATATATATTTGGTAATTTTTTTTGTGTGTGGGCACCGGGGGGTCGACCTCAGGACCTTGCGCACCAGCAGGCACCCGTGCCGCTGAGCGATATCACCGGCCCTTTTTTCGTATGTGGGCTCCAGGAGTCGAACGCAGGACCTTGTGCTTGCCAGGCAGGCACTTATGCCGCTGAGCTATCTCACTGGCCCTATTTGGTAAATGTTTGAGAGGTAGAATTAGCAGGCTTTGTCCCAGTGGCTGGCTAATGTAGTTTGCATGGCAGAAAAGTTGGCCTGCAGCGGTTTGGCTTTTATTTATTATGGTAGGCTAGCCTAGCACTTACCTTACACAGCTGTAGTACGTTTTTCTTTCTGTTTCCAATATACGAAAAAGCAATTTGTGATCCCACTCACTACATGTGGCTAGTGTCTCCCTTATACCGTGTGCCACTGATCACATGAGTTTCTCATTACTCAAATTGGCCACTCCCTATTCAAGGAGATGAATCCATGCATCACATTTAGATGCAGCATCAAATTATTATAAAAGCATCTTAATGTTTACTTTTACATTTCTATACTTCTGTTGCTGTGGACTACTAAAAGATTGTTCTGGGATCAGGGAAAATCAGCAGCAAAATTCAGCCTTTCCAAGATCTGGAATCCAGACACTGGAAAATAACTTGACTAAGAGAAAAAAGAAAGAGAGAGAGAGAAGGAAGGGAGGGAGGAAGGAAGGAAGGGAAAAAATCAGCAGGAACTGATAGAATAATTAGAAGCCATAGAGAAGTTGAAGAGATGGCCCACAGCACAGAGAAAAGAATGAAACAATCTGGACGCTCCCTGGCTTGCAGCTTGCAGGAGGGTAACTTGGCTCCCAGCAACAGTATAAATGGCCAGAGCTGGGAGATCTAGGGACAAATGATGAGAGCCCATGGCTATTGTAAACTGCAAAATGCAGTGTGGGATTTTGCTCCAGAGGGACTCCTTTAACATGCCAGGCAACATCCAGAGAGGTATTCCAGTGGTGGGTGCCTGCCCTACCACCAGGGAGTGCTTAATCAGCACCATTTCAGGAAAGGGTTGATTATTTAAATCTGGGACTCAGAAATTTCTAACAAAACACAATTTCATTTCAGGACTCCCAGTGTTGCCCTTCCACAGTGACGGGGTGAGAGACAGTCATGGGAGAAAGCTGTGGACAGGGAGCAGGCTAGAAAGAGATCCTCTGTAAAATTCAGACTCAGGCCGGGACGGACATGGGCCCTGCCCCCCAGAGTGAAAAGCCAGGCCTGGCTTGAGGTACAATGAGAAAGGACTGGGTTTGAAAGTACCTGCATTAAGTACTTGAGCCCTTGCCTTGCTATCTACATTCTGAGGCCTGATTACATTCAGCATCTTCTGTGGCGGACCGCCACATTGCCCTCCCCCAAACGCAAATGTGATTGTGCTTACTTGCAAGCAGTGCAGGCTGTACAGAGGTACAGAGGAACTGGCTTTCAGTTTGAATAGTGAGTCTGGCAGAGGCTGCGTACGTGTCTTCGTGGAAGCAAGCGGATGGCGTGGTGGGCTAGCATTGCTCCTCGCCAACAGCCAGAGTTGAGCCCGGATAAGTGAGCTGTGAGACTCTGGGGCTAAGATATGAAATAACATCTCTGCTGAGGCCTGTGTGACTCCAGAGAAAATTCCTTCCCAGAACTGACTACAAGACAGGCTACTCACTAACCACAACCTGAATATGGCTGTTCTGTTCCTTTCTCAAGAATGCTTCATTCCCTCTTTTACAAGCCTTGCCTGCCTTGCCACTTATCTAGCACAGACAGCCAGAATCCCCTCACCATCTTCCTCAATGTGAATGTGATCAATAAATACTGAGGTTCTGGCTGCCTCGTGGCCTTTTGTTCCCCGTGAACAACTGGCCATCCCAGACCCCAGTTGCACTGCTAGTTATCTCACTCGCTCTTTCTGCTGTGCACCATAACACCTTGCAGGAAATTGGGGGCTCACTGCAGAGGTCCCGATATCCACCAATGTGAGCAAGGACACATCGGGGAGTGGACATCGCCACAGCCTGGGAGAAGCGGAGAGCCTCAGCTATAGGAGGAGTAACTCACACACTCACAGGCCGTAAAGCTAGATGGAAAAAACAGTGACTTGTTGGGCTCCAAAACTGCAAATCCTGGAAGGAAATCACTCATTCAAAAATAAAAAGAATTTTTTTTGTTTTGTTTTGGATTCATTTTGTTTTCTTTTTTTTCTCTTTCATCATCACTGGTTTATTGGGGAATTTTCCTTCATCCTTATTTTTCTTTCTTCTTTTTCATACTCCTTTTTTCTTTTTCCTTTTAATATTTTCTATTTTTTATTCTCCATATTATCTTTTTTCTGCCTTTTTTATTTTATTTATCACTGTTTTTTTCTGTTATACTTATCTAATTCTATAAATATCCTTCTACTCCTTTTAGGATCCATTGTCTTAGTTTTTTCTCCTCCCCATCTGCCATTGTTTGATTTTTAAATTATTCTTCCTGCATTCTCCCATTCCTAACCCCATGTATTTTTAACAGTATAATCTTTAAACTTTATAATCTTTAGATAGTTACTCAAGTTTGATACTTTTGAATTATTTTCTATGTTTAGTGGAAGTATAGTTATCACATTTAGTAGATTTTGGCTATATGTCAATATTTGGTTTGTCTTAGTGTTTATACAATAATTATAGATTGCTTTTCTAAGGTTAAAGGTGGTACATTATTGGTTCTCATGGTATGCTGATATCTAGTTTGTCTTGGCTGATACTACTATTGCTGATTTACTTGATATTTCCAGGATCACATAGTTGTTGCTATTAGTAGGTGTTCTCTGTACACCAATACCCAAACCTTTGTGACATTAACAATACTGCAGTCCAATTCTGGAGAACTGAATACAGAGCCAATTATATTGTACTGACAGAGGTGGTTGAATCTTGGGACAAAGGCAAAGGACTCTAGTTAGCTATGTCCAGGAAGCACCACTAAAAAGCAGACTAACTAAAGATATCTCTATACTAGCAACAAAGGCTTTCCACTATAAATGCCCACAAACTTAAGTGCAAAACAATACAAAACAAAAAACAATAGAAACATGAGAAGACAAGGCAACAAAATGCCTCCCAAAACTCCCAACTCCCCAAAAGCTGATCCATGAGGCATTGAGGGGAAGGATGGCAAAAGTAACAAGCCAGATTCCTGAAAAGGATAACAGAGATTAATAAATAGATCAAAAAGGTCCTCAGTGAATTCATAGAAGATATAACTAATCAGATAATGGATGTAATAAAACAATCAGAAACAATCAGGGGGCCGGTGAGATGGCTCAGCGCCTTAAGCGCCTGCCCGGCAAGCGCGAGGGCCCGAGTTCGACTCCCGGAACCCACATACGAAAAAGGGGCCAGTGATATCGCTCAGCGGCACGGGCACGTAGGCACCCGAAGTCCTGAGGTCGACCCCCCGGTACCCACAAAAAAAAAAAAAAGAAACAATCAGGGAGCTTACAGAAGAGACTACAGAAAAGCTAGCTGAACTAAACAAAATGATAAAAACATAAATGATCAGTTTATTAGAGAATTAGAGTCCATAAAAAGATTCCAATCAAATCTAGGAGGTTAAAAATTATATTGAAAGTATGGGCAGCAGGGGAATCCAGTGTGAGGACAGAATACAAGAATTAGAAGATAGGGATGCTTTCAAAGACCAATTACCAAATGATGCCTTTAAAACAATAAAAGAATATGAAAACTGGATCCAACAGCTGCTGGATGACACAACGAAAACTAAGAGTAATTGGAATAAGTGAAAAAACAGAAGACAGCACAAATGGCATACAGTCCTGTTCACACAAATAAAACTTTCTAAATATAAGGAAAGAATTAAAAATACAGATAAGTGAGGCATATAGACCCCTAATAGCCACAACCAGAAAAGAACCTCTCCACAACACATCATAGCCAAGAGCCCAGAGGTCCACCACAGGGACAGAATCTTAAAATGAGTTGAAGAAAAGCAGTGAATCGATTCTAAAGGTAAACTCATTAGAACTACTGCTGACTTCTAAACACAAACTTTAATTATAATGGGGATCTTAGCAGTCTACTGTCACAAATACATCAATTAGACAAAAAAAAAAAAAAAAAAAAAATCAGAGTTGAACCAAACCTTCAAACAAACAGACTTAATAGAGATCTACAGAGTGTTCCACTCAACAACTTCTCAGCAGCACATGGGACTTTCTCCAAAATAGACCACAAATATGCCAGCCCATAAAACATGTTTACATAAATGCAGAAGAATTAAAATTATCCCATGGATAGTATCAGATCATAATGCAATGAAATTAGGAATCAGTGACAAAAGAAACCACAGAAATTATGCAAATCCATGGAAATTAATTAATACCCTCTTGAACAATGAATGAGTCCCAGAAGAAATCAAGGAAGAAATTAGACTTTTCCTAGAATCAAATGATAATGACAGTACAACATATCAGAACCTATGGGACACAATGAAAGCAGTCCTAAGAGGGAAGTTTGTAGCTGTGAATGCCCACATCGGAAAAACAGCAAATCCAAATAAAGAAATGATGCACCTCAAGGTCCTCAAAAAATGGAATAATCCAAATCCAAAGCTAGAACAAGGAAGGAAATTACGAAGATCAGAGCAGAAATTAATGAAATTGAAACTAAAAAACATACAATAAATCAATGCATTAAAGAGCTGGTTTTTTGAAAAAGTAAACAAAATAGACAAATCCCTAGACAGTCTTACCACAAAATAGAAAGAAAAGACCCAAATCAATGCAATCAGAAGTGAAAAAGGTGAAATCACAATGAACATTGCTGAAACCCAGATTATTAGTAACTACTTTGAGAACCTGTACTCTGCTAAAATGGAAAACTGAGAAGAAATGGATAGATTCCTAGACAGATGTGAAATATCAAAGCTGAACCAAGAAGATATAAAATATAAAAACCCTGAATAATCCAATGTCAGGCAATAAAATTGGAGAAATAATAATAAAAAAAAAAAACTACCAAACAAGAAAAGCCCAGGTCCTAATGAATTCACTGCCTACTTACTTCTACAAGAACTTTAAGAACGATCTAACACCAATACTCCTCAAACTATAATGAAATCAAAAGGGAAGGAATACTCCCAGTGCCGTTTCTGGAAGCTAGCATTACCCTGATTCCAAATCCAGAAAAGTTTCCAACCAATAAAAGAGAACTACTGGACAATCTCTATAATGAATATAAATGCAAAATCTTCAACAAAATACTGGCAAACAGAATGCAAAAAATCATCAAAAAGATTATACATTATGACCAAGAAGGATTCATCCAGGGATGCAGAGATGTTTCAACATATGCAAATCAATAAACATAATACATCACATGAATGCAAACAGAATTGTACCAAAAAAAAATAATAATAATAAAATAAAAGTCTGGTCATAAGTCCAAGTGGCAGGTTTTAAATCTGAACAATACACCTCAATCATAAGTCTGAAGTCCTTAAACAGGTAGGTCATTAAATGAGGAATATTTGTATATAAAGAACTCAAAAAATTAGACACCAAAAATAAAAGAACCAATCAAAAATGGGCAAGTGAAATTAAGACACTTCACAGAAGAGGAAGACACTCCACAAATGGCTAGTGAATACATGAGGTAATGTTTAACATTGCTGGTCATTAAAGAAGTGTAAATTAAAACAACACAGAGGTTCCATCTTATCCTAGAAAGAATGGTCATCATCAAGAAATCAAATAATAAATGCTAGTGAGGCTGTGGGGAAAAAGGAACCCTTTCACATTGTTGGTAGGAACATAAACTGCTACAACCGTTATGGAAATCAGTATGGAGATTCCTCAAAAAACTAAAATTAGAGGGCCGGTGAGATAGCTCAGTGGCATAAGGGCCTGCCTGGCAAGTGCAAGGTCCTGAGGTCGACTCCCAGTACCCACATAAAAAAAAAAAAAAAAAAAAAAAACACTAAAATTAGAAATTCCATTTGACCTAGCTATTCCCATCCTAGGCATCTCCCCCAAAAAGATAAAGACTACATATTACAGTGATACGTGCATGCCTATGTTTATAGTAGCACAATTCATGGTAGCTAAATCTTGGGTGCAGCCTATATGTCCATCAATAAATGAATGAATAAAGAAAATGTAGTATTTATACACAATGCAGTACTACCATGCCATAAAGAAGATAAAATTAAGCTGTTTGTAGGAAAATGGATGACCCTTGAGACTATAAAGTGAAATAAATCAGATACACAAGAAAAAAGTTTGCATGGTTTCTCTTATATGAGAAACCCAAAATATAAACAAAGAGCAAAACAAAAGATGGATAGTAGAAAATGGCATGAGAGATCTTTTGCATATGGGACGGGACCAAGAGATGGAGGGATGGGGACAGAGGGGAGAGGAAGAGGATTTAAAAGAAAGAACTGAAATGTGTTATGTGCATGTACCAATTCCCCATGAGGAATGTGATGATTGTGTACCACAAACATGTACTAATAAAAAATTTAAAAATTCTAATGAAAAATTTAAAAATTTTAATGAAAATCTATCAGAGTTCAGAATAGTGCAAATTAAAACCACTATGAGAGGGCCGGTGAGATGGCTCAGCGGCGTAAGTGCCTACCTGGCAAGCGCAAGGGCCCAAGTTCAGCTCCCGGATCCCACATACGAAGAAAGGGCTGGTGATATCGCTCAGCGGCACGGGCGCCTGCTGGCGCACGAGGTCCTGAGGTCAACCCCCTGGTACCCACACACACAAAAAAAAAACCACTATGAGATAATTTTCAAAAAATAAATTTTTCATAATTTAACACAGTTCATGGACTACACTTCGATAGATAGGTTATGATACTGTAAATAAACATTCCTCAGATCTCAGTGGCTTATCAGAATAGAAATGTATTCCCTGGTTACCATTCACTTGCCATCACTGCTCCTAGTTAGGGGGCTGTTTTCTTAGGGACCCAGGTTCCTTCCATAGTTTGGTCTGTAATCATCTAGGGCTTCTGGCAGAAAGAAAAAAAAAACAGTGGAGGATGAAACCCACTTCTTAAAAACTGTGACCAGAATGGCACACATGTGTCATGTGACCACACCTAACTGCAGTGGAAGCTGGGAAATGTAGTCAGTGGTATTCCCAGGAAGAAGAGGAAGTAGATTTAGGGAAAACGGTCTACAGATTCTGCCACATAACTACTCGTGATGATACTCAGAATGACTCTGCTAACAAACCACATGATTGCTTTAATAGGGTGTGTATTAGTTGTCTATCACTGGGACAAGATACCTGACACCTGCAACTTAAAGGAGGAAAGGCTTATTCTGCTCACGGTTTCAGTGGGTTCACGCCATGGTTTGCAAGGCAGAAACAGTATGGTAGAAGGGCCCAGTGTAGAAGAACTGCTCACAGCATGACAACCAGAAAGCAGAAAAGGAAGAAGCCTGGGCAATAATACACACTTCCAAGTCACATCCTCATTAACCCACCCCTCTGACCAGGCCCTGCCTCCTAATAATATATGAATTCATCAGTGGATGAATTGCTGATATGTATAGCACCCCCGTGATGCAATCATCTTCTAAATTCCACCTGAGTACATTAGACTTTTGGAGGACATTTTAAATCTAAACCATAACAGAAAGTGTTCAACCCAGGATCGTGTTGAGGCCCAAAGACGCACTACTCAGGGGAGCTTAAGATTTCTCCACTGTCCTGACCTTTGACAACTTGCTCAGCTTTGTTTGAATTAGAAACAATTCAGATACAAGTAAAGGCACATACATGACTCCTGCACAAGGCGCAGTTGCATGCTGAATTGAATATGCAAGAGGTACCATATGCATATGCATGACCAATGAGAGGCAAAATATGCCTGGTTCTCACTGAGCAGGAGAGAATGTTTTTTAAGCCCAGAAATTCATACTCTTTCTCTCTACATATATATGTTTTTTGCTTCTCAGCTTCACTTGGCAGTCTAAAGCACTGGAAGTAAAAAGCATACCTTGTAGGGTGGATCAAGTTGGTTGCTTTTTTGGGGCAGACTAGGGGCTTGATGAGAGGAACAAGACCATCTATAGCAAAGGTTGAACGTCCCAAAATGTTCACTATGGTTTTAGACATATTTATCCTACACTCACTACTGACTAGCTAGCACTCATTAGTTTAAAGTGCTATAGCTATAGCTAAATCATTCACATTCCACAGAAAATTTACTGAGTGTGATTTAAAATGTCACACAAATAATGTAAAAATGTCACTGTTGCTCTCTGAGTCCTCTTGATTCCAAATTCAACAACTAGTTTCCTTTACTGCCTTTTTCTCTACAATTCTCTAAAAAATGGAGTCAAGAAAAATATTTTCAAGAGTCATAGAGTTAAATTCCAGACACTTGAGGATTCTTACTGGATGGCACAGGAATTCACTGCCAGTGGCTGTCAGAATAAAGCATCCCAAACTGGGTGGCTTAAAAGAACAGAAACCTGTTCTCTTAGTTCAGGAGTCTAGAAGTCTGAAACAAAAGTATTGGCAGGATTGGTTCCTACTGGATGCTCTGAGAGCAAATATGTTCCTTGCTTCTCTCCTACCTTCTGGTGGTTGCTGGCAGCCCTTGGCACCCTTGGCTTGTAGGCACATTGTCCAATCTCTGTCTGCATCTTCACATGGCACTCTCCTTTGTGTGTGTCTGTGTCTCTACTTTGTCTTCTTTGAAGGGTGCCAGTCATTGGATTAGTGCCCACCCTCACCCAGTTTGAACTCAACCTGGTTATACCTGCCAAGATCCTTTTTAAAAATAAGGTCACATTCACAGGTTCTGGGAGTTAGCACTTCAACAGGTCTTTTGTAGGGGTACCGGGGGTGGCAAAAGATCCGCCATGGCTTCTCATTGTCTTGTTTGATTTCCCTCAATGCCCTGGAATCTCTTACCCACTTTGCCTTGGTCAAAGCATAACAGGGACAAGGGAGCATTTCCTCTGGAAAACCCAAGGTTGGTTAACCCGCACTAAACATTGCTAGGGACAGTACCCCTTTGAAGGCATAGCAGGGCCTGATAGCACCTCGGATAAGAGCTTGTTTCCCTCTTTTTCCTCAACAAGTTTTGCAAAAGAGGCTTAATGTTGTCTATGGGCCATCTCCACACCTTTCCTTTATGCTCAGTCATGAAGAAGATTCCTGTCATGAAGAAGAGCAGCAAGGGCACACAGAAAACTACCTTTACAAAATATGCTATTATCTTCCAATTCTGTTCTGTTCAGCTAGGGAGAAGTTCCGGGGGTATCTTTATGAAAGGCTGCTTGATACTTGATCAATAGAGCAGGATGGATAAGATTTCTTGGTTTGGTTCAGCAACACTACATGGATATATGTTGCTACACAGCTCAATTCTTATATTTTCTTTGTGGTCTGTTAGAATCCTCTATGTTTGTCATGAAAGATAAACATTTGCAAAGAAAGACATACATGGCATTAAAAATATAAGATTATTTACATACGTGAATAAAATATAATTTAAAAGTACAGAACTGCTTTGAGAATATCTTTCATTTCTGAACTGTAGGCACCTTACGAGAGCCTGAGATGAGCAGGTGCCTGTAGCAGCTGTTTACATTTTGTCAGGATCAGGAATGGCCCTACCACCACCTAAGGCAATTACCCTGGCTGACAAGTTGTCCTAAAAGATATGAAAATAAGCGATGGGCTCAGCTTCACAAATTCATTTTGGACACTATTTTTATTGTTGTTAATTTTATCTTATGGATAACCAAAGAAGACTGTGGTGTCTGCATTACTGGCATGTTGAACCGTATAACTTTTGTTCAGACTTTCTTTGTAATTGCAAGGTAAGAATTAAAGACACAGAGCACAGAATTCTTTGGAAGCAGTAAAGCACTTGAATTTCTCATAAATACCTTTCTGGGTTGTCTTAAACTGCTCAGAACCCACAAAAGGTGCCACAATCATAATGAAACATTTGATCAAATGAAGGCATAAACAATATACTTTCTCTAATTATTGAGCCCTAATAGAGAACATCTGATGTAAAGCACGAGAATGAAGTCAGCTTCCCCAGGATTAAAACTGCCATGTGGCGGTACAGCTGCATGTCCCTCCTGCTTCAAAGTTCAGACCAAGAGACCAAAGGTTGGTAAAGTCTAAAGTGTTAAAGGTCTTGCTATAGATATGGCATTTTAAAAAAGCCAAAGCTTTTATCAAGATGAGTTAACTACAATAAAAGGGATGAAAAGTTACTATGTCAAGCTTATTCAAAAAAGTTTCTCAACTTAGTTTTCTCTAACACTCAGATTTTCTTAATATTAATACAGTTGGGGCCGGTGAGATGGCTCAGCAGCACAAGCACCTGCCTGGCAAGCGCAAGGGCCTGAGTTCGACTCCTGGAACCCACATACGAAAAAAGGGCTGGTGATATCGCTCAGCGGCCCGGGCGCCTGCTGGCACGCTAGGTCCTGAGGTTGACCCCCAGTACCCACAAAAAAAAAAAAATACTAATACAGTTGACACAAAATATGTGGGTTCAAGCAAAGAAATGTTTGTATCAATTGAAGATTTAGCAAGTTTACCTGTCCTTAGATTGTTAGAAATGCTGTTATGTTTTTATGCCAAAATGAAATGCCCAAAGGAAGAATATTAAATTCATGTTATCGTAGATACACAGGAAGCTAGGCTATTGTTATTGTTTTTGTGAGATAAAACTTACAAGGAAGTGTAACCCTAATTTATATAAGAACAAATAATAGCTGAGCATGGAGGTGCATGTCTGTAATCCCAGCATTCCAAGAAACTGAAGCAGGAGGATCACAAATTCAACTTTAGCATGGGAAATTCAGCAAAACCCCTTCTCAAAAAATAAAAAGTGCTGGGAATGTAGCTCAGTGCAAAGGCCCTGAGTCCACTCCTCAGTATGAAAAAGTACAAAAATCTCCCCTTTAAAAATTATTGATATAATTCAGGAGACTATAAATATTTTCTTTAAATTATGGGGGTTTTGTTTGTTTGTTTGGTCTAATAGATTACTGAAATTTATGGCTTTATCCTAAGGTGGAACTGACTAAAATTTAGCATGTAGAGAGTATATACAACTTTTTAAACAAGTACTGAAAAATTAGGCACTGGAAGTTTTCTGGAACATATATTTTTGTTATATCATATACCATATAACAAAGTTTGGTCAACAGTGGACTGAGTAAGTCAGTGGCCCCATAAGATTATATCACACAGTGACATTGTAGTGGTCTTAGTTTGTGTAAATATACTCTATGACATTACTGTGACAGACTTGATTGTGTCGCTTTGATTGGGTTGGGGGCTATGCACGAGATTAGTGGAACGCACTTCTGGGTGTGTCTGGGTAGGTCGTGGAGGCGTTACCTTGGGTACTATACCTAGCCCCTCACTCCTTCCTGGGTACTGTTCCCCTGCTCTGCCTCCTGGCTGCCACTAACTAAGCATCTTTGCTTCACCCTGACCTTCTACCATTATGTTATTGCCTTGGAGCCAGCCAACCGTGGACTGGATCCTCTGAGACTGTGAACCAAATTAAACCTCTCCTTTTCCTTTAGGTTGTGGATATTGGATTTTGTGTCTCAGTGACAGGAAAGCTGACTAATACAGTTGGCACAACAAAATTGCCTAATAACTCATTTTTCAAAATGTGTCCCCCTTATTATGTATGCCTATAGATAGATGAATGGATGGATAGATAGACAGAGAGACAGACAAACAGATGCACAGTGCCTATTGAGGAAGAAGCATTTCTAGGTGAGCTTTAGATATCTTAATTCATCACTGACTTTAAATAACATGTTATATATGAGTCCTAGTCTACTTTCTGTTGCTATGATAGAACACCTGAGACTGGGTAATTTACAAAGAAAAGAGGTTTATCTTGGTGCACAGTTATGGAGGCAAGTAAGTTCAGGATTGGGCAGCTTCATCGGGCAAGGGCCTCATGCTGCATTATAACACCTGGGATGGCATCAGGTGGCAGGATCAAGTGAGAGGGTGGAAAGTGGGTGTGTGCAGAAGAGAAGGAGGGGACACTTTATAATAACTGACTCTCTTGAGAACAAATCCATTCCCTCGAGAACTGATCCAGCCTCCTGAGGAAGAGCATCAATCCCTCTTCAAAGTTCTACCTCCCAACACTGGTACATTGGCAACCAAATGCAGCAGAGATAAACCACATCCAAACCATGCCATGTATTTTATTATATTTCTTTTATTCACCATAAATAGACATTTTTTTTGGCAGCCACAAAATGCCAAATAGTACTACTGTTCAGCAATACTATGTGTGTGTGTGCAAGTCTCCAGCTCATAGAAGCATACTGGGTAGTCATTCTCAGTTTTTCTTCTCTGTATTTTAGGTGGAAAATAACAGATCTGGTGGCCAGTTATCCCTCTAACCTCCACCCTGCAGATGCTCTGCCATATTTCTGGGGGAGCTTGTGATAAATCCCTGGGCACTCAGGGGAGGGCATCCTTCCGATGCTCCATGTTTCCCTTTGCTTTTGGCTCTGGCTTCTTTGAGCATGGACCAAAGAGTCTGATCCCATTTCAACCCCTGGATGCTGGGATTGTCCCAGCTAAGGGTTTTGTGAATTGCCATGCCAGCTAGTGTCACAGTTCTTTAACAAGGGCCAAGTTTTATTGTTGGGAAATTGAGCACTGTGGTTGACACAGTAAGAGTTGACAAGAGATTTTCCCCTTTAATTCCTACTAGTGTTTATTCCAGTATCTGTAGATGTTAATTTCCTTTAGTAAATTAGAAATCATTGGTTATGGGTGACAACAATAATGATAAAATTATGTTGAATCCTTTGGGTCTGGTAAAGAAATCCAATAAGAGGACATTGTTGCAGTGGGCTGAAAAGTGATTAGACCTCTGTATATAAAGGAGCAAGGAAGAAATTCATGCTAATTTTGGATGTACTGCCCCCACCAGATAAACACAGGATAATGAAATATTGTATCAGGGCAATTATTTGTTGAGCAAGGACCAACCTGATTTGATGGAGTGGGAAGAGCAGGTGTGGGGAGGTGAGCCCAACATGAAACCAAAGGTTTATTTTTGAACTGTTTAGACTCTGCTGTCTAATTAAAGACTGATCCTCTCATTTTGTAGGTAGAGCCAGAATTAGGTTCAGCTTCTCCTAAGTAGCTAAGGTCATATTCATACATCGTGTAAGCAAACCTGGATGCCACCTGCCCTTCAACTGCCGTCATGGAGCAGAGTAGAGATTCTGGGTCTCACCAGTGCATGATGGGTGCTGAGCAAGCAAGAGGGTGAGGACTTGTTCTCAAAGCCTACAGGCACATCTAGGAAGCAAGAAGCCTTCTTCAGCAGAGCTGGGCAGGTGCTTCTCAGTAGCCGCTTTGCCTGAGTGCCCACCACTGTAGGGAGATGGCTGTCATTTCTATTTATAGAATGTTCTTTCTTTGAGAATACACACACACACACACACACAAACACACAAGAAACTACCAGATTTTGCAAAATGTATTGCTACACATCAGAAATGCTCTTCAGGTTTTAATAGAGTATTTGCAACTGTGTTCAAACAGCTGCCCTAAATTCAAATGAGATGGGCCACCATTCTACTTCAGGCTCACTGACCTTCAGTTAGCTCAGGGTAGCCTGCAGACCAAAACAAGGACGTCATGTTACAAGATGGCATTGGTTGGAAAAAAATACAGATATCCAAAGTTGTAGAATTCTCATGCCACAACACAGACTTAATTCCAAAGTTTTTCGAGTTTCCATGGTTCCATGGCAAGATCAAATGAAGGCATACTTTCCCTAGCTGTCGATTCTTGAATTCAACCTAAAAGTGGCATCCGATAGTCAAGCCTGTCCCACTTCAATTTAAGAGGCATAAGGTCACTGTCTAATTAATTCAGAGCCTTCCATACTATAGTGTACATGGGTACTTAATGCCTGACTTCCTTTTCATGGAGACTGAAGGAAGTATAGTACTAGGGTACCCTGGGAGCCACAAGCTCTTCCTCTGGACCCAAACTTCTTGTGAGATCTCGGGCGAGCTGCTTTAAATCCCTGGGCTCACCTTCTGGGTCTGTTAAGACTCAACTCAGCTCTAAAGCTGAATGCATTCTACTTGTACTAGAGTCTAGAGAAATTGTTTAGCATCTCATTTTCAAATCTTATGTCTAGAAATAAATTTTCCAAAGATATCTTTACTGGTCAGTCAATACTTGTATAGAATAATTTCCACAATAATATTTTAGATGGCTAGGCATTCCATGCAGAAAAGCAGAATTCCTGAGTATTTCATCATGCGGCTGGCATTGCTCCCCACCCCTCTTCTCTCTCCCCTCCCTCCACCTATTGGGTGCTTTACCACTGAGTTATATCTCCAGCCTCTTTAATATTTTACTTGAGACAGGTTCTCGCCAAGTTGCCCAGGCTGGGCTGGAATTTGCAATCCTCCTGCCTCCACCTTCTACGTAACTGGGATTGCAGGTGTGCACAGGTATGCCCAGCTGACAGGCATTTTTCATAAGACTCACTACTTCTTCCCTTTACTCTCAGAACATTAAAATGTTGTGAAGTGTGGAGTCAGCCACAGGGCAGCACCTGTGAACCAAAGGTGAGTTTGCCTGCATGAGAGAGTCAGTTTGACCCTTCTAAAGTGGTTTGTTTTGCTCTCTCTCATAACAATTTTTGGATTTTACAAAAAAGTAGTAGTTACTAAACTTTTTAAACTAGTAGTCATTGGAGGTTAACACATACACAAACACACTGTGCAAATATATTTGTATACATAAGAGCCATGATAATTTCCATCAGAAGCTAAAATAAATTATTACTTTCTACTTAGACAATGCTCTAAAGCACAGGCAAAACACATAATATTTATAAGAAAGAAACTTTAGTGAGAAAAAAATTTGAAAAATGCAGTATTTAAATCAAGGCTTTAAACCACTTTTCTTAAATATCTGCCTCGTTTCAGACTCCAGTAAACCAGTCTTACTTTTACTGGCCTTATAACTTGAAAAATGATTTTGGCTTGAGTTTCCCAGGAGAGTCTGTCCTGAGTGTTCTCCCCATAGTCTCGATATTGCTATGACAGTGTCACATTGAAGAAGGCTGCTCTAATCAAGTCTAGGTTTTGAGAACTGGGGATTCCCTTCCCCCAACCTCACACAACTGCAGACAGCTTTCAGGTGTTGGGGGCAGGGTTTAGCCTCTTTCATTTTAACTTAAGCAAATGAGCAGTAATGCCAACTATTTATTTACAATTCCAACATGCCTAAATATGGTGCAATAAAAACATTTTAAACTGTTTTATTACAATGGCTGTAATATCGGCCTTCAAGTTTCATTTGGTATCTGCCACAAGCCACATTTATTTTTAAGATAAGCTGAATCTCCTCACATGTTTATGAAATAAAACTATTTTTAACATTTATAGTATTATCATTTATCCAGTACAGATATTAATGTAGCTTCTTGTAGGTGCCAGGTACCTTCTTGAGCCCTGAGTACTTAAAAAGCAAAACTTGCAGTGAAAAAGGAACCCTCCTACCTTGTTGGTAGGAAAGTAAACTAGTACAGCCATTATGAAAATCAGTATGGAGATTCCTCAAAGAACTAAAATTAAAAATTTTATATGATGCAGCTATCCCCTTTCTAGGCATCTTCCCCTAAGAACTAAAGACAGTATACTACAGCTATACATGCAGACTAATGCTTATTATAGCTGCACAATTCATAATAGCTAAATTCTGGAAGAAGCCTCTATACCCATCAACAGATTATTGGATAAAGAAAATGTGATATCTATAAATAATGGAATACTACTCAGCTATAAAGAAGGACAAATTTGAGACATTTGTAGGAAATGGGTGCACTTGGAAAATACAATGTTGAGAGAAATAAATGAGACACACAAGCTTAAATACCATATATATCTCATTTGAGTGAGGTGAAGTACAAACAAGGCACAAGAAAGGATGAATAGAAGGAGACAAGGGGCTAGATCTCTGGCAAATGGGATGGGACCCAGGAGACTGAGGGTGGGTAAGGGGATATAAGTAGAATAAAGATATGCCATGCACAGGAATCTAATAACCTCAATGAATGCAAACATTATATTCCATAAGCATGAGCTAAGATTAATAATATCAACAAGAATGAAGATGGGGAAAGGTGATTTAGAGGAGATGGGAGGGAAGGGGAAGGGGATAAAAAAGAAACAAGCTGTATTACGTACATGTACCCACTCCCCATGACTGTAAACTGTGTTACTGCAGGCATGTGCTCATAAAAAATAAATTACATGATGTTTCTCAAAGGGTGATACTTAAAAAAAATTTGAAAAGAAACGTAGGTACTGCACTAAAGGTGGTCACATGACCTACTCTCTCTACTAAATATTTGCTCCACCTAGATATTGCTCATTCTTATTTCCTTCAGAAACAGATCCTAAAATGAATGTAGGATCCAAGCAGTGTGTGAGGTTCTGCCCATCTCTTCCTTCCAGCCCGGGCTGCTTTAAAAACATGCAAACTCTATTTATGTATGTAAGTAAGGTCAAAACTGAAAACCATGATTCCAGTGTGCAAAAAAGGAAATATTTTCTTTAATTGATCTTATTTTGCTCTTGAGCTCTAAAGTGATTCATTTTTGTCAACCGAAAAGTGACAAATCATTTTAACACATCATGCAAAAAAGAGTTAGCGTGACAGGCCGGAGACTGCTATCTTTAGACAGGCCTGCTTGCAAGTCTGGCTCTGAGCTAGGGCCTAGGAATTTGGGTTTGAGGAGGGTTCCCACTGTGCCTGAACCGCTCATGCAGACGATATGGTGAACACCTGCTCTCCTTCCCGGGGGCTGGAATTTTGGGATGTGCCAGCCAGAGGTGCCTATGCGACCAGCCTTTGAGAAAAAGTTAGGGCCCTAAGTATTCATGAACTTCCCCGGTGGGCAACACTTCAGAACTGTGGTCACAACTTACTGCTGGAGGAATGGGGTGAATCCTGTGTGATTCCAGTGGAAAGGATCCTTGGAAGCTTTCGCTGGGTTTCCCTGGATTGTGCTCCATATGTCTTTCTCCTTGGCTCACAGTGCTCGGTAGTCTTTTGCTGCATTAAATCTTTGCTGTCTGGAGGATGATATTCTGAATCCTGAGACTCCTCCTAGTGAATCACTAAGCCTGGAGGTGGTCCTGGAGCTCCAGACGTGCACATTCAGCATCTCTTATGTGTCAAATGCTTGTCTAGGAGCTGAGGATATAGCAGTGAGCAAAATAAAAGTCCCTGCCACGTGGAACTTATGTTCTATGGGGAGAGGAGAGGAACGAGATAGTTATTACAAAACAAACAAGTAACTGCTTTAATGTTCCTGGTGGTAAGAAATGCTATGGAAAAATATAAAGCAGAAAGGGGTGCATGAGTTGTTCGGTCTGGGGCTTGCCATTTTTTTGAGACAGGGTCTCACTGTGAAGTTCAGGCTGGCCTTGAACTCACTATCCTTCTGCCTCAGCCTCCTAACTGCTGGTGTTGCAGGTGTGAACTATCTCTCTGGGCTTAGAGGCTTGGCATTTTATATTGGGGAGTCATGGGAGGCTCTGCGAAAGATCTGGAGGAAACGAGGAAAGAGCCATGGGGTTATCTGGGCACAGAACTTTCTAAGCAGGGAAACAGCTGGAGCAAAGGTCCTGAGGTGCTCTCATGTGCAACTCAGGAAGAGCAAAGAGGTTTTTCCCTGTGGCCTCAAAGCAGTGAGCAACAGGAAATGGGGCAGGAGGTAAGGTCTGAAAATGCAGATCAGTAGACCATTGCCAGTGAGTTTTATTCTGAGTGAGACGGGAAGTCACTACAGACTTACGGCAGCAGAGTGACATTAAGAGGTTTGCTTTTTCAAACATCACTGGCTCTTTATGAAAAATACACTAGGGAGCTACAAAAACAGAACAAGGAAGGACAGGGAGATGGTTGTAGTGACCCGGGATTTGTGGATGGATTCGATGTGGGGTGCATGACAAAGAGAGGAATCAATAATGATTCCAAGGTTTTTAGCCTGAGCAGTTGATGAAGTTCTTTTTTACTGAGCCAGGGAAACTGAGGTAGGAGCAGGTTTGGAGGGGGAATAGAGAATTCAGGTTTTGTATGTGTTAAGTTTGAGATACCTAATAGTCTAGTAAAGAGGTATGACTGATGTTTCCATTTTGTCAGTAAGGACAGTGAGGCACAGAGAGGTTAAATGGTCTGCTCAGAGCTGCACATCTGAGCACATTTCATATCCAGAACCTGGTTTCGTGGTGACTTCCTGACCCTCCACAACACAGTGCTCACAATCCACAGAGCTCCAATGACTTTCGAGGTACAATAATAAATATATTTAATAGCAAATATATAGACACTCTTCAAAATGTTAACACAATATAATAAATAAGAAATATTATTTATTATTGTTAGTAACATGCTGGTGTTTATCAGCTTTTAGTTGACTACTAAATAACCTATAAGTCCCAGTTTTTGCTGAGCAATTGCCTATCAGGAATAGAAGTTCTAGTCAGGGGCCGGCGAGATGGCTCAGCGGCGTAAGCGCCTGCCTTGCAAGCGCGAGGGCCCGAGTTCGACTCCCGGATCCCACATACGAAAAAGGGGCCGGTGATATCGCTCAGTGGCACGGGTGCCTGTTGGCGCGCGAGGTCCTGAGGTCGACCCCCTGGTACCTACAAAAAAAAAAAAAATAAATAAATAAATAAAATAAAATAAAAAAAAAAAAAAGAAGTTCTAGTCAGACAGTGCCATTTAACTGTCATCCAGGCTGTAATTAATGAATGATAATTTTACAATAGATAGAACCGAGGAAAGAAAAAAGAGAAAAGATATTATTTTAAAACATAGGAAGACCCCCAGACTTTGAGAATACATATGAAAAAATTTATTGCATGCGGTGTTGTTCATAATTGCCAAATATGAGAAATTTCCTAAATGCCTGAATAAGACAGTGGTTAAATAAACTATGAGATGTCCACACAATGGAAAATTATGTAGCTGTAAAACAAGAATGGAGCAGATCTCTATGCCCTAATAACGATTTCCAGAATACACTGTTTAGTATTTTTAAAAAGCAGAGTGCAAAATGATGATGTTACATCTCATTGAAGAAAAAAAGGAAATAGTGTATGTGTGAAATTGTTTTTACAAGGAGGAATGCAGGAAAGATATACCAGGAAAGAAAAATATAGGTGATCTACTAGAACAGGATAGAAGAGGTGAGAGAATAGTGTCCCTTTTCTTTTGTATCTTTTTCATAGTTTAATATTTGATTAAATGTTCTATATACCCCCAAATAATAATAGCAATAAAATCAACTGGGAAAAACCTAAGATGGTAAGCATCCAGAAGCAAATACACTAAGTTGCATTTCAAATGAATTAACAAACTACACCCTGAGAGGTGTAGGAGAGAGCCAACTCAAGTAACTTTCAAATGCAGCATATATTTCAATTAAATATTCTCACACTAAAGATAAGATCTCTAAAGCAAAAGTTGAACTGTAGTTAATATTTATTTTTGCAGTGGAATGGCTGGCCTTCTGAAACAACTTTCAATAAATTCTAGGGTTTAGCCTCAAATGATAATGGATAGCAGGTTTGTCACTATCAGAAATGGAAGTTACAAAGCAGGTATGATAGTGCATGCCTGTAATCCCAGCACTTGGGAGGCTGAAGCAGGAGGATCACCGTGAGTTCAAGGCCAACCTGGGCTACACAGTGAGTCAAAGCCAACCTCAACTACATAGCAAGACCCTGTCTCAAAAAAAAAAAAAAAAAAAAAGAAAAGTAAAAAAGAAAGAAAGAAAGGAAGAAAGAAAGAAATGGGAGTTACAGATATGGAAAGAGGAAATCACAGAATGAACCTGTAGTGCTGTACTGGGATTGGAAGTATCATTATAAATGCATGGCTTTTAGATAGGTACCTAGATAGACATGTGGATAGATGGGTGGCTGGATGGATGGTTGGTTGGATGATGTTGATAGATAAAAGCATGTGATGTGTCATGACTAGTCGATGCTGCTCATACTCTTTTCAGCACTGAAGAATTTATTCCAAAAAATGCTGCAATACTGTTGCAAAACAGCTCTCACCTCTCAGCCCTCTTTGGAATTGCCTCAGCTGAAGAGAGCCACCCTGCCCAGGTTTATGAACCCTTCTTGGGGCAGCCTGTTTCCAATGATTGAGCTTGAAACATCTGCAACCAGAAAGTAAAGAAATATTTAAAGAAGGATGGGGACATGTCAAAAGAATACAGGAAATAGCTTGAAGAGTGCTCACTGGGTAAATCTGGTACAGTCTGAAAATCAAAATAAAGGATAGTAGTAAATTATAACTCACTGAATAAAATAGGAGTCCATGAGTCTATATTGTTACAAGGAAAAAAATGAAATAAAAACACAGAAATATGAATGAATGAGAAGGAAAAGCTCTTTGCTATAGTACAATACCAGCAAATAAATGTAGAAGAAATGACAGAATGAGGAATTCACGATTTGACAAATATCATGGTAATAATTGACTTGGGCAAGAATTATCAATGAGTGCTGAATTATTGGGCAAGAGTTTAGTGAGGAACGGGATATCTACATAATCTCAAAGTAGCTCCCCACAAAGTACTTATTTGTTACAAAAGGGAAAATCATAGGCTTGTAGCAGGGAAAGCACATAGCCACCACCTTAACTGCATGATCAAAGTTAACATCCCCAGTAGTGGGGTAAATTGACATCTTGTCTGATACAACCCACCAGGACACATCATATTCCTGCTCAAAGTTCATGCCCTCAGTCTAATATGAAGAGACTTTAGATGCAATCAAGAGACACTCTACAAAATAACTGGCTTTTACTTATCAAATACCAAGGTCATAGAAGACACAGGACCTAATCGAGACTAAATACGACCAAAGACATTTAGCAATGTTTAATCCTAGAATGCACTGTGGACCAAATTTTTTTCTTCCTCTACTTTATCTTATTTTTGGCATCAAGGACTTTATTAGAACAATTGACAAAGTTTAAATAAGGTCTGTTGATCAGATAATAGTATTTTACATTGTACATTTCCTATTTTAATAAATTATACTGCGGTTATTTTAAGACACTGCCTTTCTTGCTAGAAAATAAACATTGAAGTATTTAGAGATAAGGTGGAATCATGTCTGCAATCTATGCTTAGATGGTATAGAAAAATATCACACACACACACATGCACACGCAAAGGATAATAAAACAAAGGTGTTAAAATGTTAACCATTGGAGAATCTGGATGAAGGGCATAAAAATAACCCGTCTAAGGAGCTCTTTGTGCCATTTTTGCAACTTTCTATATACCCAAATCATTTCAAAATAAATAAATCTTTAACTGACAGAGGCAATTTGTTTTATTATGGTTTAAAAAAAAAACAAAATTGGGCCAGTGAGATAGCTCAGCATCATAAGCGCCTGCCTGGCAAGCGCGAGGTCCTGAATTCGACCCCCGGTACCCACAAAAAAAAAAAAAAACCAGAATTGACCATGTTCACTAATTTTTAGTGTACAGTTAAACAGTGTTAAGCATATTCTCATTGTAGTACAACAAATCTCCAGAATTTTTTATCTTACAAGACTGAAACTCTGTACACTTTAAACAACAACCCCCCCATTCCTCCCACCAGCTCCTAACAACCAGCATTCTACCTTCTGCAATTGGACTGATACCTCACATAAGAAGAATCATACCACTTTTGTGACAGAATTTTCCTTCTTTTTAAATGCTACCTAAATATATATACATACACACACAGGGAGAGAGAGAGACAGACAGAGAACCAAAAAATGTATACACGCTTCAAGAGAAGAAAAACTGGCATAGATATTTTAATACTAAATTTATCAAGATATCATGAGATTAATACAAGGTACCTTTGGCCTCTATAATTACAAGAGGTGCTCGAAGTGGTCGCCGTTAGCTTCCAGATATTTATTAGTATGGCAAACTGCTGCTTGGGTAACCTTGGTCACTGAGATTGCTGCACATGCATTTTCAGTTTCTTCTCTAAGGGCCAGGAGGATAGTGGGTTTTCTGCCCTATATGACAGCCTCTAGGATCCCCCATATGAGGATAACACCATTTGTTGAAAAAACATCCTTCTACTTTTTATTGTCCTGAAATGTGTATAGACATTTTCCTTATCTGTTCATCTATAGATGGACATCTGGGCACTACTTGCTTGCCTTCAAAGGTGAAGATATTCATTATTGGGGAAAACCAAAGTGCTTAAGACAAAATAAAAGTTTGGGATCTGTGTTCACTAAGGTGATAAATTTAAGCAATCTACAGCAGAAGATTAATTATTATGCTATATCAAGTTTTCAGTATTTCATGGTTATACATAAACATCATTTAGTGTGTATGCCTCATATACTGTGCTATATCAAAAATATTTTTAAATATCATAATTGGAAAGCAGAAGATAAATAGATATACCAAGTGATTAGAACTAAAGGTGACTAGTTATAATTTTGAATTGATATATTTCTTCAACATTATTGTAAAAGTAATTTGATGTTTTATGTTGTTTATTTTTAGAGAATTTTTACTTTAGTATGACAAAGAAAACACAAAAGTATTTTAATATACATCCCCATGGAATCACTGTATAATATTTTAAGGTAAGTAATAAACAATAATTTATTTAAAAGAGAGAAAGAAATATCACTGAAATAAATATACTGTTATTATTTTAATGAGTTTTGTGTAGTTACTGCAATTTTAATTCAATACCTTCCATGTTTTAAATTCATTTTGTAAACATCTAACTTTCCTGTATCTGGAGGCTGCCTCAGTAATTTTTTAAATTAACAGTGATTGCATTAACTTGGAAGACAGTAGCTTCAGCAAGATATCAAGGTTACTGATAACTCACTTTGTATTTTGTATTTTGTGCAGTGAGAATGGCATTTTACTTCTACGGTGTTTTTCCCTGAAACATATTGTAGGATGTTTCATGAGAAAATATCAAACCAAGGAAAAAATGAAAAACATTCTACAAAATAACTGACTATCAAGGTCACAAAAATTAGGAAAGTCTAAAAAATTTCACAGGTAGAGGGAAACTAAGGATACATGACAACTTTAGTCAACTTCGCACTTCTGTAAAAAAAGATATATGAGACAACAAACTTAAAAATAGGAAAGGTTTATTTGTATTAAAGTTTTGGAGGTTTCAATCCAGTGTTGGTAGATCCCGTTACCTTTGGGCCTGTGACAAGGCTGAACATCATAGTGAGAGCATGTGGTGGAGGAAATTCCCTACTTCATGGCCAGAAGCAAAAAGAAAAAGAAAGGAGTCAGGGTCCCAAAATACCCTTCAAGGACACGCCCCAATGACCTAACTTCCTCCCACTAAGCCCCACCTCCTAAAGGTTCCACCACCTCCCAATGGTGTCACAGGCTGGGGACTAAACTCAAAAATATGGACCTTTGAGGGACATTTACCCAAACCATAGCAATGACTAAATGTAATGGGATATTCTGGAGGAGACTCTGGAGGAGAAAAAGAACATTTGTAGGAAAACTGGTAAAACCCAAACAATAATATGTGTTGGAGAAGAATAACACAGAGCTAAGTGTCATTCTCATTTGTTGACTCAAAAAAATATATATATATAATATATATACATATATACATATTTAATATATATACATATATTTTTTCATTATACACATATTTAATATATATACATATATTTTTTCATTAGTAGTCACATACCAATGTCAGTTTCTGCATTTTGACAGATCTTTTAAAGTGTCAGAAAGGTAAAAGGGTTAAAGGGTATATGGAAACTCTGTACTAAATTTACAAATTATTCTAAAATAAAAAGTTTATTTTAACCATGATTCTACTAACATGTCTATTCATAAGATTACTAAAATATAATTTGCTTGGAAGTTGAATACTGTTATGGCTTGTATTTAGATGTCCCCCAAAGCCTCATGTGGTCGTAGGTGGGGAATTTCAAAGGTGGCTGGATTAGGGTGTGGGAATGTGGATTAAGGGTGTGATACTGGGATTAAGGATGTGGGTAATGGAAGCCCCACCCTGGATATGGGTGGCACCAATCAATAGCCTTGTAGCCTGGATGGAATATAAAGAGAAAGAAAGAAGGCAAGCCTACTGCTTCCGCTTGCTGCTGTTTGCTGCCTTCCTGCCTGCCACACCATGGACTGTTTCTCCTTTGCCATGCTGCACTGCCTTGGAGCTAGCAGACTATGAACTAAAACCTCTACAAACTGTGAGTTAAAATAAACCTTTCCTCCTTTAATTTGTATGTGTCAGCTATTTTATCCCAGCAACAAGAAAATTAACTAAGACAAACACTTATGCAAAAGGTATTTAATATCCCCTTATTGTATGTCAGATACCTCATAAATGATTGTTAGTCTGATAAATACATTTCTATTCTTTTTTTTTTTGTGGGTACCAGGGGTTGACCTCAGGACCTCGCGCGCCAGCAGGCGCCCATGCCGCTGAGTGATATCATCGGCCCTTTTTTCGTATGTGGGTACTGGGAGTTGAACTCAGGACCTCGCACTTGCCAGGCAGGTGCTTTTGCCACTGAGCCATCTCACTGGCCCAGTAAATATATTTTTAAACAATAAGAACTCAATCCTGATGGTCCAGATGGTGCTCCATTTTGTACTTTCAAGACCACAGGAAAATAAGTTTTGAAAGCTGTGGTTCAATGTAGAGGAAAACAGATAGTGAAACTACTGATATAAAATAAGAATCAGCAATTATTCCATTCAAAAGTGAAGCTTTGAAGAATATTAACTATTAAGAAGTTGGGTTGATGACCTAGAAAATAATCTCTGATTGAGGAAAAAAAAAAAGCCATGCTATTAAATTCTTTTTCATGAAGATAGAAGAAAGCACATATGACAATCACAAAGATAAAATGCTTCACTTCTTCTCAGCTGTATAACTTTAGTATGTCAGTGCACCCTTTAGAAATCTTGTATAATATACAACTTAAGTCACAATCAGGAAGGTGGAGACTAAGAAAGAACAGTAGGTATCTTTTTAATAAAATAAAAGATAAACTAGGAGAAGAAAATTCCAGGACTGGTACGATTTTAAGAAATATATTATTCAAAACTCTCCATTTAATCTTAAATTAATCTTTTAATGCTTCAAATTAGTATTGCTAGCTCAAAGAAATCATTTGGCATAGCCAATTTTGCTAGTACTTGAGATTTCTTTTTGGGGGAAAGGTTTAAGGTAAAACTCTAGCTAAGCCCAATAATAATTAAATAGACAACATGACAGTTTAGTGACTTTTTAGTAGTTATAGGGTAAAACAAAATGCCATGCAGAAAGAACACTAATTTAGATCTGCTGTCTTCACTTGGTCATCTCCAGGTCTCTAAATTAAGTTATAGCCTTTGTTCATGATCTACGTGCGCTCCCTTGCTGTTCAGCTACTAGACCACCTGCTAGGATTACATGAGTGGCCAGGACTCTGCTGTGTGTGTGGTCCTATGGTAGATAGTCCTCTTAGTTACTTTTCTCTCCTTGCTGAGACAAAATAACCAGCATCCAAGGTTAAAGGAGGAAAAGTTTATTTAGCTCACAGTTTGTAGGGGTTTCAGTCCGTACTCGGCTGGCTCCAAGGCAGAGTGGCACGTGACAGAGAGGCAACAGTTCATGGCAGCAGAAAAAAGCAAAAGCAATAAGAGAGCAAACCTCTTTCTGTCTCTTGTACTGTATCCAGTCTACTGAGATTAGGATGGTGCCAATCAAATCAATGGACTGGTTCAGCAATCACCCACCCTTAATCCTAGCACCCTTAATCCCAGCATTGCACTACGAATCAATCACACACTCTAGATTCAGCCACCTCCCAAAAAGCCCTATCTAAAACTGCATCAGGCTTTGGGGGGACATCTAGACACAAACCATAACAATGGTGCTGGCAGGTCTACCAAGGGCTCCAGGTTTATTTAGGACAGATACACTCTGGTCAACACACAAATAAATCAAGTTCAACAACAACAAAAATTGTGGCCCAAGTTGAAGAATTCCTCACATGTTCAATCTTTTTATATGACAGGAAAAATTATAAATTTGAGAGCAGTCAAATTAAACACAAAATATAATCAATAATTATAGTTCGGGTTTGGACTGTCTTTTCTGTGTTTTTGGCTTTTCTTGCAGTACTGGAATGAACTTAGGGTCTTGCATGTTCTACCAAGCCATATCCCCAACCCTTTTCTGTTTTATTTTGAGACAGAATCTTGCTACATTGCCCAGGCTGGCCTCAAACTTGCAGTCTTTCTGCCTCAGCCTCTGAAGTAGCTGGGATTACAGGCATGTGCCACCAGGCTGACTATAATAATTATAATTTCAATGATGACATTTCAGAATGTATACACTCGCCAAAAATAGCTTTAGTCATGTGTCAAGTTACTATCACTAAAGATGAACTCATTGGAGGCAGATTCTTAGGTACTAGTGGAAATTTTCAAAAATGATTTCGTAGATAGTCTAACTGCCCCCTTTTGTTAATTGAGGAATCTGGGACCTAAGGAGTTGTAATAATAACCAGTATTTATATTATATTTGCATTTATTTAGGCTTTCTGGTGTACCACGGACTCTGCATAATTTCATTTAATCCTTACCAAAATCAAACAATCACACAAACTCCTCAAAGATCAGGAAAGTAAGTTATACATAAATCACATAGTAGGTAACTTTAGGTCCTTTAACTACAAGAAAAAGGAATGTGGCTAATTTTCTGGAAAACTGTATATGTGACATGACTTTATTTAAAAATCTTAAGTCTCGTCCTATTTAACTAGAATTGACACAAGAAGATCCTGCCTCCCCTTTTTTTTCTGTGACAGCCCTCCCCTCTGACTTCCCTGTGCTCCCCCTTGGTCCCTAGAGGATGGGTGGGGTAACTTGTCTCAGTATCCTCCTGCCACCCCTGAGGTAACTTCATGGCTGCACTCTAGGCCACTCCAACGGGACTTGCAACTCAGCCATCAGCTGTTGCGGCTCCTGCTGCCATAGACGCTGCTGCACCTCTGTGAAGAGGTTGGGAAATTGTCCCTAACGTGGCAAAGATCAGGGAGGGATCTAGTCCCATTATTGACATTCCCAGTATCCCAAACCCCAATAATCTGTGACTAACACTATTAGTTCTCCTAAAGATTCCTCAGTTTCAGCCCCACCACTGCTGCCATGACAGCTGCAAATGTCCAGGGTACCCAGCACCCACTCCAGAAGGTGTCTAGTCCAACTGTAGTGGGCTTGAATTTGAACTAAGCAGTAGGATTGAATTTGGACCAATCAGTATGCTCAGATCAGAAAGCTGGTGTTTAAACCAATTTGGACCAATCAGGAAGCTCCAATTTGAACCAATCATAGGCCTACAGCTGCTATAAGCAGTGCTCCTCTGGCGCTTCACAGCTGGTCTAGAAGGGATGTCTCTACTGAACTTCATGTGCTGTAACACAGTTCCTGTTCAAATAGGGCCTTGTTCTGGAAGCCCTAAAAATAGACAAAGTGGTCTCTTTTAAAAAGTTATAAGTACTAGATTCTGTTAGCCCTGAAGAGCTCCAGATACCAGCCCTGAAGAAGATCAGCAATCAGCTGAGCCTGCCAGCTGATAGCGTTGGGCCTTATCAGACCTGTTAGCAGAGCTGCACTTTGCTGATTCATGATTTCTATGTGAAATTAGCAAAAGAACCCTCAGCTGATTGGTGACAGAATCATGTTAATCAAAAGTCCTATTAACTCAAAATTCAATTTTCTCCAAACACCAAGCTAGAGTTCAAGGGAGAAGATGAAAGAGTGAGACAGAAAACCTGAAGTCTACCTGCTTAGCGTTAGGGAGCATCTAAAGATGTGTGGTGCTCTGGGGTAGCCCCGTTTTGGAGCAGAAGTCAGTGCTGTGTACACTGAGCTCTAGTGGACAGGCCGGAAGCTGGCTGGGATGAAACTGAGAAGACTTGGGATTCGAGTATTGGTTAAGGAAGAAGCTGGGGATTCGCTTGGAAGAAGAATGAACACTGACACAACGCTACCCAAACTCTCCTAGAAAAATGCATCAATGGGAAACACTTCCCAGCTTACTAATTGAGACCAGTGTTACCATAAACCATAAACATTGTAAGAAAGGTGAACCATAACTTAGTATCATTCATAAGCATAGATGCAAAAATCCCTTACCTAATACTAGAAAACCCATAGAGTAATATAGAAGAGGAAAACAGGTCTGTATTTGTTTTAAATATTCATTTTTGGTTTTGGGCTTTTTGGTGTTTTTTTGAGATAAGATTTCACTATGCAGTTCAGGCTGGCCTTGAACTCACTTTGTAGCCTAGGCTGGCCTCGAACTCGCAGCCATCCTCCTTCCTCAGCCTCTCGAGTATTGGGATTACAGGCGTGCACCACCACACCCGGTTTGAATATTCATTTTTAATGGGAGTTTTTTTTGTACTTTTTTTCAGGCATCAAAAGTCCTATTCACATCCTGTAAATGTATGTAATTCTTTGTGCAAGCCAGCAAGGAGACAGCAAAGCTTCTTTTAAAGGCCCTTGATACTTCTAAGGTAGTGACACCAGAAAGCAGAAAGGACCTCATTTTTCTATATGACTCTTAAAAGAATACACACACTGAGCTTAACCTTGAATTATTCATTATATTATGTACTTTAATCATCTAACTTACAGAAATAGAAAATTAAGTATTTCTTCCATTGTACATTAAGGGAAATATATCTGTTTCATATTTTGATCATAGTTTCATGTAGCTCATTTATATAACAACCCAGTGTGTACAAAGGACAGGGCTTACTCCATTTTACAGCTAAGAAAATTGAGCCTCAGACTGTGAGCCAGCCCTAGTAACATCTTGTAATGTCAACATTAAAATCCACAGGTGTGCGCTCTCCTAGCCTGCTGAGCTAAATGGCAACTTTCACTGATCAAGTTTCCGCTGGTCTTATCACAGTGGAACAGGAAAACTTGGAGGCTGTAAACAAATGACCTACTGCATAATTTAGCTCATAAGCATTTAGGGAAAGCACTGTTTTATTCCTTTCTTGAACTTTCTCAAGCACTGTCATATTAAAATGTATACTTGATTTTAGAAAGACATCTTTTGGATGAAAATGTCTTTGGCATGATGCAGCTTGTTTGAGTTAAATTCGTTCCTTCCTGTTTGTTTGAACCTGTACGCTAGTGTTAACATGAAGAACTTTAAGAAAGGTTCTGCCTAGTATTTGCCCGAGGCATTGAGATGGTGTTATTACAGGTAGCAAGATTCAAAGGATTTATAGGTAATTAGAATATACAGTGTTTTGAAAAACAAGAAGCATGGATTTAGTAGAATTTAAAGACACCCAGAACTCCTTAATGCTTTTCCAGTAACCTACTTGCCCAAATAAAAATACCTGCTAAACGTTACTTGGGGAAATAACTTGAATAGTTAATTGTTAACTTAAATTGATAGAGCAGGTAAACTAATGTGAATATTTATCCTGTGAAGTGCAACTAATGGAGTTTCGGGCTGTTCATACTGGAGTTCCATATCAAAGTTTAATTTCTTTGGTTAATTTCAAATATTAATATTTCAAGTAACTCTAAGGAACAGCAACACTTGAATTTTATTTTTTCTTTTTAAGATGGGGCCTCACTGTGTTGCCCAAGCTGACCTCGGTCTCCTAGGCTCAAGCAAACCTCCGCCTGAGCTTCCTGGGTAGTTGGGACTACTGCAGCCAGCTTTGGAATATGTTAAAGATATTTTTCTTTGGAACTGGGGTTCAAACTCAGGGCCTCACACATGCTAGGCAAGTGTACCACTGAGGTACATCTCTGCTTTTAAGTATTATTTTGAGGTGATAAAAGCAATAACCATTTGTATTAGTCAGCTTTCCTATTGCCAGATATAGTACCCAAGGCCACGCCTCCACATCCCACCAAACACACCCAGAAACATGCTGTACTAATCTGCTCTGTGTGTCTTAACCCAGTGAAGTTGTCATAGCAGGATTAACAGTTATACCACTCACTGGAGTTCTGAAATAAATAAAATCAGGTGGCTCTTTTTTTCTCCATTTGCTTTTAAATGCTTCTCAACCAAAACAATCACAGTCCCTGTTTTGGTGTTATTGTCATGTATAGATTTGGTGTATATTTTACATTCTTGGAATACGCTGCTTGTGGTTAAAAGTTAAATCAAAGAGATGTGATTCTAAAGGTTCTGCCAGCTCACTCGGCACTTTGGGCAGATTCTGTCCAGCCTCTTTTGTCTTCTTGGGTGATTTTGGGTGGACACTAAGCCTCCTCTGCTGCTTGCCTCAAAGGCAAGCTTGCTTGTAGGTGAAATAGGAGGAAAATGTTGAGAGTATTTTGAGGTAAGTGCGTAAGGGCAGGACTGGGCTGAGGCATTTGAAAATACCTGTGTAGGACTTGCCTGTTTCATGTGTACCCATTTTTCCTGCTGCTTAGTCAGTGCGACGCTTCATTTCCCCTTGCCACAGTAGCAAGGTGGGCTGAAAACCAGAGCACCAATGCGACCGCGTCATCAGCTGAGCAATATAAAGTAGGCAGCAGGCTGGAGGAACTGAAGAGTGCCAGCAAGGAAGAGGGGATGGTGAATGGTGGGCTCCCTTCCTAGTTTGATTTCCTTTAGTGATAGTATCCACTGAGGATCTGTATAGTTTTGAAAAACCCACACCTCGAAGGTTAGGCCAGGGCGGAGTGGCTGACCCCTAACAAAGCTGACTTTCCACCCTTCTAATTGGAATTTAATGAGAAGGGAAAGGGTGGTGCAGCAGTTAAAGGCCTGCATCTCTAGCTCTTCCTATGATCCTCAAATATGACTCCGGGTCTGAAAGCTTCATCTATATCCAGTGATTTAGACCTTGCCCAGAACACAGTAAAAACATGCAAGGGCATCAGAAGAAGGTCTGGCTTTTAATAGCGTTTTACTTGTCTTGGAAAGCTTGTATTACACAATGCTGTCTTTGCTTTTACCTCAGAAATGATTATTCTGGAATTGGGAGATATTCCTCAAGATCTGTAGTCTCCAAAATGCCAAGGTCATTGAAGACAAAGAAGACTGGCAGGGCTGGTGAGATGGCTCAGCGTCATAAGCTCCTGCCTGGCAAGCGCGAGGGCCCGAGTTTGACTCCTGGAACCCACTTACGAAAAAAGGGGCCGGTGATATCGCTCAGTGACACGGGCGCCTGCTGGCGCGCGAGGTCCTGAGGTTGACCCCCGGTACCCACAAAAAAAAAAAAAAGAAAAGACTGGCAAACTGTTCCAGATTACAGGAGGATAAAGAGACCCAACAACCAAACACAGCACGCAGTCTGGGTTTTTTTGTTTGTCTGCAGTAAAAGATGTAAGTGCAACAATTGGAGAAATATGAAATAGGCCTGGATATTAAAGGACAGTGTTACATCTGTGTTAATTTCCTGATTATGGTAATTATAATTCATTTAAAGAATATGCTTACTTTTAGATATTTGGACTAATACTTATCTCTGAAGTATTTAGAGTCAAAGGTAGTATTATATCTGCAATTCTCCCTCAACAGTTCAGGAAAAAATGCATTAAAAAAGTAAAGTCAACATGATAAAACTTTCATATTGAAGACTCTTGGTATGGTATGAAACTATTTGGAAATTCTTTGTACTCTTCAGAAGTCTAAAAATTACACTAAATAGAAAATGATAGCTTTTAAAGCTTAGACATGTCTATTACATGACTATTATGAAGCATCATGGTAAATAATATGGAAAGTTTTAATTATGATAATATGTTTTCCTTTTAATGACACACACTAGATTCTATTGGCAAAAAAATTTTTACTTTTATAAGGAACCATCTAATCTTACAACATAAATATCACTCGAAGCAGCAAATCCTGTCAGTCATCCTCCAGCAAAAACTGTCCCATAAGACAAGTGAATTGTCCCTGAGAGAACTGATTTACACAGCAGGACATCAAATGAAAGATAATAGCCTATACAGAGGTGAGGAATTTAAAGGAATAATATCATTTTATCACTGTACATTTTATTTGCCAAGTGTTTGCCTGTGTTATCTCTTTTTGTATTTTATATGTATGTGCCATTTTAGAACTGCAGTTTTTCAAGTAAACAATTCACAGCTTGATGAGATTTTTTTAAAATGTATTTGAAGCTGGTTAAAAACAACTACAATCTGAAAAAGACACCTTATTGACTAAGCTGGAGATTAAAAGGGGAGAGGAGAACTTTATTATTCTTGAAGTGCCTAGAAATATAAATGTTGCTTATTCTTTTTTTTTTTTTTTTTTGTGGGTACCAGGGGTTGACCTCAGGACCTCGTGCGCCACCAGGTGCCCGTGCCGCTGAGCGATATCACCAGCCCTTTTTTCGTATGTGGGTTCCAGGAGTCGAACTCGGGCCCTCGCACTTGCCAGGCAGGCGCTTACGCCGCTGAGCCATCTCGCTGGCCCAATGTTGCTTATTCTTAACCTGTCATAATTCCTGAAATCCAAGACTTGTCTTATGGAATATGTCTGTAAAAAATCTAAGTATCTTTTCGTCCTAAGAAGAATGACATTTGTCCTAATCTATTACATTGTGGCTAATTATAACTTTGTGTCACAAGTGCTTCCATCTCACTTAAGCCCCAAGATAAAGAGATTGGGTGTTGTCTTTCTTGTTTCTATCAGTGGCCAGATTTTGAGAAAAAGGTGAACAAAGATTTCCAAGGGTAACAGAGGGGTTGGGGAGTGTGGCGCAGTGGTAGACCACTTGCCTAGCATGTGTGAGGCATTGAGTTTAATCCCTAGCACTGCAAAACAAAAATCAAACAAAAAAGGTAATGGAAAAGAGAAAAATAATGAATGTTAAGACAGTTTTTAGATTATTTGTGTGTTTAACTCTACTGGACTTAATCTTCACACTATGAGGAAGGTAAGCTCAGTAATTTTTGACAAGGGTTATAATTCAGATGGTGTTAGTCTCCCCACCAGCCCTTATCTGCAAGATCATCTCTTCCTACCTGGAACACACCAATCTCAGAACTCCTCAAGGGCATTGGCGCTGTCATTTTCTCTTCTTAGGAGGCTGTGCTCCCAGATAGTCATCTGTGGGACTCTGTCAGCCCTCCCTCACCTGCTCTGAACCTTGCTTCTGTAATTTTCCTCTGTGCGTTTCCATGGCCACTTTACTCAAAGTGGCCAGTCTCACCTAATCTCCACCCCCACTTTGTTTTCTACATAGCACTTACCCAGTTTACTTGTTTTTCTTGTTTATTATCCATTTCCCATATGAGATACAAGTTTCGTGAGGATGATTTTGTTCTCTGCTCCATCGACAGAACCAGCAACACTACTGTACCTTCACACTATTTGTTGAACGAATACATGAACCAATCAATGAGTTGTTAAGACTAAAAACTCATAGCAATGAGTACAACAATAATAACAGCAATGAGCAAATTCGTGAACTGTGTACTGCTAAAATGGTCAGATTTAAGTATTCTGCTTGCTTGATTGTTTGGCTTTACTTTTAGTGTGAACAAATCAGAAAACATGTTCAAACTTCACAATAGCAAATTCAACAGAAGACAGCTCAGCCAGTACTCACATAAGTATGTGCCAGCATTTACTTTAGCTAATAAGTTATTATGGCGGTCTGTAATAATGTGAACTGAAACATCAGTTGATGAGGTATTAATTAGTTCCCTTGCCAAGGTCAACATTAATGGATGTATATTTGAACTTGTCTTTATATAGAAAATGTATTAGGATGTAAAGTGCATATGGATGTATACAAAATTGGTGCCTTCCTGAACAAAATAAAAACCAGATGATGTAAGGTGGGAAATAAACATTAATGAGTTTGGGAAGCTGGACTTCTCACCTTCCTCTGGAGTTACTCCCTTAGAATTATTTTATTACCTTGGTACTGGCTTCAGAGAGTTTCTCCTTCAGTGAGGTCCTGAGGCCTCTCTTACCTTACTCTGTGCAGAGCTAAGACAGGGCTAGGCTATTAGGTCAAGTCTTAACCAATGACTAAGAGATTTCTAAGGACAGCTACACAAAAACTAGGCAGGGCAAAGCAAGATCTTGTCTACTCTGTGGGCTCGAAGGTGCCCGTCTGTCACTAGCTTCATGCCATCACCAAGGAGCCACGCTTAGGCTCTGGTTCCTGTGTAAATCCGAACCCAGCAGAGAACAGAATTGCCTGCTTTTGCCAGTCTGTGAAATGCCTACAACTCCCACCTAATCATTACTGTGTTCTTGATCTCTGGAAATAGAAATATCTGTTTTGGAGGAAAACATAGGTCCAAGATCCAGACCTATCATTTGCAAGTAGAGAAGAACCAGGCTGCCTTTCTTCACGCTGGGATCTGACTCTCTCCTGTCCAAAGTTGTCCAAGAATTCTGGACCAGGTGAAAGAAGAAAGAAGGCACAGAGAGAAAGGAAAGCAGCTGATAGAGGGTGCTGGATATGAAGAGCCACTGAGAGATTGCTAGGGAGAAAGTAGATATTGTTTTGAAATCATTTGCAAATAGAACACATCAAAGGTGCAATACTGACTTAACAACAGTGGGAGAAGGATTGCTTTATCAAGTAATACACTTTATGCAAATGTCAGTGGCAATAAATAAGCTGGGCAGAGATGGCGCAACTGAAGTTTAATGAGAAGTTGCCTCATTCCAAAGTGCTCACAGCTTTTGCTATCTTGTCTGTCTTGCTGAATCTAAAGCTAGTCTTATGCAGCTGACTTCACATACTTTTGTTATTCTCATAGCATTTCTAACACTTGTTTTTTCTCTGGAAATTTGGTGCTCCGTAATGTGCCACTGATGCTGGGAATGACCACCCCTACTGAGCTGTGTGTCACACCCACTCACAGTGCGTTGGTCCCTCTGGCCTTTAAGAAAGGCATGTTCAGGCATGAGGGGAGGAAGGGTATCGTGACAGATTGGCTGATTACAACACCTACCAGTCAGGGACCCTCAGGCAGATTGGAAGTCTGTTCTCCCAACTGCAGCCCCAGCACCGTCCGTCCGATCTCATTCGACATCAGAACAATGGGTGAACTCTATTGTGGGTGGATCAGCACATATGTACATCACCAAACTTGTTAAGCAACTAAAAAAGCACATGCCTAACAACTGACCATTTCCACAAGCAAGAGATATCTGCTATAGTTTGGATATGATTTGTCCCTGAAATTTTCATGTGCTGGGAACTAGTCTTCAGTGTGATGGTGGTTCTTTAACAGGTGAGAGCTAGCAGAAGGAAGTTAAGCCACAAGGGCACTGCCTCTGAAGGGTTTAATGCAGGTCTTGTGGATCTAGATTAGTTCTCATAAAAATGGGTTGTCATAAAGTGAGTTTGGCTGTCTCAGCTCACCCTTTTAGGCTAAGCTCCCCTGCTGCACATGTCCTCTCCCCTTCCACTTCACAAGGTTGTGATGCAGCCAGGGATCCCTCACCAGGACACAGGTTCCTTGCTATTCAGAACCTCTAGTCACTCAAATACTGAGCCAACTAAATCTCTTTTTTTTTTTTTTTTTTTTTGTGGGTACCAGGGGGACGACCTCAGGACCTCGCGCGCCAACAGGCACCCGTGCCACTGAGCGATATCACTGGCCCCTTTTTCGTATGTGGGTTCCGGGAGTCGAACTCAGGCCCTCGCGCTTATTTCTCAGCCTCAAATATTCTGTTATAGCAACACAGAACAGACCAAGGCAATATCAAAATATTGTTGTTGAACAAAATGTGCCAAGTTGGAAATTATCTTCCAGTTCTGAATATCTCTCTACTAAATGATACATGCCAAACAAGCATATCAAGAACTTTCAGGGCATTTGAGTAGTGAGAAGGGAAACAAATGGAAGAAAAGTTAGTATTGTAAAGAAGAAAAGAACTGAGAAAAGTACTAGCTGGAATTGTTTTGTGATGATCATTCATTCTAGTTATAATTTTCCTAATATTCATAATACTAGGTTTAGATTTGGAACACCACACTCCAAGTCTCTCTTGCTCTCTTGAGATGCTTCCAGAAATTAATGCTCACACTTGATTATATCACAAATCAATATTTAGAGAACAGTGTATGCAAAATGCAATACTAAAACATCAGTACTAAATAGAAAGTGTTGATAAAATGGCAAGCACTTCATTTTTTTCTTTGAACTTTTCTTTTTCAAGTAATCTACCATGAACATATAACTACTCTCATGACTAGGAAAAAAGCCATTTAAACAGCCAGCTAATTAACACAATACCATTTTCAGTCTCCTAGAGTTTTTAATATGGGTATTGTCTATTCTTCCTTTGTTCCTTCTTTTCCCCTTTAAACAGCCAACTGGGGAAATGAGATGTTCTGCTTTCATGGAAGACCAGGATCAAATTAAACTACTCCTGAATTTCATAAGGCTAATATTTCAAATTAGAAATTTCAGCTCACTCAACACATTCAAACGTACTTGTGCTTGATGAAGTGTTACTTATGTGAATAATTAGCTTGAATAATGTGTGGAAGCAAGAGGACAGTTTTTTAGGCATCACTAAATGTTCTTCCCTTGGTACTTCTGCAAATGAATGCTGAGAGGTAGAGGAAGGTGTGGCAGGCAAGGAAGGCTGTTCCTCTGTCCTGTGATCCAGCACAGGCTGTCTGCAGTGGTGCATGCAACTTTAAGAGCAGACCGAGCAGAAACGGAGACCCAGCCATCCAGAGCAGACCGAGTGCTCATCCAGAAGAGTCTGCAGCCAGGTGGCCATCGCAGCACATCTTACAAATATTATCTAGTTCTCAGTCTCACGATCTAGTATATAAGACACAGAGAAAACCTGTGGTGCTCGGGTTATTTGAATAGCCAGAACTCCACTGAGTTAACCAACTCTATCACTCAGTTATGGTTTCTATTTTTTAAAAATCTACCATCATACAGGTGATGTCTTTATTATCTACTTCATCACAATGCTATCTTTAAAAGATGATAACTAGCTGAATGCAAAAGCAGACAGCAACAACATGATCATCTCTCTAGCTTTAGTTACAATCCAATACACTTTCCCACCTCCAGCCCCGGATGTTCAGAGTCTCTTATTTTGGAGTTAGACCCAGCTGGGGCTCGAAACTGGCACCAGACGTTCTGTAGCATTAGCAGATGGTGGAATCCTCCAGGAAGTAATTCGACTGTGGGTTTTCTATTCCTTAACCAAGTCTTTTAAACATAATGTGCTTTCTCACGGCTCACTCAGCCCTCCCCTTCCTTTAATCAGTCTCTCCCTCTCTCAGCTCAAGGATGAATATATCAGACAGACAGACAGAAAGACAGAGAGAGAGAGAGAGATAATCTCATCTATCCCCCACACACTGGTAGAATGCAGCATACTTCTGAGACACCAGAATTTCTTTCTTCTCTCCAGTGTCCTTTTCCTGAGCTTTATTTTAAGAATCCTTCTTGTCGAGTATGGTGGCGCATACCTGTAATCCCAGCACTTGGGAGGCTGAGGCAGGAGGATCATGAGTTTGAGGCCAACCTGGGCTATATAGTGAGCTCAAGGCTAGTCTGCACTACATAGTGAGACCTTGTCTCAAAAAATAAACCAAAAAAAAAAAAATCCTTTTATTTTAAATCTTACCTGCTGATTCTTAATCTCAAGACAATTGGAATCTTTACCTTGAGCAGGCACATAATGGGTTTGGATTAGAAATACTTCCGTCAGTCTTAGCTTTCTAACTGTTTTATCAGTGATGTTTATTCAAAATAAAAAATATAAATTTAAATGAAAAACCTGTTAGACATTTCCTGTGCTTCTGCAAACTTTTTAGCTGTTGAGATTTTTTAAAAATAATAAACATGGAAACATTTCTGCAAAAAGAGGAAAAAAAAAACCCTGCCAAAACCAAAAGTAGAAGTTATCTTTAAAACTGTTGCTCCACAAAATGGGAATTTGTCTTGGTTTTTGCTTGTTTTGTTTCTGTTTATTCTTGGGCACGTGGTTTTTCCCCTCTCTACTCAGATGCCTGGTCCCCACTGGTTCTATTAGTTCTCAGAAATCTGTCCCCTAACGTCCCTTCTGCTTGAGTTAGCTAGCTTTGGTTTCTTTCAAAGCAAAAATATTAACCAACCCAATGGGCCTCCATATTGGTTCTTCTCTTGTACTTGCAATTTCTAGAGATTAAATATAGATAACAATCATCCAAGTGTTATCTCCCAGATAAATTTTCTAGATTAATAAACTGGAATTAAGGAAATGAGGAAGAGTTACAGAGGCAATCAGGAAGTATTTCAGCAGCATTGAAACTGTGACGTGTATTCTTAATCTATAAAGAAACATGAGCACTTGCACGCATGTCTGCAACACTGAGGGTCAGGTCTTTGACAAAACAGTTCTTCCCAGGGCTGGCTTTAATGAAGGGATCCCTCCCTTTAACTTCTGCTCTGATATCTTCCCAACTTCATGAGACATAAAGTCCCCTGGGACCGAGACGCCTGGGGAAAGGATTAGGGACGAAAGTCAGCAGCCACAGGGACAGAGCTGACATTATAATTCGTCTGTTATATTCTTGTATCTACAGAGGCATTCGAATGCTGTTATGAACGCCTTTACATTTGATGTGCTTCACAGCAACGCCAGGTGAAGGCAAAAAGGTATCTGTTCTCCATTTTACTGCTGGCAACACCGAGCTTCAGAGAGATTAAGTTTTCCCGGGGATCAAAGCTGAAACCCACACAGCCTGGCTTATAGAGGAACAGAAAGGGTAGCAAAACTACTTTATTGACCAAAGGGACAAGCAGTACATGAGTGAGGAGTTGTAGAGCTTTATCAATAGCTCTGTGGAAGTCATCCACCTCTGAGGTCCTGGGATGAGCCCCTTACCTTTAAAAGATGCGGGATAATTTCTGGTTGTTTGAGGGAAACGTCAGGCTGAGAACCAGGTGTCAGTGAATGTTTAATGATGACAAGGGGACGGAGAGGGCCCGGTGCTCTGTAAGGCGTTTTGATGCAACAGACCTGATACATAGAAGCCCTTGGAAAGGTAATGTAAGGAGCGCCAAACCAAGCTACCCGACTGGTCAACCGCAAAAACTTTTATACTTTCCTCGGGTTTTGGTTTTTCAATGATGAAATCTAAAATAAGGAACAGCAAGTCAGGCTTCCAGAAACAACCCACTGTCGCCAATCAGAGTGGAAAATAGTTTTCTTTAGGTTCTGGGTTGCTCCGTTTCCCTTCGTCTTTCAGAACCGAAGTACGTTATCGGAGTGAAAACTCCGCTTGGAAATGTTCGTCATAAACTCCAGCCCCACATACTGGCGTCCGCCTGCAACCCGGGACCTCGCTCGGAGCAGCGTCGCCCAGCGGGCAGAGGCGGCGGCGGCGTGTTCAGGGCCGCCCTCCTGCAGCTTCGGCGGCCGGGGGAACTCGGCCGGCGCTGGGAGGAGGGGCCATGGCTGGGACGGCACCGCTATTGGCTGGCTGCGCGGCGGAGGAGGGGCAGGGGCAGGGTGATTGGCTGGAGCTGGAGCCAGAGGGGGTGGGGCCACTATATCTGAGGCGTCCCTGTAGCGGTGCAGGCAGTTGGTGCTGGAGTTCCGCGCCGCCGTGGAAAGCGGGGAGTCAAGCGGGCGGGCGAGGGGACGGCGGGGACGGCGGGGACAGCAGCGGCGGCAGCGGCGTCCGCGGGGCGCAGGGCGGGCGTCTGCAGAGCTGCACCTTTTGAGGGCCAACGCTTCGCCGAGCCCGGAGCTGTGTTCGAGCTGCGGCGAGGCGACAGCACCGTGCAGACCAAAGAGGAGGCGGCAGCGACAGCGGCGGCCCCAGCCATGCTGTGCTATGTGACGAGGCCGGACGCGGTGCTGATGGAGGTGGAGGTGGAGGCGAAAGCCAACGGCGAGGACTGCCTCAACCAGGTGCGGGTCGGGGGCCAGGCCGGGGGCCCCGCCGGTACCCCCCAGGCCAAGGGGCCTCGCGACGGTGCCAGGCATCTGGGCGCGTCGCCTGCCCGGGGCCGAGTGGCGATGCAGGGGCGGCCGGCGAGCGCGCCCCTGGCCCGGGCTGCAGCCCCCTCCTCCCCTCGGCGTGGGGCGCGCACGTGGGACGCAGAGGACGCGCGCGGCGGGGCCCCTGGGGCTAGGGGCGCGGGCACCGCCGTGGGCAGCCACCCTCACCTCCGTACCCGCACTTTCCCGGAAGAAGGCGGCCGGCACATCTGCCGCAGGTGTGTGCGTGATGCCGCCCGGGGGGCCCGCGAGGCCTGACAGCGCCACCCACGTCCCAGGATAGGTGGCACGAAGCAGTCCTGGGCCCTGGGTTACCGTGGCAGACAAGCCGTGCCCCAGTCTCATGTTGCTTCTCAGAAGGACCGAATTGTTCACCTGCCTTGTGGGTTTGCGGGGGACGAGGGGACAGTAGGTTTGAGTTATCTAGTTCTTGGTTGTCTTGCAGCATATGTTTCCTTAAGAGTGAAGAAGGGTTCCAAACAGGGCATGCATGCACAGTTGGTATGGCAGACAGCAAATGAGATCCCAGTGAAGCGCTGTGCACTCGGATCCTCTAGACCTGGGATGTTTGGAGAATCGCTCCTAAAGCTTGGCTGACACTTGTGGCGTGTTTCCCAACGTGTTTGTTTGTTGGAATCCAGATGGTTAAAATTGTCCAGAGAACAAGCTGCCAAAGCAGCTGGAGGGAATTCCAGTGATTGGAATAAAAAGGGGGAAAACCCTACAGATTCTCCTCCTCAGCCTTTCATGAAGGCTACTTTTGGGGACTCCTTTTTCTCTGTTGCACTTGGTTTTGCCCTAGATACTCAAGGAAGGACCAGTCTTCATATTAGAACTAGGTTTTAGCATCGTGGGCGCCTAGAACTTTGCCTTCCCAGCTTACAACAGGTATCATAAGACCCTTCAAATTTGTATAACGGACGTGGGTCACCTTAGACTCAGATGGAGCCGTTGGGTTTGCCCTGATTACGGATGCATGACCATTTGCTTATCCATCCTGCATTCATTTTTGTTTTAGGTGTGCAGGCGATTGGGGATCATAGAAGTGGATTATTTTGGACTGCAATTTACTGGTAGCAAAGGTGAAAGTTTATGGCTAAATCTGAGAAACCGAATCTCCCAGCAGATGGATGGGCTAGCGCCCTACCGGCTTAAACTGAGAGTCAAGTTCTTCGTGGAGCCTCATCTCATCTTACAGGAGCAGACGAGGTAAAGTGAGGCTGAAATAAAGCAATGTCAAGTTCACCTTCCATTCCACTTAGAAAGGGACCCTTGCAACCTCTGGAGATGTTCCCAGGCACGTTCTGCTGTTCTGCTTCGTGTAGCGCAAGTTCCCCATAACTTAAGTTTGTTTTCAGTGTGTAACCCGCCCCTTTTTTCGAGGTGAAGGGGAAGCTGCATTGTTGGCCTGGGTGCCGTTTTCAAACTCTTCTTTTGGTTTTTCTTGCCTTTATAAACTTAATGGGAGAACAGGGTTGAATTCTTACAGATAAACAAAAACAAAAGAAAAAACCCGTGACTGACTTCCTGATAGCAACATCTAATGCCCGATAGTAACCTCGCATAGGCAGTGTTACTACAGGTCACTGTAGACTGTTCTAACCGAAAGCAGGAAGCAGTTCCTCTTGGGTTACTTAAACTTGGTCAACTTCTTCAGCCTCGTGTCAGATTACAATGTGTAGCAGAGAACTCTGTCTGGCTTCATGCACAATTTTCAGTTTTTAAGATTCATGAAAACTTCATGAAAGAATTCTTTGAAGGCCACTGTAACTGAATTTCACCCCACAAATACACTACTCGTGATTGTTGAGTGTAGAATGTTGAATTTCTCTTTGTGTTGTAAAAGTAAAAGAGAAAGAAAAGAAATACTCTACTAGTAGTGGTAGACAACTGAAGCATGTGGTTTCTGTTTTCATGCAGAAAATGTGTTCTCTGGACTGACTGTAATAATACTTTTCTTAAGGATGAGCTAGCCTAGGACAGTTATGTTTAATATTTATCACTGAAATACAGGAAACTTAAATCTTACAGTGGCATGTTGAAAAAAAGAAAGGAAAAGGATTGCTTTTAAAAACACAGCAAACTTTGGATCTAAGCACTGATGTTTTTCATAATCCTTTGGCTTGGAAATGTACTATGCATGTGAAAAATGTGATTCTAAACTTTTGAATAATGATCAGAGAGCAACATCCTTTAAGAGTTTTTAATGTGTCATATTTTGTGTGTGTTTACCAAGGAACTGATAGAAACACTTTGAAGTACTATCCATTTGAATTTGAAATCTTCATTTTACCTTGCTTTGGAACTTTAAAGTTTGAGAGAAATGTTTAGTTTCTGAGGGAAGCTGGCATATTGAATTCTTAGCGCCCCTGAAAAGGTCTTGCAAAGTATTCGAGTAATTGCATGTTTAAGGGTGTGTTCTTTATTATTTAGAGAATAGGCTTTTTATAAAACTTAAGCTGATGTGTGAAAGCATCTACTTTGTACTTCATTGTCCTAACTTGAAGTTGAAGAAAATAAAAACAGCATATTGGATTTTTATTTATAAATCATAATTTCAGGGCCTCTAGATGCAACCCCATGTTGATGACACAAATTTGTTTTTTAAATCTGCTGAAACTTAGAGGACCAAATACCTCATTTAAACTGAATATGATAATAGTATGATCTTTGTATATTGTAAGTGCGTTTATACTTTATAACTGCCCACTAGATGGTCTCCCCTTGTGCTTTCCTGTAATTGGGTCAGTAACTACTATCAAATTTGTTTTATTCATGCATGAAAGAGAGACATTTTA
Source organism: Erethizon dorsatum (assembly GCA_028451465.1). Lineage (NCBI taxonomy): Eukaryota > Metazoa > Chordata > Mammalia > Rodentia > Erethizontidae > Erethizon > Erethizon dorsatum. Next base: position 17,009,689 of record CM051825.1, read on the forward strand.
TGAATTACAACTTGAATCAAATTCCTATCGTGAATTTTTCCTTTATTGACTCAGTTGACTTTGACTCGAGATTTATGGCTAATAACACTCAAAGAATGTACCTATCTACTTCAACTAGGTAATTTTAATTGATTTTAATTCCTTTTTGAAAGCATATTGTTGCATCTAATTTTTTTGGGGGGGGTGGTACTGGGAATCGAACTCAGGACCTGTGCCGCTGAGCTATATCCCCGGCCCCCTGTATCTAAACTTTTGACTTGCTTTTAATAATATATTGAATTTTACTTGTTTTGTTGTGGGATTAGCTGGAATACAAAACTAAAGTTTATATAGCATTCTTCTTTACTAACTTGATAAAGTGATTTGTAATTAGCATTTGTACCTTTTAATTAGGACATCAGAAGTTGTACTAGGTCTAGTTTACAATTAGCATTGTTTTTATATGCATGACACTATACAACAAAAACACTTATTTTTTTCTTAATGTTATGTTAACCAAGTAAACCTTGTTGATGTTCCATGATTTGTTACAAAAATCTTTACATAAAATGCTGTGAATATACACTGATCTGTTTGTATAGTGAATAAACACAGCTTTGACAGCCAGGTTTTAAGAGGTGAGTTTTTACTAAGTCAAGTCATGAGAGTGCAGTTATACTTGAAAGCATTTGGGTAGTTTATTAAATGGTAATGAACTATCCAGGCAGAGTTGTCCTCTGTGGACAATCAGATGGCCTGCTTGCTGTAGAGCTGGCCCTACCCAGTGGCCGTTAATGTACTGGTTCACATCACATTAAGGAGCTGCTGAGACAATGGGCCAAAGGCACCTGTCACTGGAGCTCAGGGAAGCAGGCAGATGCCCTTGCTCCAGGTCCGGCTCTGCCACCAAGGGCCAGCATTCGGCTTCCAAGCCTGAGCCCAGCTCTGCATCTCAGTGGACAATCCAGGAAGAGATCATCTCTAAATGCCTCCTAGCAATAGCTTTTTAATTTTTTCCTTGCTTTACTTCGTCTCTGTATTGTTTCCCTAAATATATTTCCCCGAAGACAGGAAATGTATCAGGCTTTTATTTAGATTGGTGGACAGGGTTAATCTGCTTTCTGATGTGACCTGGTCTTAATTTAGTTCTCCTACCCAGACTGTTAGGTTTGCTCTTGAATAAGGGCCCAGAAAGTAAAAGAAGAGTCTTTTTGAGACAGGCTGACATGGTTCAGGGAAGGGGACAGCAGGTATTTCCAGCACATGTTTGCCTTACTGTGGATTGAAACAAAATGTGAGACAAATTCATGTATTCTAGAAGTAGATCTGAAATAATCTTGGAAATTCTTGCCTGTCAAAGGCTTTCAGTTATTCATGGCCATTTAGACTGAATTTTGTGAACGTTTTCAAAACCAGAGATTAGAAAAATATGCACTTCATTCTCACGGTGGTAATGATGCCATCCACTCCCAGGAAGATCTTCCTATTTCTGACTTGGCCATCTTTTGCCAGAGCTCCGTGGTCTTTGCTAGAGACAATCTTGTTTAGTCAAGGATCGCCAAAACCTGAATGCCCTTCCCAGCAAACAACCACAATATAAAGACTCAATGAGTCCTGAACTAAATGTTCAGAGAAATGCTGTAGTCCTGGATGTTAAACTTCATCAAGATTTCAGTGATAGGGGAGCCGGTGAAATGCCTCAGCGGCGTAAGCGCCTGCCTGGCAAGCGCGAGGGCCCGAGTTCGACTCCCGGAACCCACATACGAAAAAAGGGCTGGTGATATTGCTCAGCAGCACGGGCGCCTGCTGGTGCGCGAGGTCCTGAGGTCGACCCCCGGTACTCAAAAAAAAAAAAAAAAATTTCAGTGATAGGAACAGTGACAGGTTTGCCCAGCTCCATAAATCCTGCCCACCTTCCTGCCTACCTTTCTGAGCTCAGCTCCGTCCTCCTGCCTCCAGAAAAACCTCCAGCCCTGCCAGGGAGACTAAACTCTCCCAAGACACTGTGTGCCTTTCCTTTGTAGCATTAATGAGCTTGTAACACTATGTTTACTTATGCAACAGATGTTTATTGTCACTCATTCTAATAATCTCAGTTCCATTAAAATTGATCAACATTGTATCCCTAGAGTCTAGCAGGTGCCTCCTGCATAAAGATTTGTTGTATCAGTCAATTAAGTTAGAAATAAAAATAGTATAAACTGATACAAATTTTCTTATAGATATTGACATGTTTTTTCAGTCTGCTTCTATAAACTGAAAAGTTGAGAGTAGCTGAAAGTCTCTAAAAGAAATCTCATTGTTAAATAATGTTTTGGTGATTATTTTCTGCTTACAACTTGTTCTGTATGTGGCATTCTTTTGTTTGTTTGTTTTTGAGCAGGGTGTCTCTGTGTAGTTCAGGCTGGCCTTGAACTCACAGTGCTCTTCTTGCCTCAGCCTCCCAAGTGCTGGAATTACAGATGTGCACCAGCCACCACACCCAACTTGCACTTGGCATTGTTTTCCTTCCTTTGTTTTGCCCCCCTGCACCTCATTCCAGACCATGTGTGGCTGTTCTTATCTAAAATGAACTACCCCTCCCTTGGACCTTTTATAGTATTCATACAGTTAGGTTGTTAGTTAATTTGTTGGTTGTTTGGTTGGTTGGTTTTAGGACACAGGGCCTCCCTATGTTGCCCAGCTGGGCTTCTATGATTCTCCTTCCTCAGCCAGCTTAGTTTTTAAACTATACCTATAGCATCACTGTATCTAATTTCAATCACTTTGTAGTCTGTGTCCTTATCCACTCAGTTTTCCTCCAACAAAATTCACATAGATGTCTGGAAATCCAGGAAAGATGGCCTTGTTACGAATGCCCAGTGCAGACCCTAGGCAGGCATGACGTGATAATTTTAAACCAATTAAAAGTGTAATCAAATCTTGTAAATGATATTCGAAAGTCTTAACTTGGTCGGTGTTGGCAAAGGTTGACTTCACAATTTACCTTTGTGTGATTTCGGTTGGGTAAGTTCTACACAGTGCTGTTGTTTTACTAGTATGGATCTATTATAAACATGGCATTTACGTTCTTCATGCCAACTGCATACCTAAGAGTAGAATGACACTTTTTGTATGTTTGTTTTCTCCATGTCAAAATACAAAATAGGCCCTGGGAAAGTAAAACAGAAACTTGGGCACGTGTACTATTTGTAAAGAAAGTATTAGTTGACTTTATGAATTCTAGTGTACCCACTTTTTCTTTCTGCTGAGACTGTCGGATGTTTGTGTGTTATTATGTGGCATGAATTTTAGCCGAGGCTCTGCCATGTAGGCATCTTCGGGCACTTTCAATTTCTGATATTTATATATTTTCATGAAGTAGTCAGGGAACATTTTTTAAACGGCATTTCAAATAAAATCCATTGATTTAGAAGACACTAGCTGCAGGGCTGCTATGTGTATTTTCTCTCTGATGTCCCGCCGCAGCCTGGTGCCAGCAATAGGACCTAACAGGTAATAGGATTTGAAGGCAGCTCAAGAGATGTTCACTGTAGGTCTGAGAATTGCTGAACAGGCAGTGCTTTGTGGAGTAAATGCCTAGGAGGAGTCCTGACTAATCTGGATTGTTGAGAAACAGATAACGCTCTAGACTACAAGATTGCCTGGACAAGGTGTTTGCCTGGATAGCATCTACTGAGGTGAGTAAGCACATTTTTTGGAAGAGCAGACTCCATGCTTCAAGCAATAGTGCCCTTCTGGAGTGGACTGTAATCACTCTTGACCTTGGGAATTGCCCCTGTCCCCCTCCATAGCTCTCAACTGCGTCAGGGTGTGAGGAGAAGCACACTTATCAGTGATTCTCATTTTGTGTTTTGGGCTTTGAGAAACATCTCCCTGAGCCTGAGCAGAGTCCTGACTTGGTAATTACTTGTTTGTGATGGGTTTCTCCATTGAAACCCCTCCATGAAGTAGATTTGATAGTTCTATTTACATATAAGCTATTTGTTCAAATTCTGAACCTTGACCTTACTAATATTTTTCCTTAACCTCTTATAAAAATTTTCATACTGGCAGAAAAGTTGAAATGTTTTACCCATGTAGCCCCACAAGATTCTACTATTTATTATGACTGCTTCATTACACATTTATCCATTTATCAGTCCCTTTACCCATCCAACAATCTTATCTTTTTGATGCATTTCAAAATAAATTATGTATAAGTACACTTCCTCTTAAATAGTTCAGTTTATATATCATTAAGTAGAACTCAATATTTACATACGGTTCTTGTTTCTTCTGATGCAAAATTTACATACAGTGAAATGCGTAAATCCTCATTACACCACGCAATGGTTTTTTTTTTTTTTTTTTTTTTTTTTTTTGTGGGTACCGGGGGGGTCGACCTCAGGACCCCGCGCGCCAACAGGCACCCATGCCGCTGAGCAATATCACCGGCCCCTTTTTCGTATGTGGGTTCCGGGAGTCGAACTCGGGCCCTAGCGCTTGCAAGGCAGGCACTTACGCTGCTGAGCCATCTCACCGGCCCACTCAATGGGTTTTGAGAAATGAATGTGCTTGTTTAAACAAAACCTCTATCAAGATGTAGACGTTATCACCCCAGAAAGTTCCCATGCCTTTCTCCACCCTTTCTTCCCTCTCCTCATCCCTTACCACATGGTTTCTGCCATAGCTTCGTTATGCCTGATCAGCTTTGTGCATATGGAATCATGCAGTGGGTACTCTCTGTGTCTGCCTTCTTTTGTTCATCATAAATTTTTTGAGATCCACCCATACTGCCGTGTATGCCAGTGGTTTATTCCTTTATTGCTGGGTAGCATCCCACTGTGAATATACCACCATTTGTTGATCTCTATTCCTGTTGACAAAAACCTGTTTCCCATGAATAAAGCTGCTATCAACATGTACGTCTGTTTTTCCCTTTGTATACTCACGCGTTTTTCTTTCTCTTGAGTAAATAATCAAGAATAGAATGGTTGGGTCATAGAGTAGGCAGTTGTTTATTTTATAAGTAGTTGCCAGACCTTTTACAAAGCCATTGTACCCGTCTATTCTCCCATGAAGAGGCAAGAGAGTCCAGTTCCTCCAAGTCCCTCCTGGCCTTCAGGGTGGGTAAATAGTGGTAGAGTGTTGGACTTTTAATTTGCATTTCTCTGGTAATTCATAATGTTAATCTTTTTTGTGTGTGCTTATTGGCCTTTCATAAATCTTCTTTTGTGTGGTATCTATTCAAGTCATTTATACATGTTTATTATTTGCCTTTATTTTGAACAAATTCTTCATGCATCCTAGATACCAGTATTTGTATGATACAAGTTTTGTAAATGTATTTCCTACTGTGGCTTGTCTATTTTATGATGCCTTTTGGTAAGTAGGAGTTTTTAATTTTGGTGAAGTCCAATTTATCCATGTTTTTTCCTTTTGTGATATTTGTTGACTGCATCCTGGGAAACCATTTTACCCAGTGTTTTCTTTTGTGATTTTTGCTGACTCTCTCCTGAGAAACCTTTGCTATTCCCTAGTCTTAAAGATACTCTTATCTGGTGTGTAAAGCATTATAGTTTTAGCATTTACATGTAGGCCATCTTGAACTGATTTGTTTTACTAGAATTTTAAAATATGAAAAAACTCAGAGCAATTCTGTCTTGATTTGATGGTTTTAAAATACAACTTGGCAGTCGAAGTTTTGGTTAAAGTAAACCAGTGCGGCTGAGTGACTCATTGGATGGAGGCGTGCGAGGAGGATTGCAGCAGGGGTCTGATCGCGGTGAGGGGCAGGCTGGGCCTCACTCCCCAGGCCGGGCTCGGCATGCCTTTTGGGGAAGGAGTTAGGAGAGTTTTCAAAAATAGTATTTAGCCCCTCTAAAAATGTTTTAGTTTAATTACTTAAATTTTAAGTGTAATTGCGAATCTGGATATACTTTACATTTGTCCTGAAAGGCTCTTCAAAATGGTGTAACTGGTAAGATAACTGGAGGGTTATAATCGAGAGCGACCTCCACAGTGAGCAGATCAACAGCTCCGATGGGTTCGCAGAAAGCTGTGCCATGGGCACTAGATGATTGCTTTATGGGATGGACCAAGGTCCAGAGGAGAGTTCTCTGATTACAAACTCTTCAGTGATTTAACTTCATTCATTAACACTATAAAAGCATTAATTTTAAAATGCAGAAATTTGAAGTACTTCAAAACAAAAATATATTAAGAACATGTGGCTCTTTTTTAAAATTAAAATTTGGCCTATCCCTAAAAGCATCAACAGTGCTACTTCTTCGTGTAACACCAGGGCACGAGTTACACAGAACGTTTTATCTTGGGCCCCCAAATGTGGTCCATATATTGAAAGTATCCATTTTCTTAGTAACTGGGTAAAACTTAATGAATTCCAAAGTATAGGCCCAAGACTGTTTAGAAAATGGCAGTTTGAGCTTATATCCATACAACATATTCACAAATATTTGCTTAAGGCAGAGAAAACAGGTTTTTTCCCAGAGGCTTTCTTTTTGTTTGTGATTCTGAGTTGTATCCTATATTGAGTTAGATTTGTCATCCACTTTTGATCTTTAGTTAAAAAAAAAAAAAAAAAAAAAATACTGCAGCCATGACTTCTTGACTCTATCTGCTTGTTTTGATGTTGCTGGTAACCTTTCACCTACTTCCCCAAAAAAAGGAGGAGGCAAAATCCAGGAGCCAGACATATAGTACCAGGCCAGTTGGTTAGAGGGGAAAATAATAGAAGCAAATACTTGATCCAAAACCACTCATCAGTATCGTGCCCTCGGTGAATCCCTTGTTGGAAACGTGTCTTAGCGCTCTGCCATCCTCCCTCATGGAAAGAGCACACTAGGGTCTACTGATCGGTCGTCACAGCTGCTGACCTTGGCCGCCACTGCTGCCTTGCGCTGCTACCCTAGAGGACAAACCCTTGTCACCCAGAAGCCAGTTTGTGGCTGGAGTTGTTTTGGTGGGGTGTGTTCCTTCGCTCTGGAAGGCTGTGAGTTCCATCTGAAGAGAAACTATCAAACCAGGCCACCCCATAGTCCCAGTGTGGGGTTGGGCACAGAGGCAATGCAGGACAAATCTTTATTGATTTGAAACAAAAATGACCTTATAACCATAAAACTACACAATGCAGGAAGGGCCTGTCATAAAGTTTACGTCAACAGCAGGTATAGTTGGGAGTGCAGCCCAACTGTAGGAAAGACTACCCCCCCCCCCCACCCCCACTGCCACACTTTTTTTTTTTTTTTTCCCAACTCTGACCCGCATGCAGGATCAGCACTGGTCTCTGGCTGCCAACCACCTGTTTATGTTTGGTCTTTGCTTCTTTGCCTTTGATTTTGGCAGCTGTCTCTCCAGAAGTAGGCATGAGGAGTTTGCAAAAAAAGAAATGGAATCAATTTTGAAACTCTTATTTTGCAGGCTGCACTTACTATTTAATAAAACAGAAAATAGTTTCTGACTTCATTCCAAGAAAATAAGTTAAAAGAAACCTTCACTTAAGCAGTAATTAAGTTGAAAAGTGATAATAATCTTAAAAATCTTTCGGCACATAGTTTCTTCTTGAGTGTAAGCATGGATTAAGATTTTAGTTTCCTAAAAACATAGCCAGGGATGCTTCTGCCCTCAGAGAGGCTTTGTAGATGGCCAACAAGAGGAAGTTCACCAAATGGCCGTCTAAAATGCCCTTGGAGGATTGAGGCCACTCTGTGACACCGGAGTTTTCTGAGAATGCTGGCCCTGTATCCTAAGATACCTATTTTCAAACCAGTTATTTTTTGTGGTGATTTCTTTGCCCCAGCCGGGGGCTCCTTCTCAGTTTAGCAGTTTGTCAGAAACATTTTAAAGACTAACAGATGTTTGGGTTAATAAAAACCAGGTTTATCCTCTTTCGTTGGTATTATGCATTCTTACTCTGATTTCTCCGAGGGTGCTTCGAATAAGGAGAAAACATACTTGGCCAAGTTAGAGAGTTTTTAATACTTCTTTGGTATCGTTATTGAAGACACAAAAGATCGAATTTGAGTATTTCTTGGTTCAGGAAGATGAATGGCTCTTGTAATCCTGTTATTTTGGGACTCTCAATGTAGCCTGTCATTGTATTTACTGCCTTACTTTCTCTTACTTCCCTTTCCTGCATTTCTCCTGCCATTCCTTCAACCTGGCCTGGCAGACACAGGTGTGGGATTTAAGTAGACCGGTGTCGGGACTGGAGTAAGGGCGTCATACCTGGTGGAAGTGGGGAATGAATTCATAGTGTTCAGAGCATTCCCAGTGGCTGTCCTTCATTTATTAATAGGAGGGGTGTTGTGACATTTGAGTACCTTCAAGAGGCTACCACAAGTCATCAAAGGAAGGTTAAAGTTCCACATTTCCCAGAGACAAATTTTATCACATAGGCCACCCTTGCTATGGTGTCTTAAAAACTCTTTCTAGAATTTTCAGCAGTATGGACAATATCTGAATTTCCCCAGGAGTTTCTAAGTGTGACTTACCTTTTAGTAAATGTAAAATATAGTATTGTATGCAGTTAGCACAGGCTCAAACAGAACAAAACTAAGGTTGGACTATAAAAGAATCATGCCTGAAATCTTAGCACTCTGGAAGGCTGAGAGGCAAGAGGATTGCAAGTTTGAGCACAGCCTGGGCATCTTAGTGACTTAGTGAGACCCTATCTCAAACAATTAAAAAGAGGCAGGGCTGTAGCTCAGTGTGAAGGCCCTAGATTCCATCCCCAGTAACACAATTAATAATCAGTAACAGATCTGCGCAGTTCTATGTACATTTATGGAGCTCTCTGATGTTAGAGACGTGTAAGCAATTAACTAAACCATACTAGCAGTTTAACACATCAAATACCACAATAGAGGAGCAGATGGTTTGCATGTGACATAGACCAAATGGTATCCAAGTGAGAGGACAGGAAGAATGGTCATCAGGACAAAGGGAATAGCAAGACAAGATTTTCCAAGGAGAGGCCTGGTGCCTTTCCTGGGGCAGAGTAGCTGGATGTCATGGCTGGAGATGTGGCTGAAAAGCTGGAGCTGAGTAGTGGAGAAGCCCGGGTTTCATGGTACCGTCATACGTCCTCATCCCAGAAGGATTTTGAGCAGAGAAATGGTGCGTTTGTGCCGGAAGTAGGGAACTTGGAAGGGCACTGGCAGGATCTACAGGAGAGAAGCACCTTGAGGATGCATCAACTCGGACAGTTCAAAGCTACAAGGCAGACTAAGGAGACATTGACCAATGGAAGGAGCTCTTTAAGATTATATCAGAATCTACCCAAGATAGTTTTTCTTATTAAGGAAATTTGTTTTAAAACAAAACACAAAAGCTTGTGTGTAATCATTTTATATCTTGTGACCCTACTGCTACTGCACTTGTTTTCTATAGATGTGTTTTGTTTGTAATTTTTATTACAGTGAAACTTAGTCCTTAGACTTATTCTGCCTGGGTGCTCCTGATAAAAAGGGTTCTAAAATGGTAAGCATATTCAGCATGACTTTTAAAATTGCTCTCTTTTCCTTACTTAAAAAGAAAGTACTCAACTGTGAAAGTGCTAAGCAGGCTGTTTATTGCAGGGCTGCAGTCGAACCTGGGGCCTTGCACATCGGAGGCAAGCTTCATCACTGAGCTGCCCCCAGCCCACCAGGCCGAGTTCGGGACGCCCGTATCCCTGAGCCTAACCTCCTTCTCACTTCCCCTGCAGGCATATCTTCTTCCTGCACATCAAGGAGTCCCTCCTGGCAGGCCATCTCCAGTGTTCCCCAGAGCAGGCGGTGGAGCTCAGCGCCCTCCTGGCCCAGACCAAGTTTGGGGACTACAACCAGAACACTGCCAAGTACAGCTATGAGGAGCTCTGTGCAAAGGAGCTCTCCAGTGCTGCCTTGAACAGGTGAGGCTGTGAGTGCCCAGTGAGTGTGTTCATGGAGCTGTCAACATGACAGGAACCTCCAAAGGAAAATAAGCCTCTGGTACATAGGGATGATCCATGATGTCAAGGCTGTGCCACGGCCCAATTTAACCAGTTATTTTCAAAAGATTTATTAGCCTTTTGAGAAATATATAAACACAGAACATAGACCATACAAATAAATGCCCTTATATGAAATGATAAATGCGTATTTTTTAAATCTCCAATCTTTTAAAAATGCACATCTCCTACAATAAAAAGTCTTACAATAAAAAGTATACTGGTATTTTCTTCATCCCAGCAAGAATTAAATCAAGAGGCCTAATATAGACATTTCAGTTACCTATTCCTATATAACAAGTTACCCCAAAACTTGGTGGCTTACAAGAATAAACCCCTCTTGTGGCTGAGACTGTGCTGTGAATTGGCCATGGCTTCCTGGGTGTCCTCTCGGGACCTCCCAGGAGGCTGCTGTCGAGCTGCTGGACTTCAGTCCTATCTGAAGGCTCCCCTGAGGGAGGGACCCACGTGCGGATGGTTCCTGGGGTCTGTTGGCCGCCCGCTTCCCTTGTCACGTGAACCTTGGGCCCATTCCAAGGTGTGGGAGCCAGCTTTCCCCAGGATGAGTGATCCAACTCAGAGCAAAAGTCAAAAGCCAAGAAGGAAGCCGAAGTCTTGTGAAACTTAATCTCAGAAGTGAGTCACATCCCATGACTTGTCCCATATTCTGTTCATAAAAGCAGGTCACTATCCAGCCCACACACAAGGGAAGGAACTTACACAGGACGTGGATAACCACGGGTGGGGTCACCAAGGGCCGCATGAGAGTCTGTCCATCATGGTAGAGTAAGGCCTGTACTTCCTGCAGTTGCAAATGATCTTATCAGTCACTGACAATGCTAGATTATAATGAGACTTATTACATACATATAGATAAAACATAGGCAGAGTTCCAGCATATAAATTTGCCTTACGTATATTTTTTGAGATTTTTCATAATTCTTTCATCACCAGCCATCCCTAAAAGTGTTCTCTTTTGAATATTTGATAATTGAGATCTTGAAGAGTACCTTAGAAGTGTCTTACAGTAAGTTTGGTAAATAAATGGGACATTAATAATGTACAGTTTTATGCTTTTGTGATTCATAAATGACAACATCACCATCCTTCACTAATGAAAATTACACAGATCAATCTTTAAAGCCTATGAATTAATCTCTGTGCACTCTTGGTGTCCTGCAGTATCGTTGCAAAGCATAAGGAGTTGGAGGGGACCAGCCAGGCCTCGGCCGAGTACCAAGTTCTGCAGCTTGTGTCAGCAATGGAAAACTATGGCATCGAGTGGCATGCCGTGAGGGACAGTGAAGGCCAGAAACTTCTCATTGGGGTCGGGCCGGAAGGAATCTCCATCTGTAAAGATGACTTTAGCCCAATTAATAGGTAACCCGAGCTTAAGTATTCTTGGCCCTAACTACATGTACATATGTGTAGCTCTCACCATAAAAAAAGAAAATGGAGAGGGGTTCAGTAGACAGTTATCTCATAGGAATACCACATTTCATTTTGGAATTCACATTAATTTTACTTAGGCCTTAATAGCCATGTAATTACTTTTCAAGTGCCAACTTTAAGTGTGTACCAATGTGGCAAATTTTTCAAATAAGTTGTTCAGAGCCATAAAAATCTCTTTCTGACCTCTACACGCTCCTCTGCACGCACACCCAAACTCTCTCCAGTGCTTCTCTCTCACATACACAGCTGCTTTTCAGTGTCTGTGTCTGGTTTACTGCTGAGTTTTACTAAGGAATGATGCGACAAAATGCTTCTTTCGGACTGACTTATTTTTCTCTTCCCATCTTTTAGGATAGCTTACCCTGTGGTGCAGATGGCCACCCAGTCAGGAAAGAACGTGTACTTGACCGTCACCAAGGAGTCCGGGAACAGCATCGTGCTCTTGTTTAAAATGATCAGCACCAGAGCGGCCAGTGGGCTCTACCGAGCCATCACCGAAACACACGCTTTCTACAGGCACGTACCTTAGCAGCGAAGTGCTCATTAAGACTTTTAGGTGACAAGCATGTTTTTATGATTTCTTCTATCATGATGTCAGTGGGTCTTGTATAGAATTTAAGACATGGGCTGCTTTTTCCTACAGTGGCAATAGAGTGTCCCTGTGAACGCAGTCCCATTTCCCCACGGAGGGTGCGTATGTATGAGCTGCACACCCGCCCCTGCTCTCTTGCCTTATTTTCTCACACCAGCCATTCTCCCAAGATAACCCTGGGCAAGGAGGCATTGGGTCTGTGCCTCTCGCTTTGCTCTTTCCGGGCCGGGTGACACGGTCAGCTTTCCCTTCTGGGAGAGAACCTGTCCCAAATGCTTACTACCTACATAAGGAGTTTTTATTAACACTATCAGTCCCTCACTCCAGAGAGCGCTTTCAAGCCAAGTTGTGATTGGATTCAAATATTTGGAAAATTAAAGCCAAGAAATTTAATTGGTAGGCAGTCTTATATTTTTTTCACTTTTAAAATAGACACACAGATTGTGGAGCAGAATGGAAAATTTGTAGACAATTTTAACATAAAAGCTAAGTCTTCAAAAAGGAATTTCCTTTATTTTCTTCCACAAGCTGTTTGGGCCTGCAACTCATACCCCAGAAGAGGAGCTAGAGGTTCTCTGTCCCTGTATCTACACTGCTTCATTGCAGGGACTTTGGAGACCCTTGAGAGTGCTGAGCTGTTTAGCACACGTGAAGCAGGGAGAACTTCCCCAGGGGCGTGTGCACGGGAGCTTGAGACGCGTGCTGCGCGCACATTCTCTCTGAGGAGGGTCTGTGGGTCTGATTTATGGAGTTCCTTGCCCTTCGCTGTTAAAGCAGGTGTGCAAACTTCCCTTGCAGGTGTGACACGGTGACCAGCGCCGTCATGATGCAGTATAGTCGTGACTTAAAGGGCCATTTGGCTTCTCTCTTTCTGAATGAAAACATCAACCTCGGCAAGAAATATGTCTTTGACATTAAAAGAACATCAAAGGAGGTGTATGACCATGCCAGGAGGGCTCTGTACAATGCTGGTGTGCTGGACCTTGTCTCAAGGAGCGGCCAGAGCCCCCCCGGCTCCCCGCTCAAGTCCTCCGGGAGCAGCATGAACTGCAGAAGCTGCGAGGGCCTCAGCTGCCAGCAGACCCGGGCACTGCAGGAGAAGCTGCGCAAGCTGAAGGAAGCCATGCTGTGCATGGTGTGCTGCGAGGAAGAAATCAACTCCACATTCTGCCCTTGTGGCCACACTGTGTGCTGCGAGCGCTGCGCGACCCAGCTGCAGGTGAGGGGCCACCTGGCCTGCTTTCACCCTCCAGTTTGCAGTTGCTGGGTGCCCAAGGGTGGCTAATGCACAAGGAGTGCCCACCTCTACCTGGGAAGGCTTTGGCTTTGGTGGCCCTTTGGAAACATTTTTGGATTCGCATACTGTTTTCCCGCATCATTACTCTGAATTTTAGACATGTTTTCAAGTTCTAGAAATGAGGTCCAGATTCATAAAGTAAAGCATCAGCCGGTGAGATGGCTCAGTGGCATAAGCGCCTGCCCAGCAAGCACAAGGGCCTGAGTTTGACTCCCGGAACCCACATACGAAAAAGGGGCCGGTGATATCGCTCAGCGGCACGGGTGCCTGCTGGCGCGCAAGGTCCTGAGGTCGACCCCCCGGTACCCACAAAAAAAAAAAAAAAGTAAAGCATTTACTGTAGTCAGTGGCTAATGCCAGGGCTAGAACCCAGGCCTGCTTCTGCCATTTCATGTTGCCTCCTATTCCTGAGGTTTAGGGGGAAGGTTTTAATATTTGCCTAAAGTACTTGGGAAAGAATACTTCGATTTTGGGGTTATAATTAACTCAGTTCCCATGGTGGATCGCTTACTTTGATTATTTGTGATTAATTTCTTTTTATTACTGTAAATGTCTCTAATGCTTTCTTGGATTGGTTGCTACTGATTAGCAAGTTAAATTAATAGAGAAAATAAAAGATAACAGGTTTTTTCCTTTTTCATATTTTCTGTTCTAGTAATTTTTTCATTTGGTTTCATTTCTCAGAAACATCTGCTAAATCACTCTGGTTTATATAAAACTAAAGCTAACACTAAATGTCACCTAGTCCTTCGGATACTGCTGATCTCACAGCTGCTCTTGGGGCTGGAGAATGCGCACACAGGGCACCTGTGCCCTTCCTGAGAGTAGATCCTGCCACCTCGAGGAGTGGTTTCCTGGGGAACAGGCTCAGACTTGCCTCTTTCGGCCGCATATTCTGACCCTGTACCTCATCTTCCATTGTGGCTGATGAAGAGCATGTGCTTGCTGAGAAGCCACTAGGAAAGCAGGCCTGTTGCCCATGAGTGGGAGCAGAGCCATACTCAGGCCACATGGGCCTCTGCCGTCAGCCACCTGAGCCAAGGCCACACAGTCTCTGGAAGGGTCTTCTGCAAAGTGGCCTGAGGTGTCATAATCTACTCTTGTGGAGTCCTGGCCTACACAGAACTCTGTAGTAATCATTTTATTCACTGTGCCTTGTTGAGAGCTTCACAGAAAGCCTACATCATTTCCTTCAGCACATGCATTTCCGTATATATTTTGAAGCCTTTGTAAAGTCTAAACAGTCAAACCTATTAGAGAGGAAAGATCTCTGCCAATTGAAAGCTTAGAAGTCATTGTGATCACAGCGTATTTAGAAAACTCAGTGTGGTAGGTACCAGGGGTGAACACCGCCCGCAGGGCCTGCAGAGCTTTCCTAACCAGCACTACTGGCTTCTCTTTTGCAGTCGTGCCCGGTCTGCCGGTCTCGCGTGGAACACGTCCAGCACGTCTATCTGCCAACTCACACCAGTCTTCTCAATCTGACTGTCATCTAATCTGTCCTGCACTGGTGGGACATGCCATGTTTCCATGAACTGCACTATTGTAAACTATAAGACTGATAATTTTGTGGAGAAAATAATTTCACTCCCAACACCCATCTGCCATGCAACATTTAAACATAAAGAAAAAAAAAAGAAGAAAAACAAGAATATAGCTACTCCTCACTGCAGAAACACATCCATGCCTAGAACCAACAAGCCCAGTGAGGGGAACAAGGAAGAGCTCTGGGGCACAGACACGTTCCTTGGACTTTGATTTTTTTTATGATCAAACAAAGGAACAGGTAAAATATTTGTCAGTTAAGTGGCAACATAGCCAAGAAGTGGGTACCTTTTAGGAAATGGTGTTGTAAGTTTCCATAATATATCCTGAGGTGTTTCCTACATGCAACAGATTTTGTAAGAAGTAGCTTTAGGAATTTATTTGGTTCTTTTTGTATGGCCATGGAGCACTGAACATTTTTGATAGGAAAATTTTTCTTAAATAGTTGTCATTATAATGTCCTTTCTGTTCTTGTAACTTGTTCAAGAATGCTTGGAACACAAACAGATTTTAAAATCAGTCCTGTGGTGGTGGCACCTGCCTGTAGTCCCAGCATTTGGGAGGCTGAGGCAGGAGGATGGAGAGTTAAAGGCCAACCTGGACAATTTAGCAAGCTCTTGTGTCCAAAAAACAAAAAAACTGACTTTTAAAATGTTGGCCACAATGTTGTCTGTCAGATTTAACCCAGTCTGGCTAGGAGAAAGCAGGTAATCCAACAGGAAGGCTTCCTATTCTTTTTCCCTCTTCCTCTCCTTATGCCCCATGCTTTTTTATGAAAAAAGTGGTTAAAAGTAGCAGTAGGCAAGCATGTCTTGGGCTTTTTTGAATTAGTGGAATATTTTAGGACTGAAAAGGGAGAGCATTTTCCTTGGGAAGGGAAAGCCTAGCTCACTGAGGATGGGGCCTCCAGATGCACACACAACGGCCATTCTTCACTTCTCCCAAGTACTCAACCCCAGCACCACCATGGGTGCCATGTTGCCAGAAAGATCAAACCTTTTACAGCCTTATAAGTTTCTAGGTATTGTTTCCTCTTTGTGTGTGTGTTTTGAGTTTTTCTTGTTTTTGTTCTGTGTGTGTGCGTGTATGTGTGTGTGTGTAAATGCTTAAATCTTTTGGTTGCCCCCTGTGCGTCTTTGAGAGGGGTTTTGGTTCTTTTGGTCCTGTATCCTTAAACATATTTTCCACTCCTCCTCGGGCATTTTGGAAGCTGGTCAGCTAGCGGGTTTTCTAGGGTGTCAGGAAACCTGGATGACCTTATTGGGTGCAATACTAGCTAAGTTAAAGCTAGAAACCTACACTGTCACTTTACTGAGATTTCTGAGTATACTTTTCATATTGCCTTAATGTAGCAGTAACATGTTATGCATTTGTTTCTTTGCACAGACATTTTGTCAGATATTAAAACTCTACTTTTTTATGGCACATATTAGCATATAAGCCTTTATTCCAAGAGGTATTTATTTTTTCACTTGTAAAAAAATAATGTTTCCACGTAAAGAACTCTGTTATATCCTAGAGGACGTCTGTCTTTTATATTCAGGATAATAAAGACTTTAAAGCAAACACAGATGTTTGTATTGCCACAGTTATTGTGATTTAAGCCAGTTTTATTCAGTTAAAAGATACGAGCAGTAACATCAAGGTTGGTGTCTAATTTGGTCCTACATGGAAAATGTGAAAATGTTTATGGCGTTTGGTCTAATTGAGACCATCTCACCCAGTTTAGTTTCTCTTTCATCTATGTTTTAGGGCCATAGGATTGGAAAGTAATGTAGTACACACAAGCAGACGAAAATTAAAAATTGGGAGAATGAGTAGAAGGGAACGTGAAATTGGAAGATAACAGTTCAAAAATTAAGCCGATGCTGCTGGTCAGGACAGGTGAGTGTCATCAGTGATAGTGAACCTTTTAGAGACCAAGTGCCAAACTGCACCCCAAAACCCACTTACATATTGCAAAGTGCCAACACTGCAATTAAACCTGAATACTGAGGTTTTAGTTTAGAAAAAAACTTACACATTACCATCTTTTGTCATAAAAACACAATAACACACATGCCATAGGTTCACCACCCCTGGTCTAGGCGCTAGCAGGAAAGGTCTTGGGCCCAGAGTCTAGATGCTTTCCTGCAGGGCTGCTAGCCTGCCACTGCTAGGCCCTAACTGCTCTGTGCATGCCAGTACGTGCACAGCCGTTTCAGGAAGTGCTTTGTGGAATAGAGAATTGTGTACAGTGTATGTCACTGATAACCTTTATATTAAAAATTGGGAGACATTTGTTTTCTGTATACCTATATCTAAGTCCATCTTCCACCAGCGCCTTGGCATTAACTCATTTGTTCGTTCAACACATTTATTGAGCACCTACTGTTATTGTCCCTGTAATTTTTTTAAATAGGAAAAAAGACACAAAACTTCCATTCCTAAAGCATGGAAATACTAGACGCCAGTACTGAGTCTAGTATTTAACAGTCAAGAGATGACTGATCCAAGATGCCTGTATTATATACTTAGCCTGCAACACGCACTATGTCTCTATAGAAGTTAATTAGTAGTCTAGTATATTATCACTGGAGGGTATCTTAGACATGGCAGCTAGGTTTATGGAAAGATGCATAGGTGGGTAGCTTGGGTGGGTAGCTTGGGTGGATGGATGGATGACTGATCAACAAATATATAAAACATCGTTCACAGCCCAGTAGACCAAGGGCTCCTTAAACTCAGTGACAGCATGAAAACTCACCTTTTGGCATGATGGCACTGTAGAGGAGATGCTGTGGAGGCCATAGGATGTAGCGATTACTTCTGCCTTGAGGCCAAAGGTAAAGGTACTTCAGAAGAACCCTTGACCAGGACCTTGACTTTCTAGTTGGAAAAAAAAAGTATATGTCACACACTATGACTAGAATGCATTAGTGCTGGAGCTGGACCACCCTCTGCGTGTCAATGAAGTAACAAATTGGGCTCTGAAGGAACATGTGTAGTCATGGGGAGCTTCGAATTCCAGGTTCACTTCGGGCTTGGTACTTTGGTGTCTTCCCAACAAGGAACTTCTGGGACAGGAGATCTTGTACAGAGAACTCCTAGCATATGGGGTAGACAAAGGCAGGAAGAGAACAGAGGCACTGAACTTTTTGATAACCTGTTGGCATGAAAAGAATGAGAGTCAACAGACTTCCACGTCTGATCAGCAGCAGTATTGCTGACAAGTCATACAGAAATTCTGTTTCTACCTTGGTCTGGACAGTCTGACCAAGGGACAGTAGCAGAGCAAGCTCAGGCATAGGAAGGAAGCTGCATTTGGTTTGGACACGATGATTTCAGACACTCGATAACAAGCAAGCCTGGAGTCAGAGGCTGGGAAAGAGAAGCATTTGGTAGTTATTGCTTTGATATTTGAAGGCATGACAATATTAAAGTCATCTATAGGAGGAGAAATAAATGGAAAAAAGAGTAAAGCTGAAGATGGATCCCTGAAGTAACCCGCATCTAAAGTGGACATGAGACTAGGAAGGCATTTGAGAGAACATTCAACAGGATAAAATTCAAGAGATAAAAACTAAGCCAGAAGGCAACTTCCCAGAAGCAGCTATGTCAAAGGCTGCAGCAGAGTCAAGGATCTGGAGTACTGAGAAAGCCATAAAATGTGGCAGAATGGGAGGCCCCAATCCTGAGAAACTTCTGAGTCTCTGAGTATCTTCTGAGAAGTGGGGGGTTACTAGGAGTTGCCAGACCGTGCTGAGCTGAGTCTGAATGGGAGGCAAAGACAAAGAGGTGATAAGTCAAGAAGTTGGTAGAGAGGAGGAGGAGGACCCAGGAGGGGTGTTTGGGCTTTGTGTTTTAAATGGGAGGAGAGCTTGGCATAAAGAGATGGTGAACAGTAGGGATAAATGGAGAGCCTGGACCTTTGAAACTGGAGCGACTAAACCTCAAGAGGCTGATCTGCCAAAGATACAGACTGCAGGACTTGAGCAAAACCCTTCTTTCATCTATTAAGAGGTGTCAGAATTAGTAGTGACGCTAGAAATGTTCTAGCCCACCCTGCCCCACTCTGGTATCTCGGATTATCCTGTTACAACATGGGGAGCTCAGTGGCAATGCTGGTGAGTTCCAGGGGTTGTCCCCTTAACTGCCACTGAACGCCGAGGATCAAGATGCCTCATGGGAAAGCACACGTGGAGAAAGCGTGAGCACTTCCAAGTAAAGCTTGAAAAGATGCCCTGTAGAAAAGAATTTTGGGGATATTTTCAAACCCAAGCACTGGGGAAAGTTCACAGGCGGGAATCCCTGTGTGTGTGCCCAAGGAAGGAGGAAAGCAAGAGGAGCTTGTGGGTGTAGAGGGCACAGAATAAAGTAGAAAGTGGAGTTTTTAATAGTTTTGCAAGCAATGGGAACAGACGCTAAGTGGACTTTGAACACAACCAGAATTGAAGACAAAATGCAGTCATTTCTGTCTTCTCACTGCTTTTGTATTTAATGCTTTCTCATAGAATCCTGAAACATTTGCAGATTACTATTATTCACATTTTTATGAGTTTATTTTTTAAAAACTTCAAAATATTAAAGAGTAAGTCCTGTGCCTCTTAAAAACAAAACTTTGGACCATGCAAATTACAGATTTAACACACCTGCCAGTTGCCTAAAGAAAACACACTTCGAGCAAAAGCTAAACATCTACTGTTCATAAAGTTTGCAGTAGTGCTAAGTGGAAGAAAAACTTGAAAGGGTAAAGCCCTCCCAGGAAACAAAAAGATAAAAGGACAAAGACTAAAAATAATATACACATGTATTCTTGTATGAATGAATACAAGTGAATCAGGGAAGGCTTTATGAAGGAGACAAGTTGATCTTTGTCTTGAAGTAAAGCACAGAGTTTGGACTGATGGAATAAAATACAGCATAAGAATGTGAAAGAGCTCATAGGTCAAGAGCAAAGTACAAGACAAAGATAGGAAGAAGGCAGAGCCAATCTATAGAGACTTGCTTGTTGAAGATTTCAATTCTTTTGATTAGTATATAGAAGCTACAATAATGTGTCGTTGGTTTTTTTTTTCATAGTAAGTTTGCTATTTTTTTGATTCATTCAGCCTTTTACTGATTAATTTGAGCACTGATTTATCAGTTCAGCAATCACCTAGTATCTATCAGCCTCTCTGTTAGGACTAGGACTGTGGTTCTTGACTGGGACAATTTTGTCCCCAAGGGGCATGAAGCAATGTTCAGAGGCACTTTTGAATGTCACACCGGCAGTATGGTTGCTACTGACATTTAGTAGGTAAAGGCCAGAATGTTGCTAAACATCCTACGGTGCACACGATTCACCCCCTACAGCAAGGAACTTGCCAGTCCAAGACGTCAGTATTGCTGCTGTTGAGAAACCTGGTGAAGGGTACATGTATCTGAGATGAAGTCCTGGCCCTCTCTGGGACAGCGACTGGGGTTGAACTGCAAATTAATCATTCCAGTCTCCTAAGTTTCATAATTTAAGCAGGTCCTGGGTACTGTGGAAGAGCAAAAGAAGATGCCACTAAATTTGCTTTGGGTCAAAAAGTTCACTGGAAGAAAGTCATACTGGAAAGGAGTTTTGAAAGATGAGTCAGAGCCTACCAGCTAGGAAGGTGGGTGGAAGGACATGCTCAGTCATGGGACATGTGAGAGCCACTGGGCAGTTTGGCATAACTGGACTCTCCAGTACATGGTTAGATAAAAAGAGGAAAGGCTTATGGGAGGCGTGGAATAGCAGGAGAAGGGACTGAGAAGTAAGGTTGGGAACGAACAACTCAGGAAGTTGACATAAGCTCTGCAAACCATACTCCCAGACCCCCAATAAGAAGGCCAGCATCTGCTCTGAGTTGGACAAGTGATCCCAGAGGCCTATGTGTTAAAAGGCTTGGTCTCCAGCCTGTGGTGCTATGGTATTGGGAGGAAAAGAACTTTTTAATATAATTTTTCATTGTATTAGTACTTGTTTGCAATTCATGCAGTTTATAATCATCTTGGGAAGTGGTTACATGTATATATTGCCATTTATTTCTTTTTTTTTAATCCTCTTTCCCTCCCTCCCCCCTTCCCTACTCCTCAGGTTCCCCTATCCCATTTTTCTTATTTGTTGATATTATTCATCTTACCTTATGTTATGGCATGTAGTGTCTATATTAATTGGGGTTATTAGGTTCCTGTACATGACACATCTTTATTCCTCTCATTTCCGCTTCCCCTCCTCCTCATCTCTCACTCTTCTTCCCTTGGATCACTTCCCTGTTGCAAGAGATCCATCCCCTTCCCCCTTTCTATCCATGTGTTATCATTTTCTTTGTACTTTGCCTCACTCAAATGAGAGATACCATATAGTATGTTAAGCTTATGCGTCTGCTTTATTTCACTCCACATTGTATTTTCCAGGTGTGTCCATTTTTATACAGATATCTCAAATGTGTCATTCTTTATAGTCAATATAATTTTTATATTGTCATTTTTGTATATATTTTTTATATATGTCATTCTTTATAGTCAATATAGTGTTCCATTACATATAGATTCTATTATATGTAGATACCACATCTTCTTTATCCAATTGTCTGTTGACGGGTACACAGGCTGCTTCCAGGATTTAGCTAGTAGGAATTGTGCTGCTATGAACATTGGTATGCATACATCACTGTAGTACGATGACTTAAGCTCTTTGGGGAAGGTATCTAGCTGGGGGATTGCTGGGTCATATGGAATTTCTAATTTCAATTCTTTGAGAAATCTCCACACTGATTTCCATAATGGTTGTACTAGTGTGCACTCCCATCAACAATGCAGGAGGGTTCCTTTTTCACCGCAGCTGTGCCGGTATTTGTTAGTTTGACTTCCTAATGATTGCCATTCTTTCCAGAGTAAGACGCATTGCTTTAGCATTGTTTTAATTTGATAGGATCTCATAGGAGGAAGTTAAGGTATTGAGGACATGTCCTCGAAAGGGATATTGAGTCCCCAGTCCCATGCTCTCTCTCTCTCTCTCTCTCTTTCTCTTTGCTTCCCAGCCACCATGAGGTGAATAGGCCTCCTCTACCATGCTTTCCTGCCATAATGTTCTGGGCCACCACAGGCCCAAAAATAACTGGGCCAACAAGCCATGGACTGAAACTTCTGAAACTGTGAGACAAAATAAATCTTCCCTGTTTTCTATTTATTCTCAGTATTTGCCACAGTGACAGGAAGCAGACACAGTGTCCAAAAAGGTCATGAAAGGGAATCAAGAAGTAGCTGGGCTCCACAGTTCTGCTCTCACTCAGGGATCTGACTTCCACATTGGGACTCTGGTCAGTGTGTGTCCTCTGAGTTTTTAGTAAAGGCAATAGCAAAATGATACCCTTGCTAATAATTTGCCCTAGAGATGGAAGCTGTCAGGTAATCATCCAGAATTTAAAAGCTCATCTCCATAACCCTTCAGATGAAGAAAACGGTAGGATAAAAATATAGCTCGGCTTATTAGTAACATCTTGCCCATTTCTTCCCTAAATGGTTAGAACATGCTGCCTCCCCATGCTCTTTACATCAACGTTTCCGTTATTAAAGCTGCCTATTTTTCAGTTCTAAATCCTGGGAGGATTTTCCCCATGAATTTAACATGACTGAGGAAACTTGCTCCAGGGTAAAACTTGGCTGCAAATTATCCAAGATAGGCTTCTTAATAAAAAGACCAAAAATGAATCATAGCCTTTTAGTGGTTTCAAATGTGGAGTTCTCCTTCACCCCAGTATCATGGTTATTCATAATGGAAATGGGCCGCTTTATAAAGTGATCACATGCAACAAACGTCCTTTGTGTTCAGCCCTGAAAACCGCTGCTGATGAAGCCGGGAGTGTGAGCATGTGAGACAAGTGAGGAGAAAGAGCGAGGGGAGCAAAGCTCCACGCTGGGATTCCTCAGAGGCCCTTCCCGTGGGCCACGGGGACGTCCCTGGCGTCAGGCAGCACCTCTGAATGACGCTGGGGTTACACAGTCAAGCCCAGGTCCTTACAAATGTACAAGCGTGTCTTTCTTGTCTTTAGTTGTTATATAAGCTCCACCAAAAGCAAATGTAGCTTGCACAAATGAACCGATTATTCCAGAAAAGGCAACTAATAAAGCAGCATTTTAGATCTTTCCTGGTGCCTTCTCTTCTGCTCTTCTCTCTGCAGAGGACAGGGTAAGGCATACCCTATACGCTTGTCTTGGGAATCATGAGCCTTACTCCCATTTCAGTATCCCCAGCCTTGGTATCCATGGGGCCTGGGCACCAGGACTAAACTGCTCAAGTCTCCTGAAGTAGTTTTTGGATGGATCCTAGGTACATCCTCCCGTCTACCGGAAGTCATCTCTCCTTTGCTTATGATACCTAATTCAGAGCATTGTAGTTGTTGTGCTGCACTGTTTAGGGAATAATGACAAGGAAAAAAGTCTGCACGTGTTCAGTACTGATGTAGTATTTTTTCCGAATATTTTCAATCTGTGGTTGGTTGAATATATGGATCCCCGGGAAACAGAAGGCCTATAATTGATTCTAAAAAGCTTTCCCTCTTCACATCACTTCTATGTTTGAAAGTTCTTTTTCCTTTGGAGAAACAGCCAGACCGCCCCCCTTCCTTCTGGTATTTAACCTAAATTTACACACAGTACTTCGGAATGGTTGGCAGAGTCCCTCAGCAGGCGGCTGTAAAGGCTTCGCAGAATCGGTTCCTTTAGTCCTCACATGTCTCTGAAGTAGGGACTTGGTGTCATTTTGTAGATGAGGACCTGGAGCACAGAGAGCTGAAGTGACTTGCTCAAGGTCACAGAGCTAGAACCTCAAGGTCGCAGGAGGATGAGGGGTCAAATGTGGGCCGAGGACTTCCTACCCCATCCAACGCCGCTTCTGAATAGCAGCTCACATGTGGCCTCCGATGGTTTGAAGGAGCACCTAAAGGGACATAATGGCCAGTTTTGTTTGTTTTTGTTTTTTATGAGGAGTGTGACTAACAGCCTAGCCTTTGTCCACCGGCCCCGAGTTGGAGGGACAACCTCTGAGTCCCTAAGTCCTCATTCTGTGTGACACAGAAACCTCTCCCTCTGAGACTGCCCAGCTCCACCCCACGAAGCAGTCTTACAAGTACTGTAAATGTAACTGCCATGTGCTTTTTAGGAAACAAACCTTCCACAAGCAGTGAGAAGGCATACAGGCAGAGCCAAATGGGATTTCGGTTCTGGGATTTCCAGTGTTGTTTTTGAGCAGAAGGGCAATAGGGAAACAACTGAAGAACTTAAGGCTTCACCAGCATCTGCCCTTTCAGGGTTAATGCTCATTTCTTTTTTTTTTTTTTTTTTTTTTGTGGGTACCGGGGGGTCGACCTCAGGACCTCACGCGCCAGCAGGCGTCCGTGCCGCTGAGCGATATCACCGGCCCCTTTTTCGTACGTGGGTTCCGGGAGTCGAACTCGGGCCCTCGCGCTTGCCGGGCAGGCGCTTAAGCCGCTGAGCCATCTCACCGGCCCAATGCTCATTTCTTTGCCAGCCCTGCTCCCTGGCTTTGAAATCCCACCATACCTCTGGGGAGAGAAAAGAGCTGGGGCCCATCAGTCTCAGAGATGGTGGCAGGAATCCTTGTACACTCTTGTCCTGTGACCATGGCACCCACCATGGTGGACCCTAAGGGCCACTGCTGTTCCAGGCCCCATTCTACAAAGCATTTTTTGGAATAGATATTTCACTCAAGACTTGAGGAATGATGGGGAAAATGTATTATACACATGGTGTGGCAAAAATGTAAAAACAGAAAAACAAAATACCCTATTTAAGTGGTTTCTCTTAAAGGGGTTCATGTCTGTTCTTCTTTTCCAGACACCATAAGCACCCAAAAGAGAGGGGCAGAGGAATGACCTAATAACTATAAAGAAGGAAAGTGTGGGAAAAGAGAAAGAACAAGGGCACAGGGGAGATTTTTTTTCTGTGAGTGCCAGTGAATGAGTGATCTTTGTTGGCTTAGTAGTGACAAAGAAGCCAGCCCGGTGACAATAGTGAAATAAACTCGTGAAGTGAGTTTTTGCTGCTTCTTTCTCTTTCCGGCTCTGTATTACTTACAAACCCTGAGAGTAGATTGCAGTGTCATGAAAGCAAAGGTGGTAGAACTCATTCTTTTCATGACTTCCCTGACCATCTGTCATCCAAAGACTATACAAGCCATGCCTTTTAATGCAAGCCTCACTGGTGCCTTGTGTAAGAAATCAGTCAGCATTAGTCTTAGTCTGTTTTCTTTGCTATAACAAAATACCTGAGACTGGATAATTTATAGGGAATAGACATTTATTTGGCTCACAGTTCTGGAGGCTGTAAAGATCAAGAACAAGGCACTAGCATCTGCTCAACATCTGGTGAGGACCTTTATGCTGGTTAATATGATTGTCAACTTAACTAGATTAAGAGGCTCCTGGAAAGGCAATTAGATGGTGAGGGCACTAACAATGGATTAACCCACTGATGAGTTCATAACAGAATAGGCTGTTAGGAGGTGGGGCCTCACTGTAGGAATTGGATCATGGAGGAGAGATCTTAGGGGCTTTCTCTACCATGGTGCCTCTGCTTGGAGCCAGCTGACCATGGACTGAAACCTCTGAAACCATGAGCCATAATAAACCTCTCCTCATCTAAGTTACAAGTCTCAATATTTTGTCCCAGCAATGGGAAAGCTGGCTGATAGAGCCTGCTGCATCATAACATGGCAAAGGGCATCACATGGCAAGACAGAGCAAGGGTGCTAGCTTGAATCTTTCTTCTTTTCATAAAGCCACTGATGCCATCATGGGGGCCCCCACCCTCAAGACCTCATCTAATCCTAATTATTTCCCAAAGGCTCCACTTCCAAATGCTATTCACACATGAATTTGGAGATTATGTTTCCAACATATGAAGTATGGGGGAGATGCGTTCAACCCATAGCAGCTGTCCACAGAGATCAAGTGTTTGGGATCCCAAGTTCCTAAACCACAGCTATAAAAGGAAAAGGCTGTGAGAGCTGTTTGTCAGAGCCTCAGTTTACTGCCCTCGAACTTGAATATCAGTGGCTTAGAAAAATGATGTTTTAATGCAAACATCTAGCGAAAGCAGGCGCAGCTTGTTATCCTGAGTAATCTGAATGCTACGACAGCACCACCTGTTCCTTAACAAAACCAATGACTCTTCTTGCCTCAGGACCACGAAGTACCAGCCACGAGGCCCAGCACCACCCCAGGTGTCTCCCTGTACCTGGAGCAGTCTATCCTCTGCCAGCATTGCCATCTGGAAACACATCTGCTCTGATTTGGACCCAACAAAACATTTTTGCCTTCTTGTCTGGTTTTCTTACAAGAATCCTTAGTTTTACCAATTTTTTTCCTAATTTGATTTGGCAATGAAGGTTGCACACTAACCTAGAGTGTTTCCTTTAAGAGTCTTGTCCTCTATCCTGCCTACCCAGTGCACAGCACCACGGCTGTGTACTTGACCCTTGCTGATAAAACAGCACTCCTCACTGTGTACAGAGCTCAACCCATACTCCTCATCCTGGCAGCCAAAATCCTCCATCACAACAACAGAGCCTAGCGGATAGTAAGTTCTCAAATGTTTGTCAAATGAATAAAAAAAAAAAAAATGACTCACGGGAGCCTAAATGTCTTAGACCATCTGGGTTATTGTCCCATCCCCCTAGAGTGTCTGGCAAGGCATTTTGTACATGCTCCCTGAATCCGACCAAACTGAGGAGCCAGCCACCTGGTTTGAGCTGCATGTATCTCCTCAGCTTTGAATAGATGCGGATTTAACTGCCAATTACACAGCTGTGGTACTGTAAACCAGGCATACAGGATGGAGGATGAGACTCTTACAGGAAACACTCTAGATTAATGGGCAACCCTAATTGCTAAATCTAATTAAGAAGAAAATCAGTTAAGTTAAGAATCCTCCATGCAAGAGAACCAAACAAGAAAGTGGTGGGCAAAATTTTTCATTCTTTGTTTTAATCAGCTTTCTCAAAGAAGGAAGCGAGATAACAGGACTTCTGCAAGGGTGTTTTATTGGGCCAAAAGCTACATTCGCATATCTGCAGAAACTCAAAAGGAAGAAAACATACACTTTGGCCAGTAGGTCCATCTTTGGCATGTGCTTGGGAGGAAGCCGCCACGTCGCCTTTCCAAAGATCCTTGGGATTATCGCTGGGAATGCTTCGGCTTCCAGGCTGGGATCTTTGCCAACAGACTTCCAATTTGGAGGGCTGAGCCTCCTAATTGAGCAAAAGCACCCTCATCCCTGCTCTGAGGCAAGCGACACAGAGGCACCAAGCAACCCATTTCTGTTGCTAAAGTAGTTTACTTGTACAGTCTCCATTTGGTTTGAAAAAAGATAGATTTTCCCTTAATATTTGCAATTTTTAATGTGTTCACATCCTCTTCTGTAGAACTTAAAGTATCATAGAACTCCTGTTTTTCTGAGAAACGAAACAAATGCAAATTAAAATAAGAGATATAATAATAAGAATAGCCATTGTAGTCCAACCGAATCAGCATATATAATACACCAGCTACATATACGTATATATTTGGAGTGTGTGTTTCTGAGGAAGAGCGGTAATATTCACACCAGCTCCATCAGGATTCTAGGTAGGCAATGTCACGAAACATGTGAACTGGGGCAAACCCTGTAAATTCTCTCAATGTTGACTTCCTAGTCTATAAAATAAGACTATAAATAATATGTGCTCCCATTTATTTTGTGATAGTTAAATGAGATAATACTCATAAAACACCCAGTACTGTACCCAGAATACAGCAGCCACCTTGTAAGTGTGGAATGAATGCATTAATAAACAGCCAGGCACTGACCCAGACCTGCTACATTTATTAGACAGCAGGACTTATCCTTGTCCCCAAAACTACTGTGACAGCTGTGCTGGTTGTGCACTGTACAACCCCAAGAGGCACTATTCAAGGTTCATACCTCAAGGGTTTGTATATTGACTAGTACAGTTTCATGGCATATTCCAACAGTACCCCAAAGGTAGAAGTAATGCATCATGATTAGGGGAGACGCTTTCTACTTTGCACAAAGGCACTGTATGGGCAAGCGCTGGCCCCAGGCACAAGAGACAAGCATCGGCGCCAGCTCCCTGGAAGAAAGCGACCCGGGTTGGATGACTGTTGTTCACAGTTGAGCTCATTCATGGGACTCCAAACACTGACCGTATTGTTGACCAGGGCTGGAAAGCTGCTTCCCTGGACAGGCTTTTTGGTTTGTAAATGTTAGCCACGAGGTTTGCTGTACTTGTTATAATTATTATTTTATTTTACTATATCCTGTATTGTGTTCTCACACAGAGACTGTGCCTGCCTTCTGAACTAGATCAGCTGCATCTTGTACCTGCCGTGAGAGCCATTGGAAGGTGAGCCCGGTGGCCAGGAGGAAATTGGCTAGTGCTGCAGGGAGGAAGGAAGGGAGACGAGTCCTGGATCCGGACAGAGAAGCGGGATGCCCCAGCCTGGCTCACGGAGGAACAAGAAGCATGGGCAAAATAAAGCAAGGGTGAGCAGCCATGGGGGAACGGAAGCAAACCAATCAACCACAGTGCTGCAGTCGGAAAGGGGCGTTGAGCTGGCTACCAAGCCAAGGGTCCCAGAAACCATACAGAGCCACAGGATAAGGCAGGCATTGGCTCCAGAGTGGGCGTCTCTGGCTTCCTCCAACCCCTGTAGCATATGATCCATGCCTCCCTAGGTTAGACACATAAATTGCCTGGTCACTACTTTTATGTACTCATAGAGGAAAAAGGGTATGAGAACCTCCCACCCATTCACAACCTTTTTTTAGCACCAATTCCCCCTAGCTTGCTGGTTGAGTATAACTATCCACACATACGTGCCACAAAGAGTGAATGTAACTGTGCGTAAATGAGCACAGAGGTGACAGCGGACACCAGCCCTTTTCCCCGACTCTCCTTTACCCACAAAACCCTGGCTCTCTTCAGGCCTCCACGCATTTTAGAGGAGGCTGGACTTTCCCTGCCTTGAGCAGATGCATCCTGACTAAGCAGAACCAATGGGCATCTGGCTCTTCTTGTCCCAGACTGGTTTAAAGCTGTGTTTGATAATAATATTCTTGCCAATCTAAGATGTGAAGTTTCTGCTCAGATTCATTCTCCACCCCCCAACCGCCCCACTTCTGGTCCCCCTTGTGTCTGGCCCCCAAGCGCTTCACAACAAGCTACATCCCCAGCCCTTTTCATTTTTTATTTTGAGACAGGGTTTCGCTAAATAGCCAGATTGCCTTAGCTGGGCTCAAACTTGTGATTCTTCTGCCTCAGCCTCCCAGAGTGCTGGGATTACAGGTATGCACCACCATGCCATGCTCTGTTTTCTCTTTTTAAAGGGGCTTTAGGACTGTCACAGTGACACATGCCTATAATCTCAGCATTCTGGGAGGCTGAGGCAGGAGGATGAGCGGTTTCAAGCCCTGACTGGGCAACTTAATGACTTAGTAAAACCTTGCCTCAAAATTTAAAAAAAAAAAAATTTTTTTTTTTTTTTTTTTTTTTTTTTTTTACATTGCCTACCTAGAATCCTGATGGTCTGTTACACCATTCGCAAGATAGTGTTTATTTTGTTGTAGAAATGGTCTCTTGATTACCAATGGGCTTTTGCTACCTATGGAGCTACTTACACTTAATTCAAACAACAAAAAAGTGCTAGAAACTTAAGCCATAGATGCCTTTCATGACAAAAATGTGTCTTGGTTTCTACTGAGACAACTTGTGAGGTTTTAGGATAAATTCCTTGTTTTCTCCTCACTCTAAGTTTTTTCCTGCTGGAAGTTGAATATTCAATTTTCAGCTTCTCAGATATGTAGTTTCTTGCTGACTCTGGTCCCAGTAGGATTTTCTGATGATGTTTTATTCTCTTTATCTTTCTAAGGGTCATTCTTTCTTTATTATTTATCTTCATCTCATTTTTCTTTCCCTCCTTTCTTGATCTTATATAAAATCAAGGTTGTCCACTAAAAGAATCATTAACAAAACAACACTTAAAGTCCTTTGTGCCTTTTAAAAACCACCTTATCCATCTCTTTGTTGTTTTATTTCAATTTTGCATGCTTATCTCTCGATTGCAAATACCAATCTAAGATGGTCCACGTCACTGGAAGTCTCTATTCCTACTAAACTCTTAAACAAATTGGACATCTTTGTCCTCTGTGAATTGAGATTTGTGTATCTCCTTATTAATCCACCAGAAAGAACTCCTCCCCCATCTTCCAGCCTCGCAATTGTAAGATAAATTTTCTGCCGCTGGCATCTTGCAGGCAACATGCCAAGCAGGCAATATATCAAGCAGCCAACATTGATCGAAACTCAGTTCTTTTCATTTATCTCTCCCTAAAATGCCTAGCAGAATAATTTGTTGAGAGGATCCTCAATAACTTAAATTGTTTAGAATTAGATCAAAATGAACTTTTATAGTCATTATTCAAGGAGGACAGGTAACAGTCATGAAGTTATGCTGTGTTGGAACTCATGGAAAAGGACATCAATTCAATGAGCATCTCGAGGTCCCCATGGCTAGATCCCATCATTCCAGGACAGCCACAGCTGGATACGTGTGAAGTGGATTATTCAATTCTGTTGATCCATTGCTTCATCCTCTACTTACTGACACCTCTGGCACATTCCATTCTAACACTGAAAATATCATTATAAAATATCTGGTATTAATTAATTAGTTCAGTACCAGGAGTTTGACCTAATGATTAAAAATTTAGGGATGTCGAGGAAATTGAAGTACATGGGTTCTTTTTAATCCTCTTCACCAGGGCAAAGAGTAGAATTTGTATGAAGAGTCTCAAAATTTCCATTAAATAATGTTTTTTAATGTCGTAAAATAACACACAGCTTTTTCAGTCTTATTTCTGTTCCTTTTTTTCTTAATTCTGAGTTTTTGCATATGACGACAGCCAGATTTCACTTCTATCATTTGACTAGTCATTCATTAAGCTGTCACTTGTTGATCATCGCCAGGGCCCCAACCACTATTCTGGGAACTCAGGATGTATCAGTGACGAAAACAGGCAGAGCCCCTGTCCTCTGAAACTTCCACACCAGCGCACAAGACACTGGAATGTCGTAAATCCAGAAACTCAGGAAGAACACAGTTCTTTTTAGATAAATAAGGCTGGGTGAGATGTTGAGGTACCATCTGGGTCGAGGCCTAATTTTAAAAGAAATCTTTTAAAAAATTTTTTGGACATTCTTTGGTTTTTTGCTTCCTTTTTCTCTAGCAGAAGTATCTACAGCAAGAAATGGATGTCTAGTGATATGATTTTGGGAAAGTCCTTGTACTTCTTTGAGGTTTGTTCTTCAGGGCAGTTAAGAAAGGAGGTTGGAGAATCAGCAAGGTACTTCGCAGATTTCAAATAATCGTACTTTGTGTTTCTACAGAACACACGTAAGAAATCCCTGTAGCTACTATTTGATTTTTCCAACAGTTAACCTATTTGTTTTAATATCAGAAATCCAAATGGTCAATACTTTTTTAATGAGCATGTCTATAGGATTACTTTCTTTAGTAAGTTCTTCAAAGAGAAGCTGCCTTATCTCACTATTTCCACAAATTAGAGAACCTGATTCAGCCTTGTTGATAAGGAACATAATAACTACAGATGCCTCTTCTATCAAGTTTAGCTTGTCAACAGATAAAAACAAGAAGGTATCTAGAGAGCTTCTGGTCTAGTCTATTAAGAAAATTTTCAGAAAACACAAGAGATATAAAAGACAGAGATAAATGTTGAAATTTCAGGAAGCAGAAAGGACCCATTAAAATGTTTGTCAGTGCAAGGGGAAAGGAGGAGATGTTTGTAATATTTACAGACCTTTGGAGTTCCTTTTAACTTGGGAATTTTACAGACATAGGATGTTGATCTTCACAATACCCATGGCTGCCTGGTTCAGGGTTAGATGTCATTATCTCCTGGTTAACAGTTCACATTTTAGAGTGGAAGATAGGCATTTGCGATTCAGTTGTAGTCCTGTCTTCAGGCTTGCAGAGAAGTAGAATGTTGTTTTTATCTAATACATAAGTAAAAGCAGGAAAATCCTCTCTGGAGAATGGGGGGTGTTCAGGGCTCTATTGTACTTCTTGTTTATAAATGTGCCAGAGAAACTTTCTGGGGAAAATGTTCTCCAAAGTAAGCTTTTAAATGTTAAACCACTGCACTTTGGAAACCAAGATAAAGAGCCTTGTACCCCGGACCATTTCTCTGTTCCTCTTTCCTGAGCTAAACCTCCTGTGTAACAAAGTCTTTGTTCTGCAGTGATGTTTCATGTTGCTGCCACCTGTCTCAGCAATCAAAGGTGCACTGAGTCCAACGTGGCCTTTGGAAAACAGTCTGGGTAATGACTGCTTATAATTACAGAAATGTTTAGATAATAACTGGTTTTTAATTGAACTGAATGGAAGCAAAACCTGCCACATCCTTATGCAATCTCTGTTTCAGTGGCAACTCTGCATTCTGGGTGACCTTAGAGGCCGGCAGCAATATTGCGAACACAATGGGAACTTAAAAAAATTGGTGGATGAATGAATGAATGAACGAGTGAATGTCTAATACATGTTTGATCTGATCCTAGAACAACTTTCTCTTTAGAAATTCAACCTGCATCATTATTTTTTGAAGTGTATTTCAAAAGTATATTAATAATGAGTAATTAACAACAGAAAGCTATCAACGCTATGCCTTCTTTGCTATTGCTCTTCTTTCCCAAATAAACTTACAGGGCCCTATGGCTTTCCAGAGATGGATAGAACAAAGCCAGCTGCCATGAAATTATCTGATGGTTTTTTTGTTTTGGTTTTGGTTTTTGTTTTTTGTTTCCTAAACTGTCTAGAATTCAGAGGAAAAGCACAGTTTTAATGACCTCAGGGCCCACCCTCCAGTCTCAATGTAGAGTTTTTCCCTAAGGACTCCAGACTTATTTCAGCAAGGCCTAAAGCCACAGCTCACCCTGCCAGCCCTGGGGGTAAATTACCCTCATCTCTACTCTCCAACAGCCCCAAAGGCCTGTCTCAAACTCTGTCTGTCAAAATGGGATGTGCATTTGGTTTTACCACTTGAAGCAAAAATGTTTTAACTATATATGTCTTGCATTTCCTCTGGTAATACATTATTCTGCACAGGTTACAAGATCGTCCTCTGCAAAGCTGTCTGGAATGAATGAGTCAAACAAATCCAAAAGCAGTAAGTATGCTATTCATATCCTTCAGCCAGTGAGGACCTGGAGGAACCTGGCAGTCCTGGAACTTGCCGCGCAACCAATGTGGGAATAAAGAAAAGACTTGGCCCCAGAGGTGTCACTTCCTCATGTCCTTCTGCTTACTGACAACCTGTAGTGTCCTTGTTTTTCCCAGAAAGCCTGCAAGATGTGGGAAAGTACTCAGAGCAGACTTGGGAATGCTGCTTCTCCCCAGCCTCCTGTCTGCTTCTTGCTGGTACAAAGTAATACCAGAAAATAATACTTGAATATATATATTAAGATGATACATAAGACTACTTTAACTTATTTGTTTAAATCTCATACTAAATAGTTAAATTTTATTAAGTATTGTTGTGGAAAATTTCAAACACATACAAAAGTGGAAAAAATGGTATAATGAGATCCATGTATCCATTATCCAGCCACAAGGTCCGTTGGTGGCCCCTTGCCCACCAAGAAGATTAGGACGTGGCAAAGCTGGCTGGGAAAGTAGGCGTGACCTGTTAATTACAAAATCCCAGGGCCCATGCAGAATGGTTCCCAAAGCCCTGCACATGGACTTCTCCCAGGAACTCGAACAGGCTTTCGATAGGATGGCCTACACCTGACGTCAGCCTGAGGAGTGGGTAACACAAACACAAACAGGACAGCCCACCTTAAGTTTTTGCCACTATGTTCACTCACGTGGTGCCCCATCCTCACGCTGTAGGGTGTATTTCTTTTCCTTCTTTTACTTGGCCCAAACTCGCTCTACAGAGCCTGTTTCTTTTCCTACATTTAATACTGTTTGTGCTTGTCTTTACCGATTCTTTGCTCAGTACAGAAAAAACCTAGAAACCACCTCCAGAATGAGACTCCAGCACCCCAAAACCTGGTAACACTTCCCTAGAATGCAAATGTGACCTCAGGATCATACGTACACTTGAAAATAAATGAAGAGCTATCGTATAAATTATGAAACTAGTTAACCAAACAAAAGTACAGAAAACAACAAGCAGAAACTTATATGCCCATGATCAGGAGTAAACAGACCTTAATATTTTGCTTATTCAAGTTAGTATTTTTTTCCTTTTTTTAAGAGTCAGAAATTTATAGAACTAAAGCCCTTAAGAATATACATGGCTAGGGCCGGTGAGATGGCTCAGCGGCTTAAGCGCCTGCACTGCAAGCGCAAGGGCCCGAGTTCAACTCCCGGAACCCACATACGAAAAAGGGGCCGGTGATATCACTCAGCGGCACGGGCGCCTTCTAGCGCGCGAGGTCCTGAGGTCGACCCCCCGGTACCCACAAAAAAAAAAAAAAAAAAAGAATATACATGGCTATTCTTGTTGTGCCCTTTTTTTTTTTTTTTTACAAATTGTTTTGATTTCATTTATGAGAAACTCAAAAGAACAAAGGAGAGAATAGAAAATACTTGAATATATATATTCAATAATTCAAATAATACTTGACTATATATTAAGGTGATTCATAAGACTAACTTATTATTTAAATGTTACACTAAATGGTTAAATTTTATTAAGTATTGCTGTGGAAAATTTCAAACACATACAAAAGTGGAAAAAATGGTATAATGAGATCCATGTATCCATTACCCAGCTTCAGCAATGATCAACTCAGGGCCTGTCTTATTTTACAAATGATATAGATTTCATATCCCTACTTACTTCACCCATCGTATGTAAACATAGTACATTAAGTACTCTTAAAGATGAAAAATTTAAAAAAAAGTAACTGCAATGTAATTATCATGCTTAAATATGCTAGTAATATCATATTAACAAATATCCAGTTGAGTTCAAATTTCCAAATGTCTTGTTATAAAAATAATTTCTTACTGTTTTTGTGTTTGAACCAGCATTTCATACAAGGTCTTTGCACAGCTATTGATTTCATATCCCTGCAGACAAAGATAGTCTTACCTCTTTGTTTCCAATTTTCAACCCTTTGAGTTGCTTTGTCTTCTCTAATTGTATTGGTTACTACCTCCATCCCAGTGTAAAATAGTAGTGGAAATAATAGGCATCCTTATGTTGCTCCTCACTTTAATGGAAATTGCTACTATTATCATATTAACTAAGATCCTGGCCTTTGAGCTAAAGTGTGCACACACACACATATGCACATACAGACATGCACTCCATAATAACTTTTCAGTTGACAGTAAATCACATGTAAAACAGTGATGATACCATGTAGACCAGGTGTATAGCAGGCTACATCATCAAGGTTTGTGTGAGTACCCTCTATGGTGTTTGCACAATGACAAAATCAACAACTCATTTGTCAGAATGAGAATGCCCTGAGAGGGACACATCCTGTCATCTAGTTATGCATGACTGCATATATTATCAAATATATGATAAATTTTTGAAATCACATACCCTCAGCCCTCCATATCCACTGGTTTTACATCTATGGATTCAATCAATGACAGTAATTATTCAGAGAAAAGTATCTGTACTGGACATGTACAGACTTTTGTTATTATTTCTTAAACAATATAGTATAGCAACTATTTACTTGGCATCTATATTAACACGAGGTATTATAAGGAATCTAGAATTGATTTAAAGTATAAAGGAAGATTGCACAGGCAACACATAAATGCACTATGTTATATTAGAAACTTGAACATTTTATATAAGCCTCCTTGGACCAGTCCCCCTCAGATAGCAAGAGATGACAGTATAAATATAAAATATATATTATTTGCCTATATAGTATAAAATGATATATTAAAAATCATAAATACATATAAAGGAGATCATTGTCAATTTATATTTCATTGAACCCTTGTAACATGAATGAAGGTTAACATTACCCAATGCCTCATCTACCTCTGTGGAGATGATTATATAATCTCTCCATTTTTGTCTCTTAAAACGCAAGATCATATTATTGAATTTTCTAATAATTATTCAACTTTATTTTGTAGAATAGGAGCCACTTGTTTAAGATGCATTATCTTTAATGAGCTGTTACATTATCCATTTTAATATTTTATTTAAGATTTTTTCAATGATATTCCTAAGAGACACTGGTCCGAAGTTTTCCATTCGATGCCACCTTGTGTCCTTTTTGGCACCGAACTGCAAATCTCAGTTCTGCAGGAGGACATAAAAACAGCTCTCGGAAACAGTGTTAAAGATGAACCTGGCTCCTTTAGCAACTAAAATTAAAAATGGAAAGGGGCACAAATTATCTCAGAAAAAAAATCTAAATTCCCCTCTTTGATAAAGAAAGAGAATTTTTTTTTTTTTTTTTTTTTTTTGTGGGTACCGGGGGGTCGACCTCAGGACCTCGTGCACCACCAACAGGCACCCGTGCCACTGAGCGATATCACCGGCCCCTTTTTTCGTATGTGGGATCCGGGAGTTGAACTCGGGCCCTTGCGCTTGCAAGGCAGGCGCTTATGCCGCTGAGCCATCTCACTGGCCCAAAGAAAGAGAATTTATATACCATTCATATCACAGTGACTAAAATAACCCATTGCTAATGCATAGTGTTTTAAATTTCCCTGCATAGTGACTATAATTAGAATTGAGTTTCACATACACTTTCCCTTTCAGCAGCTATTGCCAACCATGTCCCCAATTTCTAAAAATGTTTCTGTTCTTTAGTGGAATAAACAGTAAAAGGTGCTTGAAGGCAAATGATAAATGTGCAAAGAGAAAAAGCAACACCTGCCCAGCATGTTTCTTGCTGCCTAAAGCCATTTGGTTTTGAAGGAGGTGGAGGAACAACCATCAGATGTTCAGAAGCTAAGATGAGTTAAGAGGCATGGTCCCCCAGACCATAACCCCAGTCTAACGATGAGTGAAACATTGCATCCTCATCAGGGGACCTTCTATAGCATCCCTGACCTGTACCCCTCAACCTCAACTATCAAGGTCAGGCAAAGCAAGGAAAATCTGAGAAACTGTCACAGCCATAGGAGACTAAGGGGACAGACAACTAACGTAATGTGGGGTCTTAAGGGATTACTGGAACAGAGCAGAGACATTAGGTAAAAACTGAGAAAAACATGAATGCATTATGGGCTTTAGTTAATAAGAACAATATTGGTTCATTATTTGTGACAAGTGTACAAGTATAAGATGTTAACAGGGGATATGAATGTGGAGTAGACAGGGATTCTGTACTATCTCACAGATTTTCTGTAAATCTAAAACTATCCTAAAATGAGCTTTATTTTTAGGCAAATTTATTTTGCAGTGCTGGGAATGGAACTCAGGGGCTAACAAAAGCTTGGCAAGTGCTCCACCACTGAGCTATGCCCCATGCCGCCTAAAAGTACATTTTTAAAAAGCTAAAGGTCCTTAAAAAGTCATGCAGATACACCTTTTCTCCAGATGCCAAGAAGAACAGAACTTTGTTGTTGAATTCTCCATCTGTCTTTTTCTTCCCCTCTCTAACTACCCACTAGTGTGAGCTCAGGGAGCAGTTTGCTTTTTCATTTAGAAGTACATCTGGGCTTGTTTTGGTGAAGAAAAGTAGTAGGTGGTGTGAATAGGGAAGTGGTTTGGGGAAAACCAAGAGGCAGAATAAAAGCCCCACCTAGGACCCACTGCCTTTCTCTTGCAGTGCTCTCTAATCAATAGTCATTGTTGCTTTCCTTGTCTCCCTGTCTTTCCACTTTTCTTTTTTCTTTTGGAAGGGGATGGGTCAGACCTGCAAATTAAGACAGTCAATACCCGCGAGGTCTCTTTAGATGTAGTCATGAGTCTGGGGGAAGTGGTGGCCAGGCAGTGCCTGGTGGCTCCCAACTGTGAGATGTTCCCTGGCCCCTGTTTATTACGAGCCCCTGTTCTTCACGGTCTGCCCTAAAAGCGCCTCGGGGCAACGCTCCCACTCCTGACTCTGAGTACAGTGTCTCACGAGAACGCTGGCTTTTCTGAAATTCTTCTGTCCTCTTATACTGCTTCCCTAGCAGGGAGGTAAGTCTCTCCTGGTCCTGTGTATGCAGCCTGAGTCACCACCCACAGATGCCACTGCCTCTTCAGCACCATGTCATTCCAGAAAGAGGGACCAGGCCCACCTCCTAAGATGGGTTTCAAAGACAAGTGAGCCATCTAACTAGGTGCTTGCTCAGAAAACTTGTTCCAAAATCCACAGCAAAAAATTTTAAACAGCAAAACTATTCCAATGTTTATGATGTACCCAGTACGGGGTGGGGGTGGGGTGAAAAGACACAAATGTCACAGGGCCTCACCTAGACGTCAAGACAGAGGCTACTGTGGAGACAGCTGCTGGGTCTGGGGCCTGGCAGAGTCCTCTGGCACCTTCACCTCGGTGGGAGAGCAGCTTTATGGCAGTTTAGTTCCCTTCCATTTGCTTTTAGATTCCCCTCAGTTCTTTCCTGACATATTTTCTATGAATTTATTGGAAAAAAAGGAATATCTGTGGTTGTGGTTTGATTCTGGTCCAAGACAGTGTTTGTTGGAAAATCACACACACACACACACACACAGACTTCAAAAGCGGGGAGTTGTATTTGTGTTTGGGGGACATTTGCCCAGTACCAGCAGGCTTCGAGACAGGGCAGCTCTGGTGTTCAAGATATCACAGCCTGGTCGAGTTGGGTTTTCTTGTTAGCTTTTTATTGCAGGAGAATTCAAACTCATAGAAAAGTAGAGAGACCAGGGTAATGAACCCTTGGCCCCCACAAGACCCCCACATGGAAAATCTCTTTGAACTTCAACTCCCTGACCAGCCTCCCTCCTAGGTTTTTCTGTATAAGACATTAGATAATTTCACCTGTAACTGTTTTATATATGTATCACTAAAAGATCAGGACTTTTATATGAAAGATAACTATTCTGCTATCGCATTTAATAACTCGACCGTGATTCCCTAATATGTTTATATCTCTATAGTTCAAGTTGCCTCAAAAACACTTTTCCTTTGTGCTACTTACTCATTTATTTTTATATTTCATTTTAATCAGGATCAAAATAAGATCCATAATTGCAATTGGTTGATGTAAAGTTTCCCTTTTCTCCCACTATACCACATACCACCTGACTCCCTCTCCCTCTTTTTCTCTCTCTTCCTCCCTCCACTTTTTGAGACTTTTTGTTTGTTTGTTTGTCTTATTCCTTTTTAACATGAACAAAATGAAGTAGAGATTTTGAAAATGAAACTCAAGGGCAACTAAGTAGATGGAATAGTTTCCCTGCCTTTTGAAAAGGTGACTTCCTGTGGTATTGGAAGGTATTTTTCTTTTTTCCCACACATGCTACTGCCAATCCAACAGGTGACCTCCTAATTTGCTTGGAAGGTAGACAGAACAGCAGTAAATTCCAGAACCCAAGAAAAATAGCCAATTTATTTTTCGGAGTATTAAATATAAACACCCAGTCTTAAGTTTCAAGCAATCAGCATTCATCCATGCAAAGTGTTCCCTTGTTTACAGCAGCATCTGGTTCTTTTTTAAAGAGCTGTTTTTACTCACCCTGCACTACCCCCACTTGCCATAAGTCTAGCCACAAGAAGGAAGAGAGAAAAGATCAACTATTTAATTCATTGCCACATGAATCTATCTATGCAATGTGA
The DNA here is from genome assembly GCA_028451465.1 of Erethizon dorsatum. Taxonomy (NCBI): domain Eukaryota; kingdom Metazoa; phylum Chordata; class Mammalia; order Rodentia; family Erethizontidae; genus Erethizon; species Erethizon dorsatum. Next base: position 17,049,353 of record CM051825.1, read on the forward strand.
TCAAAATATGTGGTAATTTTTTTTTTGAGACAAGGTCTCACTATGTAGTTCAGGCTGGACTTGAACTCACTACGTAGCCCAGGCTGGCCTCAAACTTGCACCAATCCTCCTGTCTCAGCCTACTGGGTGTTGGGATCACAGGTGTGCACCACCACACCCAGCTTATGGTAAATATTTAAATTAAAAATAAAAAATTATTACAGTGAAAGATACATTGCCATTAATCCCCTCAAAATACCCACCTCGCTTCTAACACACTTAGCCCATTGTTCTTGCCACTTTCTGAAGCAGTTCTGGAAGTCCTTTTTGTGAGTGTCTTTTCATGGCTAACTTGGTATCTCAAATTTATTCAAAAACGTTTATATCAAATGAAGCAAATCATTATGTTGTGTTCCCATCCACCTTACTCACTGAATCTAGCACCATATGAATTCTGGTTCTTCCCCAAAGTCAAAATGAGTATGAAAGATAAATGTTTGGAGCCAATTCATGATATGAAGACAGCCACAACAGTGCAACTAGAGACACTTAAGTGGACTCCAGAGCTGCTTCAGAAAGGGGCAAGAATGATGGGATAAGTGTGTTCAAAGCAAGAGGCAGTATTTTGAGGGGAATTAATGGCAAAGTATCTTTTACTCTAATACATTTTTAAACATTTAAACATTCACTGTATGCTTTATTAGATCCTGTAGGTTGCAGATTAATACAAAAAAAAACTGTTGAAGAATCAACAGTGGTCGGACAGGTTCCTTTGCAGTCTTACTCCCCCCCATTCTTCTCCCTCTCTCCTGCTTCCCACTTATTAACTTCATGTTACCAAAATGACATACTAGAAGCAATTAACTTATAATGTGAAAAGGTTAATTTTATCCTATGGTTCTGGGGGTTTAATTCCAAGATCAAGTGGCCTCATTTACTTTGGGTCTCTAGCTAAGGGGGAATATCATGGCAGAAGCATGAAGCAGAGCAAACTGCTCATTTCATGAGCCAAGAAACAGCAAAAGGAAGAGAATAGGCTCCCACGTTCCCCTTCGAGGACATGCCCCCAATGACCTAAGGCCCCATCAAAGGCCCTTCCCAGTAGCTGCTGCCTCCTAAAGGTTTCGCTACCCCCTACTAGTGCCATCTGGGGACTAAGCCTTTAACACAAGGACATTTGAGATCCAAACTTTAGCACTCATAGCTCCTAAATTGTTTAATGAAAAAGCAGCCGGCCAGCATTTCAGAAAAAGAAATGCTGAGCTGTTTCTCACTTTGGGATTTGGGTCACACTCTCTGACTATGATGTCACAGAACACTGACCTTGAAGAATTAAGGCTGTTGTCCTTATTGTTATGGATCTACTCTCAGTCCAAACTCTCTGGAGTTTCGCTTTTCCTTCCTTAAATCAGGTCTGGCCGAGACAGACGAGAAGAAATGGCCCACCTCTTCCTTTGTCCCTCTACGAGCCAGAAGGGGGAATGCACTGATTGACAGCTACACTGCACAGCTAAGGCTGTCCTGGAGATGTCTGCGCCTATGTCCGTCCTGGCCACAGTGGGCTTGCGTTTGAACCAAGTAGCAGAATAGAATTTGGACCAATCAGTAGGCTCCAATCAAAAGACTTGAGCTTAGAACAATTTCGACCAATCAGAGGCTCAAATTCAGACCAACCAGCAGGCTGGCTTTGGACCAATCACAGGCCTGCTGCTGCTACATAAGCAGTGCTCCTCACCAGCTCCCGATTGTCTATGAAGGGTCCCTTAGGTAAAGCCTCGCTGCAGTTGTCCTATAATTCTACCCCTGAATTATTTCTGCAGTAGTGTGGACTCAGAAGGCCCTGAAAATCTGCTTAGGATTTCTGAAGTGTGAGCAGAGGGTCAAAGTGGTCCCCTAAAACAACAACAAAAACTATAAACACTATGGGCTGCTAGCCCTGAAGAGCTCTAGAAACCAGCAGCCCGTGAAACGTCAGCCGCCCAGACCTTCACTAGCAGGACTGACCAGTGTTCGCTGCATGTGGCAGTAGCCAGTGTGGCTTTCCAGAGGTGACCGGCAGCGGCGCAGAGCAGCAGCAGCAGTCGGTAACCAAGGGCCTGGAGCTGTAGCACTAAGGGCTGGGGGTCCCTGGCACTCAAAGCCCAGATGTGCACTTCGCTGATTCGATTTGGGATTTCTAGATGAATCGGGAGAAAGAACCTGCACAAGGCCACTGAGCGCCCTGAGTGGCAGAAGCACCTGGCTCTCCTGTTTCCCCTCACGATGGCAGGGGCGTGTCTTGGCCCTCGTGGTCGCTTCTCCCCAGCGCTCCAGAATGGGTGCAACTCCCCCACTCCCAGCACTTTAGATGCTACTGTTGCCCTTTTAAAGGAGGGAGGGGGCATCCTGATGTGTCTATGATCAGGCAGGGAGGGATCTGATCCCATTCTTATTCCCAACCCCCACAGCCAGCTTTCCAGAAGGTTCTCTGTTTTCAGTCCCACCCCCTCACTGGATGGCAGCCATGACATCTGAGGCTGTTCTGGCGCCCAGCACCAATCACAGGCCTGCAGCTGCTAGGTAAGCAGGGTTCCCCACAGCCTTGTCCAGTTGGTCTGCGGGGACTTCCTCGAGGACACTGATCCTCAGTGTGCTGCAGCACAGGCCCTATAAGATGAAGACTTGCATTGGTGGCCCTGTAAACCTGCCCTGTAAACCTCTTCAGGAGGATGGGCTCCTACAACTTGGGATTCTTTTCCTGAGTAGTGTCCGGCACAAGCCAGCATCTGTCGTGGCAAGTGGCAGTGAGCGAATGAATCCTAAGCTGATTGGCAATGTGCCTACCTTACAGCAGGCTGAGCTCACAGGTGGCCTGGAGGTGTCAGTGCTACCTACAAGATACCACATTCCTTAACACCCAGGTGCTCAGCTCTTTTCTGGCTGGTCCCCGCTGGGCAGGTTAAATAAAGATCTTTGATTAATCAAAGGAAAACACCAACAGGTCAGGGAACGTGTCCCACTATGTTACTCCCAAAACAAAGGCATCTCTTGAAATTGAGAAATGGAAACAAATGAGTTTCTACTGATGTGGTGAATTAAGTAATTGTCAAATTGTAACACCCAGCTGAACTGAATCAGAGTGGTGCTGGGTGTGGAGGGCCCACCTGAGGATTGTTGCCAACAGCATAAAAGGAGAACTGGAGAGGAAAATGATGTGCTGTTGATCCTTCTAGAGAAGCTTATCATACTGGTTTTCCTGATATGAACTCAACTGTTCTCATCATGGAGGAGCTCAGGTCCTCGCTGTCACCGAGGGTGGCTGCCATTCTCTTTGAGGGAGCTCTGGTCCTTACCTTGAGTGTCACTTCCTGGCTCCAGTGCAGATCCCTCAGCCTGCTGGCGCAGATCCTTCATCCCGCTGGCACAGACTTTCCAGCTTCCACCACTGACCTTTGGGCCTTCTCAGTGCAGATCCTTGATACAGACTTGCATGAGACATTGTCGTGGGCTCTAGGCCTCCAGCTGGACTCATGCAGGACACTGCCGTGGGATCCAGGCCCTCAGCTGGATGCTTTGGGTCTCTAGTGCATGGACAGATCTCTTGCATTCTTCTGCATTTGACATTTTGGTTGAATATTATAAAATAATCCTATAAATTATGTGTTCTGTGTTAAATCTATTCCCTTGCAAACCCTGCCTACAATAACTAAGGTCTAGCTAGCTCAAAGGAGTTGGCTCTGTAAGAGGTACAGCCATACCCCAGCCTACCCTTGTGCTGGGGATCCTGTGACATTTAGGGTCAAGGCCTTGCCTCCAGGTGAATGTAAACCCCTCAGACAATATAGTTGTGGACAGCATACATGCTCTGGAATCTTAAAAACCTGGAATCAAATCTTACCTCTGCCACATGTGATTTTCTGTATTTAGGCAACTTTGTCTCTCAAAGCACCAAGTTTCTCATTGTAATAAGGAAATCAGAAGATATACTTCATATGATTGTTGTTAGGATAAAATGATCAAGCCCATAGTAATAATGTTAGCTCGCAACATTTCCACCCCTGCCGACCCCCAAGGGATAACAATACATTCTTTATGAGTCAATAAGATGAATCAGTCTGCCATAGCATTTCCAGGAATAGCAGAGCTAAAATGAAATAAGTAATAGGTTTTGTTGGAGAAAAAGACTGGTGAGACACCCTCCTCTTTTTCAATTAGATTGGCTTTGAATTTGAAATCCTCCTACTTCTTCTTGAGTGCTGAGGCTACATACAGGTGTGCACCACCGTGCCTGGCTATAGGGATTTTAAAAATAAGCAACCTGAAGTCACCTATAATCCCAGGTGAGGCTGAGGTAGGAGGATCACAAGTTTGAGCCCAGCCTGGACAATTCAGTAGCTTAGTGAAAGCTTTTCTCAGAAAATTTAAAAAAGAGGTGGGCAGTGCTGGGGATGTAGCTCAGTATGAAGGCCCTGGGTTCAATCCCCAGTACAGAAAAAAAAAGGCTTCAGTGGGTGGCTAATCCTTAAGAGAGGAGCAGGCATCTGAGAACGGGCGGTTGGGGGGAGCCTGTATGGGCTTTCACTGGTTATTAAAAAATGTTTATTTTTAATTGGCAAATAACGATAGTATATATTTATGGGGCACAATGCATATATTGTGGATTGAGTATATCAAGCTAATTTACGCCCTTTACTGCATATGTGTCATATTTTGTAATGAAAACACTTTAGCTATTTTGAAATAGGCCACACATTATTAACTGTGGCCACACTGCTATGTGATAGATCAGGAAACCATGTCCCTGTCTAATCTTAGAACTCTTTAGTCAACCCCACCCTCTTCATCTCCTCACACCCCAGGTTAGGGACTGATTTCATACCTCACATCTACCTTTTGGGAGACCTTCAAAGCTACAGATAAGGGAGAAACTACATGGGTGATACACTATTGCCATTTTTATGATGATTTTAAGACAGACGTTTTAAATGCTTTCAGTTAATTTTCCTATGCCAAAGATCTTTTACATGAGAAACAACACCATCAGAATCTTATAGGTTGAGCTGAAATGTCTATATTTGGTTTTCTCTAGGAAAAACACGCATTTATTCATCTGTTCCAAAGGACACAGCCAAACGTCTTTGAGAATACTATCTTTCATGAAGATCTGTGAAGCTGCATCCCCTCAGGCAACTACAGGAAACCAGAATTAACCTAAATTTGTTCCCATATAAGTAGAAGTATGTTGGATTCAAGTTTTACTGAAATGGTTGCAATGCACCGCTTAGTTTATATCATCTCATTGGAGCTATAGCTTGGCTTTATAAAACCTACATATTAAGCCTGAATCATATTCTCCATTTTTCTTTGTCAGAAAAACCAAACTGAGTGGCTCCTAAGCACTGATGAATGTTGTCTCAGAGGATCCTTCAAACAGAAACCTGAATTGACCTATTGTAAGGAGCCCATTTTTCAGCCAAGGAATCCTACAAGTAACTTGTCCAGGGCGGGTAAGTTAATTGGTAGCTGATACGGTTTGGCTATTAAGTGTCCTGACAGGTTCATGTGTTGAAGGCTTGGTCACCAGCTTGTGACACGATTGGGAGAAGGTGCAACCTTTAGGAAGTGGGGCGTGTTGGAGGATTTGAGGTCACTGGGGGCATGGCCTGTAAGGAGATATTGGGCTCCCAGCCACTTCCTCTCTTCCTGGCTACCATGAGGTGAACTGCCCTTTTCTGCCATGTACTCTTTCCATGATATTCTCTGCCACCACAGGCTCAAAGCAACAGGGCCAGTGACTATGGCCTGAAACCTGTGAACCTATGAACCCAAATAAACCCTTTTTCTTAAAATTAATTTACCTCAGGTATTTTGTCACAGCAATGGAAAGTGGACTAACATAGTAGCTTAATCAGGCATGCAACTCTGGTCTGACAATTTCAAAGTTCATGCCTCTTTCATGAAAATTACCTACTTTGCAAATGAAAACATATAAAGTGCTCTGTATGCACTAAGTCCCTAAGTCTTCCATTTCCTTCTTTAGAACTTGTGAAGCAGCTCATCAGTTAGTGACTGACTGGCCTCTACCATATGTTAAGAGGCAGAAGTTCTAAGAACCTCCTTTGCAAAGGGACAGAGTTGGAGAAGGGCAAGACAGCTTGTGAGAGTAACACACACACAAATGGTGACAAATATAAATACACAAACAACAAATGGGCCACACCCAGGATCAGGATTAAGGACTAAATGGCAAAAAAACTAAGTTTCTATTAAAGGGGACAAAAATTGTATGATGCCCCTCCTAAAAAAATTATTAAGTTAGAAAATTAAAACTATGGGGGCAGAAGATTGCTCAGAGGAAGAGGAAAAGTTGGAAGAGCTGTGACATCTATATTCAGACGATATCAGCCTAGCCACCATATCCCAACAGAATGCCTTCCCCGTAGTAGGAGCTCAATAAACACTAATGGAATGACTTGGTCAACTTGGCCAGCCTATTAGCAATTATAGCTTGCAATACACACTATTAATGTGACTACAGCCATGGTGTTTTAGAGTAGAGTGGGTTAAATGAATACATGCTGCTGTGACCTAGTTAAGTAAACAAATAATAGCAGGTGAGGCCTGGTACTCAAAGCATAGGGTAAACCTGGGCCAAGCCCTCTGTGGCAGACAGCTAAGGAGTCACTGAGAAATGCTATTCAGGGTCCAGTAATTGAACCACTGAAGTAGGGGGTGGCTGACAAATAGTCTGCAGAGCTTCACAGTGTGTCTGGGACTTGGTAATCAGGAAGAGGTCGACCTCCAGAAAGACAAAGTTTATTCTGTCTACTCCTTTCCAAATTAAAATTTAAAGACAAATTGGAACAGAGAGTGTTTCTGGACTGCTCTCACCACCTGTTTTCTATTTTTGCAAAACTTATTTTTCGAGCCCAAGAAACTCTTTCCAAGCATGTTTTTGCTCTCAAAAAAAAAAAAAAAATTTTAAGTGTATTCTATAGCAAATCTAATCCATATGCTTATTTCTTTTACTCATCAAATTAATGCTCTGTTAATGGGAGTTAATGATTGAATGTCTTCCCATTAAAATTGGAAATTATATGTTTTTCCTCTATAAACAAATTAAAATTCAAAGTTATTTGAATTTGGTTTGAAATGTGTCACCCTAAAGTTTCAAGTGAGTTCTAAACTTAAGCATTTCCTAAGCCTTGCTTCCTGTCTCCTGCTTGGCTTTCAGAGTTCCGTGTTCTGGGCAAGCTGCCCTTTACTGAGAATCAGGGAAAAGATGATAAGGCTGAGACCACAAGAAAATGAGTCAACTTCAATTGTCCTGTCAATTAACTCTTAAAGATGCTATGGCACCATTGTTGACTAGCTATTCATTTTAGTCATGAAAATGGGTTGGAGCCTTTACTACCACCTAGAGGTCTTTGTACTCCACTGCAAAAACAAGAAAAAATTCTTAAAGTGACTAAATTTCCAGGCATTTTATGGTTTCCATTACTACGCCAAACTGAGGTAATGTTGGCTCTTTAGGAGAAATAAACGGTCCGTAGAAAAGAGGTACTTTCCAGCCTCCAAACATAGAATAGGTCAAGGATAGGGAAGGCCAGCTAGAAAAATGGGTTGTTCCAAGAATAGCCCTAACTCGAGCTCAAATTGCCACTTCCGGTAACAGCAACTACGTTGTAAAGATATACAGTATGTTCAATGTCTGCTTCAGAGAGGTGGCCATCAGTACCACCATCTTGATTCCTGTGAAGGATGGCTTAGGAGGCAAACAGAAATGAGTATTTTGGGGTCCAACCTTTTTATGGTTATAAAATCCTGGTCATGTTAGCTTTCTGTTGTAACAAAACACCTGAATCTACCAAAAAGGAGGAAATGTTCGTTTGGCTCATGGTTTCAAAATTTTCAGTTCATGATCACTTGAACCTGTTGTTTTTGTGAGGCAAAACATGGTGGGAGTCTCATGGCCACCAGAAAGCAAAGAAAAAGAAGGTGGGCTCAGGGTCCCAATAGCCCCTTGTAAAGAAGATCTCTAATGGCCTAACTTGCTTACACCAGCCCCTACCTCCTGAAGGTCCCACCACATTCCAGTACTGCCACAAACCAGTGACCGATCTTTTAGCACATGGAATTTGGAAGACATTTAAGATCCAAACCATAACACTAGTGCATCATTCTTTATATTCTAAGACCTGGACTCCTGGTCCATTTTTATGTATTTAAGCAAGACCAGAAGTGGGTTAGAAGATGCAAATTTAATGTCTCCTATGATTTTATTTATTTATTTATTTATTTATTTATTTATTTGGCAGTACTGGTGATTAAACCCTGGACCTTGTGCATCCTATGCAAGTGCTCTACCACTGAGCTACATCACCACTCCCTTTTTTATTTTGAGATATTAAGTTGCTCAGGCAACTCAAGCTTGTACTCCTTCTGCTTCTGCCTCTCAAGTAGCCAGAATTACAGGATGTGCCTGTAATTTTTTTTTCTTTGATATGAGATTTTGGTATGTTCCCTAGGCTGGTCTTGACCCTTGGACTCCTAGTATCAAGTTAACCTCCCATCTCAGTTTCCTGAGTAGTTGGAACTACAGGCACAGGCTACAGCAACCAGCCATTTTTTTTTAATGTTTGGAGAATAGGTCAAAACCATTCTCACTGAGACATTAGGTATATGAGGGAGTATTGATAGAGATTCTTTGCTTTCACTTGCTATTTTAAAAGAATTATGCCTTCTATGATTATAACTTTGCCTCTTATTAAAGGTCTTGCTCTATTTTGCATGCACAAAACTGATGGTCTTAACTGGGTTGCTCGTGATTCTGAAACCTCCTTGGGTGTACTTGTGTTTGGTGGCTTTCTGCTCCATGGAACTCAGGAAGAAAGGTTAGTTCTGAGCCAGTGGATACCAGGACCCCTCTCACAACCAAATGGACCTTCTGGTGGAGGTTTTGAGATTGACCCTTTCTTCTGCCTTGTTGTTTAGGCTTGTGGCCAATAGAGAAGAGTGTTATCTAATCTGTAAGGAATTTTACCAATCCATAGCTATTTAAATGATCACTTGAGGAACAAACCATTACAGTCCCACCTCATGGTCTGGCCACTTGATGGGAAACAGCACACCATGATCAGAGATGTGGCCCAAGGGTTACTGCCTGGAGTAAAGAAAGAAAGGGACCCAAATCACCTTGGGTCATCTGGGTGCAGTGTGTGACAGGAGGAAATGACTAGCATCCACTGTCATTGAAGTTAGTGGGCAAAATTTACAAGCAGATGTCAAGAATTTCCCAGCTGAATGATTTCAAAGTAAACCACATGTGGATTATTCCCATTGTATGCAACTGGAAAGTGTGCACTTTTGCCAGGACTGTCTGGGACCGTGATGGGATATCCAATCGTCCTCTATGGTTAGAAACTCTTTCCTTTTATAGGGATGCCAGAGGCATCTTTGGCTCCAGGGATCTCAGAGTATTTCATGTTTCCACCAAGAAAACTGCCTTATACCCAGTGCCCTTCTTTGAAACTCAAGGACAATAAGTTCACCACTCTGCTAGAAATAATCACCTTAGAGCCCAGGGTACTCAGATGGGAGCTCAGTGTCCTTTCATTTACAGGGAAACCACTCAGACCTCCTCAGATGAAAGCAAGCAGAGTTGCCTGTGGAAAGAATTAGTGTGTATTAGAAACAAGAGCCAGAAGCAACAGACAAGTCTTAGGCTTCTCTTTGAAATTAATCAAATGAGAATGCCAGAGAAAATGAAATTGAAGTGGTTTGGACATATTATGCATTTGTGACAAACTCTCAGCAACATCCAGGATAACGGGGAAAAAAAAAAAAATCACATGGATGTCAATAGTGCCACATGGTTTTCCATTGGATGAGAATTGTTACTTAAATTGGAATCAGGCTAAAGTGAGCACTCTGGAGTCACACTTGTTTCTAAGCCTAGGTTAGGACAATAGCAGAAAGATTAATTCCGTGTAAATACTGGTGCAGAGACAAGTCTCTTCCACTGCTGCTAAGCCAAGATGAGTACTGAAAGTCATGAGTTAGCTCAAGGCGGCTTGTTTGACCAAAGGGAAACTTTGCAACCTATGAGAGAAGTTGGAAGAGAGAAGGGAAGAAAGTTGGGCCTCTCTGAATTCACTGCCCTGGTGCCAGTTTCAAGATACCTACCCTGACTAGAATCACCCCTTTCATCCTTCGAGGGCCATCCAGATGGTGTGTTTTTCATTAAGAAAATTGCAACTCAGAATCTACTTAAATAACAACAAGAAAGTAAGGCCCAGGACTAATACTTAGCAAGGCTGAGGTCTAGGTAAGTGGTTCCTAACAGAAATGCCTGAGAAATTTGATCCTTTCTTCTTCTTTTTTTTTTCTTTTTCTTTCCTTTGGAGGCTTGGGACTAGAAAGAAGCAGAAATAAGCATTTGAAAGTGTGTGGGACTTATGATATGAAGACCTAGTATTTGTCTAGGGTTTCAAATGAAGTGTTTAGTCTTCTGTCATGGCGGTAATTGGTGGTCAGGATGATTATAAACATTTGTTGGGATTCCTGGGGACAACATAAAGCATCAGATTCATGGGTGTGCGGATAGCCATCGCCAAGGAATCATGTTTTTCATCTTGTGCTTTTGTAGGACTTTAAGCTGCACCAATCCTCAGGCATCCGTTTAAAATGTGCAGTCAGAAATACTATTTATATGTGCAGAAACAAAGACACACATTGTTGAGTGAGAGATCCAAAGATATCCAGGATATCATTATCTCCTGACTCCTTGTCCTGTCAGAGTCACCACTGAATAAAGCTCTGTCACCATCCTGCTCCTTTCTGTGTCATCTGTTATTGAGACCTACTTTTCTTTTGGAATTTGTATTATCCTGGTTTGAGCCTGGGCTCACGTTGAGACAGATCAGAAGTGGCGCAACTCTTCGGTTTTCCCTGTAACATCCAGAAGGGAGCGTATGTGCTGGCTGGCAGCTATAGCTGTGGTTGTCCTGGATGCCCTGCACCCACTATAGAAGATGCCTACCCTGGCCACATCAGGCTTGAATTTGCATCAAGCCACAGAATTCAATTTGTGCCAATCAGGAAACTCAAATCAGAAGGCATAGATTTAGACCAATTTGGACAAATTGGCAGGCTCAAATTCAGACCAATCAGTAAGGTGGAATTTGGACCAATTACAGACCTGCGGTTGCTATATAAGCAGCACACCTCTGGCTGGGTTGGGGTGTCTAGGAGAGGAGGGTTCTCATTTGGGACCTGATCCACCTCCATGTGCTTCAGCACAGGTCCTATTCAAATAAAGTGTATTCAAATAAATCTACTTGGGTTTCTTATCCCTGGTAGTGTGGGAAGAACCTGTTGCTTAAAAAATAAAACAAATCAAATTTTAAAAAATTCGAGAAACACCAGGAGCTGATAACCCTGGAGAGTGCCAGAGATCTGTGGCAGAAATCAGCAGAGATGAGCAGCAGAGACCGGCCGTGTCCAGCGGCAGTAAGCAGATGTGCCTGCCAGTCTTGACTAGCAGTGGCAATCAGTAGCGTAGACCAATGGTGACTGACAGTCACTGGCTTCAACTGGTGGCATTGTCCCACAGCAGCAGAGACTGGTGGCAGCATAGGGCCCAGATCTGTAACAATAAGGGCTAAGGGCCATTGGCACTCAAAGCCCAAAGCCACTACACTTTGCTGATCTATGATTTCTTTGTTTTCTTTCCATACTGGCAATGGCACCCAGGCACTGCTGTTGCCCTGTATCTTTTTTATTTTTCTTCTGAGACAGGGTCTTCCTAAGTTGCACAGGCAGGATTTGACCTTGATATGTTTCTGCCTTAGCTTCCCTCCGTGCTGGGATTACGGGCATGCACCACCACACCTGGCTGATTTCTATCCAAATCGAGAAAAGGAACCCTCAGCTGATTAGTGAGAACTTCACATTAGTGAAATGAACTTCCAGGAAGCAATAATGGCCCTTTGTAGGGGCTAGTGTGGCCTGTCTCTCCATGCTCCTCCAGCTCTGCAATGACCAAATTACCTGACCATTTTTCCATTCTTCCTGGTTAAGGGTTGGTCCTAAAAGATCAGCCTTCTCTTTCTCCTTCCCATCACAGAAACTGAAAAGTTATAAATTCTTTCAGTTAGGAAAATTGTTAAGAGCTGGGCGTGGTGGCACACGCCTGTAATCCCAGCACTTGGGAGGCTGAGGCAGGAGAATTGCTGGGCTACAAAGTGACTTCAGGGCCAGCCTGAACTGCATAGTGAGACCCTGTCTCAAAAAGACAGAAAGAAGAAAGAAAGAAAGAAAAAAAGAAAGAAAGAGAAAAATTGATAAGAAAAAACAAGTCCTTGATTTAAAATTAAGCATCCTAGGCTTGAAAGATGTCCTGTCGTGCTTGTATCTTGGAGTCCATCTTGGAGTCCATCTTGGCCAGGAACAGTGACCTGCTAGATAGTGGAACCTCCCCAGCAAGTGCTAAACCTGAAGAGGCAGAAGTATAGCACTTTGTCTAGCTTCCAGCGCTTTTATTGGTTTACAAAAATTAAAAACTGAATTGAGTTGAAATGCATTGAATTGAAATGTTCTGAATAATGGCTGATTCATGCTCAGGTAGCAATTTATTCACGTATTCATGTAGCAAATCCTGCCATCATGAAGCTCATGGTCAAACGTCTTTCAGAAAAGATGCCACAGGGTACCCTGGGGATGGAGAAAGCATTTGGGAATATAAAAAAAGATTTAAAACCCATATTTGTCAACTAAGTCTGACAAGGTCAACCTTATAGTAGAAATTAAAAACTGGTAAAAATGAAAAATTACACTAGTCCCCCTTTATTCATGGGGGACATATTCCAAGACTCCCAATGAATTCCTGAAACCACAGATAATATCAAACCCTACATATACTGTGTTGTCTCATATATATATTATATATACTGTATTTTATATATACTGTATGTAACAAAGCTTAATTAGGCACAGTAAAAGATTAAAAGCAATAATAAAATGGAACAATTACAACAATATACTGTAACAAAAGTTATTTAAAATGTATGAATATTTTATTTCTGGAATTTCCATTTAACACTTTTGGGCTGAGGTTGACCTCAGATAACTCATATCTTGGAAAAGGGAAACCTTTGATAAAGGGGGATGTTGTAGTCAAGGTTTGCAAGGGAAACAATACAATACAGGACACATAATTTATAGAGTTATTTTGTAATAGTCACCCAAAGAGTCATATACAAAAAGTGCAGGAAATCTGTCCACACACTAAAGACCCAAAGAACCCAGCTGAGGGCCTGGATCCTACAGCAGTGTCCTGTATGAGTCCAGCTGAAGACCTAGAGTCCATGACTATGCCCTCATGAGTCCAGTTGAAGGCCTAGGGCCCACAACAATGTCTCATGCAAGTATATTTCATGGATCTGCACCGGGAAGCCCCAAAGGTCAGTGGTGGAAGCTAGAAAGTCTGCACCAGCGGGATGAAGGATCTGCGCCAGCAGATTGAGGGATCTACCCCGGAGCCAGGAAGCGATGCTCAGAGTAAGAACCAGAGCTCCCCCGAAAGTCACCACAGCCATCCTCAGCAACAGTGAGGTCCTGAGCTCCTCCGACGATGAGAACAGCCAAGTTCCTATCAGGAAAGCCAGCGTGACAAGCTCCTCAAGGAGAACCGACAGCAGCAACTCTTCCTCTCCAGTTCTCCTTTTTATGTTGTTGGCAACAGTCCTCAGGTGGGCCCTCCACACCAGGCACCACACTGATTCAATTCAGCTGGGTGTGACAAGTTGACCACCAGTTGTCGATCCACCACAGGGGACTACTGTACATCTAAAACAAAGCAACTTGAAACTTTTTGATTTTGTTTACTGAAGCTTACATTTCTGTGTGACAAGAAGATTTCAAAAAAGGGCCACATCAAAGGGATCTTGGGGAAATGTTTAAAGATGAGGACGCTTTTGAAGGCAAAGCACGTATTGCAGAGCAAGCAGCTCATTTTGGTTTCAGGTGGAATCTTTTCCAGAACATAGACCATCTGAGTTCATAAAACAGAAGCTCAAGCCTCAGCAGTATGTGGACTTTGAGCAGATTTCATGACTCAGACCAGAGCATAAACTTGAAACAAACAAGGCTGTGGGCCCAGCTTCCAGGGAGAGACCATCGGTGTCGAGAAGTCTAAGTGGGAGACTGGAGTGCAGGGTCAGAAATATGTTGCTACGTCTCCCTGCAGAGGAACGAGGCACCCCTCTAGCTTCCACCTGCCTGCTTGATTTGGGGTCTTTGGCAGCATTTACTGAATTCCAGCACCATCACAAAGCCCAAAGCCCAAAGAAGCATCTGTTCAGTTGGTGCAGATGACAGGAAGAAAGATGAGATGGGATGGGATGGGAGACTTTCTTCGATACTCTACTGATTTTCTCCAGCAGAATTTCTGCAGCAATTGAAATCAATGCTTTCTTTTGCTTGCTGAGGTGAGGTCTGTTTCTGTGAGCCTGAGCTATTTATACTGAATGGAGAAGGTGGAAGGTGTCCCTGAAAAATCTTAGAATATCTGGAAATTCAAGGCTGGAGGGCTTAGATATTCAGTCTTAGAGTATGGTAATTATGTTGGCTTTCTGCAGAAGCTGTGAACACAGTTAGTACACTGTCCTGTCTATAGCTAGAACGTTCAGACTCAGTGATAAACTCAATAAGTATTTGATGAATGAATGAATGAATGGTGTACTTTAACAGAAATCAGTCCATATTATAAGCTCTCAATGGAATGTTTTGGTCCCTCCCCCTTAAGCTCCATGGATAACAAATCTAAGCTAAATTATCTTCTCCCAGCACCCAGTGAAATGAACCCCAAATAGGAGCACCAGGTCTAGATCATTCTCAGAGTGAATAAAAAGCCTGGCCACTGTGAAGTGCTGGTCCTAGTTTGGCCACATAGTTCGACCTTGTGAGAACTAGGGATGGTTTCCTGACTAGAAGTCAGGAGTTCAGAACCATGAGAAAGAAGCTGTGACCCCTCTGCTCAGCCAAACATATCTCTGCTGCCTTGTCCCGAACAATCTGTCTTGTCTGATTTTTCCACTCTTGCTGTCCCAAAAGCCCCACTTGCCCTCGCCTAAGCCCTCTGCCTGTGGAAACCCTACTGGTGTTTCATTGCCCAGTGGACTCACAGCCCACCTCCACGAGTCCTTTTCAGCCTGAGAGAACGTCGCAGCCTCCATAGCCCCTTCACGGCCCAGGACACTTAGGTTCCATATTTCTTGTCTTATCCACCCTTCCAGATGGATTGTAAGCTCCTGGAGAAAAAAGTATCAATTTTACTAATACTAATATACACGCTCCTGCACACACAGATGTAGACACACACAGCATATATTATGTACATAAGTTATACAGTACGTATGTAACTTAGTGTATATATTACATTTTTTATTTTGATAGCTACTCGAGTCTCCCTTGTCTGCCACCGTCCTGAAAACACGATGGATGTGACCGAGTGTCAGTTCAACACGCTGAGCACCAACATCTGGCCTAGGGAAAGGACCTCGAAGGAAGAGTTTATTCACCTTTCCTCTAGGTACTTATCTCCTTGGCAACTTCTCAGGTAATCAAGATGGCAGCAGGGTCTCCTGCCAGCAGAGATCAGACACACACGGTCTAACGCTACTCTCTGCCTGGGATAAGCCAGTCTTCCCCACGATTTCTTCATACTCTTGCATGCACCTCACTCCCTTCTACTTCTCAGCCTCAGTGCTCAGCTCCCAGCTGCCCCTGCCTTGCGTCACCTTAACAGCACGCCCAGCTGCCTCTTCACCTGTTTCCATGAGAAGCCCAACCAGTCAGTGTCTCTTGAAAGCTATGTAAACAGCTGGCAGCACAGGGCATTCGATTTGGGTAGGCTCCGAATCCTCTCCCGCCCTCTTCCCCTCCTCTCTTCATTCTAGAATTATCAATAAGTCCCCCTTCTCTTGCCTTGTACCGGATCCCTTGGGGTTCTCACCCACTTCCTCAAACATACATTAACTTATTCCTTACAGTGTTCTCCCAAGAATTCTGGAACACGTTTTCTCCACTCATCGCTTGACAATCTGCCATCAGTTGAACCCTGGCATAAGGAATGTCTTTGGGTCGCTCTGGTTTCCTGTACTCCTAGAGCCAGTCTTTAACTGGTGTTGTTTTACTTCAGTCTTCCTAGTTTCCAGTTTGTCACTCCTGGTTCTAATTTCATTCATTCTCTTATTCATTCATTCTCTTATTTGAAAGTCATTTGTTTAGAACTAACTATGCTTGTGTACTTATTTTACAAAAACAAATTAGACATCCGGGTCATGGTTAAAACTGAGCTTGACTTGTCTGTTTTCTCAGCTGGTCCAAGGGAGAGAGTTGTAGGTGTTGCCTCTTATGTCAAGAGGTAGCTACAGGAGCTGCCTTTACAGTAAACTGAGTTTCAGAGACCAGATCCAAATTCCCATTCTCTTAAGCAGAAACTTGGCCAAACTTTGACTCCAGTTCTCTGGTTGAGCAGAAGGAATCAGTAACAAAATTAAGCTTAAGCTTCACTGAATATTAAACCTCAAAAAATAACTGAAACCTAAAATAACTAATAAAAGATAAAGAATAAGCTAATTTTTAAAAATCCTCTTGCAACAGATGAGGACACTCCAAAAATAGCTTTTCTTTTGTGACCTTTGGAAATGTTCCTGTTAAGACTAAGTTATTCTCTTCTTTGGATATAAATATTTTCCTTTAAATATCCCTAAAATGTCTGCTGAGCATTTAGGGCAAAACATTGTGTCCATTAATTATCAAAGAAGCCAAATATTTTTAAATGCTTGCAATACTTTTAAACTGCTATATCAAGATCAAATTTGTGTCCTGACATAGTGAATTGTAGTAGAAAAAAGAGAACAAGCTGTATTCAAAATAGAGTGGCTTTTTCTGGCATTGTAAGAGAAAGAATGGAAGGGAATTAATAGTTATACATTTCCTACATGCCAAGTGCTATGTTGAGTGCTTTGTATGCTATCTTATTTAATCCTGGAGAAAATCTCCTTGTAGAGTAGATCCTCCTGTCATATTCTTGACCCCACTTTAGACATAAGGAGACTGAGATAAAGAGTGAATCAGACCTATGACTCCAAAGCTCGTTCTCTTTCACAGTGGTTCATTTGAAACAAAGGATTAATCTCCTTACAGAGTTACTTCTGAGATTATGACCACCACCCTTCCCCAATCCTCAGCTGTGGAATTCCAAAGACGCTTCATTGACAAATTATTAACCTTTACCTCCTAAATTTACAGGCAGTTTTATTTGTTTGAGGATTACCGTCGGGACATATTCATTTGTAGGAGGAAAGTTCATAAGAGGTACTGGTCAAAGCGGCAAAGAGCTGTGGGAGGGGTTGTTCATAGCCCATTTTATTGAATCTTATCACAATTCGGTTTAAATTAAATCACTAACATAGCAACTGGTAAAATGAGCCAGACACACAAGCTTAAGTAACGCATGGTTTCTTTTATATGAGAAACCCAAAATATAAATAAAGAGAAAAGTAAAAGGTAAACGATAGGAAATAGGGAGGTAGATCTTTTGCAGAAAGGAAGGGAACCAGGGGATGGAGAGAGGGAAAATGGAGGAGAGGAAGTAGATGAAAAAAGAAATAAAATGTGTTATGCACATGGACCGACTCCCCACGAGGAATGTAATCATTATATACTGTGAACATGTACTAATAAAAAAAATTTAAAACTGAAAAAAATTACCATTTCAAAATTCAAAGAGATTCTAGAAGTCATCTAAACCAGTGTTTCTCAAACATTGGTCTATACACAGGCTCCATCGGAGTCACTGGTTTAGTGTTTTAAAAATACTGGGCCCTTCCCCAGGTCTTCTTTAACAAAAGCCTCCCGGCATGCACTGGGAATCTGAAATTTAAAGTTTCTAGCTTTCCTCTCTCTTGGCTCGTCTACTTTTTGCCATAAGGAGAACAGCATCCCTCCCTCCAGAGGATGCAGAGTTCAAGGCACCATCTTAGAAATGTAGACTGGGCCCTTACCAGACACCAAACCTGCTGCCCCCTTCATCTTTGACTGCCCATCTTCCAGAACCATGAGAAATTAATTTCTATTTCTCTATATTACCCACTGTTAGGTATTCTGTCATAGAAGCACAAAACGGACCAAGATGCTACCCAAATATCCATGAAGAGAAGAATGGACAAGCGAATTGCCATAGTCATTTAATAGCATATTGCACAGAAATAAAAATGGGCACTCTATAACTCCAAACATCAATATGAATGAATTTCACAAAAGAAGCCAGGTACAACAGAGTGCGAATACATGATTCCATTTGTGTACAGTCCCGAAACACACAAAATAATGGTAAGGACTGGAAGTGGTATAACGAAGCCTGCTGCGACTTGACAATCTTCTACTCTGGCCTGAGCGCTGATTGTAGGGCTGTGTTCCCCCTACAAATTCATTGAGCTGCGTACTTCCAACATGTGCACCAAATTGTCTTCCTGAAAGCAGCCACATGCACAGGGTTGTTAATGCACTGTTCTTAGAGAAAAATTATAAAGTAAATGCTCATTAGTGGGATGATAGCAAATTAATTCTATGTTTCTTTTTCATAAAAATCTTCTAGGCTTATGTCTCATACTGAGCAACTACTTAGAAGATAACGATACATGGTGTAATAACTATGGTTATTCTCTTATTCAGTTATGAAAATATGTTTTATTTTTTCATAAATTAAAAAGAAAAAATTAATTATTGTGTATAGCAAGCCCTTCCCGGTCCTTGTTGTGGTCCAGGAAGTTTATATTTGTAATCCCATGGAAAATATTGGAATTCTACCAAGTTAATTCCAATCTACCACTTCCAGTGCAACTCACAGTGAGAATAAAGACACTAAGGCATATTTATAGTTGTGGGGACCAAGGGGTCCTAAATCCAGCCAAGATGGTAGTTACTAACAAAGGCCTCAACCCAGGGCCAAACCTGGGTTTTATTAATTCTCAAGGAGGGGAGTGGCTCAGGGATCAGTGACTGTGAGAGTGGCGGGAATTACATGAGTGCTGTGAGCTGGGCTAGGTAGAGGGCCTGAAATCACCTTTGCGATATGCAGAGGGAAGGATATGCAGAAGGAGTAATCTGCATAACACAATTCAAGATAGTATCTAATGTTTTGGGGTCGGTACTTCAGCTCTGATGTGTAATCTTCTATGCCCTGGGAAGTCATAGCCTCTTTCTCGAGGCTCAATCCCAGCCGACAGCGTGGAGCACGGCTCTCCATCCTGCCAGGCTCAACCATGTTTTGGGAGCTACAGGGGTGGGGAAACACTGACCTATCGCTTGCTTTAAAGACTACACATCAGCCCCTCAGCTGGACCGATTTGCATTGCTTAAAGCCAATTGAAGGGATAATGAAAAGTCCTAGCCAGCTCTGTACATGTCAATACATGGAAATAGGGCCAGGTTTGGCCAAAATGGAGATAATTGCTCTTCTTTCAAGGAGAGTCATCCAGGTGGTCCTCCACAATTGTGTACCCACATTATTGATACCATGCAGCCACTAAAATGAATAAGTTGGCACTATACCAAATTTATATAGAAGGTCTCACTTTGAGAAATAGACAGTAACCAAAATAAGAACAGAAAATGCATTGTATGTGTTAAATAGTTAATCCTCATAATAGCCTTCTGATATTGATAGGTGTGGAGGACCACCACATCACCTCCCCCAGACCCAAATGTGACTGTGCTTACTTGCGAGCAGTGCAGGTTGTATAGAGATAGCTCCCTAAATAGGCTTTTGGTTTGAGTAGTGAGTCTGGCTGAGGCTGCGCATCTGTCTTCGTGGAAGCGAGCAGGTGGCATATTGGGCTGGCATTGCTGCTCGCCAATGGCCATAGTTGAGCCCAGAGAGGCAGGCCACGAGATTGTGGGGCTAAGACCTGAGATAAGGACTCCGCTGAAGCCTGTGTGACTCCAGTGAAAGTTCCTTCCCAGAACTGACTACAAAGCAGGTTACTCATTAACCACAACCTGAATCTGGCTGTTTCATCCCTTTTGCAAGAAAGCTTTGTTGCTTCTTTTACAAGCCTTGCCTGCCTAGCCACTTATCTAGCACATCCAGCCATAATCGCCTCACCATTTTCCTCCATGTCAATATAATCAATAAATACCAAGGTTCTGGCTGCTTCATGGCCTTTTGTTCCCCCATGAACACTGGCCATTCCAGATCCCCATTCCTTCGCCATTTTGTCTCTTGCTCTTTCGTTTTGCTGTGTGCTTTAACACTTTGCAGGAAACTGAAGACTCACTGCAGGAGTCTCCAGTGATAGGATTATTATTTCTCTTTACAGATGAAGACATGTTGGTAAAAAAGATTAAGTGACTCAGAGTACAAAACTGATATTTGGTAGAATTTTTGGGAGATAGAAATTCCTTTTTCAATATTGAGCCACATAGAGAATTCCTTTTACCAATATTGAGCCATTAATCAAAATTCTTTGGAAATGTATGCTCCACAAGGTGCAAAGATAGCTCACATGTAGTTCTACCATCTACTCACTGGTTAAATGCCTTTTCACAAAACCAATACTAGGTAATTATGATAATACTGGGTATAATAACTTCTGGTAGAGTACTCTGAGTCAGATGTAGGTTGTTTACATTTTATTAAACAACACTGCTGCCTATGGACAAGTACTGGTAATCATCAAAATTCCATAGATTAGTACAATTTTCAGACCTCATTTTCTTGGCCAGTCCTGCCCTTCCAACCGAATGGATATCACCTGAGCTCTGAAGTGTGCCAATCTGGGCCTGCATCAGGTTCTACCCTCGTAGCAGGGAGCAAACCTGGAGCAAGTTATTTAACATCTTTTAGCTTCTGTGATGGTTAAGCTTGATTGTGTCAACTTAAGTGGCTTGGGCGCTGCACAAGGGGTTGGTGGAAGCACACTTCTGGGTGTATCTGGGGGGTCGTTGAGGCATAACCTTGGATAATGTATTCCTCCTTCGCTCCTCCCTCTCTGGCGGTGTTCCTCTGTTCTGCTTCCCACTGCCCTGAACAAAGCAGCTTTTCCCTGTCACACTCTTCTGCCATAATGTTCCCGCCTTGGAGCCAGCTGACCATGAACTGAATCCTCTGAAAACATGAGCCAAATTAAAACTCTCCTCCTTTAAATTTTGGGTGTTGGGTATTAATGTCTTAATGATGAGAAATATAATACATCTTCCATATCAAATTTTGTACTAAGATTTTAGTGGAGTTGTGAGAAGTGAGATAAGGAATATGAACCAAAAGTAACACAGCTCATATCAGGTCCTCTGTAAATCAGTGGGCCATGTCCACTGATGGTTTTCTTGTGCTTAGCTCACATAATTGCCTCCAAATGTTCATGCTTAAATAACCCATTTCTCTATAGGGTCATATTTAATTTGACTTTTTAGTTGCCTTTAATGTTCTTATCTTTTTGGCTTTGAGTTTTTTGTTCATTTGTTTGGTGTTGGGGATGGAACCCAGGGCCTCAGGCAGGCTAAGCTTGTACCGTATCACAGAGCTGTACCCGCAGCTTGGTCTGGGCTTTTGAACTCATTTACGGAGTTTTTTAAAATTTATTTTGAAATAGTTTAAAGTATACAGAAGAATAACAAGAACTATATAAAGAACATCCTTTTCCCTTTACCCAAATTCATCAGTTTTTAACATTTTGCCACATTTGAGCTCATGGACATGTGTGTACTCTCTTGTCTGTCTGTCTCTCTCTCTGTCTGTCTCTCTCTCTGTCTGTCTCTGTCTCTCTGTCTCTCTCCATGCAATGTACACACACATTATTTCTGAATCATTTAAAGGTACTTTGCAGACATCATGCCCTTTATTCTTCAGTGTGTATTTACTCTGTATTTTCTAAGAACAAGGCAGTTATCAAATTTAGGAAATTTAATATTCACACAATGCTTTAATCTGTGATCATATACCCATTTCATCAATTGTTCTAGCAATATCCTTTAAAGCATATTGATAGATTATCCAGCCCAATAATACATTTATATTATTTAATGGCTCTAAGAAATCAATGCATTAGTTTGAAAAATTTAGTTGTTATGAATTAATTTATTTTTAATGTGAGTTTTAAAAAAGGTTGTTCAAGGGTCAACTGGCTCATTTATTTCCCTTAAAGAGATCAGTCCAGTCTTGAAAGGGCTGGGTTTATGAAGGCAAACTTTCTTCCCTATCCGCTGCAGCATGAAATTGCTATTCTCAAAGCAAAAACTTAGAGGAAAACATTTGCTACTGTCCCTGTTTGTTTTAGGCTGGCAGCCTAAGATGTAAGAGGAAAAAATTTGTTTCCCACTTCTCTGTCAAAATCTTGGCACGTAGACTGTTTTCTCAATTAACTGTAGAATTTTGACTGCCGAATGGGTATTTTTTTTAACCTGAGCTGACCATTTGGAATTTAAAATTAGCAAAGTAATTATATTTACTGGGCCACTGATTGAAGGGAAATTGCACTCTGCTGATGCATTTGCATGTTGTGAAATGGGTCATGGCGGCAGATGGCCTTCCAAGAAGCAAAAAATAACTTTGGAGTTGGTTGCTCTTTCTCCTTGATTTCCTTAATTGAATCCCACCATATGATAGTGTGAATGCTCAAATCAGGTCAAGGAAATTTGGGGTATCTGGATGGATAATCAAAGAGAATTTGTGAGTTGTCAAATCATAATATTTTGAATTTAAATCACCATGTATTGGTGTCTGAATATAAAACCAATGTTAGGTTTTAAATTATCATTATCATTATCATTATCATTAACATTTTTTAAGGGCTTAGTTATCCCAGCATTATTCTGGTTGCTTTTTTACATGTATTGATTTGTTTAATCAAAGCTCGTGAACCTAAGAGTAAGGATTATTATAATCTGCACTTTACAAATGAGAAAACAAATTCAGAGAACAAATTAAACAAGTCCAAAGAAATGTTATGTGTTTTTGTTCTTTGTCATATGAAATATTTAATTGAAGCCCAAGAAGATTTTATCTGTATTTAGCTCAAAAAAAAAAATTAAATTTACATGTGTGGTTTCGTTTTTGTTTTTGTTTTGTGGTGCAAGGAATTAAACCCAGGGTCTCAGGCCAGCTCAGCATGTGTTCTGCTACTGAGCTACACTCCCCCATCCAAGACTGTGCTTTCCAAACACTGTTTCCCACTAAAAGAATCCAGGGCACCTCGCAGAAATGGCTAATTCCAGAGATGGGGCTAGAAAGTACAAGATGAGCCTAGAACATCTTGTACCAAACAGCTGGAAATAAAATGCTGAAATTGTGTCAGAAGTGCTCAAGAACTCTTACTGAGCAAAAAGGAACAACTTTGAGTGTCAGTAAGGATGATAAGTAAAATGGATATAAACACATAGACTATTTCTGTTGGAACACATAAATTGATTTAAATCCATAGGTTCAAAATTATACTAAAGCAAATAATACATTGATGTTCTTTAGAGAGTCTAGAAAACTAATGTACTCCTGGGAAAACTGGTCAGTAGGGAGAAAAAATCAAGCATCCCCCCAAGTCCCTTACTGCTATAATTTGGGTTTATCCCCTGGAATTCACGTGGGGAAACTCAATCCTCAAAGTCGTACGTCAATGGTATTTGGAGATGGAGTCCTTGGGAGATGATTAGGATCAGGTGAAGTCATGAGAGTGCCGCGCCCCCGGTGGTGAGAGTGCGGTGGTATTAGTGGGGTTTTGTGAGAAAAAGAGGAGAGACTGCAGCAGCACCTTGCTCTGTCTTGACATTTGATGCTCTCCCTGTTGTGATGGACCAAGAAGGCCATCACTAGATGTTGAAAGGTTGGTTCCCAAGGCGGCACTACTTGGAGGTAGTGAAACCTTTAGCAGGCGAGGCCTAATGGATGGAAAGTAGGTCACTGGGGATGTGGCTTTGAAAAGGATATTGGGACCCTAGGCCCTTCCCCTCTCTTTGCTTTTTGGCTGCCACGAGGTGAGCAGCTCTTCCCAGTGCTTCCTTCCATGATGTCCTTTGCTGCCACAGACCCAAAGGCCAAGTGATCACTGACTGAAACCATGAATCAAAACAAACCTTTCCTCTTTTTCATTTGCTGTATCTCAGGTATTTTGTCACAAGTTTTTGACTAATACAATATGTGAAAGCAGAGAGTAAGTTATTTAACTCCATATACTCATCACCTCGTTTGACTGTTGTTATTAGTTATCTTTTTGCTTTTTGTCCTCACCCATTTCCCCAACTGCTCTTTTATTTCAAAGCAACTGTTAGACATCATATAACTTCATCTGAAAACACTTCAATTTGCATCTTTAAAGACTGTTTTAAATATAATCACATTAGAACTAATAACCAAATTCAACAATGTAGCAGGACATAAAATCAACACATAAAAATCAATTATGTTTCTGTACACCAGTAATGAACCCACCAAGAAAATTAGGAAAACAATAGTATTCACAACAGCTTCAAGAAAAAGTAAATACTTAGCAATTAACCTCACAAAGGAAGATAAAGACCTCTATAATGAAAACTGCAATACTCTGCAAAAGGAGCTCAATGAGGACACCAGAAAATGGAAAGATGTTTCCTGTTCCTGGATAGGCAGAACCAACATTATCAAAATGGCCGTATTTCTTAAGCTGTTGTATAAATTTAATGCAATTCCAATTAAAATACCAACAGTATTCCTCACAGGACTAGAAAAACCAATCCTAAAATTCATATGAAATGAGAAGAGATACAGAATAGCAAAAGCAATCCTGGGCAACAAAAGCAAAGCAGGAGTCATCACAATCCTGGATTTCAAACTATATTACAAATCTACAGAGATAAAAACAGTATGGTATTAGCACAAAAACAGACATGCAGACCAATGGAACAGAATAGAGATGCAGAAACAACTACAGACAGATTACATCATCTGATCTCTGTCAGAGGAGCCAAAAACATATGCTGGATGAAAT
Organism: Erethizon dorsatum; assembly: GCA_028451465.1. NCBI lineage: Eukaryota > Metazoa > Chordata > Mammalia > Rodentia > Erethizontidae > Erethizon > Erethizon dorsatum. The sequence goes on from CM051825.1 coordinate 17,074,333, forward strand.
ATAGCCTCTTCACAAATGGTGCCAGGAAAGCTGATGACGCCCATGTGAAAGATTGAATCTAGACCCATATCTATCACCATGCACAAAAATAAAATCAAAATGGATCAAAGACCTAGATGCTATAACAGAAACAGTTAATCTGCTGAAAGATAAAACAGGTGAAACTCTTGAAAACATAGGCACAGGTCAGAACTTTCTAAACAGAAACCTCAACTGCACAAGGAATAACAGGAAGAATAACAAAATATCTAGTTGCAGACAATGATTTTATATGAAATTTACAGAATAGGCAAACCCAGATAAACATAAAGTGCTGGGGGTGAAAGGCAGGCATAAGGAATGACTGCTAATGTGTGCAGGGCTTTTGAGGGGTGATGAATTGTTATACACTGATTATTGGAATGGATGCACAATTGTGAATATCCTAAACAGTGACTGAATTATGTATTTTCAGTTGCTGAATTATGTGGCATGTGAATAACATCTTGATAAAGCTGTTTTAAAAAATTAACTTGCCAGGTGTGGTGGCACACATTTGTGATCCCAGCACTTGAGAAGCTGAGGCAGGAGGATCACCATGAAGTCAGCCTGGGCTATATAAGTGAGTTCAAAGCCAGCCTGCACTATAGTAAGACCCAGTCTCAAACAAAACAAAACAAAACAAAACAAAAACCAAAGTTAACCTGAAGACTCTAGAGATGACTTTCAGTTACAGGAAATATGAAGAGTTAGAAGAACATATTAAACGATGAGAAGTAAACAGACAAAGCTAGATTACAAAATATCCTATCGGACAACTGACTCAGCTTCTACAGGAAAAAAACCAAAAAAAACAGGAGGATGGATGGAGACTTAAGAGGCATAACAATCAAATGTGATGTGGGGACCAGGCCTAAAGCCTGATTAGCCAAACCTATTGTTTAAAAAAAAAAAGAATTTAAAAAAAATATTGGGAAACCATGATTATGGAATAGGGTGACACCATAGATTTATTTTGAACTTTGTTGAAAGTGGTGATGTTGGGGTTTTTAAAGAAAATGTGCATGTTTTTAGAGGAGTATGTAGAAGGATGCAAATATTAGGATGTCTGGGATTTGTTTTAAAATACTCTAGCAAATAAAAATAAGGGAGTGGAAGGAAAAAGATGAATCAAAAGAGAAAAATCTTAAGTATGTTGAATCTGAGTGATGCCTTCTATATGTTTGAAATTTTACCCTAAAAGAAGAAAGGAAGAAAAGAGGGACATTATCTACATATATTTAGTATGTTATATATTGGACACATTTTTTGTGTGTCTTTTTGAGACAGGGTTTCACTATGCAGTTCAGGCTGGCCTTGAATTCTCTTTATAGCCCAGGCTGGCCTCAAACTCACAGCAATCCTTCTGCCTCAGCCTCCCAAGTGCTGGGATTACAGGCTTGTGCCACCACATCTAGCTGGGCACATTTTTAAGATAAGTTTTGCAATATTTAAAGTTCATCTGGATGTATTTATTTCATCAGAGTTATTTAAGGCCCTTGTGGTGGTTTTATTTACAAATAAATACAAATGTTACATTTGTTATTTACAAATGTTAACCTATCAAAGTGAAGTACTCTATTGTAAGATATTTTAAGTCTTTGGAAAAAAGCAATTATTATTCAAAGTTTTCTTAAAGTTATTTTTAAAGTGAGTTAAAGCTGGATGCTGTAGTATGTGACTGTAGTCCCAGCCACTGGGGATGCTGAGGCAGGAGAATCATGAATTTGAGCTCAGCCCAGACAACATAGGTAATGTACAAAAAAAAAAAAAAAAGAGGTGAGCTAGACATACAAAGAGAATAAGAGAATTTCTAAACTGAGCTACGATTTTGAAATTATACTGTTAATAACCGAATATTATTTTTAAGGAACATGCATACCTCACTGATTATTTTGTACACAAAATACTTCTTGGAGGAAGCCCTAAAAAAATATCATTAATGGTGCTGTTTAAAAAATAACAAGCCAGGCTTGATGGCACACACCTGTAATCCAAGCACTTGGGAGGCTGAGGCAGGGGGATTACTGTGAGTTCAAGGCCAACCTGGGCTACATAATGAGTTCAAGGTCAGCTGGAAATACACAGCAAGAGCCTGACTCGAACAAACAAGCAAACAGAAAACAAAATAAAGAAGAACAATAAAACTAAGACATCAGTGTGTTCAACATCCCTCATATTTTTAATTTTATTTTATTGTTTTTAAACATCAACTAAAGTCTATTCTGAATATTTTTAAAATTTTTATTAGTACATATTTGCAGTATATGTTTACATTTCTTGAGTGGAGTTGGCACCTGTACATAATACATCTTAATTCCTTTTTTCATCCCTTTCCCTCCCTTCCTTCCATCTCTTGGTCCCCTTCCCCTTTGAGAAAGATCTAGCTCCTTACTTCCTATTATCTTTCTTTTATTTTGCTTTTTATTTATAATTTTGGTTTCTCATATAAGAGAACCACGTGATATTTAAGCTGTGTATCTGATTTATTTCCCTTAACATACATTATGGTCTCAAGGTGCATTTATTTTTCTACAAATGACCCCAGGTTTATCTTTATGGCAGGGTAGTGGGCCACTCTGTGTAAATACCATATTTTCTTTATCTGTTCATCTGTTGATGGACATATAGGCTGCTTCCAAAAGATTTAGCTATTGTTAATTGTGCTGCTAGAAACATGGGTATGCATGTATCACTGTAATATGATGTCTTTAACTTTTGGGGGAAGATACCTAGAAGGCGAATAGCTGTCAAATGGAATCTCCAGTTTCAGGTTTTTGAGGTATCTCCATATTGATTTCCATAGTGGTTGTACCAGCTTACATTTCCATCAAAAAGGAAGAAGAGTTCCTTTATCCTCCACAGCCTTGCCAACAATTATTATTACTTGATTTCTTATTTTTTAGTGTTTTGAAATTTTATCAGTTGCTTTAATTAATAGTACTATTATTTATTTTATTTTCAAGATTTTTTTCTTTTTTATTAGCACATGTGTGTACTACATAATGTTTACATTCCTCATGTGGAGTTGCCACAACATTTCAGTTCATTCTTCATCTCCTTTCCTGTCCCTCCCTTCCTCCTCCCTCTGTCCCTTTTTTTATATTCTTTTCTTTTTTGCCTATTGACTTTTTAAAATAATTTTTTACTAGTACATATTTACCATACATAGTGCTGTATTCATCATAGGGAATTTATACTTGTACATATCATAATTCTTTTTTTTGCATTCTTCTCCCCTCCCTTCAACCTTTTTTCAACTCTCCATTTACAGAATCTGTTTTCATTTTTTCTGTCTGGTTTTTTTTTTATCCCTTTTCCTTTCTTTCCTTTCCCCTTCCCCCCCCCCGCCTTGTTCCCCTTCCCATTTGAACATGTTCTTCCTAATTCCCAATATTTATCATCCATTTTGGTCCTTATTTATGCTTTTGGATTCTCACACAAGAGAAACAATGTGACATTTAAACATGTGTGTCTGATTTATTTCACTTAAAAGTATGGTCTCAAGGTGCATCCATTTACCTAAAAATATCTCAAGTTTATCCTTCTTTATGGCAGAGTAGTATTCCATTGTATATAAAAGCCACATTTTCTTTATCCATTCATTCATTGGTGGGTATCTGGACTGTTTCCAAGATTTAGCCATTACAAATTGTGCTGCTATAAACATGAGTGTGTATATATTACTGTAGTATGATGCTTTTAACTCTTCTGGGAAGATACGAGGAAGGGGAGTAGCTGGATCAAATAGAACCTTTAGTTTTAGTTTTTTTTGAGGAATCACCATACTGGTTTTCACATTGGTTGTGCCAATTTCCACACCCATCCATAGTGGAGAAGGGTTCCTTTTTCCCCACAGCCCCTCTAGCATTTGCTATTGGTTGATTTCTTGATGATAGCCATTCTTTCTGGATTGATAGAATCTCAGTGTTGTTTTAATTTGCATTTCTTGAATGACCAGTGATGTTGAACATTTTTCATACATTTATTTGCTGTATGATAATTTAACTTCTTCCTTTCCTGTCTTTATTCCTTTTATTTCTTTCTCTTGTCTAATCGTGCTTACTGATGTTTCCAGAACTGTATTGAACAGAAGTGGTGATAATGGACATCCTTGTCTTGTTCCTGATTTTAGAATGAAAGCTTTTAGTTTTTGACCATTGACTATTATGCTGGCTGTTGATTTGTCAAAGATAGCTTTTAACAGATTGAGATAAAGATCATCTATTCCAATTTTCTGTAGGGTTTCTTTTAATCACGAATGGGTGTTGGACTTTGTCAAATGCTTTTTCTGCATCTATTGTGATTTATCTTTGTGATATGGTGTATTACATTTATTGACTTGCATATGTTGAACAATTCCTGCATCCCTGCAATGAATCCTACTTGGTCTTGGTGTATAATCTTCTTGAAGATTTGCTGCATTCTGTTTGCCATTATCTTATTGAGGATTTTTTGCATCTATGTTCATTAGGGACACTGTCCTGTAGTTCTTTCTTTCATTCTTTCTTTCTTTCTTTCTTTCTTTCTTTCTTTCTTTCTTTCTTTCTTTCTTTCTTTCTTTCTTTTTTATCTTTCTCTGGTTTATGTATCAAGGTAATATTTGCTTCCATAAATGACTTTGGGAAGATTGCTTCTCCTTCAGTTTCATTAAAGAGTTTGAGGAGTAGTGGCATAAGATCTTCCATAAATTTCACGTAGAACTCAGTAGTGAATCCATCAGGACCTGGGCTTTTCTTTGTTGGTAGGTTTTAAATTACATCTTCAATTTCATTAACTGATATTGGGTTATTTAGAATTTTTATATCTTCTTGATTCAGCTTTGGTAATTCATATGTATCTGGGAATCTGTCCATTTCTTCTGTGTTTTCCATCTTATTTGAGTATAAGTTCTCCAAGTATATATTGATGATCTTTTGGATTTCTGCAGGATCTGTGTGGTTTCACCCTTTTCATTCTTAATTGCATGGATTTGAATTTTCCCCTTCCTTTTTTTTTTTTTTTTTTTTTTTTTTTTTTTGAAAAGTTTGGCTAGGGGTTTGTCAATTTTATTTAATGTTTCAAAGAATCAACTCTTCAATTCATTCTTTGTATTGTTTTCTTAGTCCCAATTGCATTAATTCTGCTCTGATCTTTATAATTTTCTCCCTTATACAAGCTTTGGGATTTTTTCTTCCTTTTCTAGAAGTTCAAGGTTCAGATTAGGTTGTTTATTTGAGCTTGCTTTGTTTTCCTGATGTGGCAATTCACTGCTATAAGTTTCCCTTGTATGACTGCTTTCACTGTGTCCCATAAGTTCCAGTATGTTGTATTGGCATTATCATTTAATTGTACAAACTGTCTAATTTCTTCTTTAATTTCATCTGTGACTCATTGATTGTTCAGGGGGGTGTTATTTAATTTCCATGTGTTTATGTTGTTTTTGTGATTTCTTTTGCCATTGATTACCAATTTCATTGCACTATGGTCTGGTAAATGTAATTTCTTTGCATTTATTGAAGTATGTCCTATGAGCTGTATGTGGTCTATTTTGGAGAACATCCACAAGTAGCTGAGAAGGATGTGTATTCTGATGTTGTGGGATGGAATACTCTGTAGACATCCACTATGTCCATTTGTTCAGAGTTGGTTCAGTTGTGTTATTTGTTTGTTGATTTTTTGTCTTTTTGGTCTGTCTATTTGTGACAGCAGGGCATTGAGGTCCCCCCTTAAAATTGTGTTAGTGCTTATTTGATTTTTCATATCTGTTAATACTTGTTTTATATAGTTAGGTGTGCCAGTATTTAGTGCACATATATTTATGATTGTTAGCTTTTCCTCTTGGAGTTTTCCCTTAACAAGTATGTAGCAAACTTCTTTGTCTCATTCGATCAGTCTTTGCTTGAAGTTCACATTTTCTGTGAATAGAATAGCTACCCCTGCTTTTTTCTGGGTTCCTGTCACATGGAGTATTGTTTTCCATCCTTTGACTTTCAATCTATAAATTTCTTTTTGAGTTAAGTGTGTTTCTTATAAGCAACATATTGTTGGATCTTGCTTCTTCATCCATTTTGCCAAACTGTTTCTTTTGATTGATGAATTGAGATCATTTATATTGATGGGTATAACTGATATGTACTGATTTATCCTTGTCATGTTATTTTCCTGTTGTGTGTTCACCTTTTTCCCCCTCTGTTTAATTACTTGCTTTACCTGGTGCATTTATTCTGTTGCGGTTCATGGAGTTATAGTCCTCATTATCTCTTTCTTGAATGTCCTTCAGGACATTTTGAAGTTCTGGTTTAGTGGTCATGAATTTCTTCAGGCGTTCTTTGTCATGGAAGTATCTTATTTCTCTGTCAATTTTTAAAGATCATTTTGTGAGTTACATCAATCTGGATGGGAGGTTGTTTTCTTTTAGGGCTTGAAATACTTCCTCCAAACTCTTCTTGACTTAAGGGTTTGAGTTGAATAGTCTGCTGTGATTCCGATGGGCTTTCCTTCATAGGTGATTTGTTTCTTTTTTTTTTTTTTAACAACTTTTAATTTTCTATTCTTGTGCTGAATTATATGCCTTGGTGTACTTTTTTCTGATTATGGCTAATTGGACTTCTCTATGCCTCAATTATCTCTATGTCACATTATTTCTACATGCTTGGGAAGTTTTCTGCCATTACTTCCAAGAACAGGACTTTTATGTCCTTTGTTTTATCTTCTTATTTTTCGTTGATTCCAATTAATCTTACATTATTCTTCTTTGCATCATCTAGCAGCTGTTGGATTGATTTTTGTGGTCCCTTACTATTTTTGAGAAGTCTTTCATTTGATGATTGCTAACTGTAACCCTGTCTTCTAGATTATGATACTCTATCTTCACATTGGTTGATTCTGCTGTATATAATTTCAGTAGAAGTTTTAATCTGTCTGTTCAAATCTGTTTTATGTGATCTAGTTCTTTCCTATGTTGGGCATTCATGATTTCCATCACTTTCCTAAGATTCTCTATTTTTTTCATCAGTATCTACTCTAGATTTACTAACCATGTCCTTCATTATGGTCATCACTCTTTAATTATCTGTATAATTATTTCTCTTTTGTTTTTTTCTAGAGACTTATCCATCTGCTTTGTTACTTCCACTGCTACCATTTCAGCAAGTTCAACTGAGTGGCTTTTGATTTCTTCCACCTCAATTTTCCCTGCATTTGCCTTGGGTGAGCTGGAGATCTGGGGTTGCATTTTTCTTCTATGATTTCTCATTTTCTAATTTTTTGTTTGTTTATTTATTTTCTGTGTTGAGGCTTGTAGATTGCTTATGGCATATAGTTTTATTACTAGTATCAAGACCTCCTTAGGAAATGACTACTTTTCAGAGATATCTTCTATGGGTAGCTGGCACTTGGCCTTGAAGTCTGTCCCATGAACCTGCCTCTTCTGTTCATTAGGATGAGATGTTGCAGCCTGTTTTGCCTAGCACCCAGTACTGTTTATGTCTCCCAGACAATCTAGGTATTGGTACAGGAAGATCAGTTGATCACAGCAACTATGTCACCTTGGCTAAAGTAATCCTATCAGCAATAATGATAGCATCAAATGCAGCCAGCTGTTGTGCACAGCATCCACTGCTCTGTTCCACTCATGCATTTCCTATTATTTGATTTCTTGATGGTAGTCATTCTTTCTTGGATAAGATGAAATCCCAGTGTTGCTTTAATTTGTATTTCTGTAATGACCAGCTATATTGAAGATTTCTTTATGTGTTTATTGGCCATTTGCACTTATTTTGTGAAGTGTCTATTCACTTCTTTTGCTCATTTCTCAATTGGGTCTTTTATTTGGAGGATCTAATTTTTTGAGTTCTTTATATATTCTAGAAAATAGTCCTCTGTTTGAGGAATAGCTAGGAAAAAAGTTTTCTCATTCTGTGGATTGTCTTTTCACTCTGTTGCTTGTTTCTTTCACTGTGTAGAAGCTTTTTAATTTGATATGGTCCCATTTGTTGATTCTTGGCACTATTTCCTATGCAATTGGAGTTCTGTTCAGAAAGTCTTTGCCTATGTCTATGACTTTAAGAGTTTTATCTATTTTTATCTTCCAGAAGGTTAAGCATTTCTGTTTTAACATTTAAGTGATTGATCCATTTAAATTTTAGTACATCATGAGAGATATAGCTCTAGATTCAGTCTTCTACATGTGGATACCTAGTTTTCCCAGCACCGTTTATTAGAGAGACTATATTTCCTTCAGTGTATGTTTTTGGCCCCTTTTACAAAGATCAAATAGTGGAATATGCTTGGGGTTGTTTCTGCATCCTCTATTCTGTCCCATTGATCCACATATATGTTTTTGTGCCAGTTTTTATCCCTGTACTTTGTAATAAAATTTGAAATTTGGGATTGTGATGCCTCCTGCTTTGTTCTTGATACCCCGGATTGCTTTTACTATTCTAGTTCTCTTCTGGTTCTATATGAATTTAGGTTTGTTTTCTTCAGTTTTGTGAAGAATGGTATTGGTATTTTGATTGGGGTTACATTAACTCTGTATATCAACTTTGGAAATATGGCCATTTTGATTATGTTAGTCCTGCCTATCCAGGAACAAGAGGTATCTTTCCATTTTCTGATGTCTTCTTTGATTTCCTCTTCCAGTATACTGTAGTTTCTGTTGTAGAGGTCTTTCACTTCCTTTGTTAGGTTAATTCCTAAGTACTTAATTTTTTGTGGTGTTATTGTGAATGGAATTTTTCCTGTAATTTCTTTCTCAGTGGGTTCATTATTGGTATACAGGAATGCTATTAATTTTTGTGTGTTGATTTTGTATACTGCCTGCAGGATTTTGAGGTGTCCTCACTGTATGAGCAGTCCCTCTGTCCATTCACCTCAAGCTGTGGTTACCATCCAAGCCAAGGTGTGTCATTGCTTGATTTGGTAGATGAGAAACATGATCAGTCCTCTGATATATGCTAGATGTAGGCCACAGGACGAGGGTTCAAGTGGACTCTTAAACTTAAAGTCAACACTCATGAGCTTTTACTTCTCAGGGTAGTCTATGTCTGGCCCACTCCCTCTCTGAAATGATCTCTTGTGGTTGTCTCTCACCCAGTCACTTTGGGAGGGTGGCACTGGAGTCCCTGAAGTTGCTGGCCAGGTCTGTATTTTTCTCCCTGTGTCTGCTGGCCCTCTAGGATCACCTTCTCTCCCCAAGTGTTGTTCTTGTCCTGGGTCAGGTTGGCTGGTTAGCCCACACCTCTGCTGCCCTGTGCCAAGGGAAAGCAAAATGTAAAGCCATCTTGGAGTTGCTAGATGGTCATATTGCATGGCTAAAGCAAGCCTGCTTGTTTGCATCATGGTGGGGGTGGGGGTTATTATAGCTGGCATAGGTCTGCTTGCTCGCTTTGGGGGCTCTCATATTTTTAAACTACTGAATTTATTTGAGTAATATTTTGTTAAAGTCCTTACATCCATATTCATTGCTGAGATTATTCTACAATACTTACTTCTGATATTCTCCTTATCTACTAATGAGTTTATATTGCTTTCATAAAATCAGGTTGATAACTTTCTTTCTGAAAAATTTTTTTCTATTCTCTAATATAATTCTATAAGTTAGGCATTATTTTTTCCTTAAAGACTTAAAAGCAATCCCCTGTAAAAATGTTTTGCCCTGTTGGTTTTTGATTCAAGTTCTTCAAAGATGTGTTAGGTAGCTATTGCTGCATAAAAAACAATCCCCAAATTTAATGGCTTAAAACAACAAATATTTTTAACATGGCTTTTGTGGGTTAGGAATCTAGTTATGGTCTTAGCTAGATGCCTGTTGCTCTGAATCTTTCACAAGGCTACAATTTAGGAGACAGGGTTGCATTCACCTCTAGCACAATTAGGAAAGGTCTCCTTCCAAGTTCACCCACGTGGTTGGGCTCAGATCCTCCAGAGCCATTGGCTGGAGACATCAGTTCCCTGCCATTTGGGCTTCTCCACAGGGCAGCTCATGAAGTGGCAGCTGGCTTCTCTTGTGTTGAGCCAACAAGAGCGCATGACACGATGTACCAGAGAGAAGCCACAGTGTCTTTGTAACCTAATCTCAGAAGACCTATCCCACCATGTTTTCTGAATTCTCCTCATTAGGATTGAGTCAGTAAGTTCAAACCACACACTTCCAGAATGTAAGTACCAAGAAGTAGGGATTATTGAGGACCGTTTTAGATACTGTGTACCACAAAACATGATTGATTTTGGATGCTGTATTTCTTCAGTCTATTTTGGTGGATTATCTTTTTCTACATATTAATGCATTTTATCTGAGTTTTCAAGTTTACTCATACCAAGTTCTTCATAGTTTTATCACTTTGGCTGTAGCCTTGTACATTTTGGATGTACAAAAGCCATAACAATGGCTGAACTATGACAGAAATGTATTTATCTCCTAATTGCTTAAGCATGAGCAGTCCAGTGCTGAATTCATAATATCAGGAGCCAGATTCAGTCTCGTTGTCCTCATATCCTCCTTTCATGGCTCCTTTTCCATGTTTTCAGTTAGTTTATCCATGCCTGTGGTGAGGCAGCTTGATAAGACTGAACCCATTTTGGTCATAACTGCCATTGCAGCCTGCAAGATAACCCTGGCACACATCCCAGCCCCCAGGGAAAAAGCAAAGTCAAGCTAGCCACACGTGCTGTGCTGCCCCTTGGCACCTGAACTGTCTTAACTGGCACTGAACATGTTAACAATTTTGAGAAAGGTCAGGTACATTCTAGTTGGCTGTAGCCTGCCTCGTCTATCTTACTGTATTTCATGCATATAATTTTTATCTCTCTGGGCACTGCAAATGTAAGTATTTTAAAATCTTTTTCAGAATGTCCTTCACAAGTATCCAGAATAAATATATTTTCTAATTGTTAATTTTGGAAGCAAAGTTGTTGGATTTTCTTTTTCTTTTTGTTTCACTGATCTTTTATTTCTTGACAGGTATTGGGATTTTGGTTTTTAAGCTAGTCTTGTGTGGGATGCTTTTCACCTTATCACTTTTTCCATGCCAGCTCCTCCCTGTCTAGGCATTTGCAATGGTCTCTATTCCCTCCCCATTAGCTCCAAAGTCCTCATGGTGCAGTCTGCCCTTTGGCGATGTTAGTGGCATCACAGAAGTAGGTGGCAGCTTGCCTCAGTCTGGTTAGGAAGCTGAGCCTGTGTCCATCCTCTCCCTAGATATGCAATATTTTATACACTATTCCAGCAAGTAGCATTTTTCAATATTTTTTTCTTGAGTCAGAGAGCCTGTCCTACCCTCTCAATTTATGTAAGGCACTTTTAGGTCCATTTACTCTCCAGGAGCTGAATCTTTTTGTAACCCTTTATGCTTGCATTCCTGCAATTTAGTGGCCAGTGACTTTACCTCCTGACTATTGGTTTGCGTTTTTGTCATGCTTTCAGTGAATGCAGACATGTATCTCCTGTGGATTGTTAGACCAAAAAGAAGTCTGACTATGTGTGGCAGACATTTTTGTGCTTACTAAATCTGTTTCCTCTATTTTCAGGACCCAGAACTAGACTACACTTCCTTTGCAATTAGGTGTAGACACATGACTGAATTTGGCCAAGGAGTGTAGGCAGAAGTGATGCATAACATTTCTAGGCCTGTCCCTCAAAACTCCCAGATCACATTGCATTCTCTTTTCCCCTAATTATTGGCTGGAAGTGAAGAACTCTGACATCCTGAGGGATAGAGAAGCTCCAAAATGTGAAAAGCCTGCCTCCCTGAATTACTTCATTGAAGGCAGCCCTTTGGATGCTAGGTCAAAGTTTTCTTGAGGGAAAAATAAACTCCTATTGTATCATACCAGTTGGATTTCAGAATCTGTCTGTTACAGCAGCTAGCATCACCCTTAACTAAGGCACATTCTTCCTAATTCTTTTTTTATGCATGCATACATCTGATTTTCTATTTTCCTGTTTTGTATATCACTGCCATGTGTTTGGAGGAGAAATATCTGAGCATACATTTTGCATAACCTGTACATAGCATTTTCTATTCCTTGTGTAGACAAGTATCAGCCCCATACAAATGTGAAATGGTGTTGTCATTGAAAAGCTCATGGCTATGCATACATGAACTTCATTTCCACCACTACGGTGACATACCACCCTTGGAGTAAGGCATGACAATTAGCTATTGATTTATTGGCTACTATTTCAGAAAGTACTATTTCAGAATAGACTTCTCAGTACAAAGCTATCAGCTTCAAACTTCTTAGCTAGTGGGGCGTGGTGATATATGCCTATAATCCCAGTACTTTGGGAGGCTGAGGCAGGAGGATTTCAAGTTTGAGACAACCCTGGGCAATTTAGTGAGACTCTGTCTCAAAAAGTAAAAAAGCGTTGGGGATGTAGCTCAGTGCAAAGGTTTTGGATTCAACCCCCAATGCCACTCCCCCAAACAAAAACAAAACACAACACAACAAAACAAAAAACAAAACAAAACAAAACAAACACTGCTTGACTCAAGATATGTTTTTAACAAGCTCATTTAATGAATGCTATTGCCAGGCCAGGGTCTATTCTGTGTTCACCCCCAAGGTACAATTTGTCTAAATACAGTAGGCTCCTCCAATGAATATTTAACCAACTTGTGTTTAACCAAGCCATTTCCATCACAGGGAGAGCTGCCCTGGCTTTGTTAGGAAGATAAAGAGGCCTGAGTCATTTAGACAACTCACAGGGTAGTTTCTCCCCTCGTGGCTTAAACATGCAGGCTCTTCTTTTTACATACCGTGGCATCTCAAGAGCATTCTAAATATGTCATTCTGTTTAGAGATGACAGCAGAAGCAAATGCCCTGCCTGTCAAGTCTGATTTGGTCACAGAGCAGCTCCTGCTGGGGTATTTTGAATTCAGATTCTCTCCTCCCAGACACTCCCCCATGTTTACTTCCAAATGTAGGCATCATCACCCTGCCCCAACAGCAGCTTTGCTGGCCACCTTGCTCTGAGATCCTGCCTTCCTTGGTTACTACCAAGGCTAAAATAGGATCATGCATCACAGGGGTTCACCCATAATCTTCTCTTTGCATTTTTCTCATTATGTTGTATTTCTTTTCACTTTTCCTACTTCTGTCTCCTTTGACTTCGCCACAGCCTTCCTTTCTTAACTTTTCACTGCTGCAGGGGACTCTAACAGGAGATGGAATGTCTTTGAGAAATCTGTGCTTTTGTGTTCCTGTGGGCTTTATTTTTTCTTCTTTTTTTGGCTCATTGGGGATGGAACATAGAGCATGCTGTGTGTGCCCTGCCACCAACCTACACACCCAACCCTTTGTGTATACTTTTCTGGAAGAAGGTCCATGTATTTTATTTGAATCTCAAAGTTAATAAGGGGCAAAGAATTTTAAGGACCATTATTAGGGTCAAACTAGTTTTCTTGCTTTTGTTTTTGTTTTCATGCAGCATCCTGGTAATATGGGGTGGAAAACCTCTTAGGGATCAGTTGTTCTAGTTTAGACTAAGCCTTGACTTTGTGGGTGCTTTTGTGAACCACAATAGCAAAAATGTTGGATATTTAAACACAAAAGCCTTGAACTTTCTATATTTGATAGCAAAGAAAAAGGTCAAGAGCGACGTTGAAGACTTAAGACTAAAATTTAATTCCTGTTCTGTCTCAGTTGTGAAAAAAAGGCCTTAACTTTGAATTAAGTGGTCAAGTTAGAAGAGAAGGATGCGTGCAGCCCAGGAGGGAAGAGCTATCTTTGTAAAGCTCAGTTTGAATGATTTAAAAATCCCGATTCCAACTTTAAAATATAATTGCGATATTTAACTACATGCACTGCACAATTACAAATATAAATGGTCACTAATAAAGAAAAGTGGGAGAAGTTAATGAAGAGATTATACTTCAAAGTAATGATATTAACCAATCCTAGCCTTCGGTATATTAATACAAAGGAGTTAGCTCCTTGTATGGAAATACCATTAAAGGAACTTTTTTAAGTCACAGGACTCTCCTACCATTAACTTTATGAGAGGTCACCACTCCCTCCATCCCCTGCAAATGGTTCATTCCACTTTTCCTGCAAAGCTTGCATTTTCCATTTCCATGACTTCTTGGTGTCTGGCCTCATCAAATGTCCTCACAGCTAGGTATTTTTGCTTCTTCCCTCTGATGTTTGTTACCAACCCTTTCAAATTATCACTAAAAAGTGTTTTCTCATTCTGAGTAGTCCAGGAGCTGGACGGAGCTTGATCCTATTGAGCACCACATAAGCAGCTATGGTTAAGCCTCATCAGAGCCCAGAAGTTTCTGCAGGGTCCCTTTATTTGTCTGTCTGTCTGTCTGTCCCTCTCTCTTTCCCACATGCCTCACTCTGAGCCCAGCTTGCCACTCTGTCTCCATGTATGCTTCATGAGCATTGCCTTATAGATCTTTGCTTGGTGAATTCGTTAGGGAGATTCCCTGTCCCAACAGGGACCCAAATCATCGCATATAGAGAACAGAGAAGGAAACCCCTCCAGCAAGTCCCAGATTCTATTTTAACTAAGCAGTTTGTTCCCTTTTCCTGATCAGCTAGCTTATGCAATGACTAGCATATGGCAAGAGTATTTTTATTCTCTTTGTTCTTGCTTTCTACCATTTGGCACCAGCTGAGTAATAACACCACCAAAGTCAGGAAACCCTTAAAAAGGAAAGAGGCCCAAGGCCAGTGAATCCACGAACTGGATAATCGGTCCCTGAATAATCAGGATCAGACTGTATAGTAAACAACCCCTCCCCCTTCTACCCTGGAGCCAACTGGCAATCTCTCTCCAAAATCTCTCCCTGCTGGAGATCGGAGATTTCCTTCTGCATGCACCCCTAATTCCAGCCCTAGCCTGCATTGGAGACTGCAAACAAACAATTCCCCTTCAGCTCAGACATATCTGTCCTCGCATTGAGCACATTTTCTGGACTCGAATGTGAATGCAACTGGCTGGCTTGGAGTTTGCATAATCTCACTTCATGTCTCTCAGTTTGCTCCAGTGAACAGGTTTTACATCTGCTGGCAAAGGCAGGCAGTGGCACTCGGAGACAGGGGCATTTGAAACCACATTTTTTGGCTCATTAAAGCCATTCTACCCATGTTGCACCCTGCGTCATTCAACCTATTCTCAAGCCGTTTTCTCAATGGTGCACTTCAAGGAGGTTGGGCATAGATTTTGCTAGGAACTGGATCTTATCCATAAGCCTCATCAAGGCCAGTTTATTCTTGGGCTCTGGCAAACTTTGAATGGCTCTTCCACCTTTGCAGGCTCCCATACAAAGCCTGTTCTGCACAGTTTACCCATGAACCAAGATGTTTATTTCACCTCATTTCTGAAGTCCTGTACCATTGTGTAACTCCCAATGTGGGAGAAGGATCTGTTTCCATCTCACAACAACAGAAACTACAAATATGTGCAAACTCAAAGACAACTTAGAATGTCTTCCTTCCCTGGCTGCTCAGAGACGTGGTAGAGGCAGAGGATGCTTGAAAGCACTAGGAAAACATGCCTGACTTGGAGCTTTCCTCATTGATTAGAGTGGCCTACAAATTTCATTCACTCTAAACCTCAAAAAAAAACAGCTTACGGGATTGTTAGACTGAAAAAGCAGTAATTTTCTTTTCTTTCCCATTTCACCCCGCAGTGGACGGTGTGGATGATAGTAGGTGCTGGGAGTTTGTCCAGGCCGTGGCTGCAGGTCTATCTGTCAGTATGTGATTTCTAGTCTCTTCCTCTGTGTCCCTTCCCAGCAGAGGTCCTGAAGGGCATTAGCCCTGGAAGAAGAGATTCTGAGATGGGAAGGTAGGGCATGGCAAAGCTGGTTGGGGAAGTTAGCATGATCAAATTCCAGGACACAGGTGCCAAATAATTCCCAAGGCTCCGTATATGGAGTTCTCACAGGTTCCTACAATATGCAGAAGGAATAAAGAGACTGGACGTCACTGAAAGTATGCTACGGTGGCTTTCCTCATGGTAGCCCGCCCTGTGTTCTACAAGGTGTACTTTTATTTTTTATTTTTCCTCTCTTTTACTCAGCCCCAAGTTTGCTCCACAGAGCCAGTTTCTCCCTTACCCTTCACCTTTAATTTTTCAAATAAACTTTGTCACTATTTTTCTTTGTCTTGTTCAATTCTTCATTCAAGATGAAGAGGTAAGCACCCCCCAAAACCCAATAACAATTCCGTAGTAAAAACTGTTCCCTTCTCTAAGATGGATAATCTATGAGGTTCTTTTCAGTTTTAAAAATTCCACCACTATCCATGGGACCTTGGCAGAAGAACAGTAATTGGAGACATTCTCCGGAAGGCTGAGTTAAGCCTCTGGAGGCCAAGCTATGTCAGAAAGGAGAGTCACATTACCTACAGAGGAGGCAACTAAGGAGCGGACAGGAGAAGTGTGGGATACTGTAACGTCTTTGTACATCCTATTCCACATCATATATCAAACATGCTAAAGTGTCCTTACTCTAAATTTAATTTTCACTCTAAAAACTGACAAGATTTTCATCACATTGCTTTAAAAATTATTTGGCTGTGATAAACACATAGTTAATAACAAACAGTGACTCCTCAGCAATTATTGGGCCTCCCTGGAAATTCTTGTAAAGTGAGAAAATCTAATTCAACAAACTATTTAAATGATACATTTAAAAATTTATGTATGTTTAAAAATTAATGGGGGCCGGTGATATAGCTCAGCAGCATAAGTGCCTGCCTGGCAAGCACGAGGTCCTGAGTTTGACTCCCGGTACCCGCATATTAAAAAAAAAAAATTAATGAACTCGATCTAATGCTACTTTTTCAGATTTTCAATTTCAATTTAAAAGTTTTATTTTCTTTTGTGTACATGGGAGGGAGGAAGGATACTGAGGAACCCAGGGCTTCTGAACTGGGCTACATCCCCGGCCCGTTTTTATTTTATTTAGACAGTGTCTAAGTCTCTAAATTGCTCAGGCCAGGCTCAGATTTGCAATCCTCCTGGCTCGGTCTCCTAGAATGCTGGGATTACTGTGTTATTCCCACCACACCCAGTTAAATTTTCTCTTTTGAATAGGGGCTACATATAAATATATATTTTTTCTACTCCTGAAAACTTTTTAGATCCTTGAAAAGCTGGTGGTCCCGGAGATGCGCACGATCTCTCTTTACAATAATGAAAGGGCCTGGGCGAGAAGACTTGCTCAGGATGTTAAGGTGTGAAACCACTTTGCCGCCTAAGCATCTCTCTGCCCCTTCCACTGGTCCTGTGTGCCAGGTGTACACTGTCTGTGCCAGGCTCAGTGGCAGCCATCTCTTATTTGAATATTCTTCTGCTTATCTCTGCCTTGGAAACCCTCCTGGTTTATAGGAAGAATAGTCTCATTTTTAGCTAATAAAAGTCAAAGTTGACGCTTTTCATTGTTTTGTTCTCATGGCATAGACTAGCAAGCATCACATATTGGACCACAAATGCTTGCTAGACCTTACTTCCTGTCTGGTGACCCAGCTCCCTGGAGACTCAAATCTCAAATAAATGTTTCTGTCAGGAGGCTGAGCTCCCAGCTGTGCGAATTGGTCACAGATGTAATTGCATTTGCCCTCTGCCCTGGAAGAAAACACGCCTGTGGTTGGGGGTTTAGATGTCTCAGAATGAAAGACATTACTCCTGACTCTGGGTAACAGCCGTGACACCCAAAATAAGTTGCCACAGGGACATGCCACGGTGTTGCCAGATGTCCAGCACTGTTGCTACCCAGAGTCCAGGCTGAACAGCCAGTTACCGAAGGAGGGCCATTTCATTGGCTGGTCAGGCAGTCATGAACCAGGCTTTTCCATTGGTTCCTCTAACTTCCAAACATGACTCCAGCCACCCTTCCCCCTCCTGACACCCGCAGGACCTCTGCAAAGAGCTCCAATGCCAAGTTTCTGGAACAGCAGGCAAGGGCAGCCGCAGGACATCCACGCTGCCCATTCTGCAGCTGGGAGAAACTAATTAAAATAAACACAGCAACATGGTGCTGAGCCCTGCCCAGTACCTCAGGGGCCTAACCTGGGATGATTTATCCAAACATTTCAGTAGTGTCCGGCACAGATTCCATCCCAGAGACCTCAGCAGGAGGTGCTAAGGCTGAGTTAGAGACTACTTTGGGCATTTGAAGGATTGGGCAGAGTAGAAACATTGTCTGACAATCCCTGAAAACACTGCCAAAAGACCTTCCACCATGGCGGTTTCTCCAGCTAGCTCTGTAGAGACAATTGACCCGGAGACTGCCCCTCTGTCAGGAGCTCCTGGGAGCAAACCTCCAGGAGACTCAAGATTGGCCGTGTGAACTTCTGAGCAAAGTTCACAGAACTTTCCTCTTTCTGGAGAGTTTGCTCCCATTAAAGAACTGCCCGACGAATATGGGCTCCAAGCACTGGGACAGAACTGCATTTTTTATGCCACCTACTCTAGGGGGTCATGTCTAGGAGACTTGCTGTGGGGTCAGACCGCCTGGCTTTGAAGGCTGTTTTACCACCTGTTTGCTTTGTGACTTTGGCTTGGCCTCCTGCTGTCCTCAATCTCTCCGTGTATAAATGGGAAAATAAAAGCCCATACTTCATAGTGTTGCTGGGCAACTGCATAAAATAATCCATATGAAAGGCTTTGAAGAAAGCCTGGCATATAGGAGATGGAGGAGGGGAAAGGAAGAACAAGAAAACCTTTGTTGAGTGCTTATGCTTTGTATTCAGCCTCCCCAGAGAAACAGAGCAAACAGGATGCATACACATATAGGAGGGAATTTGGCCTGAATTGGCTCATGTGACTGTAGAGGCTGGGAAGCCCTGTGATGTGCCATCTACAAGCTGGAGAAGCAGGGAAGCCAATGGCAGAGTCCAGTCCAAGGCCAAAGGCCTGAGAACCAGGAGCTGGGATCTCTGAGGGCAGAAGATGCACGTCCTTGCTCGAGGAGAGAAAGAATCCACCTTTCTCTGCCTTTTGGCTTCATCTGGGCTCTCAGTGGATAGGATGATGCTGCCCACAGTGGAAAGGGAGATCTCTGCTCAGTCTACTGATTCAAATGCTATTTTTTTTTTGTGGGTACCAGGAGTCGAACTCAGGACCTCACGCGCCAGCAGGCTCCCGTGCCGCTGAGCGATATCACCGGCCCTTTTTTCGTATGTGGGTACCGGGAGTTGAACTCAGGACCTCACGCTTGCCAGGCAGGCGCTTATGCCTCTGAGCCATCTCACTGGCTCAAATGCTAATTAATCTCTTCCAGACACACCTATAACGAGCCCTTCCTAGTCCTTGTCGTGGTCTGGGAAGTTTATATTTGTAATCGCATGGAAAAGTTATTGGAATTCCATCGAGTTAATTCCAATCTACCACTTCCAGTGCAACTCACAGTGAGAATAAAGACACTAAGGCATATTTATAGTTGTGGGGACCAAGGGGTCCTAAATCCAGCCAAGATGGTAGTTACTAACAAAGGCCTCAACCCAGGGCCAAACCTGGGTTTTATTAATTCTCAAGGAGGGGAGTGGCTCAGGGATCAGTGACTGTGAGAGTGGCGGGAATTACATGAGTGCTGTGAGCTGGGCTAGGTAGAGGGCCTGAAATCTCCTTTGCGATATGCAGAGGGAAGGATATGCAGAAGGAGTAATCTGCATAACACAATTCAAGATAGTATCTAATGTTTTGGGGTCAGTGCTTCAGCTCTGATGTGTAATCTTCTATGCCCTGGGAAGTTATAGCCTCTTTCTTGAGGCTCATCCCAGCCAACAGCGTGGAGCATGGTTCTTTATCCCGCCAGGCTCACACATGTATTTTGGGAGCTACAGGGCGGGGAAACACAGGCCTGTCGCCTTGCTTCAAAGACTATACATCAGCACCTCGGCTAGACTGATTTGCATTGCATAAAGCCAATTGAAGGAAAAGGAAAAGTCCTAGCCAGCTCTGTACATGTCAATACATGGAAATAGGGCCAGGTTTAGCCAAAATGGAGATAACTGCTCTTCTTTCAAGGAGAGCCGTCCAGGTGGTCCTCCACAACAGAAATAATGTTTTCCTAGCTTCCTGGGCATCCTTTAGCCCATCAAGCTGACATAACATTAACCATCACATACTTATGTTCCAGGTGCTTTGCTTTGTCCCTTTATCTGCATATTTTCATTTACTCCTCACAATAGCACCGAGTGATAGATATATTGATTAAAGCTATACTGCCTAAGGAAATGCTATACTGCACTAAGGAAAAAGAAATAGATTTAGCACGATTATATTAATTGGCCCAATATCACATTGGCAGTGTGTGGCAGTTAGGATTCAAATTCCCATCTCTTTGAGTCTGAAACTCCAACTCTAGTATGTACTGCCTAATGCCCTTTGTCTTCAAGTTGGTCAAGTTTGGGGACCCTTTCCCTAGGGGAAGAAGTTCACAGTCCGATTACATAGGTTCTTCCATTTCCAGGGCTACAGAATGGGTGAGCGTTCTGAGAACAGGCCTGGGACCACGGCTTCCCTTTGGCCGAGACAACCTCACCCCTTTATCAAGCTGGATCCTTCAAAGGTGCACACTGCACTGGGGCATAAAAGCTTCTAAGGGCAACCAAAAGAAAAGGGACAACTTGAATAATTGAATAATTGGGCAACAAACCCCCTGCAATTCAGGAAAATTCCACTTCGCTTTCAGTAAGAGTGAAGGGGTATCTAATTGAGTTGTTTGCTGATATACGCAAACACAAAACATAGCTTTTGGTGAGAAGTTACTGTGTGATTTTTAGTGTATAATTTGGAGCTCGAGGAACAGATTAAGCCACTATAACCAAACTACATCAAAATCACAAGGAGGTATCATCACCTCAAAGGCTCTTATTTTAAAAAGACAACAAATGTTTGTGAGGAGGTAGAAAAGCAGGAATCCTTCTACACTGTTGGTGGGATTCTCATATTTCATATGAGAATATGAAATATGAGATAAAGATTCCTTAATATATTGACAGTAGAACTTGTATATGATCTAATAATCATACTTCTGGGTATTTAATCTAAAGATTTGCAATTGGTTTGTCTAAGCCATGTCTGTACTACCATGTTTGTTGCAGCATTATTCATAAGAGCCAAGATTCAACAGCCTAACGTTCCATCCACAGAAAACACACACACACGCACACATACACACATGCATGCACACAATGGAATACTATTCAGCCTTTAAAAAGAAGAAAAATTTCCAATATGAGATAATATGAATGAGCCTTGAGGACATCATGCTAAGTGAAATAAGCCAGTCACCAAAAAAACAAACAAACAAACAAACAAACAAACAAATGCTGCTGTGTGATTCCACTAATAGGAAGCATCTAAAATAATCAATTTCATAGAGTAAGCAAGTGGAATGTGGTTACTAGGGACAGGGGGAGGAGAAAATGGGGAGTTGCTCATCAATGGAATTAACTTTAAGATGCATAAGCTTTCAAAATCTGCTATACAAAATCTGCTAACTGTACCTACAGTTAACAATACTGCATTGTTTACTTTAAACCTGCTAAGAAGGTAGATCTCATGTTAAGTGTTCTTATAATAAAAAATAAAGTTTAACTTCTCATCCAGTTATTATAGAACTGATTTTACCAGTGTTTAGATTTAGTTGTGAAAGTGTACTTAGTTATAAAAGTAAAAATAGGATAAGAATGTATGTTTAACCATGTCTCAGACTAGCATTAAGTAATATTCATTCAAAGATATATCAACTAATCAGGGGTGGGGGATATACACCTCATTAATAGATGAATTTCCAACAAGATTTTAGTTTTTAAATGTAGTTATCATTTTCAAAGTACATAAAATTATATGGATTGTTTCGATCAATCGTATTATGATAAATTAATAATAATTCAGTCCTGATTTTATTTTGAGAAAGGGTTTTGCTACGTAGTCTAGGCTGGCCTTGAACTCACTGTGTGGCCAGGGCTGGCCTTGAACTCTCAGTGATCTTCCTGCCTCAGCCTCCCCAATGCTGGGATGGCAGGCATGCACCACCAAACCCAGCTAGATTTATTTTTAACTTACCTTAACCTTTAGTTATAGGAACTTCAAAATGTTAATTTTGTTTTTATGGATGAAGAAAAATATAACATGGTGATCTGAAGTATAATATGTATTATTACATTAGAGTCTAATTCTGTGGGGAAGTACAATTTAAATACAATTTTAAGAAGAAAAGGAAAAATCTAAAGTTTATGCTCATATTTAAAAGAACTTGTATTTTTTAAATGGTGGTGATTACATAAATGATGTTATCATTTTATTAAGTTTCATTATTCCTAATATACCAGACATTTAATCTTTTTCAGTGACTTAAAAACTATGATGAAACTTTTAGATGTCAGTCTAAAAAATGTACAAAGAGATAGATACTATGTCAAAATTATTCTGAGTAAAAATGCTAAAAATGACTAGTTCTCTCTCTTTCTCTCTCTATGTGTGTGTGTGTGTGTGTGTGTGTGTGTGTAATTTTTCCATTGAGTTAACTTCTTGCCTTTGGTGACATTATGGACATATAAAGGGAGTCAAGTCTTATTTCCATGCTCCCCCTTCCTATACCAAGTATCGCCGGTCTTTTCCCGGTAAGGACCCTTTTAAGGAACACCTGGAAGGAACTATTGATAATGCAAACTGCTGACATTTCAGGCATGACAGACTTATTAATTAAGGTTCACGATCAAGAGTCCCTGGCAGCTGGTAATCAGACTTCCTTCCAGCAAATATACAATGGGCCCTGCCTTGTGAGGTCTCCGTGGAAATGAGCTCAGTGCGGGCAGGACAGCCCAGGGGAACACTCACAGAGGATGACCCGGAAGGGCGTGAATGGGGAGCCAGCCCTGGGGTATGGCATTCAGAAGGGAAAACCGGTAAGAGCCAAGTTCCGAGTAGTGGTCCTGACATTTTTGGTGACAGTGAGCAGCCCCACTGGCCTGTGGCAAACATCACCAACTGAGGAGAGAAGGACCCTGGCCTTGGCCCTGAGTGTCGCCAGTGCAGTGCCATTGACGGTGCCTACTGGCTCTGCGTGGGTGCCTATTCTGCTCCCTGGTTGCATTGTATCAAAGTGGTCACACCTCCCAGGGCCGCACTGCTCACTCGCACCTTCTCCTGTATATCTATATCCTGTGGGATGTCGTCACTGGATGCCTGGATCTCAAATTCTACTCTCCAGCCTTTGCACACGCCCTTAGTCCCTTCGTGGACCTCACGACACCTCATGAATGCACCAAGCATCGAGGAACTGTGCACTTGACAGTGGTGAATCTTATGACATGTGAATTATATCTCCATTAAAAGAATAATTGCATTATATTAAAAAATTCATCCCCATAAAAAACAACTAGGAAACAGATTGAAGTCCAGAATAATTATTTTCTGCTTAGATTAAATATTAATGCTTAGATAACCAGTATAAAATGTTGCATCTTATTTGTTTTAATGTTTTAAAAAGAACTCACTGGTAAATAACTGAATGTGAGTAGTGGGAACAGGGAGGGAAGGAAGGAGCGAGGAAGTCCCTGCAGGAATCAGTGTGGCAGGGAGGAAAGGGGTCCTGTTGGACGGAGCCTGAGGGTTGGGGGTGCGGCTCTCTAAGAGCATAATAACGTTGCCTGAATGGTTAAACCTTCACATTTTTTTGTATTAGGGCAAATAAGAAATTAACAGCAATTACTTGCATTAAATTTGAACAATGTGGCTGATTTTAAAGACTGAAAAAATCTTATTTGGAGTATGAACTTGCAAATGAAATGATGAAGAATTCTGGGAATCCATGGCGATGTCAGTGTTCCTTGGTTGGCAAGGATTGGAATAAGCATTTTAATGTCACAAAAATGGCTTTGGAAAGGGGAAAGCCCCTGCTTCTTTGTGAAGCATGTTGTACCCCAGGTCACTGTTTCCCAAACTGTTCCACTCTGTGGAATTCAGGAGTTCCTGGCCCTTCCACGCTCTCCTGAAGCACTCACCGCCTCCCCTCACTGCAGGCAAGGTGGCTCAGGTTTTGTGCTGAAGCGGAAGGAGGGGTTGACGACAACACTGTCTCCAGAGCTGACTTTCCTTTCTCCCCAGCCGAGCAGAACACACACGGGGCCGGATGGGTACATGATGCAGCTGGGACTAGAAAACATGTCTGTGGGATAGTGGTTATGACCCCTGTGAGGAGAAAGAATACATTGAACTGACTCTGTGGAAGCAAAACTGATTCAGGAATTGGGTAACCAGAAGAGGAAAGGGTTTGTGCGCCCCACTTTCACACTCTCACGGTGGTGTGGAGTGAATTTGTTTGTCTTGTTTTTTGGTACGAGAACTCGAACTCAGTCCCTTCTTCCTTTTTTAAGCAGGGTCTCACTAAGTCTCTAAAGTGCCTAGTCTGGGCTCGAATTTGCTGTCCTCCTGCCCCAACCTTCCAGAGTGCCAGGGTTACAGGCGTGCACCACCACACCCTGGCCCTGCTTTGCAGTGAGCTTTTATAGACTGTGGAAGCCAAGCTCAGAAATTACTTGATTGGCTACAGCTAGACACTTGCCTTATTTAGAGATGATTGGATAAGCAATTCCTAGAGATATAACCACTGTGTTGGTTGGTTATTGGTGATTGGCTGAGAATTTTGTTGTTGTTATTGTTTTGGGTTTTTTGTTTTGTCTGACTTGGTTTGATTTTTTTGTTTTGTTTGGAGTTTTGTTTGTTGTGAGATGAGGGGTGTCTCTCTGTGTTGCCCCAGGCTGATCTCGAACTGGTAGACTAAAGCCTCCTTTTAGCTGGGACTATAGATTCTCAACACACCTCCAGCGAGGTTTTGTTTTTTAAAGGCAG
This sequence comes from Erethizon dorsatum, assembly GCA_028451465.1. NCBI lineage: Eukaryota > Metazoa > Chordata > Mammalia > Rodentia > Erethizontidae > Erethizon > Erethizon dorsatum. The sequence continues at coordinate 17,099,154 of CM051825.1, forward strand.
TTACAAGAAATGCCTTCAAGTTAAGTTCGGATTTGCTAGTGTAAGACCTCCCAGTGCAGACAGAACCTCAGGCTAATGGACTCTTTATTTGCTTTAACATGCCCTAGAAAACCACATAAAGGTCAAACAGGGATTTAATATGTTATAGAGCAACACAATTTTTTTTTTTTTGAGCTGAAAAATTCTTGATAGACCAGTGATGGCGCACCTATGGCACATGTGTTACTTGTTTTTCCTTTAAGACGAAAGATATTCATGTGTGAGTTGTTTTATGTACACTAAAACCTCATTATTCAGGTTTAATTGCAGTGTTGACACTTTGTGATCAATAAGTGGGTTTTGGGTTTGCGGTTTGGGCACTCCTCTCTAAGAAGTTTGCCATCACTGCTATAGACCGTCTTCCTCATTTAAATTATAGGAAAGATGGAATTCTTTGGGGAAGATGGGTGAAGTATACTTTTTTCTCTCACTTTTACTAAGTATGTTATATCACCAAAAGACAAAATTATAACAATTCAGTTTAACCATCTTTTTTTTTTGTGAGTACCGGGAGTCAACCTCAGGACCTTGTGCACCAGCAGGCGCCCGTGCCACTGAGCTATCGATATCACCGACCCTTTTTTTGTATGTGGGTTCCGGGAGTCGAACTCGGGCCCTCACCCTTACCAGGCAGGTGCTTATGCTGCTGAGCCATCTCACTGGCCATCTTAATTGGCTTTATTTTCCATTCTAGAAATGAGCAACGCTTTGTTCCATAGACTAAAGTGTGGGCTAAGCAGAGGAATTTGGTTTTATAGACAAAGGCTTAAAGAAGGCAGGAAAAACAAAAAAACAAGGTGGCTTGGTCACTTGAGAATTACTTTCCTTGTAACATGGAGCAGAACAAAAGGAAAATAACTGACTGGTGAGCAACAGGTTACTTCAGATTACCTCTGCTTTTGTGTAAGGATTAAGGCAAAGGGATATTCATTATCAAGCCAATTGAAACTGGGCTGTTTGGAACATTTGATTATCATCTCTCTAATCCTGATTTCTTGAAAGGTCATATAAACAGCTTAGTTTTATCTTGGTGAGGTGGAATTTTAGCATGAGTGACTCTATTTTGATTTTTGGCCTGGAGGTTACAGGAGCTTAGCCCCAAACAATGACCTTCTTTAATTTTTATTTAATATTATGTAAGATATATAAGGCAAACCACAAAATCTGACAAAGGAATGATATCTAAAATATATAAAGAAATTCTAGCTTTTATGGCAATAAAAAAGGATTAGAAAGTAGACAAAAGACATGAACAAACATTTCACTGAAGAGGATATACAGATGGCAAATAAGCACATGAAATTTTGTTCAACATTAGCTATTAGGGAAATACAAAGTAAAACCACAGTGAGAACATTGTATACCCATCAGAAAAACTAAAATAAAAAGCAGCAATAGCAGGAAGTGCTGCTGAGGGTGTGGAAAACTGCTTATGCATTGCTGCTGGCAATGGGCAATGGTACACTTTGGACATGGTTCCACTTTGGAAAAGTTTGGCATCTTCCTAAAAATCTAAACATGCCTCTCTGCTTCCTGACCACCATGATGTAAGTTGATTTCCTCTGTTACACCCCTCTGCCATGCCAATTCTGCCCTGCAGCTGGCCAACTATGGACTGTAATATACACTAAAATAAACCTCTCCTCCTTAAAACAAAACAAACTAAATATGCAACTATCATACCATTGTATTCCTGGACATTGATCCAGAGAAAAGAAAATGTGTGTCCATGCAACAACCTATACACGAATGTTTATAGCAATTTTATTTTCAACATCTCTCAAAGGACATTTAGAAGTTTGATAGGATCCTCATAGCCAATGAGCTTCCATTCAACAGTAATTCTTTAACAGAAGGATAGGCTAGAAGATCTTAATTTAGGTTTACTTCAAACCTAAAATGCTACTGTTTTAGGTAAAGAATCCTCTTCTAGGCTGAGGGAAGAACACAAAGAGCAAGTGCCCCCTGACTTACAAAAGTGTCACCAAATGCTGGAGATACGAGCTTGGAGACCAGGTGATCACCCCACTGAAATGGGCTGTGAGAGGGCCGACACACATCAGGATGAGAGAGGAGGTGACCTGAAAATTAGCCACAATGCCCAGAGGCTCAGATAGGCCTGGAATTTTTGTCAAAGGGAACCTAAGCTGGAACTCTTGTAAGCGAGTGGATTGTCCTGGAGCCCAAGAGGTCAAGGATGGATGAGGTATGTGTTCTAGAAATGAGAGGGGGTGGGAAGGGTTGATTGAGACAGGCAGTTGGCAGCGTTGGGGAGGAAGTGGCTCAGTGTCACTGTGTCTTTTGCAGAGCTCAGTGGTGCTTTGTGGTTAGCCTCCAAAATTTCCAACCCAAGTTTTTAATATTTTGTGTGGAGAGTTCAAATTTCCTATTATGTTTGTACTCATGTGTATGATTACAACTCCCCATCCACCATCCTTTCCAATAGTTGTTTCTACCTATATCAAGAAACATAACTCGTGTTTACTTCTGATAGTTGTTTAGTCCTGACCTTAGGTTTTCTCAATGAAATGCCATCCAGAATATTGGGTCAGGGAAAATATTGCGGACATTAAATCCTTTCAAACGTATTGCCTTTCTTTTTTTCTCTATGGTGTTTTAGTGGCCTCTTTCACCCAAGTTCTGATCCTTCTACTCTAAGGGATGTAGGTATAGAAATAGATATGATGCATAGATGTGGACAAAGACAGAGATATTTCAAACCCAATGTTTTTGCGCCTTTCCTTCTTAGTATGATTTGACTTTACCTGGTGAGTGCCAGCCACATACCTGTGTTGGGTGGAGTTTATCCTGTTTGACTATGCCTGTTCTTAATCCTATCTGATTAAATCATACTATTACTCTGGGGCTTTTCTTGTAAGGCAGACAACCAAAAGGGTACCAGCTTTTGTGAGTACTGCTATGACCTACGCTTTTGGACTCCTGTCCACCAATGGGCACTAAAACCTGTATCAATTTTCCTTTAATTACCTAGAGTCTATTGTAAATCTCCCTGTCATCAACTAATATTCCTTCAGGATTTCAGTATGGTGGTGTTGTCCAGGGAGAGCGTTTCGTTAAAGGCAGAACGAAATTCTACTAATGCGTGGACTCAAGGATAGAGATGATTCCAACTCAATTTCAAAGAATTGCGGATTCTAACGCAAGTGTCCAAGTGCCCTCTAGTGGTAGACACACCACACTCCCCCACAACATCCTTTTTCCAGAGCAAAAGGGACCGAAACTGCAGATACTGGTCTATAGGAAGCCTGGTTATTTGAGTCCCAATTTCAGTTCCTTCCACCGTATCTGAGGTTCAGATACAATGTGACGCATGAAGATTTAAATTAATTAAAAGAAGCTGCTGGCATCCATGACCAAGAAGAAATAATAAATGCTGAGGAGGGGCTATGTGAAATGAGATAGATTGAATGGTGCACTGAGGATAGAATCCTTGGCAATTCTTGCCAGTCTGCTCAGAAAAAAATGAGTTCTTGTAACAGTTTTTCACCCAGGAGTGACACAAGTGGATTGGTTAGTGATTTATTGCTTTATTACACAGTGACCTAGAGCACACACTGCTGCTAAGCCACTTCTTCAATTTGGTGACAAATAACCAACTATCTGGAATGACCAAGAAATGTTCCTTTCTGAGTTCTTTGAGAAATAGGAGGTTTCATTTTGGGTATTAAAGTCTTCCTGGTACAGGTAACAACACAGTACAATCTTCATTAATATACTAAAAGCCTCCGTAAGTTATGGTTAGTCTGGGCCTTTTAATATAATTGAGTCCTTATAGAAGAAATTGCACAACATTTTGAAAATAATACTGGCCTGAAAAACATGGACCTACAGACTGTTTTGTTGCCTCTGCCACTAACTGGGTGACTTTAGGCAAGTCGTCTAGCAACTCTGGCCTCAGTTTCTGCATTAATCAATAAAAAGACTGGACTAATAATAGTAAGTGTTCTCATTTCTATAATTACCTCAACTATAAAAATCACTTGGCAGAGCTATATTTTGTAGTAATACTGATTTTGTTGTTGTTATTTGGTCTTGGAAGTTTTCTTGAGACAGAATCTCACTATGTTGTCCAGGCTGGCCTTGCACTTCTGGCCTCAAGTGTTCCTCCCCCCACCGCCCTGAGTAGCCGGAAGACAGGCATGTGCCATCAGGTCCAACTTGGATTTTTTGTGTGTCTCCTTTAGTAACCCTAGGATACTCTCCCTCAGCCTATTCCTAAGTAGAAACCAATATATAAAGAACCAGCTGGTCTGAGGGTGGGACAGGAGTAAGATGCACCCTCACAGAGCTGCTTTTGTCACCATGAAACCAGAAAATATAAGGGCTGAAGAAAGAGGATAAATGTGAGTCACATAAGAAATAAAGTTCAAGATAGGTAGAGCTGAAAAGGTCTCAGAGAGAAGCAGCGAGAATTTTGCAGCTTGGGTGTCAGGACCCAGAGAAGAAAAACCTCAAAAGGACAAGCTTCCTTGTGTGTGTCTGTGACCCACACCTACACGGCACCACAGTCCCTCCTGAGCACAGCTGTCTCTCCACAGAGGTGGGGTGTGGATGCCCCATGATGTGGGTGGGGGCACAGGAGCTCTTATTTTGCCCCTCCCCCTCACAACAGAGGAGCTGAAGAGAACAAGCTGGGACGTCTGCATGAGAGGGACAGCAGTACACTGCCCCACGCCCACAACTTTGTGAGCAAGTGTACTTAGTAATACTAGTACTAGGAACTAGCCTAGAGATGCACATATCCATTTTGTATTAGTCAGTCATGTTTTAGAGTAATTTGCTATTTTCTTTTTAAAATGGAAAGTAGCTTTTGACTATCAAAATAGTTTCCTCTCAATTAAAGTAATTGTCTTATAAGGCTTCAACAATCTCTGAAAACACTTCTAGATGCAAACTATAGTTATTCTGAGACTACTCAAAGCTCAGATTATTAAATATTGGGCCTAAAGTTAGACCTCTCTGTGCCAGAATTTTACTATCTGAAATATTACCTGATGTGAGTAGCTCGCCACTTGGAATGTGGAATTCCTTGATAAGGCAGGGTCATGTGTAGAAAAGCTTAACCAATACATGTCTATATAAAGCTATTGGGCAGGGCAGGAGAGATGACACAACAAATTTTAGTACTGATGTAAACATACTAACAATAGTTCGATCATTATACTAGATGCCACCAAAAATAAAGCGGAAATAGTCTTGAATTTGGTTACAGCTACAGGAAATAATGCACAAACAAAAACCATGCTATTTCATTACTCTAGAGAAACTGCAAGTGTTTAAAGCTTTCAAGGAAGAGTTTTTGAAAGGCAAGATTTTCATTTGATGGTGTTGTTTTTGTTTTTAAGGAGAGGTTGAAGGAGGCAGAGAAATCGATAAAACCCTTCTAGCTGGAGAACAGGCACTGTTTCCAGGGCAACAAAAGAAGTAATGCTATGGATTAGGGGGGGTGGAATGGATTTAAAGGATCCAGCACTTGATTAATGCAACAAAAGAAGGGAGAGAAAGCACAGGTAGAAGCCAGACCATTGGCTGAATGGAAAACAAAAAATTGATTTAAGGCTTTAAAGCTTTCTGTTGAATGCATCTATCTGCCCTCCCCTGATTGTGGTCCCCTCAGTTACCTCCCAGCTCACAGAACTCTCAGTCTTGAGTTCTTTCTTCTCTGTCCCACAAAATTTCAACTCAGGCAAAGATCAGAGATGCACCAAAAATCCTTACTTCACAGAGGTTTTGGCATTTTAACTGATGAAAAAAGTATACCAGAGCATCCCCAAGGACGGCAAAGCCTTCCGTCCAGGTGGGACACAGGGAGGGTGGAATTTGTATTAAAGCCCATGGTTAACCTTTAGTGAGCATACAAATTTCAACTACTTGTTAATCCCTCTGAATTCATTTTTATATGAAATAGTGCTAACAATAATAAACTTTTATAGCTACCATTTATTAAATGTTCTGTGCTAGACACAGTGGTAAAGATTATATATACTTTATTTAATCTCAGTAAACCGTTTGAGGCAGATATTAGTGTTGTCTGCATTTTTACATTATCAAAGTGAATATGGAACTAGCCTAAGGCATCACAGCTAAGGAACAGCAAAGCTGAGACCCAAACTCAGGCACATCCTGTCAGAAGATGGACCTTGAAAATTGAGATTATCAGTAAAATAAATCCAAGAGAGAGATCCAAAATTTATGTAGCTACCATTTTAATGTCTGTGGAAATATCATGGTCTTAAGAGGATGGAAATTTATGAAAACACTAGGAGTCCATTAAGTTCAAAGACACCTAGAGGTCTTAACAGACAAATTGAATCAAGGAATCAATCTGGATGGGAACCGCGGGCTCCCATGGGTAGACCAGATATTCTCATGACACTATTGTGTATAGGTAATAGGTCACGCCCTCATGTTACTGGCTCCTGTTACAGATGGAAATTGAGCTCAGTGTGCTCCATCCTGGTCATCAATGACAATGCTAACAAGCTCCTGGCCAAAGTCTCTGGTTATTTTCGACCTCCTGCAAATTGAGTAGCTGTCCAAAAAATTACACGGGAATGTATTACAGATTAATGTTTGTATCCCCCCGAATTTGTCTGATGAAGCCCTAACTTCCACTGTGGCTGTATTTGGAGTAAGGAAGTAATTAAGATTAAATGAGATCAGGAGGGTGGGCCCCAATCCAATAGGATTCGCTACTTATACTATGAAAAAACATGACAGCACTCAGTTCCCACCCTGTGAGGACCCAGAAAGAAGGTGGCTGGCTCACTGCAAGCCAGGAGGAGACCCCTCACCAAGAATCAAATCAACTGGAAAATTGATCTCAGACTTGTTATCCTCCATCACTGAGAAATAAATTTCTGAAATGTGTGTTCTCGTGGAGTCAGGTAGCAAATTTTAATACGGGAGGTCTCACACTGGCTAATTCAAAGGCATTCCAATGGATATACAGGGACGGATGATTTTTAAAGGCAATCAATTTCCATCAATATATTCAACTTCTATCCAGTATCTTACCTGAAGCTGATTTGCCTGAAAACATGAATGATGCACAATTGGGTTCCCTTTCCACCCTAGTCCTTTCATAAGTACATAATGAGATTCCCCACTGCCCAAGAGAAGGGTGCCCCTCATGTCCACTGATATTCATAGTGTTGCATAACCACTGAATGCTCTTTGAAATATTCATGTGGGCATTGGGAAAGGGGATGACTCCTACCATGGGTACAAATTTCTTAGCAACTTTGGTTTCTAAGTTTTTGCTTCCAATAAAAATAAAGTGTCCGCATACAGGTCATTATAATGATTATGATAGATCACTGTTAGATTTTTTAAAAATATAATTTCTAAGAGGCCAATGGTTTGGACTATGCTCCTGCACTGGGCCCCAGCACATCAAATCCATATGGAATCACTCATGCTAGAGTGCCATGCAAAAACTATCATATTTATCTTATCTTGAAAAATATTAGAAGAGAACTAGAGATAATAGTCAAATACCCAAATAGGCCACTTTTAACCAGCATGAAAAGAAAGTCCCCTTTGCTTTAACTTTTACAAGAAAAGTAACTTTGAAATGGTCAATCTGTTTTTTGTTCTTTATTTCTGCTTTCCTTAGCTCTTTCCTATTAAACCCACTTCCTCTACGCAACTTATCAGAACCTGCATTTTATTTTATAGAGGGAGATGTTATCCAATTCTAACATTGCAAATAAAAGCCAATTAAGACCTTTAAATTGAATTTTTCATTCTTTCATGTAAGTTTTTTTCTCATGTTAATTTTATCTTTTGACAGATTTTAGTATATAACTCAGAGGAAGTTCAAAGAATTGAATGACATTGCTATAAAGAAACAACTCCTGTTCTCATCTTACACAACCAAAGTTTCTCATAGCTTCTACCTGTATGGACAAACACAGTAATGGGAATGGAATCATATTGCACTGTCTCATTCTAGCAAGGAATAATGCTCATTCACAGACACGTGAATTAAAAGGGGAAGGGGAGGGAAACCCCGCTTACCTGTGCAGAGCTTCCCATGGAGTCCAGTTCCTTCCTTTTGACCACGTGGATCTCTGCACTTCCCCAGACAGCCTCTGGAGTCAAATGTGACATGTATCCTTTCCAAGCAGAGACCTTAGAGCTAAAGAGCCACTTACCACGTTCCCTTCTCCCTGCCTCAGTGATCACAGAAGCACACGCTGAGATGAACTCTCTGCAAGCCTGGTCCCAGAGGAACCACCATGAGCAGAGCACCTGGCTGGACAGAACAGTAGCACAGGCAAGAAATATGCCCGCCCTGACTCCAGCACCTGGTATAACACAGCCCACTGAGACCAACTCAATCTCAACAGAAGTTGCATCTCAAAGAAATTTTAATTTTGATGTTTAATAATTATATATGTAACTTATTTAGGTTGTTTTGATCAGATCCATCTAATAAAAATTGTAACTCTAATCTGACACAAAAGAAAATTTTAACAAGCAGATCATTATGGCCACAGGGTGTAATAAAAACATTTTGTGACAAAGAAGTATGATAGGATGATCTGAAGTCTTCTATCCCAATGCAATATATTTCATAAAGCTTGAAATGGATCACGTGAGGATGAATTCCTGAGAGGGATATGGGACGGAAATAAAAGCTCAAGAACAAAAAAGAACCATATAAAGTTTCATCTCTAAAAGTAGAGTTTTCTTCATATATTTTTAAGTGAATGATGGTGCACACCAAGGGCATGTGGTGTTAATTTTCATGCAGTATCTTTTTTAAGTGATGGAACAGTTTTGCATGAAATAAGTTAGCAGTATCCTTTGCAATTAATTAAATTTATGATTAATTTGTAGATGTCAATTAAAAATATGCAGGGGAATAGATAGTTTTACAAAATTTTGGAGGAATATTTGAACAAAACAAAGTGAAAATGACAATCCTCTGTCTAGGGCAGGGTTTTCTTAGTTTTGACATGGTAGATATTTTGGGCTGTATAATTAATTCTTTGCTGTGGAGGGTGGCTGTGTGCACTGTAGGGTGGGTGGTTAGCAGCATCCCTGGCTTCTATCTCCTAGATTCCACTAGCACCCTCCCTTCTAGGTGTAAGAACCACAAATGTCTCTAGATGTTGTCAGATATTCCCTGGGGAAGCAAAGTCATTCCCAGCTGAAAACCACTTAGCTATGAGTATATCCATGCTGAAGATGTTTTCTTGTCTTCCACCCACCACCTTCTTCTAAATGTTGTGCTATCCAGAAAACACTAACAGTTACCCAGAAATCCTATTGTCTATTCCCCCCACAAGCTTCACAGAAAAGGCCAGGAAATGATGACTTTTGCCAGGACCAGTGGACTCACTTATTTTTCTTGCTGACAAGCATGTGAGTTTTGTGGCCTCTGGGATAAACTGAATTCAGTTATGCTGAAGAATGAGACACCAGTTTATGTCCAGTTTGTATTAGCTACATGGACACATGCATGCCCAATAAACCAGCATATCCAGAAATGGACAGGCCTAGATTTCTTGAGGATTCGATCTTACCGATTCTTAACAATAGAAGTTGAGGGGTGATAAAGATGAAAAGAGTTTATCGACAGAGGCCAAGAAAGGGGTAGATACTGAGGAAATGAGCTAAGGGCACTGAGGCAAGTAGAAAAGAAGAAAGGCAGTCGTCTGTTTTGCAAATTTTGCGGGTAAACCAGCCAGAGCTGAGCAGCGAAGTCTTCATTCAATTACACAGGAGGGGAACACATGGACTCCACAAGTGTTTGCAGAAGCCAAATGCTATGTAGATACTGAGCTGGATTTTTGCGTGACTTCGGGGCTGCTTTTCTTGCAGACTTATTGAACTAGTGCAGCCTTGAAGAGATAAGAAGGACAGGGAAGAAATTAAGCTCTTGGATTTAAAGTCTAGAGAAACTAATTATTCTGGTACCCATAGAGTTATGCAAAGAGCCAGGAGAGCCGATTTGATGTGGGTTTTGCCTCCTCTGGTGCTGGGGAAAAATATCTGCCACGTGGGGAGCTCAGAATAGTTCTGTGTTTGGTTTCTACTGTGCTCTGCTTTCAGAAGATTCTCTCTTCTTTAAAAATTATATGACATCAAAAGCAGGATATGGAAGATGAGAGCAGACAGTGTTGAAATCTTCCTCTTGCTTGCTGTCTGTTTTTTCCTACAGATTTTCAGAAGCTCAAAAGAATAAAAAGCAAATCAGTTATCGTGTTGCAACAGCAGCACGAACAGTTTAACTTTTCCTACTGGTGTCCCAGGTCACCTTGTTGATGAAGGCAAGAATGCAGTCCCAGTGTCCAGCTGTCTTGGTTACTTTTCTCTCATTGCTGGGATGAAATACCTGACACCCAAAGTTAAGGAAGGAAAGGTTTATTTAGCTCACAGTTTGTGGAGGTTTCAGTCCATAATCAGCTGGCTCCAAGGCAGGGTGGCGTGGCACAGGCGCAACAGTTCATGGATGCAGAAGACAGCAAAAGCGACAAGAGCAAAAGAGGGAGAGCAACCTCTTTTCCTCCCTTCTACTGTAAGCACGCCATCCTAGGCAGGTGTAGCACTCACACCATCTCCCTGCCCTTCTCTTGCACAGGCTCAGGATATTTACTAAACAAGGACCCTGGCCCCCTGCTGAGTTGCTTAGTTAAGCTTCTAAACTTCTCAAGTCGACACAATGTATCAACCATAACCCCAGCTGAGAGCAGGAACCAAGGTTAGACTACAGGCATCACTATGGTTTGACTGCATCCCCTGAACACTCGTGTGCTGGAAACTTGGTCCCCCATGCAACAATCTCCAGATGTGGAACTTTGGGAGGTGATTAGGTCATAAGGGCTCTTTTCGTGGATTAATTAGATTAGTGGGTTAGCAAAGGAGTGGGTTAGCTATATGTCAGTAGGTCTGTTACAAAAGTCATCTTGGCCATCTCTTGTGGGCCTCCTTGACATTTGATGCCCAGTACCATCTCAGAGAGTCTCCACCAGCAGGAAAGCCCTCACCAGATACCCCTGCCACACTGTTTGACTTCTGAGTCAGAACCATAAGGTGAATAAACTTGTGTTTTTTATAAGATACTAAGTCTATGGTATTTAGTTATAGCAACAAAAGCACACCAGGGGCCGGTGATATACCTCAGCGGCATAAGCTCCTGCCTGGCAAGCATGAGGTCCTGAGTTCGACTCCCAATACCTGCATATTAAAAAAAAAAAAAAAAGCACACCAGGACAGGCCTATATGGAGGGATCTTCTTTGTGGCAAAGCTATCAGAGACTTTTAAAGAATGTTTTAAATGGAGACACCGCACTGAAGAAGACTGAGCTAATGGAATAAACGAGTCTCCTTGCAACTCAGGCCAGTTACCACCAAGAGACTGAAAGCACCTTTTATTTGAAAAGATCCTGAATTTGTTTACATAGTTTACCAAACATGTGCCATATGCTCACAGGCTTTGTCATTTTGTTTGCTCTCTTTTCAGGTCACACTTCTGCTGAAAATAGCTCTCTGGTGCTCCTGAAAAACTTCCAGAGACTCATTCTAGAAGTAGAAATCAAAACAGATTGCTCATTGTTTCAAATTTCTTAGAAATAGGTCCGACATGGTGGCGCACACCTGTAATCCTGTCATTCAGGTGTCTGAGGCAGGAGGATCAATTCGAGTTCGAGGCCAGCCTGGGCTACAAAATAAGTTCAAGGCCAGCCTGAACTGCATGGTGAAACCTTGTCTCAAAAAAGAAAGAAAGGGCCGATGATATAGCTCAGCAGCATAAGCTCCTGCCTGGCAAGCGCGAGATCCTGAGTTTGATTCCTGGTACCCACATATATATAAAAAAAAAAAAAATCTCAGAAATATTAGAGAATGGTACTCTACAAAGGAAATTAATCAATAAATATGGAAGGAGATTTTCATCATCGTAAGTGCATGGTTAATGGGGACAGGGGCCTACAGAGAGGAAAAAAGCAGGGAACAATTTCAATATATGCATAATTTGTTATAGGGAGTCCATGAGGTCTGGAGAGAAAGAAAAGCATTACGCATCTGAGAAGTCCCTAAAGACTCTTAATGCATAAATACCCCAAACCAAATGTTACATTAAAAGACCGTGTGATTCACTTCTTGGCTTTTCTGTCCCATGAAACTTCAGCGAAATGCTTTAAGACAATGGTATAGAATCATATTCACCAGCTGAGTAATAACAAAAAAGGTAGGGGGTAAGTTTATCACACAGCAATTATGAGTAGGCAGGAAATCATTCAAGGGGTGCAAATAAATGTGGGCAGAGGTTAGGCAAGAAAAATAAATGTCTGGATCAGGCGGGGAAATGGTAGGGCCTCCCTGAGCCTGAAAAAGATGGTTAGCTAACAACACGCACTGTCAATTACAAAAAGAAAGAAATGCTATAGCTCTGTTTCTTATGTGGTTTGTCCCCTAAGGGTTCATGGCTGGAGGCTGGCACCCCAATATAGTGATATTAAGAGGTGGAGGGACCTTTAAGCAGTGGGGTCTATGGAAGGTCACTTGGTCTTTGGGGGTGCTGCCCTTAAAAGGAATTAAGGTGGTTCTAAGGGACCCTGGTTAGTTCCCAAGGGAATGTTATTATCAAAGAGCAAAACTGGCCCCTCCCTGTTCTCTGGCTTCCAGTCGCATTACGTGATCTCCCAGCGTATGTTACCATCATGACACCATCCTCCATGGAGTTCTCACCACAGCCTATTCAATGCCAGGGCCATGCCCTTGAGCTGCCAAACTGTGAGCTAAATAAACCTCTTCTCTTTATAGATCACCCAGCATTAGGTATTTTGTTATCGCAGCAGAAAATGGACTAACGCTACTGTGCTAGTTAAACAAGACAGGTCAGATCATAGAAAGCAAGTTTGTGACACTTTTAAGTAGTTCTCGCTCTTTCTTGGTCGCTGGATCCTTTTGTCCTAGAATTGGTACCTGAGTGAAATCTTTGGAGACAGTTGAGAACCTGTCTCATTTGTATAAATAGCTTGGTGACTGAAGTCCATAATTATTTACTTAGATATAGAATTGAGCCTTTTATCCTTACAGAACTGCTTCCCTTGAATTGTGCAATGGGTCATGCGGAATTCCTCCTGTGTTATCACGGGGATGGTGGTCATCTATTCTATCACACGATGTCCTCTGTTCATGGACCCAGGATGGAAATGCCTTTCAAATTCCATTTTAGAAACCAGAAAACATTAAGATTTTTTGCTATCATTGTCAACATTGAATTCTGGGCTGCTAATTTCTCTGCCACAATTTGGGTCCTTAGAAATGTGAGTGCCAAATTTGTAAGCCTTTTTAATTTAGGAATATGTGATACATTTTTCGTGTGGTAAATATATCCCTGGCTTTTATTATTTGCCTAGTAGGATTTTCCTTTCTTCTTAATTTACTAGTCTATTTATCATTTTAAGCAGATTTTTAAAAATTTGGTATGCCATCTCAAGTCTCCATATCCCTGGCTTTTATTATTTGCTTAATATGATTTTCCCTTCTCTTTAATTCCCTGGTCTATTTATCATTTTGAACAGATTTTTTTTTTTCATGTGGGTACCAAGAGTCGACCTCAGGACCTCGCACTTGCCAGCAAGAGCTTGTGCCACTGAGCGATATCACCGGCCCTTTTTTTCCTTTATGTGGGTACCAGGAGTTGCACTCAGGACCTCGTGCTTGCCAGGCAGGCGCTTACGCAGCTGAGCCATCTCACCGGCCCTGCACAGATTTTTTTAAAAAATTTAGTGTGCCATTTCAAATCTCCACATCCACTGAGAATTGATTATAGACTGAGTAGGAACTCCTAAGACCTGTGTGGAGCATTTCTCAATAAATGGTCATAGCACTGTGACCATGTTCTTCCATACCCCAAACTAGCATTGCTTCAAAAGGACAAGGCTGAAGGTAGGAAATGGGGAATGAAATGTTTTATATGGGCAAAATACATTTTCTTTAAAAATAAGTGGTTTGCTGCAACGTTTGGTAAATTTTTAATAGTGGTAAAATTTCATAATGAACAATTAGTCAATGATGAAGCACGTCTACAATGGTAGTTCCATAAGATCCATATCATCTGGTGATGTCATAGCCATCTTAGTTTATGTAAATGCACTGTACGATGTTTAAACAATAACAAAATCACCTCAAATCCATTTCTCAAAATGTATTCCTGTCATTTGACACATGACTGCATTTATAGCATAAAATTTACTACATAAAGAATTTCAAGTGTACTGTTCATACCTTATAAACATTCGCAAGGTTGTACAACCGTCACCAGTAACCATCTGCTTTTCTTTCTTTTTTTTTTTTTTTTTGTGGGTACCGGGGGGTCGACCTCAGGACCTCGCGCGCCAGCAGGCGCCCGTGCCGCTGAGCGATATCACCGGCCCCTTTTTCGTATGTGGGTTCCGGGAGTCGAACTCGGGCCCTCGCGCTTGCCGGGCAGGCGCTTAAGCCGCTGAGCCATCTCACCGGCCCCGAACCATCTGCTTTTCATCGCCCAAACAGAACTGCGTGCAACTCTGTATTGTCTTCTCTCTGCATGCCTGGTAACCGCAACTCTGCCCTCTGCCTCTATGAACTTGCCTATTCTAATTCCAGCATGTAAGAGGAGTCACACAACGTCTGTCCTTTATTTCACTTAGCACACTGCTTTAGTTTGTCTATATTGTGGCATATATCAGAATTTCGTTACATTTTTGTGTTTGAATAATGTCCTACTGTATGCACATACCACATTTGTTTATCCATCCATCTGTAGGTGGCCATTTGGATACTTCAATTCTTTGGCTATTGTGAATGACACCATTACAAACACTAGCACACTAGTATCTGTTTGAGTCTCTGCTTTAAATTCTTTGGGGTATACCAAGAGAAATTACTGATCATTTGAAAATTCAGGTTAGATTTTAAGGTACTGCCGAACTGTATGCCACAGTGGCTGTATCATCTTACATTCTTCCTGGCAGTTCACAAGTGTTCTAATGTCTCTATCTTCTTGCCAACATTTGTTATTTTTTCTTTCTTTTTGGAAATAATTAGCCATCCTGATGGATGTGAAATGGTATTTCTAAATCCCTTTTTTCAACACTGGTGAGGTGATTAAACCCAGAGTTTCACATAAGCTAGGCAAGTGCTCTACCACTGAGCTACACTCTTAGCCCCTTATTTTAATTTTTCTTTTGAGACTGGGTCTCACTAAGTTGTCCAAAAGGGGCTTGAGCTTGCAATTCTCCTGCCACAGCCTCCTAGGTAGCTGAGATTACATGTGTGTACAATAGCTGACAAAATATATTTTTAACTAAAAGGGTCTCTTTACTCATTTCAGCATAAACGTTCACGTTTCTCTGGCAGGCATTCTAGATAAAAGTGTTTGCCTCTGGGGAGTCTGAGGTCTGGAGACACGGTTTGAATACCTGCTTTCTTCTTTGCATCTTCATCTGTTATGTGGGAAATAAAACGGGCTCTATATCATACATTTGTATTGATAATCACAGGAGACTACAGAGGCAGTAGAGAGCAAACAGTCAAGAAATGGGAAGAACTAGTGACCGTTCTGAACTGAACGGATGTGAATTTTCCTTCAAAGCTGTATCTGACAATCGACTCGGCTAACCCAGTCGCCATTAATGCGTGAACCATGAGTAAGTGACCATTGCCAAATTCTAGTTCCTAGATAATGATGAGCTAGGCCATACAGATCAACCCCCTCCCAGTGAAAAATATAAACAATACTGAGTTTGAAATAACAACAAGAGTGTTCAGCACTCTAGACTTGAAAAGACAGCAGAAAGGTCGTAAGCCAATTTTGGGCTGGAAGTCAGTACAGACAGGCCTTTACTTAATGACGGCTTGACTTAGGAGTTTTCAACTTTATGATGGCGTGAAATCAATATGCGTTCAGCAGAAACGACGCTGTGCATTTGGGCTTTGGATAGTCCAGGGCTAGCAATATGTAGTAGGATATTCTCGCATAACGGTGCTCTAGCTCCCAGTCAACCGCGTGATCTCGAGTGGAACCAACCGAAGCTCTATGGTGGACGGTGTTACTAATCTATGATGTTTGGCAGGTTAGTGTACTCAGTGTATTTTCAACTTACAATGGGCTTACTGGGTTGTGGCATCACGGTAAGTTGCGTAGCATATGTACATTGAAGAATAAGCAGCTTATTGGCACAACCAAAACCTCTCATATATCCTGGGAACACATGCTGGCATCCCTTGTCTCAGCTCCAGCTCAGCAGATACATAAGGTAAAAGGGACAGTCAGGTCCCATGCAGGAGGAGGCTGTGATAGTAATTTCCTGTGCTAAATTGGGACCCCAATAGACTACACCCTCATAGTTAGGACAAAGAGGACTGGCACTCAAGCCCTAACACTTCCTTACTCCCAGGAGAGTATAAAGAACGCTGTTTGACCACTAAACCAAGCAAGAGGAACAGAAAGGAAAGGGGGAAGGTTCCTGAGAAGCTGTGGTCAGAGACCTGCCCTCAAAGGAAGTGTGGTTAGATTTACAGCTGACTTCTGTGCAATAATCATGGAGACCAGAAGGCACTGGAGTAAAGTTTTCAATGTGCTGAACAAAATAATGTCCAACGTAGAATTCTTCCAGGTGGCAAAAACATCTTTCAAGATTAGAGCAAAATAAAGGCACGTTCAGATAAACAAAACAGATAACACGTTCAGATAAAGCAAACCAATTTCTCCAACATTGCCTTTGAGTTTTTGGCCCAGATTCCTGTTTAGGAATGAAGGACATTTTCTGTTCTCCGGGGAGTGCTGTTGGCAGATAACCCACAACCTTTAGCCTCCTTGGGGACTGCCTTGGCCAAAGAGGGACACCCAGATCAAGGTCACACCTCCTTCCAGGGAGATCTATATCTAATGACAGATCAAGGTGTGGGAGGATGTAAAGATCCAAAGCCTTCCCCCAAGTATGGACAAATGCAAAGTTTATCCCCCCTTAAGAGCTTTCCACAGGATTGGTTGCAGCCTCTGCTAAGGCCACACCCCAGCTCAACTTGTCAGTCTTGCTTCCCACCTCTCCTCATGAACTCCAGACCATTCCCAGTGAAACCTCCTGATAGTGATCTCCAGCTCAGTGTATGCTTTCCAGGGAATCCAAGCTGCAGCTGAGTCAGTGCAAGACAGAATGAGGGAAAGAAGGAGGGAAGGGAGGAAGGAAGGAAGGCAGCAAGCTGGCTGTAAGGATGAAATAGAACAAAACTCAAGAACTGATGATGACTTCACTGTAAATCTGAAGGGATATGTAAGTTATCAGAATCAACAACTGAAGTTAGCAAGCTTACTTTTGTAAGTCCATTGAATTTCTATAACGGCAATCAGAAAGTAAATTTTAATACAAGTGAAACTAAACTAGACTGAATTGTTTAAAAATATATACATTAATAATAAAACCATAAAGAAAAGAAAGGGAATAATTTGCCTTTTAAGAAAGCCAGGATGAGCCAGGCCTGTTGGCACACACTTGTAAATGCCAGCACTTTGGGAAACTGAGATAGGAGGATCGCGAACTCAGGGCCAACCTGGACAATTTAGCAACTTAATGAGATCCTGTCTTAAAAAAAAAAAAGAAAGAACTGGGGATATAGCTCCATATACCCCAGCACTGCAAAAAGAGGGGTCAGGGTGGTGTCTACATCGGGGGCAATATAAGGATACAGAGCGGAGGTTTAAAGTTGGAGCTTCTGGGTTGTTGTAAATACTCTCTCTCTTGCTTACCCCTGGGTGTTGGTTACATAGGCATTGGCTTTATGCTGTTTTAAACAGCATATTTAAATTTTGAGCATTTTTTTTTGCATATATGTCATATTTCACAATAAATAACCATTGATTTGGCTTATCTTTGGTTTTTCACTTAATCCTACAAACTTCCCAACAATGAGCTCTGATAAGAAAGAGTAGTTACCCCATGAAGACAAAACACACGCTTTTTTTTTTTTTTTTTTTATCACTAAGGATTGAACCTAGGGGCTCACACTGAGTTACACCCCCAGATCTGCTTTTATTTATTATTTTGAGACAGGGTTCTACTAAAATGCTGAGGGTAGTCTTCCAAGTACCTGGGATTACTGGTGTGTACCACCATGTCGAGCCACAGAGAAGGCAAAAGAGAGGAATGTGTCAGGCCGTTTCTGAATTTTACCCACTGAATATTATGAATCTCATTCAACATAGTGTGGTAGAGGAAACTTTTAGCCTTTAGAGCTAGAAACCTGATTTCAAATCCTGACATAACGTCAAATGCTTCCCCTGACTGAACCTGAATTTCCCCATCTGTATAATGGACATGATTATATCTCTGTCAAAAGGTCATTTATTTTGAATGTTAGATGCTTTTGATTAGTGTTTCCCTTGGGATAGTTTTGGTATACAGAAAAGATCTTCAAATAATATGTTAGTCACATTTGTGTTACTATAATAAAATACTCGAGATAATCAACTTAAAAAGAGAAAAAGTTTATTTTGGCTCACATTTTTGGAGGTTCCAGTCCATGGTTATTGGCCCTGTTGCTTTCAGGCCTGTGGCAAGGCAGCACCTTATGGTGGGGGCGGGGTGTGATGGGGCAAATCTGTTCACCTGTGGCAGCCAGGAAATGAAAAGCAAAAAAGGAGAGGCAGGATCCTATTACCCTCCAAGGGCACACCCCCAAGGACCCCAAGACTTCCCACCAGGCCCCACTTCTTAAAGGTTCCATCACTTTCCAATAGTGCTTTCTGGGGACAATGATTTAGCACATGGGTCTTTGGAGATATTTCAGATCCAAACGATAGCACATGATTAAATTAGTTCTATAATGAATGCACCATTTGTTAAAGTTATAAAATTGTGTTTAAAACCTAGTTATTCCTTAAGCTTTTAAATTTAGAGTCTTAATTATATTACTCTGTAAGTTTAGCAAAATTTTACATGAAGAAACCTTTAACAAATGTCTAGTCTTATTTGCAAATTAAATTCCTCTTAACATGTTACACCGCATATTTAAATTTAGTACATTAAATATTCAGTTTCTTTTAGTATTTCAATTATCTGACTTAACAAAATATTCCCATGTATTTAAATAACTCCTATAAATCTAATAAAATTATAAATATGTTGAACCTTATGTTCTCATGAATGTTCCAACACTACATATAAACTTGGTAAGATTTTAACTTAAAGTAACAAATCTAATTCAATTATTTAATTTCATATTTTAAATTGGAACCACCAGGCAAACCTATGCTCTAAAAGGCCACATTCTTGCAAACATAACAAATACTAAAAATACCACATGTGTACAAGTGACTTAAAATAAAAATATTATTATAGGCTTGCTACTCTTAGATATTTCTCTACTTAATTCTAAATCATTACAGGGTAAAGAAATGCTTCTCTAATCAGGAAATTATTGCATTTTCCTGGACTATGTTCCCATCTAGTTTAGCACTTGCCTCCACAGCTTGCTAAGGCTCCTTAAGAACTAAAAGTGGTGGCCAGGACACATGAGGATCCTTGCTCAGAACTCTGAGGGAACACATTTAATCCCATGTCTAGGTGCTGGGCAGGGCTCATAATTTCAAGGAAAGATTAGAAGCTGTATCAATCTGCTTTCCATTTCTATAACAAATAGCCAGGGTAATTAACTTATATAGAGAAAAGGTTTATTTAGCTCTTAGTTTTGGTAATTCCATGATCCATTGGCCCCATTGCTTTTGGCCTGTGGCAGCACATCGTGGACAGAGCATATAGAAGAGCAAAACTGCTTCCCTTATAGCTGAAAAGTGAAAGAGGGACTGAGAAGGAGTCCAGGGTCCCACTGTCCCCTTACAGGACATGTCTCAGAAACCTCCCACTAGGCCCCACCTCTCAGGATTTCCACATTTCTCAAAATCGCCACACTGGGCAGCCAGTGCCTAACACATGGGCCTATGGGGAATAGTCCAGATCCAAAGCACAGCAGAACGCCAGGTTTCTGGATATAAGGACTCTGTATAGTGTTTCTAGGGGCAAAATGGGTGGGTATCCAAAGAGAAAGACAATATCAAAGGATATTAAAAGAAGAGCAGGAGAGAGACAGAGAGAAAGAGGTATCAAGAGTGAAAGTGACTGGGGAATATGCTTTAGCACATGGGAAGTCACAGTCCCAATGCAAAGTCACAGCTTCCAGACCCGGCCTGTTTCCACACGCAGAACCCCTTGAAGAAAGGTTGTGTTCTCACGAAGGACCTTGCTACACCAAGGCAAATGAACATGGCAGTGAAGTCCTGGGCTGTGTCCAAAGGACCTACACGCATTTACCAGGTGTGATCGAAATATACTGTGCAGTGAATGTTCAATTTTTTTAATTACAGTAAAATACACATTGCCATTAATCCCCCTTCAAAATACACCCCTTTCTCTTCAAACATACTTGTCCCATCATTCTTGCCACTTTCTGAAGAATTCTGGAAGTGTTCTTTTGTGGGTGTCTTTAGTTGTGTAGTCCTGGCTGCCTTGATGACCCGAATCAATTTAAGATATTTACCTTTCATGGTCATTTTGACTTTGCGGAAGAGCCAAGAGTCACACGGTGCCAGATCCACTGAATAAGGTGAATGAGGATACACAGTAATAATTTTATGGGACAGAAATTGCCATAAATATAAACTGTAAACTGCTGCAGAAGGTGGTAAGAATGATGGGAGAAGCATGCCCAAAGGGAGGGGGAGTATTCTGAAGCAGATTAACAGCAATGTGCTGTAATAATTTTTATAAATGTAAACATTCACTGTATTTCATGATCACGCCCTGCGTGTGGGGAGCAACACACTGCGAGCTGGGGATAGCCAGGTCTTTGAAGGCCTCTAGGACACAGGGTCTGATCTGACACTGAGGCAAAGCTCCACTGCCGCTCCTGCTGCAGGAGGCACAGTGGGAGTCAACGACAGTACCCTTGCTGGCCATCTCCCCAGTTCCTCAAGGCACTCAATAGATAAACACAGAGTCTAAACCTTAGGAATAACTATGGAGACAAATTTTTAAAATGGAGATAAAATAAGAATTTCATGTTAGAAAAAAAGATAAAACTGAAAGTCCAAACTATAATGATGTGGATATGAGAAAGCTACTTAATGGATAGTGTTTGATAAAGACGCATTGTGTTTGGGAGAAAGATGAAGGCAATGAATGACTTCGGAGTGTTAGAAGAAATTATATTTATGTATGTGTGTAAAAATTTTTAAATGAAAATAACTTAATTTTTAACTGAATTATTATAAAATAAATAATATTTTATATGATTCTACACTTAAAATTATATAAAAGTTTCATTCCCTTTCTCCAAGCTCTCAATCTCCACCTAGACTGTCTTACATGTGACCACTTTTATTTGTTTCTTGTTTAATTTGGTTTCATTTTCATGTAACTGGGTTATCAATGTATTTTACTAAGAACAAGTCTATTTTTTGGTACAGGGAATCGAACTCAGGACCTTGCTCTTGCCAGGCAGGCGCTGTGCTGCTGAGCTATATCCCCAGCCCATAGAGGAAGTCTATTTAGATCTGTTATTATTACTGATCTATAGCGAAATCTTAAATATGGTCTTTTTTTAAAATTTCCTATCCTTTCTATATTTATAAAAGCATAAAAGGTGCATATATATTATTTTTGCTTCTTCATTTCTCAAAACTAGCGCACTATACAGATTTTTAAATATCTTACTTCTTTTTAGTTTATGTTGAGAATTTTATTTAATTTAATTAATTAATTTATTTATTTTTTTGTGGGTACCGGGGGTCGACCTCAGGATCTCGCACACCAGCAGGCGCCCGTGCCGCTGAGCGATATCACCGGCCCCTTTTTCGTATGTGGGTTCCGGGAGTTGAACTCGGGCCCTCGCGCTTGCCGGGCAGGCACTTAAGCCACTGAGCTATCTCACCGGCCCTGTTGAGAATTTTAGTAGTACCCACCAAAGACTACGGATATAATCTGTAGTTCTAAACAAACAGAAAAATTAGTTGAGGTGAGTGAATCTAGAAAAAAATTTCAATCCAAAAAGAAAAATACTTAGGATAGTGAGAAGGGGTGAAGAAAAGAACTGCAAACAAAAATCGTAAAAGAGTAAAAAGAAAATCCAATATAGAATAGTCATGACATAACTATATTAACTAATTTATTGAGAGAAAAAGAAAACCGACTTGGAAAAATTAAAACAAAACCCAAATAGAGCTATACTGTATTTACTAGAAGCAATTCTAAAATAAAACTACACAAAAAATAAAAAATAATGAATGATAATAGACATATTAGTCTGATAATAATTAAAAGGCAAATGATCTAAAATAAGAGTACCAGATGAGATAGAATATAAAGCAAAAAACTTTATAAAACTAAAAGTAGTGGAGGGAGGAATAGTTCATAATAACAGAAATACATACACACTCTCTCACACATATACATATACATCTCACACATATACATCATTTATAATGTTGTACAACCATCATCACCATCTCCAGAACTCTTCTTATCCTGCAAAGATGTCTTCCCTAAACACTGATGTAAAAGACAGTTTGGTTAGTTAGCTTATGAATAGGCAGCTAGCTAAATGGGTCTGAGATGGAGCTGGGTGGTCAGCTGCACTGGTAAGAATTAAAATAACAACAGGCAATAAAGCTGGGACTTCAACTGGAAAGGAGTTGCTAATGTGAGGCAGACTACAACCCCTCCCTACATTCAGGGTTGAGTCTCTGGGAACCTGAAAATGCAGAATAACTGGTTTTCTTTTAAAACTAGTTTCCATTATACTCTGCATGTTGGGTAACTGGTTTAGAAAAGCTGAGTTTCAATTCCTCATTTTGAACCCATGGAACCACCTGGGATAGGTGGCCACTAAACAACTGAGCAGGTTCCTGTCTTCTGCTTATCTGTAAAAAGTTCTGGACTGAAAGGCCATGTCACATCCCACTTCCTGGGTCCCCTCCTGGTTAGCACTTTTATCTTTTTATACAATAAACACTTGCCCTTCAGCGTCTTTTCTGTCTGCAATTTCATTCTTCAACTTTGTGAGCTAATAGCCACCATTTGTATAATGACAGCTGTTTCACTAACTCCCCAGTTCCTCCCCTGCTCCTAGCAACCATCATTCTATTTTTTGTCTCTATGAATTTGAATACGTCCAGTATTTCGTATAAGCAGAATCATTCAGTACTCGTGTTCTTGTGATTGGCTTACTTCAGTTAGCACAATGTCCTTGAGGTTTATCCATGTGTAGTGTATGTCAGAATTTTCTTCCTTCTCAGGCCAAATAATATTCCCTTGTATGTGCAGACCACATTTTACTTATCCATTCATCTATCAGTGGACATCTGGGTTGCTTCCACATGAATAATGCTGTGATTAACACGGGCAAACACATTTTGTCCAGACTCCACTTTCAATTCTTTTAGATGTTTACCCAGAAGTGACACTGCTAGATCACATGGTAATTCTGTTTTTTAATTTTTTTTTTTTTTTTGAGGTACTGGGGATTAGACCCAGGACCTTTGCACTGAGTTATATCCTCTGTCTTTTGAAAAAGAAGTATCTCAGTAAGTCACTAAGTTGTCCAGGCTGTGCTTGAATGTATGATCCTCCTGCCTAGCTTCCAAGAGTGCTGGGAGTATAGACATGCACCAGCCTATTTTTAAACTTTTGTGGGACCGTCACACTGTTTTCCACATCGACGGTAGCATTTTACATTCCAACCAACAGTGCACAGGGCTCCAGCTTCTCTGCATGCTCGCCCGTGTGTGTTATGTTAGTACCATGCTGCTGCTCCATCCCTTCCTGAGAACAGGCATTTTACAACCACAAAACCTAGCGTCATGGAGACAAGGAAGCTGGGGCTGGTTCCTGCTCTTAAATCCCCAAGCGGAAGTGGGGACAAAGTGCAAGTTCTTAAATGGATTAGCGTTTCCTGGTTTCCTTTTGCAAATGGGAATCTCAGCTTATCAAAGAATGGTGATGTAAGAGGGAAAGAAATCTTGAGCAGCCAAAACAATACTTTCTAGGTTCTGGCTGAAAAAGCCAGGCTTTGGAGCTCATTGGCCAATTCCAAGCAAATGGGTAGGGACCCACTTAATCAGTAATACAGTACTTTAGGACAGTCAATCCTCATTGGATGTGGCTTCTGCATTTAAATTCTGCCTATCTGCTGACTTTTATTTGTAACCCCCAAATCAATACTCTGATACTCTGGCTACTTTCCCTGTCATCTGTCAACAGGTGCACAGCAGCAAAATATCTGCCTTTGCACATTCCTGATGGAACAAGCCCATGCTCTGCCTTCTGGTTCAGTTCTGCAAGCAAGTGTCCTTTTCATGATCTATTTAGCACCACTTCGAACATACATATTTGCCTGGTCTTTTGATGGTAATGTGGCTGGTCAAAGTGCTGGTTGCAGTGTTTCTAAGTGAAAGAATGCTGTGGTGTGTTTTGGGGAGAAAACTCATGGGTTAGACAAGTGTGATTCAGGCATGAGTTACAGTGCTGTTGGCCGTGAATTAAATATGAATGAGTCAACAATATATATAAAATGATCTGTCTGTAAACACAAACGCACATAGAAACCAAGGTTAATAAAACATTGTGGAGAGAGGCTTGCAGGAGCCTACTTCTGCGTTTCCCCTGGGAGCACTAGTTCAGTATTTGCTAGTTCACTGTTCACAGGCATTTTATAGAACAGACCTCCCTCCAATAATGAGAGTCGGCTATAATTGGAAAGCACTGCTTTGAGTGACAGGCCAGATGCAACCCCTGCATTTTAAATGGCAAGCCCTCCTAATTTCGAAGTAATAATCGATGATACACATACTGTCCCTCTGCAGGAGTCATAATAGACATGACACCGGGCAGGGTAGCAGTACAAGCAGTTCCCTAACACACAGCACCTAAATTTGGTATGGTGGAAAGGAAGAGGTCTGTGGAGTCAGCAATGGGCCCTCAAGGATGCTATTTGATCCAACACTTAAGAGTGGAGCTGACCAACCCCAGAAAGAGCCTGGCTGTAAATAGCATCCCAGGGGCCTCTTTCTTGCTTTTGAAGTCCATAGTTTGCAAGGGAAGGAAAAAGAACTACTTGAACAGTAATTTAAAGAAATACTTGGCACTGGGAATGTAGTTCAGTGGCGAAGTCCGTGGTTAGCATGTGCAAAGTCCTGGCTTCAGTCCTCATCACACACACACATATACACACACACACACACACACACACACACACACATCCGGATACCAATAGTGTCTCTATACACAGGAAGCATCTCTCACCCAAAAGTACCTGAAATTAGTGATAGGTCCAAACAGAAAACCAGTGAAATGAATATGCCCTCTATTTCTTAAGATTGTCTAGTATAAACTGAGCATGATGGCACATGGCTGTAACCTCAGCCACTTAGAAGGCTGAGGCAGGATGATGACAAGTTCAAGGTTAGACTGAGCAACTTAATGAGACCACGTGTCAAAATAAAAAAAAGGGTTGGGGATATAGCTCAGTGGGAGAATGCTTTCCTAGCATAGGTGAGGATTTGCATTCAATCCCCAGGACAACAAAACAAAATTATCTAGTGTAAAAATGCTGGTTAGAGTACAGGAGGGTGAGGGTGTCGCTCAGCAGCAGTGTATGTCCTTAACATTCACAGAGCCCTGCACTCAATGACCGGTACACACACGGTCGTTGTCCATAGCGGGTACTTGAAAAATACTGACAGTGTGAAAGTGCCACTGTCCAGCCATGCTTCCTGTAGCTCGATCTCACTTTAACGGAACACTGCAGTGGGAGGCCGGCTGGCACACTGGTTAAGAGCTGTTTCCTAGGAGCGGAGGGATCTTTGCTGGTCAACATTAGCAAGTTACAGAATGGATCTATATGCCTCAGGCTCCAGATATAAACTAAGTACAATAATAATGTTTGATGCATAAGACTGAGGATTAAATGAGATTATAAACTCCAAGTGTTTAATAGGGTGTCTAGAATATAATTGTTCAAAAATGCTAGCTAATATTGACATAAATCTTTATAACTGTCATTGAGATTCACATTCAACAATATATCTGGCATATGTTCAGCATCTGTTCATATTTAAAGAATGCTATAGACAATATTTTTAAAATATTTATCTACTTGCAGTATCAGGGATTGAATCTAGGGCCTTCACAATGAGCTAGCTACATCCCCAGCCCTTTATTTTTTTTTTTTTTCCTTTTTTAACACTTTGAGACAGGTTTTCATTAAATTGCTCTTTTGCTCAGGTTGCACTTGAATTTGAGATCCTCCTGCTTCAGGTTCCCAGAGCGCTGAGATTACAGGCACATGCCATCATGCCTAGCTAATAATTATTCTTTAGAATGTGCTCATTTGCTTTAATTTGTTCAAATAGACTAAATAAAACAATCAGCAGGTCCAACATTGGTCAAAGGGCTTCCTGAAGGAATAGAAAAAGTGACTTTCTGTGTCTGTTATTTTTTTTCTCTTCTAAGAAATATACACTTAGACGTAACCATTATCTGCTACTTTTTTTTGTGTGTGTGTGTGTGGGTACCGGGGGTCGACCTCAGGACCTCACGTGCCAGCAGGCGCCCGCGCCACTGAGCGATATCACCAGCCCTTTTTCCTTATGTGGGATCCGGGAGTTGAACTCGGGCCCTCGCGCTTGCCAGGCAGGCGCTTATGCCACTGAGCCATCTCACCGGCACTCTGCTACGTTTTATATACCTTACAGCAAGGTACCTTTCAGGAGCTACTACATTGTAATTTGTTCCCTGTGTATTTTAATTCTCCTACTGCGTGCACGTAACAAACCCCTTAGGATTTTCTTGTTTCTTTTGGGGGGGTTGTTTTTTGAGACAGGGTCTCACATATTGTCCAGGCTGGCCTCAAATTCTGTGATCCTCCTGCCTCAGCCTCCCGAGTGCTGGGACTACAGGCATGCACCACCAGGTCGGGCTAGGATTTTCTTGCCTAGAGCAATTTCGTAGAGCAGAAAGCAAAAGCCCACAGCTCTGCCTGCCTTCTGTGAGACTAAACACCCTGAGGAGATTATGTGCTGTTGGCGTGTCCTAGAGAGGCATGGAGGAGGGAGCGAACTTTAGAGAGAACACAGTCGAGATGAAGAACAGGAGCTGTGGACCCTGAAGAGGCAAACCGCTCCCCGCCCTCCTGCCTCCATCCTCCTCCACATCAGCACCAGGAGGATGTGGCCGAGAGAACAAGGAGGAGATTCGGGACACAGGGTCCCTATCGCAGCCAAGATCCCTTCACCCCCAGGTGGCAAAGATGGATCAGAGCCACAGGAACTTTGTGGCCCAAGACAGTGGGGACCCGGTGTGGCAGCTGGTTGATACGAGTTCAGGTCCTTGTCCTTTGTCACTGTAGGACCTGGGCAGGGCTGGTTTGGGGGGAAACCCCAGGATTGACTGAAAATTAATCTCCAGCCCTCATCTTGGCAAGCTGAGAGGCTAGAAACCAAATCAAAGTTATCTGCAAGAAAGAAAAGCAGGCTAGGTTTCTTGCATATGGAATTTGTGGGCTGAGATTTACAAGGACCGCACAGCAAAAGGAGGGACAGAGAGACTCGCTATAAAGGGTGGGAAGGAGAGAGAAATTATGACCTGGAGCATGTGGCTATAATTACCTGGAAATACAATTATTTTGGTGAAAGCATTATTAAATATTTCAAGGTACTTAATTTTTCTTAAAAGTGGTCTTCAGAGTAAGGAATTATAGAAAAAACAAGAAAAAGCAGAACTTTAGAGAGTTAAAAATAATCTGTCCAATAAAATTTATTGATTTGGCTGCAAACAAAATTTAGTTAAGAAATGGAGGCTGCATCTTGGTGAGAAATGTGAAAGTAGTTTCTTTAAACTACCCACACTAGACTAAAGAAAAACTCTACAGGCAACTTTAATTTAGAGATTAGTTTCTTCCATTACTTCTGACAGAGAAAGCTTTGATAAAAAGAAGTGAGTTCACCAGGGCAGTAATTGTTTGGGACCAGGGGTTATGAAATAATAGTTTACTATGTTAGGGATATCACTACGTGACTGTGGTCAATGGTCCAAGGCAAGTGTGACTTGCCTCAGGGACATAGCTGCATGCTCTCTGGCTGTGTTGGGAAAGCTCATATTCAGAGCCTTCTGAGACAAGATAATATCTGCCAAAGACCTTATACAAAATGTAGGCATCCAGGTGTGAGGAAGGACCTTAACTTGCTCCCTTTGAAATGCTCAACTTGATCCCATTTTACTATCCTGTTCTTACAAAAGTCGTTGTTCCAAGAAAAGCACATTACCTGCTGATTAATAAAAATGGGCCAACTAAGTGATCAGAGAGCCAGTCCACTAGAGGCAAACTTCTCCCCATCGCCTTGAACCTTAAATATTGTCTTCTGTCTTTCTTTCCCGCCGTTCCCCCCACAGGTATCCGGGGTCTGATCAGCCCCTGGCAACTGGCGCTGGAACAGGGACTTGAGACTTGAGACTTGAAGGGGAGGTTTCACCGGAGTGGAAAGCAGTAAAACAGATGTCAGGGGAACTCTGCTGGACAAACAGAAGCCAGCTGTTCAAAAAGGTGAAAGTCATTGCACGTCGGAAAGGCTTTTCTTTTCTTTTTTTTTTTTTTTTTGTGGGTACGGGGGGGGGGGTCGACCTCAGGACCTCGCGTGCCAGCAGGCGCCCGTGCCGCTGAGCGATATCGCCGGCCCCTTTTTTCGTATGTGGGTTCCGGGAGTCGAACTCGGGCCCTCGCGCTTGCCAGGCAGGCGCTTAAGCCGCTGAGCCATCTCACCAGCCCGGAAAGGCTTTTCTTAACCGGGATAATGGGGCAGAATTTGTCAGTGGAGGAGCAGAGGTATGTACAGCTGTTGCACATGTTATTGAAACAGGCCGAGGCTCAGGTTAGCGCTCATTCTCTTTCAAAAATGCTACAAGATGTTGCTGAACATAATCCCTGGTTCCCGCAGGTGGGAACCTTGGATGCAGAGATTTGGGATAGAGTGGGAGAAAATTTAAGGAGAGCCCATGCAAGAGGTAAACAAATTGCGCCAAAAACTTCAACGTAGAGTCTGATTGGCCCCCAGCGGCAATGAGATGATTATACTGGACTAATTTGACTCATTGTAAGAATAACTACCTTAATAACAAGGCCAGCATAGATTTTAATCTCCAGTGCTATTTTAAAGGTAGAATCATGTCCTGAAGGCAAATCCCTTCATCTTGGTGATATATTTATTATTCTAAATTCAATCATAATGATACTGAGTTGTCTAATCAGATAAACAAACATACACACACGTATTCACACACAAATTTCTTCGCCCCTCCAAAGAATTTATATCTACTTTTCCTGCACAAATCGAGCTAGAAAAGTGAAGCATTATTCTCACCTTGTATTTTTCACCAGAGATTGTACAACAGAGGCCACCCAAATGCCCCATCTAAGGGGACAATAGTGACCGTGTCTGGCAGAGAGTCTGCCTCTGAGGGCAGAGATGGCCCAGTTTGGCCAGGCCTCCCAATTTTTAAATTTGAGCTGGCCATTCAGATTTTTAATCAGATTTTTCAATTTTTAAATGCTGACGACTAGTTAAAAAATGTTAAATGCGCTTTGCCAGCCAAACCAAGTATATCTTCCATGGGTTGTTAGCTCACTTCCTTTGCTATGGATTACATTACATTACAGGATGAGTATTTCTTATCCAAAATGCTTAGAAAAAGAAGTGTTTCTGATTCTGTTTTTTTTTTTTTTTTCTGATTTTGGAATATTTGTGTACACGTAATGTGATACCTTGAGAATGAGACCCAAGCCTCAATACGAAATTCACTTACAGTATGTTTAGCGTGCCTTCCTTTTGACTGCAACTCATCACATGAGGTCAAGTGTGGAATTTCCCATTTGCATCATGTCAGTGCTGGGCCCCAAAATGTCAGATTTTGGAGGAATTCAGATTTTTGGATTGGGGGCACTTAGCATGTAATGATATTGACAATTTGGAATGTCTACATGTAATATGTTTCAAGATCATTCGTGTGATTGTGTCAGAGGGTAGTTACAGGGTGGGCAAGGTGAAGAAATAGAGGAAGACAATCAGAAACAAACAATTTTGCTCTCCTTATATCCAAGCCCTGCAGAATTAATATTTTCCCCTATTCTGTGTCTGCTTGGCGCTAAATCAAAGCCCCATGATAGGCCAAGTGCATCCACTTCATCTGGAATGCAGGGCGGGATGTGACCTGATGCCTGAGCTCTGTGGCACGAATTGGTGACCTCCCTATTCTACCTGCTGCTTTCCCCTTGAGTGATCTCACAGTTGTGACACTAATTTCCAAAGCTCTTTGAAAAAAATCACAACCTCCCACAATCTTAAATCAAGAAACACCTTAAAAAGATTGTCACAATGGTATGTCACCCACTAGGCAAAATTCTCTTTCAGCAATCAGAAAAGGCTTTTATCAGTAGTAGGTAAGTTATAGGCCAGAGGCATCTAGGGTACAAAATTTAAGAAGACTAGAGTATTTTTATTCTATGACTAGAGGGAATGAAGTGCTTTTGGTGTCCCTGAGGGCAGTTTTTGTTCACAAAAGTGTCCGTCCAGGCAATATGAAGTTTTTTTCTCAATTACTATTTAATTTTAGCAAATGTACATATGTCCAAGTGTACATAGGTGAGCCTCATCACAAAAGACCACCTACTATATTGCATGATTTTATTTAAATGAAATGCCCAGGGTAGGTAAATCCACACAGATAGAAAGTAGATGCCTAAGACTATGGGAGTCAAGGGTTAGGGGTGTACATGGCAAATGGCTGCTAATGTTACACAATTTGGAGCGGGTGATGATGAAGCTCAAAAATTGTGTTGTGAATAAACTAAAAATTACTGAACTATACACGTTAGATAGGTGAGTTGTATGGTATATGAATTATATCTCCATGAAACTGTTATTAAAATGAACAAATAAGAGAGACATGGACTCCCTTCATTGGAAGGAGCCATTCTGGGACCTGAAAATATTTTGAAGGAGGCATCACTCTGAGAAGTGAAGCCTGCCCTTGGTTAATCCTAGGAGTCCTGCCACTTTAGAGTCTGGCAGGCCTTAAACTTAGTCTGGGCAGTGAATACTCACTTTAACCCTTGGTTCAAATTCAAGTTGAACCACTGGCCCATAACCAAGTCCTATTTATTTTTCCTTTTCCTTATACACATAAATTCACTAATTCACTTTTTGAAGTGAATCTCTTCGTACCACTTCAGCCCACTTCACAACAAACCTTGGTTCCGTGGATAAAAATAAAACCATTTACCTAGTACAAGTTGTGGGTAGGTAGGTTTCAAGAACATCTTTGGACCATTGCTCAAATTTTTTTAATCATGCATATACAAACACAGTGACTAAGTATAACATTTTAAAAACGAAATTTCCTAGAAATTTGACTGAAACCATACAAACTTGAGAATGTTGTTTTTAAATGCATAAAACAAAGACTGGAGACTGTAAGGGAAATTAATTATATTGAAGCATAGGTATTAGAATATGAACAAATTGTGATGTAATAATTTTTGTGCCCCTTTATGAGTGCATTAAATACCAAGACCTACCACAGCACAATTTAATAACTATTACACTTTTGAATTTGAGTTGAGGAATTTCAACGATTTCAATGAGGCATGAAAATATCTGTGGTTCTCAGGATGACAAAGTCAAGGTAATGTTAATCCAACCACGGGCTGTGGTCTGCATTCAGTGTTAAATTTCAACCAGAAGTTAGTGAAAATTTCCCATTCAGGAACATGGGAACCTCTGGAGGTCTGTAGGCCCAAGGTTAAGAAACTTCTGGAATGGGGACACTGTATGACAGGGTATGACACTAGGTCCTGGGGACAGTACAGCAGGGGGATGAAGTGAGCTCCTGGAGAGAGAGCACACTTTCTGAGCCTCAGTGTGCTCATCTGTAAAGAGGAGAGTTGAGGTGAGGATGAACTCAGAAGATGTATAATGCACTTAGCCAGTGCCTGGCACATGGAGGATTTGGTATTAAACAGGAGCTTTTGATATCTCTAGGGGCAGTTTTGGTTCACACAAGCAGCCATCCAGACATTGTGAGCCACCCCCCATTACTATTCAATTTTAGTAAGTATACACATTTTAAAATTTACTTTTTTACAGGTATGTCCAACCCTATGGCCTATGGGCTGCATGTGGCTCTGTAGGATTGTAAACTTTTGACATTATTGTGTTATTTTTAGCAATAGTTTTCAGGACTCCGTCACATGGTGCTCTGGAGCAGACTGCCAAGGTGACAATGGAACCAGACGTGGATGCATTAGTGTCACAAAATAATTTCAAATATCCCACTGGTTTTATGTTTAACGTTGTCCTCTTTTTCACGTACTATAATCAAAACTCAGGAAAGAAAGTTTTGTTATTCATTAACTATATTACATATTTTATATGCAGCGGCCCAAGACAGCTCCTCTTCATGCAGTGTGAGCCAAGCAAGCCAGGCAAACCAAAAAGCTGGACTCCCACGGTTTAGGTCACACACTGGTAGTCTCTTTAAAAATCTTATTTGGGGGCTGGAGGTGTAGCTCAGTATGACAGCTCTTGCCTATCATGTATAAGGCCCTAGGTTTGAACCTCAGCACTACAAAAAAATAAAAATAAAAAATCCTATTTACTAAATTGTAGCCATACCACTTTGAAAGGGTTTTTGAATAACCTTGATATGCAAACTTAAGTATTTTCAAAGATTTTAAATTGCATTTATAAAAATGAAAGATTTCTTTTTTATTGTTGCATATTAGTGATATAGAATAATGAGATTTGTCTTGGTAAAGTGGTACATGCATGTAACATATTTTAATTACCTTTTTTTAACCTCATTGCCCTCTCCCCCTTGCCTCCCCTTTTGTCGCAACCCCTTTCCCACCTATAAAAGACTACTTTCTATCTTGCTGTCTAGACCTCCTTTCTAAATATGCTAATAGGCTACCTAACCCTTTGCTACTCAGTGTACTTCAAGCACTTGTCAGATGCAAAGCCTTGCACCCCACCCTGACCGACTGTGGACTTTACATTTTTGTCAGATTCCCAGTGATCAATGTGCTTGGTGAAACAGCAAACTCACTGGCAAGTAGAGTTTTCCAAAGTAATTTATTAACTTTTATATGTACTATATGTGAAACTTGTGTTGTCTTAAATGTTTCAACAATTGTTGTAAACTTAATACATTGGACCTTATCTTTCTATGTTTTTAAGTCATTTACTCAAACATTCATTTTGAATTGGCATTAGAAGATTCTTTTCTTAATCTAATGGGACAAATTTTTCCAAGTGTTCCAAGTACACAAAATGCTAAATATGCACAAATTCTTTATTCCCATAATATTAAATAGTATAATTTTGAATTATCTCAAAGCTTTTATTCTCATCCAATTCAGTTTGCGTCCAGAATCATGGAGAGAATTAAGTTCATGAACTGAGGTACCACTGTATAATATCATATTAGCAGGTTGGATTCTGGATATCTTTTATGGCTAGGTCTAGTCAGTCACAAGTCCTTGTGTTTACAGGGATATTAATCTGTTATCTGTGAATTGAAAAGCAGAAATGTGTACAAGGGGAAGACCATACAGGAGTCTGCTGTTAGCTTCCTGTCACTACAACAAAATACCTGAGCATTACTGTGACAACATATCTGACATAAAGAACTTGAAGGAGGACAGGTGTATTTTGGCTCAGGGTTTCAGAAGTTTTGATAAATGGTCAGCTGGCTCCACTGCTTTTAGGCCTGTGGCAAGGCAGAAACATCCTGTGGAAGGGCATGATAGAGGAAAGCTGCTCACCTCATGGCAGCTGGGAAGCAGAACAAGAAGGAAAGAAAGAGTCAGAGAGAAAGGACAAAATATACTGCGGACAAAAATATGGCTGCCCTTCTAGGTCATAGTCCTAGGGACCTATTCTTCCAACTAGGACCCACCTCCTAATAGCAGATGCAGCTATAAACTCCTCAATGGATTAGTCCCCTGATGAGTTTTGCGTCCCCGTGATCTAATCACCTTCCAAAAATCTGTACACATGAGCTTTTCAGGGGATGTTTTTGACCCAAACCATAACACCAAGATAATCAGCTTATAAGGGGGAAAGGTTCATTTTGGCTAACAGATTCAGAGGTTTCAGTCCATGGTTACTTGGCCCCATTGCATTTGGGCCTATGGTGAGCCAGAACATCATGGTGGGGAGCACCTGGTAGATAGAGATACTCACCTCACAGTGGCTGGGAAACAGGAAAAAGAGGAGAGGATGGAGTCCATTAGCTCTTCCAAGGGCACATCCCAATGATCTAATGTCCTTCTACCTGGCCCCACCCCTAAAGCTTCCATCATTTCCCATTAGTGTCAACATTCAGCATATGAACCTTTAGGGGATGGTTAAGGGCCAAACTATAGCAGAGTCTAAGTTGGTGTGGAAGAATCATACCAACTTAGACTCTGCTAAGTAAGTGTGTACTCATACTGACCAAGGAATATGATTTTGTGTTTGAGGAGGCAGCTATGATGGAGCATTCTAGAAGGAGGGAAGGGAATGTGTAAAGTGAACTTCTGTCTCTTCCAATAGTAAGGTGGGGTGTGTGGGGGGGTGAGAAACCAAAAGATATCCTATCCCAGGGTATAAGAGCAGAGACAACCTAAGGAGGTTGTTCCTTAAGACAATATGTGTGACAATGTCTACAAAGCCCTCATCCACCTCTACTCTCAGTGGACGCCTAACAAGGTTACTTTTTCTTTCCTTCAGAAAGAATAGTTTTTAAATACAATACCATAGAGTTGTTATATTTTTATTCCTTGTCTTTAAGGAACTCAAGATTCACTACTCTGAATAAAGGGCATGTAGAGCCAACTTCCACAGATTCAGTAAGGGCCACACCCATTTCATTGGCTGGGCTAACTGTGGTTACTTTCATTCTCTTGGATAACTTCATTTCCTTCCATGAAACTTCATGAACTTCCCGCTGGCAAAGATAGTGAGAGCAAGTGGGATGGGCTAAGACTTTATGATTTGCAGACATTTGTGTCAGAATGAGAATGATGCTCTATCTATGGTCAGCTACCAAAGTTCACTGAAAACAGCTGGAGGCTGCAGAGACCTGCAAGAAAATGTAAGGGATTTCTGTCTGTGCAGTTAGCAACAGGAGACAATAAAACATCAAGTACCTAAGGTAACATGTAACTCCAAACTGCTACCATTTATTGAGGACGACTAGGAAATACACACTGTACTTACACACACACGCACACACACACACACACACACAAACAATTTAATTCTCACAAAAACCTGGGAGAGGATAGCTTTAAATGCTTCCATTTAACCTCCAAGAAAACAGAGAAATTAAGTGACTGTCCAAGGTCACCCAGCTAGAAAGTAGCCAAACCAGATTTAAACCTAGGCAGAGCTTGTCTCTCAGAACAAAAGCAGTGAAAAGTTGTAGTACAAAGTTTTAAGGATTAAGAGATTCGATTCATATTTAAATTTCTGGGACTTGGGCAAGTTATTTAATCTGCATGAGCCTCAATTTTCCTTAACTGCAAAATGGTTCTTTTTTTCACTGCGTTGTTGAGTGATGGTGCAGACTGTGTGGACAGTAGATGCTCAGCAAGGTCAAGTGAACTAAAAATAAACTCCCAACACTGGTGACCTTCAGAGAGCCCTGCGTCTCTCTAACCCCAGGGTCTGAGCTGATTATAGATGATCTTACTTTAAAAAAAATACAAACAAGACCTGAAATCTAAAGGGCATCCAAAAATGGCCTAAACAATGCTGTTAAGTAAATACCTGCCTACTGTCCCTGTGGCGCGTGCTTTCAAGGCAGGGCCTCAGGCATGCAAGGCAGGCGCTCAACCACCGAGCTGCACTCGGCCTCTTTCCCAGGGGTCTATGCAAGCTCCCAAGGGTTTCTCCTCTGGCACGCAGCGGACTCAGCGCGAGGTGAGCTTGAAGCTGCAGAAAGGAGAAGCCAAACCTCTCAAGGAGTGGCCCTCGGACAGAAGGCAGTCACACACAGGCTCCCTCTCTATCGGGCACCTCGGTAACAGCGCGTTGCTCACCGCACGCAGCAGGACTCCGCACGGCGCGGGAGGGGAGAGCTCGCCGCAGTCCTGCCCGCAGCGCGCCTCCACCCAGCCTGAGGCGCCGCGACCGGGGGCGGGCCGGGGCGGGGCCGGGGTCGGAGCGGGGCGGGGTCCAGGGCGCCGGGCGGGCGGGTTTAAGAGCGCGGCGTGCGCCGACCCGCGGGAGAACCCGGCAGCGGCTCAGCGCCCAGCCCTGCGCCACGCACGCGCCCTGGCCCCGCGCCGCCGTCTCCTTCTCCTTGGGAAGGAGGCTCCCGCGCCATGCCCCGCATAGATGCGGACCTGAAGCTCGACTTCAAGGATGTCTTGCTCCGACCTAAGAGAAGCAGCCTTAAGAGCCGCGCCGAGGTGGGGGCGGTTCCAAAGCCGCCTTGGGGCTGGGAATTTTTTTTTTTTCTGGGTGCCGTGGGGTGGGGTGTGTGGAAGGGGGTGGCCCAGGGTTTCTCCCTGGCTTTGTGCGTCTGAAACTGGGGTGTTGCGCCCCCTTTGCGCTCCCCTCCGCGCGGGGTCCCTGCCAGGGCGCGGGCTTGTCTTTAAGGGTGCGGATAAAGGGGCCCAGCCCGGGCCTGAAATTCTAAAGGAGTGGGTCGGATCGGTGGGCCAGGGGAAGTTGACGCTGAAACTAGACCCCGGAGAAGCGAAAATCCAGTGGCCGATGGGTTTAGAAAGGTTGGGGGTGGGGAGCTGCCCGCAGGGAGAGAAGGAAACACTGGAGCTTGGGTGAAAGGGAGAGGAAAAACGCGAGCGAACCTAGAGGTTTTTGGCAGTGTCTCCCGGTGCTGACAGCTGCTGACAGCATCAGGTTCAGCGTGGAATTTCTTGAACAGGTCTGCAGTGCCGGGGGACCCTCCGTACCCCAGTTTAGAGTGTACTTTCTTTTGCTGTGAGCGGAGCTCGGGGATCCCCGGCGCACTCGCGGTCCTTCGTGGGCAGCCCTCAGTCCAACCCGAGAGAAGCCAAAAGTGCTGGGATGCGGGTGGTAGGAGGAGCTGGAAGCTGCGGATTTTACCGTTTCTGCCTTCATGAGATCAAAGCTTAAGGAACAGGTGGAGACGGGACTGGAAGTAGCTCGGGCTGGGGGTGGGGTGCGGAAGCGAGGTCAGACTCTGAAGGGTAAACTAGTTTCGCGGGAAGGCAGAGGTCCCCTGCAGAAGTTGTGTGCCGGACCGGTGGCTTTGCGTGGTCTTCGGTAGCTGGAGAGGAGGCGGCAGAAAGACACGCTCGGTTAGGCTGGGGCTGGAGGAGTAAACAGGAGGAGGTGGACCTAGCGGGTGCTGGCTCCGTCTCCAGTTCCACAAACAAGACCATAAATAAGTCCCCCGGCAAAGATCTCCACTCCAGTGCCCAGGCCTGACTGCAGTGCCAGGTGCTGCCAGCCGAGGGCTTGTTTGGAGTAGGGCCACCTCTTGCCTTAGCCAGTGAGTAGAAGCAAGTCACTTTGTCTAAGCAGCAGCAGCAGTGGCTGGCCCGAGCCAGGACAGGAAGAGGTGGAGGAGAAGTGATGGCCTCTTACCACCCGCGATGAGATGCGTGCCTGAATGCCCCTCTGCTTGCCCTTCATTGTGTCTCTTAAATTGCTAAAGAGCAGGGCAAACTCTTGGAACAAAAATAACCAGTTTGGAGGGCAGCCCTGAGCCTCTGGAAGTATGAGCTGTCACCAGTCCTTACTAAGGCTAGACCAAGGCAAAACACGTTGATTCTGAGCAGACTCATTTGGCGACCTCAATATTCTTTAAGTATTTGTTCAGAATGTATTTAGGAGTGAGAAGCTTGTTTGAAAAACAAGTTATATGTTCAAAACAAGGATATACATATTTTCAGAACCAGAAAACTTCTTGAGAAGGTGAAACATTAAACCTTCACGGAATGGACTGGATTATTCCCTCCCAGAGAACAGTGCGATGTCATGCAGTGCTCGGTTTTGACATTTGGGCTGATTGCCACTGTTACTGTTGTCCCAGCCTGCCACCGCACCTTGCCGTCTACACATGTGCATGGCAATGAGAAGTCTGTACCCTTGAGAACTTTTCGTATTTTCACCTTGGTGGGAATTTGCCAGCTCTGTACTGGAAACTGGAGTTAATGAGTATTTTAGTTCTAGTTTTCCTAATGCTTCCTGGGGCAGAAGGCTGCTGCCTGACTGGCTGTCCCCCACCATCTGATTTTATCCCCCATAATCTGAATTCATTTGCCTCAGTGATCTTGAGGGATCTAGTTAGGCCTGTCTAATCCCCTCTCAATCTTCTGTTTTCTTGTCGATGCCTGAAATTTCTAGTAGGCAGATACGGACGTTTCATTGTATAATCAGCAGCTTAAAATGTGTGTGCTCTGGTAGAAGTAATAATACCTGGATGCAAATTCTAGTCCAGTGGCGACGAGCTCATTGAAAGCTCCAAAAGGTTTGCCATCCCTGTTTTAGTCAGTGACTGACATTGAAGAGAGTGTGGGTTTTGAATGGAACCAGGAGAGAGAACCTATGCTAGCGAGCTGAATCTGCCAGAGAGAAGTTTTGACAGCCAGTGACAAGCTTTACCATTACACAGTTTTGCCCAACTCCAGGCTCAGTGATGGATCACCAAGCGTGAACAGGAAGTGGAAAGGCAGCGTGACCCCCCGCTGAGAAGCTTAGTTCTCCTGCAGGGACAGGTTCACCAGCCTCACATAAAAGGATTTGGGGTCAGCTTCAGAGGCAAGGAGTATAGGCAGAGGTGGCACAGGTGTCCCTAGTACGGGGCTTCAGCTATTTCCTAGGTGTCGAGCTCCTAGTAGAGAAGACTGAAGTACCCCAGGGATCACATGTGGGACATTTGAGTGGTCTTCAGAGGATGTGACCTTTGTATTGAGACAAGACCTTGGTCCTTAGCTGATGCAGTGGGGAGGTGGCACCATTTCTTGTCTCCCAAAGAGACTTCTTTCTTGGGTCCCAGTCTTGACTCTGACGTCCCACTGTAGTCCTTCAGCTAGTAGGCCACCCACTTGCCATTCTTTGCTGGGAATATGGGGCTGGGAGAAAGGAGGCCTGGCTTTAAATCTAAATTCTGTCACTAATTATTGTATTATCTTTGTGTTACTTTCCCCTGGGGTTACTATAAAATGTACTGCCCCAAATGGCGTGGCTTTATCAACAAAAATTTACTGTCTTTCTGGAAGCTTGAAGTCCCCAATCCAGATGCCAGGAGAGTTGGTTTCCTCTGAGGGCTGTGAGGGAGAATCTTCCATGCCTCCTGCCAACTTCTGCTGGTTTTGTGGGAGTCCCTGGCATTCCTTGGTTGGTAGGTGCAACACCCCATCCCTGCCTTCATCTCTATGAGGTGTTTTCCCTTTGCCAGTCTGTGACCAAGTATCTCTTCCTTTTCTAAGAATATCAGTCATATTGGACTAGGACTCACTCTAAATGACCTGGTCTTAATTTGGTCACCTGTAAAGACCCTATTTCCAAATAACATTACCTTCACAGGTACTACTTCACAGGTTAGGACTTCAACATCATTTTTGGAAGAGACACATTTCAACCCCTAACAGCCTGTGTAAGTTTTGCTCTGTAAAATTAGAGGGTTTGACTAGACCTGTTCTTAGTTGTGAATGCGTCAGGATTACGTAGGGAGACACTCCAGATACACGTATTGTCTCCACCACAAAGGTTTTGATTTATGAAGTTTGAGGCAGCCCGAGCATGTTCTCAGAAATCCTTAAAGGTTTCAGCCGTGTCCATAGCTGCCCCGTCCTGGCCTCTGTTGCCAGTTTGTGGGACCTGTGGCTCTCTGGTGAGGCTGCAGCTGTGTGCGAGCTTCTCTCAAGCCTGAGAGCTGAATGTGAGGCTTCTAGGGGTCGGGTCCATGTCCGTGGAGCTAGACGGTCCCCCAGGCATTGCCTTGCAGAAGGCTGGGGGCAGAACTCAGAATCACTCTTAGCCTTTAGCCATAAGTTAGTTTATTCCATACTGTTGAACCCCTGGGGCTACAGACATAAAAGATATATTTCCAATACTCAGGTGAGACAGCTAGTGAACAATCTAGATAACTGCTTTACTCACTGCCATCCACAAATCTAGGAAAAAGACCCTGTCCTGGGCCCTACTTGTGTGTCCCTGGTGGCACCTGAACAGGCCTGGCCTTGTGGCTCTGCTATTCCTTCTGGCGTGTGTGCTGCAGGTCTCAGGACCCTGGGAACCCTTCCCCTGATGACTTCAAGATGATGCCAAAGCCTGC
This sequence comes from Erethizon dorsatum, assembly GCA_028451465.1. Taxonomy (NCBI): domain Eukaryota; kingdom Metazoa; phylum Chordata; class Mammalia; order Rodentia; family Erethizontidae; genus Erethizon; species Erethizon dorsatum. Next base: position 17,139,575 of record CM051825.1, read on the forward strand.
CTGGACCAATTCCCCAAGTGTGCTGTCCGTGCTGCTGGGGTGCTGCTCTGTAACCGCAGAGAGTGGCCAAGCGGCGGCTGTCTATGGACCTGCGTACACAAGAGTGTGCACAGAGCTTAATGTGCCGGCTGGGGTGCTGGTGTGTGTACAGAAGGATTCAGGTGGGAAGGGGGCATGGACAGGGTCCAGGCTGGCCCCCCACCATCACTATTGTCAGTGCCTTCCTGGTCTGTGGATGTCACTGCTTTTTGGAATGTGGGAGGGTAGAGCGGTTTGATGTAGCAGCTTGTTAGCTGGAACTACAACCTTGAATTATTTAGAAACGTGCATGTGGGCCTCCCTTTGTACTTCCGAGTCTCCAGGATGCTGGGTGGTTGGGCTGACTTGAAGGTGTGTGGAGGGCAGGGTTTTGAGATTTGGCAGGTGAGTTTGGTTACTTCGTTCCCTTTCAGATGGGTCCTGGCAGAGTGGGAATTTAGAGTTGCTGTAGTTATTGCATTGCTCAGCTGTGGCAGATTAAATGCCAAGTTTGTTCCGGGAAGTTCGTGTCTAAAATATTATCTCTCTGAGGGAGCCACCTTATCTGAATAGATAAGGTTGGGAAGATAGTTTCATTTCTCATTCTTAGAATTAATATTGTAAAGAATCTGCCTTATGTCTTTTTTGCGGGGGAGGCGTGTTGAGATCTAACTTAGGGCCTCGCGTGCGTTACGCATGCATTCTACCAGTGAACTACACTTTCCGCCCCAAGAATTCACCTTCCGGAGTTCAGTAGGAACGAAGGGAAGGTTCATTGTCAAGGCTGCCCTTTTCCATGAAGCATTTTTTTGGGGTACCGCTGATAGGTTTTGGGGTGCCCGGAAAAAGCCATTGTGGCCTCAGGCCTGTGCGGAGTGTAGCAGCTCACTCCCCATGCATCTTGGAGGAGTCGAAGAGTAATTTGAGGCCAAGGAATTCTGATTGTTTTAAATCCTGAGCCAAAATGTTTGAGGCCATTAGCAGCACAGAGGGTTGCAGCTAATAGAGTCCCTCAATTAGTTTGCAGAATGTCGATACAGCTTCCTTCACTGGGGTAGAACTGAGAATCATCACGAAGGAAGTGGAGGAAGGGATGCAGCCCCGCAGATGTCCATGCAACCACAGCATCTCATTTCCCCTGACAGCCGCTTATGGCCCACACAGTTACATGTGTGACATCAGGAAGCGTTTTGGATATGGAGAAGCCAGAGAGGCAGGAAAGGCTGCAGGATCTGAGATGTCCCACAGTGCTTTCTGACATGATGCTGATTGTAAAGTGTAAGTTGTCTCAAGTGGAAAGAATAAAAGCAGTATCTAGGTAAACACTCAGGAAGCCAGGATTCATGTAGGTCTAGATTACAGCTCTGTGCTTATGCAGAAGCATACGATTCACACCTGTGTTTCTTGGGCCGGTTTACCTTGGGGCAGTCACCTACCTGCAGTGTGATGTGCATATGTCGGGGTCCAGCCATGAAAACCAACAATGCACAGCATTTCAAGCAAGGAATTTCACATAGGATATACTGACACTGCTGAGGTACCAAACAGGATATCGAGGCACCCCAGAGATTGGCAACAGCAAGAAGCCTTTCTCTGCTGTAGGATAAGGGTCCGTGGGAGGGGCTGGGGACCCTTCGCCCTGGGGAAGTTGGAATCTGGAAGGCACAGGCCTGAAGGGGACAGCTGCTCTGGAGAAGTCGCCCTAGGCATTGGGGGCCTGGCTGTGCCTTCCCCCACCTGTGCCTCTGTCCTCCAGTTCCTCCTGCAATGAGTGTCCTCCACGGGCCAAACCCAGCCCTAAATGAACTGAAGAATTGAACCATGTAGGGGTGGCCTCTCCAAAGGTCAGGCCCAGGACCTGCCCTGGGTCATAGTCCTAGTAATTCTGAGACCACTGGAGCTGCCGCAGTGCCTAGTCCTAGCACACTGCGTCTGCAAAGCTTGCTATCCTGGCCGTGCTGTGCTGTGATCATGGATTCCTGACTGCTGCTAGTCTTGCATGCCCGGAAGTTGGAGTTGTAGTAGCATCGGGAGGCCCTCCCTCCAGTTGTTTGCAAGTCACAGGAGAGAGGGTTCATTTATAAGCATGAACATATGGTTGCAGTGTACTCCCCTCCAGCTCTTTAAAACCCGCTCATGATTACAAGCCAGCTGCAGAGGTTGAAAGGCTAAGGGATTAATGGTTTGGAGCTCATAGCTGGGTGAATTTGGAGTGTGGTTCTAGGTGAAAGGTGACAGGAGAGTCACTGTTGGCAGGGAAGAGGAGTGGATTTTCCCAGAAGGGGATTGGTCCCTCTGGTGCTTGGGAGTGGGGAAAAGGTAACACGCATGCGGATAGTATGGGCCAACATGACCTAGGCTGGGAATAAAAGGTAGCAGTGGTATCGGAGAGGTTGGTGGTGGAGGAGAGGTGGTTTCTGATTTGGGGCTTTGGCTTTAAAGCAAAATATCCAGTGTCTTGTACTGTTGCATAAGGATGGCAGGGGCCATTTGAGCTTTTACACCTGTTACTTCATTTCCTCAGGGACTGCCCAGGCATCTCTGGAGCACCTGGCCCAAGCCCGAAGAGAATCCAGGGACCAAGGGTTGGACACTCACTTTGGCATCTTCCTACCCCTCTGAACAGAGAAATTCTGCATGTAGCACCTAATATCAAACACTCATTTCTTCCCCCTTTTGACCAACAGGTGGATCTTGAGAGTACATTTACATTTCGAAACTCGAAGCAGACCTACTCAGGGATCCCCATCATTGTGGCCAACATGGACACCGTGGGGACATTTGAGATGGCAGTTGTGATGTCACAGGTGAGATGTGGCCCCCTTTTTTTAACTTTTGCTGGTCACACTATGCACAAGTTGTCAGGAGCCTACTGTGGACTTTGTCACATGCTTTGTGTCATTCTTTGCTCTGAGTTTGGTTGTGGCTGGACACATTTTTTGGGGGGGTTGTGGGGGACACATCTTTTCTTCCTCCTCTTTGGTCTGAAGATGGATGGTGTGTGATTCTGCATTCAGTGAGATGGACTAGGTCTGTATCGATTTCTTCTGTGAAAACCCCTGAGATGGTTTTGGAAATTAGAGATTCAAAAAGAAGTTGGACAACAGGATGAGTGTCATATTATAGAAGAACGATGTTGCCTTTAAAGTCAAGATAGAGCTTTGTACATGGTCTGTGATGTTGTATTTACTACATTAAGGTGTAGAAAAATCCATCGAGCAATACTGGACATAATGTAGCTCTTAATTATTGTCACACCTCCACAGGGTAGGTTCCTTTTAAGTAGGAAGAAATTGAGGCAGAGAGAAAGAGGAAGGGTAATTTATTCTAGGGCCCTCAGCCAGACAGAGAGGCAGGACTCACAGCTGAACTGACTCCAGAATCTAAGGATTTACCTCTCACTCAAATGCAGAGTCAGTACAAGCTCAAAGTTCCTTTTAGCCAACTGCTAATCTAATTGCGGATAAAGGGAGTAGCTAGTATCTTGGCCTTGGGAAAAATAGAGGAAATGTCCGTTCGTAGGCAGGACCTTTGTCCCACATAGGTATGTCTGAGGTACCAGAGCATCCTATGCATCCTAGATGTGAAATGTCCGCTGCTGATGTGCATAGGAGCTGTGTATCTATTTCTGTTGATAATGCCTGCCAAGTGCAAAGATAAATCCAATTAGTTGAAAGAGCTTCTCACTGTGGGCAGCAAGTCTAACTGCAGGAGGTGCTGGGATTCATTATTAGGCAGTGATTAGAAGGAAGAGATTCTCAAACAAATTATGAGCTCAAAAAACGGAGTAGGGGATAGTCCATTTGACTCCACGGTTGGTTGTCTTGTCAGTCAACTCTCAGCTGCCACTGAGCTTTGGGCCAGAGGCTAACAAATTAATTGCTAAAGGAACAGTCATTTTTTTCTCTCCACCTTTTCCTTGTTCTGCTGTCATCAGGTATTGGCGTGAATGGACTGTGTATTAACGTGTGCTGTGGTTCTGTAAGTGTCCTGCAGAGGTCCATGTGTTGAAGACTTGGTCCATAGGACAGTGCCTTTAAGAGGTGGGACCTAGGAAGAGGTCTTTAGGTACTGGGGACACCCTGTGAAGGGGACTGTACCGTTTCTGTTTTCTCGGCACAGTGATGAGGGGAGTGGTTTTGCTCTGTGCTGCCTAGCCATAGACTCAGGACACTGAGCCAAAATAAACCTTTTCTCTTTATAAGTCAGTTCTATTTTCAGTATTGCGTTATAGTGACAGAAAGCTGATTAACATAGTATAAAAGTAGGGGGAGTCAGGGAGCAATAAGTAGCCTAGTTAATTCAAATGCCCGATTTTAGTCTGTGAAAATCCTATAACTTGTTATGCCCATTCCTTTTCCTGGGACAGTTTCCCGCAAATGAGACAGTGCACACCAACGTTGCTAGCCATGTGTGGGTACTATGGATTTTCCATTTCTAGGATTCACAGAGTGAGTGCAAGTTAATAAAGTCATGAACTTTTGAAGTGAGAAATTGTAGGTGGGGAAATAGGCAGCCCCAGAAGTCAGAGAGTCCCCAGTTACATGGATTTGAGCCTGAGCTCGTGAGTCAGATTGGAGCTGATTCTGGCCTTTGCCCCTTACTAGCCAAGCAGCTGCTAAATTTCTTAAGCTTCTTTTCTGCCCACACAGCTGATAATACTGTTCTGAGAACGGTATTATGGCACAACAGTCATAAAGGCTCAGGGGATAGTCACAGATTTAAGGTTATATAATTTGAGACAGGGTCTTGCTATGCAGTTCAGACTGGTCTGAACTCACTGTGTAGCTCAGGCTGGCCTCAAACTTGCAGAGAACCTCCTGCCTCAGCCTCCTGAGTGCTGGGATTACAGGTGTGCACCACCACACCTGGTAGGTTTAGCTTTCAGGGAGATGTGTTTTGTGTTGGTTGTGAAGATAAGATAAAGCTTTCAGGCCTAAGGTGAGGTCCTTCGGGGTTGATTGACCGAAGTCTGTGTTAGGATGGCCCTGTGCTAGGCAGGGGCCTGCTGCATGGCTTTCTTTTGGGCCATCTCCTGCCCCTGGCCTAACTCAGGTCTGGGAGGGAGCCAGGGTGACCGCCATGGGTCTCTGAGAAGGCCCTTATTCCTCCCTTGCCTCCTGGCAGAGCCGCCTCGGGTCCCAAATGGTATCAGATTAGAGTGGGAAACACGGTGATTTCACTGTTACACCTTTGTCTGTTTTTGGCTCCAGGGAACATATCAAAAGCAAATTAAGCCTGAGTGGCAGGAGCAGCAGATGCGCTTGTCTTGTTGGATCACCACCTGCAGATGAGGAGGGGGAGAGGCTCCCTGGGCTTCTCATCCTAACAATGCGGTTTTCTTTCCTAGCACTCCATGTTTACAGCGATTCATAAGCATTACACGCTGGACGACTGGAAGCACTTCGCCACGCTCCACCCCGAATGCCTGCAGGTATGATGATGACCTGGGTTTAAATTACGAGGGCTGCCGGGGGGGGGCAGAAACTCTTCAGCGATGTGAAGAGCAGTGGGGTTAGCAGGGAGACTCCTACCGCGCGGTAGTCTGCAGTCTCCCGTTATTGCCAGGGATTTATGGCCGGAACCTGGTGCATAGGGCATTATGAGGACACTAGTATTTACCTGGGGGGATGTGTTTCCCCTGGAACAGTGATGAGGTCTGTGAGCAGAGCTGGTGGAGGACCTGTGTTTCCTAGCTGGATCCAGTCTGAATGTGTCAGCTGGCTATAGAGAGAAAACATAATTGTGAGAAGCTACTTTGGAGTTAAGTCAGTAGTAAGCCTGCTGGGGTAGCTGTCTTTGGGAAGGCAGAGAAGAAGTGTTGTTGAGGACATGGGGAAATTAAAAACCTTCCTCTCCTGCTGGGAATATGAGGTGGTGCTGATGCTTTGGGAAAGAGCCTGGCAGCTCCTCGTATGGTTAAGCATCAGAAGTATCGTGTGACCAGCAGTTCCACTTCTAGATACAGATCCAGCAGAAATGAAAACATCTGTCCACAGAGAAACCTGTTTATGCATGTTCATAGCAGCATTGTTCATAACAGCCCAAAAGTAGAAACCGCCCAGATGTCTATCAGTGGATAAATAAACTGAAATGTATCCTTATGATGGAATATTACTCAACCATGAAAAGGAATAAAGTACTGACTTATGCTACATTATGGAAGAACCATGAGAACATTTTGCTAAGTAAAAAAACAGACAAAAGGCCAAATATATGATTCTGTTTATGTGAATTGCTCAGAATAGGCAAATCTGTAGAGACATAAAATGAATCGGTTGTTGCCTAGGCCTGAAGGGTAGTAGGGAGGGAGTTAGGGAATGATGGTGAAAAGGTATAGGAATTTCTTTTGGGAAGTCATGAAAATGTTCTAAAATTGTAATTACACAACTCTGAATATGCTAACGATCACTGAAGTGTGCGCTTTGATGGGTTAATTACAGGAGAGGTCATTAGATCTCGATAGAGTTGCTCAGTGATGACAACAGAAAGCCCTGCCGTGACACATGAGTTTCCTTCCAGTGCGTTTAGAGGGCTGTGAGCCAAGGCTGGCGGGAGGTCTGTCTGGGTTGGAGCCGCACCTGGCATGGGTCCGAACATTTGTGATTAGGAAACGCCTTCGTGTCTTCCTTACTGCTGACCCCTGGTGTTTTCCATCTGCCCTGGGTTGAATGGGGGATGAGGAGTGAGTTCCCATCAGGCAGCCGTCAGCTCTCTGTGTCGGGTTGGGGAGGCTACACTGTTGTGATTTGGGAGAACAGCGGAGGATGTTAATGAAGATCTGTCCCTTATTCCTGGCTAAGGTTTACTGATAAGAATTCAATTTAGATATTGTAAAAGGTGAGATACTGACTCCGGGCACTGTCCCATGACTTCACTGAGTCATAAATCACTGAACATAAGGCTTTTTCCGAAGGCAGATTTTCAGAGGAGACAGAGGTGTAGGGTTCAGGGGCACTGGTGTTGGGGGGGGCAGGGCAGAAGGAGACTCAGCAGCTTCAGATTTAAACATGTAGCAGCGCAGTTGTGAAGCGCATTTGCTCTGACCCCTTGGGAAATGTTGCCCCTTTAACAGAAAAGCATACTGCCACCGTGCGTGCAGGTGAAGATTCACACTCAGTGCTCGTGTTTTACCATAGTCCCCCATCCGTGGCGCCTGTGTTCCGAAACCAAGACCCCCAGTCCCTCGGGGCTGCCTGCAAGTGAGGAGAGAACCCCCCCCGTAGAGACTTTCTTCCCTGCACATCCTTAGTTTATCAATTAGACATGGCAAGAGTTTAACCATAACAATCACACAGAACAGTTATAATAATCCGTAATAAAAATTTAAAACTTGTGAAGGTTTCGTTGTGGAGCTTCCCATTTAATATTTTCACACTATGGTTGACCTTTTTGGAGCTGAAACCGAGGATTTGGTTTGCGAGGATGACTGTATTGGAGCAATAAAAAAAAAAAATAGAAACAAGTTTATCAGAGGAATTTTAGGCATCTTCCCCTCTGCGCCTGCTCCCTACTTGAGGCCATCAGGTGAAGGCCACGGCTTTGGCCTTGATCGAATGGCCTCCCCTTGTTCTTTCTGGAAACTTCCCAACTCTCCTGTTGCCCTCCCTCGAGGTTCTGTGCTGAGATGCGTTTGCGCCAGTAGCTCATAGCGCCAGTAGATTCATAGTTCTGTGGTGAAAGCTGAGATAATGACGTAGAAACCAAGGACCAGGCTTCTGGACTGTTTAAGAATCTGTTCGCTGGGAAGATTTTGCAACCGAGGCCCAGGTGTAAGGAAATATGCATTTCAACAGTGGGAAGGTGAACCGAATGGGTCTCCCTTACTTCTGCCCTTGTGTGTCTTGTGAGCAGGTCCCGCTGTGCATTCGGACAGAGTGACTCACAGGCTCACTGCGCCGTCCCCACCGGGAGTCTGCGTGGGCCAGGGGCTGCCTGTGATTGCTGCCGCTGCACGCTGATCTCTGTTTGTCTTGGTGCAGCACGTGGCCGTGAGTTCGGGCAGCGGGCAGAACGACCTGGACAAGATGAGCAGCATCTTGGAGGTCCTGCCGCAGGTGAAGTTCATTTGCCTGGATGTGGCCAACGGATATTCAGAGCATTTTGTGGAGTTTGTGAAACTGGTCCGAGCCAAGTTTCCCGAGCATACCATCATGGTAGGTGCCTGGGAACGTTCTCAAGGTGGGAAAGCGCAGAGCGCCAGCGTGGTAGGGACCCGTTTTCCTTTCAGAGCTTTGGTCTCCCTTATTATTAAAAGACGAGTTGAGAAGCCCGAGGAAGAGGAGAGGCAGCCAGTATGGAAGATCTGAAAACTAGTTTTCCTCTATAAAAAATGAAGTCTTGATCAACAGCATAGGATGTTGGTTCCTTATTTTTGCTACTTATCATCTAGTATTTCTTAATAGGTGAGACCATTAAAAAGGGTCATCGTCCCTTCACAAAGAGTATATTTTATTTTTATTTTTTTATGTACTCAGTAGGAACTCTTCTAATTTTTTGAACTAGATTAGACACAAAGATGATACAGAAGTCATGAGTCACAGAAGGGCGTAAAAGCACAAGTCGCCCACCTCCGGCCCAGCCATCCATATCTCATCCCTAGAATGAGTGGCTGTTCTGAGTCTTCTTTTTTTTTTTTGTGGGTACCGGGGGGTCGACCTCAGGACCTCGCGCGCCAGCAGGCGCCCGTGCCGCTGAGCGATATCACCGGCCCCTTTTTCGTATGTGGGATCCGGGAGTTGAACTCGGGCCCTTGCACTTGCTGGGCAGGCGCTTAAGCCGCTGAGCCATCTCACCGGCCCATTCTGAGTCTTCTTGAGTGTACATCCAGAGGCATTGTGTACACACTGGAGTATACGTACACATGTGCTGCTGTGTGCCCACAGCCATCTGTCCCCACAGAAGGTAACACACTCTGTACATTGCTCTAGATTTTGTTCATTTAATGTTATACTCAAAGACCCTTTCATGTTATTACATAGATACTATTATCATTTTTAAGCTGCTATTATATACATTGTACCATATTGAGGCACATTTATGCAGTTCCCAATTGTTTGTATTATTACTAACAAAATCCTAGTAAATATGCATATATATATATATATATATATATATATATAATTTTAAACATCTACAGTGGAGTGGTTAGATAAATTCCTAGAAGTGAAATTTAAATAAATTAATTTTACTTTTTAAAATTTAAAATGTACTAATTCTAGTAAATAAAAGTAAATAAATTTCCAGAAGTCTTGGCCAAAGAATACCTGCATTTTATGATAGACAAAGACCAAACTGCTCTCCCTAGCAGTTGTACTGGCACGCACTCCTGTAGCAATGCAGGACACAGGCTTTTTCCCATGGCTGAGATAATCAAACTTCTTTGTGCCAATCTTATTGTAATTTTCATATTCATTTCTCTTATAATGAGATTTTTTTTTCCAATAGCTCAGTTTAATGTTAAGAAACCATACTTCATAATTACTATGAATTGCAAACATATAAAAATTCTTAAAAATGAAACTGTATTTCTCATGCAGTCAGGGTACTAGAATCACAAAATGTGGGTCTCACAGACGTTCTTTAGAATATTTGCATTGATAAATTATTATATTTTCTGAGTTTTATTATATTAAACAATGAGTAACAGGAAAAATCACAAAAATAAAGTATTGAGTTTTTAACATTTATTGAATATTTATAAAAAAGTGCCAAAATTATCAACATCAACTGGTTTTTGGTGTACAAAGTCTAAAAAAAAAATCAGAAATAAATTCTCACATGAACTACAATGAAAATACCAATAGCACTCTACCAGAAAAAATAATCTTTATTTCAGTTATCACAGCTAAGGCAGCCTGTACACATGACAATAGCATGTACCATACACACGCATCACTTATACTGACAGCACATATCTTTTGCTTTTCTGGCCTTTTTGTAGGACATACTTGACATCTCAGTGGTCTTACTCTTTTGTCAGAAGGTTATTATATAATACAATGTGTAGTTAGCAGAGACATAAAATATCAGTAAAATAAATTATTAAATTAATATGTATGGTGCATTTAGAATAGACATCAACATTTTCACATCAGCTGTGTACTTCCTTACAAAACCTAAAAGATAACATCAAAAATAAATTCCTATATGAACTACAATGAAAATACCAATAGAACTCTACCTCAGAAATAAGCTTTGCTTCAATTATCACACCCAAGGCGGTCTTCACACATGACAGCTGCATGTTCCGTGCACACATCTCACACTGACAGCACGTGTGCTTAGCTTTCCTTTCCCACATGGCATTCTTGTCACCTCTCTTCTCTTCCTGTTTTGTCAGGAGCTTCCTACTACATTGTACAACATGCACTTAGCAGGGAAATATGTCAATAAAATACAATATCAAATATGTAATGAGTGCTTAGACATCAACATCAGCTGTTTACTAGCTTGCAAAACCTAAAAGATAACATCAGAAATAAAAACCTGTATGAACTACAGTTTAAACACAAACAAAAGTCTACCTCAGGAATAAGCTTTGCTTCAACTGTCACACCCAAGGCTGTCTTCACAAATGACAACTGCATGTTCCATACACAGTATCGCTTACACTCGTAGTACATGTGTTTTGTTTTCCTGTACTTTCCTGTACTTTGTTTTCCTGTAGGGCACAGTTGTCATCTTTTTTGTTTTCCTATTGCTGTAATAGGTCTTTGGGATGCTGCACCTACCTGTTCACCTGTCAGCTCACCAGTGTGCTCCACAATTTTTTGCATAGTTCCCTGGGCAGAAACTTTTTGTTTTTCCCCTCCTGTAAATGATCTCTGATGAGCTCCAGTCCCAATCTTCTAGGAAAACTTCTCCATGATATTTTGTACTTGTTATTTTCTTCGTAAGCTATCAAACTGTGCTACCCATGTTTAGGATCGAGTAAAACACAACCATTGGCCAATGCATTATCTTTCAAGTGACATAGTTGCTGCTAACTCATCAACATCTACTCCGTGTTTGGTTTTGTTGTTGAAAGTTTCCGTCTCAGGCTTCTGTTTTGTCAAGGTTTCCCTATTAATATTTCCATCATGGTGAAATGTTGACATCAGCAGTACTGATTTGCTTTTCTTTGCCACTTACGAGGCCAATGTTATATCTTTCTGAGATTCAAAGATTAAACTATATAATTCTCTGTTTTGAAATACAAGATTTTATTTAGAATTTTTGCTTTGTTCCTGTGTACAGTTCCTGCGCTGGTGAACTTGTGCTCTGTCAGCAAATGTAACATCAAATGGAAACTGGTAAACTAATTGTCCAATGTCACATTCTGATTAGTTTGGGAGATGGGAGTAACAAGTCTGTTCACAACATCGTTTGGTTTATTACTATACGAATAAGGACTTGATGGCTGAGATCTAGGATAGATGTCTAAACTGAAAGCATAATAAGTCTTCGCATCTATAAGGGCATACATTTCTATGTCATATTTCGACCCATCGCTTTTCCATAAGTGTTTTACATTCCTGCGATCACTATAAGAAGTCTGTGCTAAGTATAGCAGACCTATGAATGCTATCAGTTCAGCTAGTGAGGTGTCATAATAAATACATTTTTGAATACGGCTATTGGTACATATAGAACGTTTTACTTGCATTTCAGCCTTTGCGTGTTTCACAGCATCTTGTAGCATTTTGGCTGTTACAATTTCCAACATTGAATGGCAGTGCTGGCATTCTGTCCAGTATGTTTCACCCCTGCAAAACCTTCACTATATTTTCAGACCTAGTTCTAACATTGGATTGTTCCATTTGATTGTGTGACCATTTCTCGACATTTTGACTAGTCAAATATGTATTCATATTGCTGTTTTCTTCATCATCTGAATCAAGGAGGTCTGCATTCCCTGTATCTCTATCAGTCTATTCTTGCCCCATGTTCCTGTCACTGTCACAGGAACTTTGGCTCACATGGCCAATGTTAAAGTCATGATCATCATCATCATGATCATTATACACCCACACCACTCTTCTGATATGAAAGCGTGTATTTTACCATAATGGATCATCTTCATCATCCATGCTTGAGTAATCTGATGATTCACTTTTGACCTCCTTCAAAACTTGCAAATCTGGTTTTTCCTGTGCCATTGTACTGAACTGGGCTAGTTCTACCAGAAAAATCAAAAAGAAAACTTTTTTAACAAATCTGGAGCGGTGTGGGCCCATTGGGCCCTCTGTGATGCTGGGTAAACATATGGAAAAACTGTTGCACAGAACATAAGGGTGGGTCCAAATCCCGTTTTGCCACTATTGCACACGTGCACGCTCCTTGCAGTTTGTCATACCAAGTGGGTAAACAAACACGTAGATTGCTTTCTGTGTCCCTCAGGGAAAGGTACTGAGATGCACAGCTAACTAGTGCTAAAGTACAAATTTACAGTAGAAAAGGGACGGGTTTGCTGGATCTTGGCTTAAGCCTCAGAGTTGTGTTAATTTGCATTTCTCAAATGGCCAGCAATGTTGAATGTTTTTTCATGTATTTATTGACCAGTTGTACTTCTTCCTCTGAGAGGTGTCTGTTCATTTCAGATGCCCATGTTTTGATTGGGTCTTTAAATTTGGGGGAATCTAATTTTTTGAGTTCTTTATGTATTCTAGATATTAGTCCTTTGTCTGAAGAGTAGCTGGCAAAATTTTTTTCCTGTTCAGTAGGTTGTCTCTTCACTTTGTTGGTGGTTTCCCTTGATGTACAAAAGCTTTTTATTTTAATGAGATCCCATTTGTTGATTCTTGGTATTATTTTTTCTTTCTTTCTTTTTTTTTTTTTTTGAGACAAGGTCTCACTGTGTAGTTCAGGTGGGCCTTGAACTCACTATGTAGACCAGGCTGACCTTGAAGTCCCACTGATCCTCCTGTCTCAGCCTCCGAGTGCTGGTATTACAGGCATGTGCCACCATGCCCAGCTGGTGTTATTTCTTATGCAACCATGATTTTATTCAGATGTCTTCGCCTACACCTATGTCTTTGAGAGTTTTGCCTGTTTTGTCTTCTAGCACATTGTTTCTGTTCTAATGTTGAGATCTTTGGTCCATTTTGATTTTAGTTTAGTGCAGTTTAGAGAGGTGCGGGTCTAAGTTCAAACTTTGGCATGTGGAGAGCCACTTTCCCCAGCACCATTTGTGCTTTCTTCCAGCAAAAGGATTTGGCTTTTGTCAACAATCGTGTAACTGAGTGAGTCTGAAGTTGTTTCTGTATCTTCTATTCTGTTCCATTGACCCACAAGTCTATTTTTTTGTCAGTGTCATGCTGTTTTTATGACTGTAGCTCTGTAGTATAACTTGAGGTCAGGCATCATGATGCCCCCTGCCTTGCCCCTTGTTGCCAAGAATTCCATTGGCTACTCTAGGTCTCTTCTGATTCCAAATGAATTTTAGGGTTGTTTTCTCTAGTTCTGTAAGAAATGTTACTGGTATTTTGATTGGGATTGCATTAAATCTATATAACAGTTTGAGAGTATGGCCATTTTAACTATATTACAATGTTCTGCCTATTCAGGAATGGGAATTCTTTCCATTTTCTGATATCCCCTTCAATCTCCTTTTTCAGAGTACCATAGTTTTCATTGTAAAGGTCTTTCCCTTCCTTGGTTAGGTTAATTCCCAAGTATTTCATTTTTCTTGGTGCAGTTGTTTCCCTAATTTCCCTCAATGAATTTCTTTTCTTTTTTTTTTTTTGGAGGGGAGGAACTGGGAATTGAATTCAGGACCTCACACTTGCCAGGCAGGCACTGTGCTGCTGAGCTATATCCCTGGCCTCTCAGTGAATTTCTTATCAGTATCCAGGAACACTATTGAGTTTCGAGTGTTGATTTTATATCCTGCTACATTGCTGAATTTAGTTAATAGTTTTTTTTTTTTTTTTTGTGGGTACCAGGGGGTCGACCTCAGGACCTTGTGCGCCAGCAGGCGTCCGTGCCGCTGAGCGATATCACTGGCCCCTTTTTCATATGTGGGTTCCGGGAGTCGAACTCGGGCCCTCGCGCTTGCCGGGCAGGCGCTTAAGCCGCTGAGCCATCTCACCGGCCCTAGTTAATAGTTCAGTAGAGTTTTTAGGGTCTTCTATGTAGAGGATCATGTTATCTGCAAATAATGATAATTTAACTTCTTTCCCTACTGTATCCCTTTTATTTCTTTCTCTTGTCTAATTGCTCCAGGTAGTGTTTTGGGAATGATGTTGAACACAAGTGGTAATAATGGACATCCTTATCTTGTTCCTTATTTTAGAGGGAAAGCTTCCAGCTTCTTGCCATTAAGTACTGTATTATGTTATCAGTTGGTTTGTCATAGATGTCCCTGTCAGATTAAGACAAGGACCCTCTATTCCTATTTTCTTGAGGGTTCTTCTCATGAGTGGACACTGAATTTTCCCAGATGCTTTTTCCTGCATCTATTGAGATGATCATGTGGTTTTTGTCCTTGCTTCTATTTATGTGGTGAATTACGTTTATTGATTTATTTATGTTAAAACATCCCTGCATCCCTGGAATGTATCCCACTTGGTCATGGTGTATAATCTTCTTGATGATTTGCTGCATTCTGTTTGCCAGTATCTTATAAAGGATTTTTGCATCTATGTGCATTAGGGAGATTGGTCTGTACAGTAAGTCCCTGACTTCTGAACATTCAAGTTGTGAACTTTGCCAGATAGGAAAGTACCCCCATTATGAACATTTGTATATGCAAACAAATCCTGGAAGTAGCTCATGAGTCTGCCTTGCATTTTAAGGTAACTATAGAGGTAAAAATAGTTTTACAGTTACACTGTACTGTACCACCATTTTAAGGTAACTGTAAAAGTAAAAATAGTTTTACAGTATTTGTGTGTATGTGTGTGTGTGGTTTTTTTTATGCTTTGCATTGTATATTTGTGTGGAAGACTCACTTTGTTGGACTTACCGAACGTTCTCTCTGGAAAGAACTCATTCCTAGTCAGGGACCTACTGTACTATTAGTTTTTGGTTAGGTCTTTTTCTGGTTTTGGAATCAGAGTAATGCTTCCTCCTGGAATAACTTGGAAGTATTGCTTCCCTTCCACTTTCATGAAAGAGTTGGAGGTGTATTGGTGTCAGATCTTCTCTAAAGTTCTTCTAGAATTCGGCAGTGAATGTGGGAGGACCTTCGTTTTCCTCAGTTGGTAGTATTTTTTATTCTTCAGTTTCACTGAATGATATTGGCTTATTTAAAATTTTTTCATCTTGGTATAGCTTTAGTAGTTCATATATATCTAGGAATTTATCTGTTTCTTCTGAGTTTTCCATTTTATTAAAGTATAGGTTCTCAAAGTAGTTATCTGTAATCTTCTGGATATCCAAGAATCATCTGTGATTTCACCTTTTTCATTTCTAATTGCATGGATTTGGGTATTTTCTTTCCTTTTTAAAATAAAATTGACTAAGGGTTTATCTATTTCATTCAGTCTTTCAAAGAGCCAACTCTTTGATTCATTGATTCTTTGTATATTTTTTTTTTAAGTCTCAATTTCATCAGTTTTTGCTCTGATCTTTATAATTTCCTTCCCTGTACTAGTTTTGGGGTTGAATTGTTCTTGTTTTTCTAGGACTTCGAGGTGCATCGACACCAAGGCCTGAATTCAACAAGATTTTGGCTGAACCTGGCCTCTGGCCATGGGGGTAGGGTCAAGGTCCTTTAGCTCAAAATACTGTGTCTCTTGCCAGCCTAACCATGCCTCTCTGACCCCGGATGTTTCTTGTGGCTGACTCCCACCCAATCACTATTGTAACAAAAGCTGGGAGCCTTGAAATAATGCCAACCCGTGGCCACTTCAAGTCCGGACCGAGTTAGCCCCCCTCCCTGTATGGTGTCCAGGCACTCACTTCAGGGAGACTGCAGGTGCCTGGGCTGGCGTCGCTCACCAAGATGTTACAGCACCCGCTGGTCTGTTCCACCAAGGTGTTTCTCCCTGAGGGCTTTTGGAGACCCTGCTTTGACTGCATCTCTTGTAGGTCAGTCTACCCCTTTCACCAGCCATAAGTCAGGAGCTGGGGAGAAAGTGCAAATTGCCCCTTCGTTTTTCCTTGTTACATTCGAGCATGGGAGTTTAATAATTACAAAATAAGAATTCTTCAGGATACTTGTGTTCCGGGGCTCCTTATGCCCGCCTCAGAAGAAATGTCCATCCCAACTGTGGTCATCTTTTCCTTCTTCACATTGGTCTGTTTAGCCACTTCTTTATGTATTCCTGAATGGCACTGTGTAATTTTGCCTGGTTTTGAACATTATGTAAGTGGTCATCCTGTGTATCTTGTGTCTGCTTCACCTGATGGTGTGTTGGAGACTCACTGTATTGTTTTGTTGGATCTGTGGCGCTCTGGGATTCCTGCAGCTGAGCTCTCATGCCCTTTTCAGGTGCTTCACTTGCCTTTTTTCCACCTCTCTCTACTTCATAGCTAATTACAACACTGTTAAAATCACGCATTTAGTGCCTCTTGTCTTAGCCCATTTGGGTTGCCACCATAAAATATCATCAACAGGGCAGATTACGGACAGCAGAAATTTATTGCTCGCAGTTCAATGGATGTCTGAGATCAAGATGTAGGTAGATGTGGTGTCTGGTGATATCTTTCCTTATGGATGAGTCCTCCTAGCCCTGACCGTCCAGGGTAGATAGGGGCAAACAAATTCCCTCTGGCGTCTTTTACAAGGGCACTAATCCCATTCATGAGGGCACCACCCTCATGACCTAGTCACCTCCTAAAGGTGTCACCTCTTACTGGTAATACTGTTGTATTGGGGATTGTGTTTCAAGACATGAAAGCTAGGAAGATAACAAGCTTAGAGGATGCAAACATTTAGTGAGTAGCACTCCTGAAGTCAGGTGGGCTCATGAGCTGAGTCACATTGGGGAATTGCGTACTTTCTGATGTCACTTTCCCCTCACCTGTGAAAAGGTAGTTGAAGATACTAATGTCTGGAGAATTATTGTGGGGTTCACATGGGATACTACTTTGTAAACAGTTGCCTGCCCAACAGTTGCCTGACAGTAGTAAGATCCGTTGAAGGTCTCTGCTCTGAGAGCTGAGCCAGAGATGGAGAAGAAAGATGGGGAGTGGGCTGGGCTGGGGAACTGTATTAAGAAGTAGAAGAAAACATGTATCAGTTTTTAAAATGGTGGTCCCCAGAACTTTCTGTGGTAATCTCCAAAGAGCTGGTTGTAAGGTTCAGCTCATGGCTAGCCTTACTTAGAACTGGGCAAGTTACCTGTTGGCGAAGCCCAGAGTATCTGTGTGCTACCCCGCAGGGATGAAGAGCAGGGGTGATGGCAGTGAAGGAAGGAGGGAGCATGGGCAGGACAAGAAGGGTGCTGCTGCCAGTGCTGAGCCTGGGGCTCGTAAGAGGGAGTAGGGTAGAGGGGTGGGCGAAGAGTCCCCCATCCCTGTGAGCAGCCTCCAGCAACAGGGGCCTCTGAGCACCTGCCGGCTGGCCAGTGTGGTGTTTTCATTGCCCTTGTTGGTTTCCCCAGCAATGAACTGGAGAGTTTGGCAAGGGAGTTGTTTATTCCTAAGTCATTGTTTGCTTGCACTGACCCCTGAAATCTGCGATTCACTCGGAAACCTTCCCATATTCTTAGGCCCTTGTTCTTGATGATTTTGAAAACATAATTTGTCTGTGGCTTCTGGAGGCATTGTGAGGATGCATCAGCATCTCTTCAGTGCTTTGGAGCTGAAAGCTACAGTATGAATGCTGAGTGTTGTTACGATCGTTACAAAACAGTGAACAGAAGAGGTGCTCAGAAACGTCCCTGGAAGAAGCTGGTGGCTTATTGGCAATCAGGAGCAAGGACTTGTCTGATCATCCTCACGTTTTTCTTGCCGTTCGGCTAAGATGAGCCTTGCCACAGGGTGTGAGGAGAAGCAAAGAGTTTTCAAGAACATCTCCGGCAGAAAAGGGACCTTGTACAGCTGCTGGCTGGTGGACAGTGTAACAAACCCTAAGACCATTTGCCTGATGTTTTTTATTTTTATTTTTAAATTTTAGTTTAGTTTATTAATACCTGTGTGTAGTACATAATATTTACATTCCTTGCGGGAAGTTGGAGATGTACATAACACATCACAATTTCTTTTCTCACCCCTTCCACCTCTCCCTCCCCTTTGGGTGCTATATTAGTCATCTTTCCATTGCTGAGACAGAATACCTGCCATTCATAGCTTAAAGCAGAGAAGGTTTATTTTGACTTACAGTTTCAGCTGTGGCTGCAAGCTACTAAGGGCCTCAGAGGCTTAGGTGATGTTTATCTCTGCAGCCACATACTGAACTCTGTACTGTGTGGTGACAGGCATTGACAACATCCATGGTTCCACCAGCGGGAAGAACGACATCTCTGGTGGACTTTGGAGAAGGTCCTGGGCTCCATACCATCACTTACGTGGGAATTGGCAAGCCAGCCCGCTAGCTGCATGCCACCCCTGCCTTTGAGCATTCTATGGAAAGGTTTTTTTCTTGGCACAGGGCCCTGGAAGAGCCAGTGAAAAGCAGGTAGATGAATGATCAATTTGGAGCGATGCAAAACTTGTGGATTTGGGTAACACTGATGGTTACACAACAGTGTGAGTGTATGTTAATACCACTGAACTGTACACTTAAAAATAGTTAGAACAGTAGATTTTATGTTATGTGAATTTGACCCCAAATAGAAACACTTTTAAAGAAGTGCAAAGAAGAGCAGTAGACACAAATAACTCTTAAATGGTAGGATTAATATTTTACAGAGCACCATTGAGCCCCAGGAACTGTGCTAAGAATTTGATAGTTTTCTTTGTAAACCTCATAATGTCCACAGGTGGGCACTCTTAGGCACCCCTCTTTACAGCAGCGTAAACTGAGACTGAGACTGCACGTGACTTGCTCAAGACTCCCCAGTAAGTGGGAGGCCCACCATTTGCTCTCATGCCTTTCTGAGTTTTGTTTGCCATAGGTGTGGATCTAAAGGGAAGCTGAAAAAAATTGGGGACAACTGATGGTGGGTTTTGCTCAGAGGATTTAGACTTAAGTTTTGTTTAGTTGATTTTTTTTTTT
The DNA here is from genome assembly GCA_028451465.1 of Erethizon dorsatum. NCBI lineage: Eukaryota > Metazoa > Chordata > Mammalia > Rodentia > Erethizontidae > Erethizon > Erethizon dorsatum. The sequence goes on from CM051825.1 coordinate 17,158,680, forward strand.
TTTTTTTTTTTTTTAAGCGGGTGAACCAGTGCAGAAGAATGTGAGCTCTAACCTGCTTTCTCTGGTCTTTATCCTTTCTTAAGTACAGAGTCCTACTGCTCCTTGCACCACAAAACCAAAACCAAACCCAAACCAAAAGACTTCCCCACTTAATTATAAGAGCATGTACTTGCTACTGTAAAATCCAGAAAAGTTTAAAAGAAGAAAATCAATAGAAATCAGCTAACCCCTCTACTTAAATATAATTTGTTAGCTTCTCTTTCCTTTCTTTCCCTTCTTCCCTCCCTTCCTTTTTTTTTGCAGTACTAGGGACTGAACCCAAGGATTTGTGCATGCTAGGCAAGTGTTCTGCCATTGGGCTACAACGCCAAACTATTTTTTTTTTTTTTTTTTTTTTTGAGAGGGATCTTGCTAAGTTGCCCAGGCTAGTCTCAAACTTGGATCTGCCTGCTTAGCTTCCTGAGTTACTGGGATTATAGTCACGTACCACTGTGTGACTTGTTGATTCATTCTCATTCATTCATTCATTCATCCTCTCTCTCTCTCTCTCTCTCTCACACACACACACACACACACACTGTAAACAAGATTGAGATCTTATCATTTCTCCCAGAATTATACTGAAAGTATTTAAGCATTTCCCACACCATTAAACGTTTCTAAAAAACATCACACGGGGCTGGGGTGTAGCTCACCCCAGCTATCAGTTCGATAGCTTTGCGTGTATGAGGCTGTCGGTTTGATCTTTGGCAACACACACATAACACAAAAAACCAAAACACAAAAAACCCTACATGATTTTTAAAATTGTTGAACCATTTCTATTTTGGGAATATATTTGGGGTTTTGTCCTATTATAAGCAATACATCTTCAGAGTTAAATCTGGCCTCATTTATAATGATTTCCTTGAGAATCTTAGAATTATTAGATCAAAGGTTGTGCATATTTTTGCATTTCTTCTATATGGACAAATTGCTTTCCAGGACTAAAATAGACATTGCACTGGTGGAGAGTCTGATGTTTTCTCTTTAGCATTTAGTGTTTACAGCAATAATAATTTGTTAAGTGAAAAGTAGTACCACATTGGTATCTTAAGTTTGATTATTAGTGAGGCTAAACACTTCCCCTTTTTAATTAGCCAGTTTTATTAGTTTGATCATGTCTTTTGATGCCTATTTTGTGAGGTGTTAGGAGTTTTTCTTACGAATTTCTAAAAGTTTTTGTTACATGAACCCTTTGTCATAGTCGTACACATTTTTCTCTACCGGGATATTGATTGTATGAGCATGTGTGTTTCATTTTTATGTAGAAAGCTCTTTGTTTCTTTGTTTTTTCCTTTTATGCCATTACAAGTATTCAAAGTTTTCCTCTGAATTTGGGGGCCTAGAACTTTTACTTTAACCCACCTCTAATCCTCTTTCTGGGCCTTCTGCCATTGTCCATTGTCAGCTGGTATTTGCATGATAGTAGCTTTGCCCGCCTCATCACCTTTTCCTACGGTCTTTTATGTGAAGTAGAAGTCACTTTGTCTAGGTTAAAAAAGAAAGCGCCTCTCTGGGAATCAGCTCAGTGAAAAGACACTTGGGCTTCAGTGCCTATAGAGTGAGTCGGGATGTGTTTTGCAGAATGTGACTTTGCACAGCTGTGGGAACTCAGACAGGGCTCCTTGGCAAGTATCCTATGCACCAGCTGAATAATCCATGGGGCAGCGAGTTGTAATAAAAAGGGCCATTATTGCGCTCGCAGACTCCTACAGTGAAAGAACTTGTACTATTTCCAAACCAGATGCATTCTTCTGGTTGATGGATTCTGCTGCTTCCTGGCTTTCTGTGTTGCTTCTCAGGGCCAAACCTTCCTGTTCTGTAAGTGCAGGAGGAGCCTATAGCATGTGGTCCCCTGGGCCCATCTGCCCTTGCATATGTAACAGAACCCCTGCCTCAGTGGGGGAAACTTCGGTGGTCTCAGCGGTGAGATGATCAGGAGTTTTCTGACGCTGCCTCTGGTGATCCATAGAGATTCTTTAGGGGTCTTTCAAACTCTGAAGCCTTTTATGCCCAACAGTAAGGATTTTGATCAGCTGAGTGTGTTTCATTGCTTGGATTCCCTGGAAGATTTTGTTTGGTCAGTTGCTGAGATGTTGAAAAAGCCCTCACTTAGACCCTCCCCAATCTCTTCTTATTCTAAAATTACCTAATTCTGTGCCTTTTCCTGCCATCAGCTCACACAGGCAGTTTTTCCAAAAGTGGTCTCCAGGTGTCTCCACAATTCTGTGTTTTGTTCTGTAGAGAAGGAAGCCAGGGGAGCAGTTGGGTCCACCGTCTTCAGACTTAAATAGACTCCAAGAATCAGGTCCAGTGTTTGCTTTTTTCTTTTTGTCCCCTGGAGGCCTGGTGGCTTTGGGATGTGCACATCCTTGGGTTCGGGTGTGGAGGTCCTCATCACCTTCAGACTCCCAGTTGTTGTCCCCAGTCACAAGCTGTATTCTCTCTTTCTCAGGCAGGAAATGTGGTGACAGGAGAGATGGTGGAAGAGCTTATTCTTTCCGGAGCAGATGTCATCAAAGTGGGAGTTGGGCCAGGTGAGACCTGTTGGGAGACAGCAGAGTTGTCTGTGGGGAGGAATGGGACCTGGGGCTTGGGGACACTGGCAGTGGCTAGAAGGGAATGCAAGAATGACTCATCCATGAGTTCAAAACACTTTTTTTCTGAAAGCATCACTGAGCTTCCAGACAAAGCTCCTGGGAAAGAGATGTCATTCAGCTACTTCCTCATGTCCCCAGGCACCTTCTAAATATGGTTGCTGGTGGCTGGAATGTGAGATCTTGACTTCAAAACACAAATGTGGAAGAAAAGAATACAGAGGTTATTAATGGTCCGTACACCTTGAAGAACAGGGTGAAGGGCGGTGAATCCATGAGGACAGCTAATGGACAATAATGGCTCCAATTTATATAAATGTTTGAAGGATCCAAACATTGCAAACAGGCTTGTGGCTGGGAGGCCATGTTTGAACTTGACCTGTGGCCTAGAAAGTTACCACTGTTGGCTCCTCACCTGGACTTACCGGTCAAAATTTTGCCCATCTCCTCTTCTCAGGCCTTCTTTCCTGGGCCCACCTCTGAAGGAATGAGGCAGTGCTCTACTGATTTTATACTGGGTGGCACCATTTTCTCTGGGGCCAATTGGTGCTCCCCTTCCTTTTTTGCTATACTTGCGGTTGACGTCATTGTCAGTTTTAAAATTCTTCCTTGTGCATCCATCATTAACCAGACACTACAAAGAAAAGGAAAGAAGATGCACATTTTCATTTGGGACTAAAGAGCAACAAGTATTTGGATAAACACTGCACAGCCGAAAGACACTATCAGAAAAGGAAGCAAGTCTGTAACACAGTGAGCAGAGGCAGTGGGAGGGAGAATGCTGCTGCGGCGAGGACCTCTCAGGCTGTGTCAGTACTGCTATCATCCGCGAGGGCGTAGGGCGTATAAGAAAGGAACATTAGGAAGAGTAGCCCTATACGCTCATAAAATAGCCAAGCTTTTACTACACAGGGAGACTTTCACCTCTGTGTTTTAGAGTGGTTTCCATGTTACCACTCAAGGCATTAATAACATTCGGAACAAGAGTTCCAAATAAGGCTGGTCTGCCTTTAGCCTGGGCCCAGAACACCCCATAATGGACACGAGACATCCAGGAGTCGCTGAGCCAGTGGCAGAGCAGGAGACACAGCTGGGATATGGGGTGTGGGTGACTCATTCATTCTTGAGTCCTCACATTCTTGAGTGCCTATTTATAGAGCCCTTACTAGGCACTGGGCTCTTCCCTCCCCTCTGCTTGATGACAGTGTGAATATCCATGGAGCTTACCATCCAGCAGAGAAAACAGCCCTGGCGTCCTTACACAAATATTATGCCAATGCTTCTGCCGGAGAGAAGTGCATTTCCTTGGGGCAGTGATCTTTGAGGATGAAGCCTGAAAGATGAGAAAGGGTTGGCTGGCTGAGGGGCGCTGATACAGAGGTTGGAGTGTTTAGAGAGAGAATATCTCATCCAGAGAATCTCTGAGGTGGGTAGAAGTCTGCCCTTTTAGAGGGACTGAAAAGTCAGTGGTCAGCAGCAGAGAGATGAGAAGTGAGAGGAGGGTCGCAGGCGGTATTCGATCTACCAGATGTGGGTGGAGCGTGGGGAGGGGTGCTCACTTTGTGGGGGAGTGGTGAGATTTGAAGGGGAGTGGGTGACATATGGTAAGGAAGCCTCTGCTCCCCGCTGGAGGACCCAGCCAGGGCAGGGCCTGACAGTGGGGAAGGAAGGGGGCCGAAACAGGAGTGTGACCAGGTGCTGACTTCAGTGTTTGGGCTGCATGGGGACTTGGTGCAGAGCATGAGGGAGGCAGACTACAGGACTGAGAAGGACAAGTGGCCTGTCATGTTGAGGACAGAGGGAGGGTGTGGGTGTCCAGCGCACCTCTCCCTTTGCTGAGGGCCATTTTTCCCGGTAAGGCCATTTGATCTCTGTGACGAACTTGGTTTTGTGTCTCACTGGAGGGGAGGCAGCGAGGCTTGGAGAGGTTTGTCATTTGAGAAACGTCGAAGGCATGGAAGCCGTGAGGCGCTGCAGGGGACCCCGTGAGATCCCTGACGTAGTGCGGATGGTGGGAGCGTAAGGGCAGAGGGAGGGAAAGGGAGTTTGAATACTTTATGGGGTGAGCCAGTGCCACAGGGGAGAGTGACAGAGATGGGATCAGTGGAGGAGGGGAAAGCCACATCCAGGACATCAACTGAGGACAGCAATGAAGACTAAGTCCTCGTGGCCAGCAGGTCCACCCCCAAGCACATCACATGTCCTTTGCCCTGGAAGGTTCGCTGCCCTCACTAGGGCAGGGCTGCGTGAAAGTGGTGGTGAGGACTCGTGTTATGTCAATTTCTGCTCATGCCTGATGTCTCTTTGGGGTCCCCCTTCTCTGTAGGTTCCGTGTGCACCACCCGCACCAAGACTGGGGTGGGCTATCCCCAGCTGAGCGCGGTGATGGAGTGCGCAGACTCTGCCCACGGCCTCAAGGGGCACATCATCTCTGTGAGTGTCGGGGGCAGGGGGTGTCTTGGTGGGGGGTGGCAGGGGACCTAGTGGCCTGGCTGGGAGGGGGCCCTGCTTCCTGACCCCCTCTTCAGCGTGCACATCTTGCAGGTGGGGAGGGAGTAGGCCCTGGGCCACAGCAGTGACTTTGAACAGATGTTGACCAGGTGGTAGGCTGTGTTCTGGGGGACTTGCAGATGGCCTTGGGAATGTGGGGGCCGGGTGGTCATTTGCTAGGGCTGTCATCATAAATACCACAGACTTAAATAGCACAATTTCAGCGCCCGTAGTTCTAGAGGCTGAAATCTAAAGTCGGTGTGGGCAAGGCCCCTCCAGAGGCACTGGGGAAGGAGCTGCCCCACACCTCTCCTCTCCCTGCCAGTTCCTGGGTTTGGGGCCTCCCTTCCGGTCCCCACCATTCTCCCTGTGCGTGTGTCTCTGTGTCCAGACCTTTCATTTTTGTAAGCACCCTGGTACTGTTGGTTGAGGGGCCACCTAGCTCCAGAATGACCCCATCTTCAATCATGTCAGCTATAAGGGTCCTGTTTCCAAATAAGATCACATTCTGAGCGACCAGGACAGCAACAAAATGTGGGACGACATAGTTCAACCTGTAACAGGCCACAAAATCCCAGATTTTGGGGTCAGGAAAGGTTTCCTGGTGAAGGGAGATAGAGAGGCTTGATGGAGTGCTCCAGATGGCATGGAAGAAAGCAACTGAAAAGCACTGGGGAAGCAAGACAGAATGACATTTTGGGAACCTTAAGGCTACTGGGTCGGGAGTGAGTGGGGCACGGTGTCAGTGGGGGGAAGGGGGTACAGGGGATGAGACGGGGACCATGGTCTCCTTTGGTCTTTAGAAACTTTGAACTGGCTGCTTTAAGAAGTGCTGGGAAGGGGCAGGCTGAGAAGGGAGCTGATGTGTGACCTCGGCTGGGGCTGGGAGGTGACAGGGCTGTTCAGGAGGCAGTGGCAGCAGAGCCATGAACAGAAGTGACAGGAGTTTAGGTGCTGAGTTAAATAAGCCTCAGCAATTGAGCAGGTGTTTGGGGGGCTGGTAAAGGGGGGGGAGCCGGCTCCTGACTCACCAGAAGTACAGGTGAAGAGGGTCTCGTGGGGTTCACCTGGGGATGTGTGGTTTCCAGGTGCTGGAGGCCATCAGAGACGGGATCTAGTAGCTGGAGACCCAAGAGCTAAGCCCATCAGTCATGGGAGCCCGGGGAGTGGAGGGGGGCAGGAGGATGCGGTGTGAGAGGTGGGGCCTGAGGTGATTCAGAGGAGCCTGTAGGGATCCACAGATTGAGGACTCAGAGGCCAGGGACAGAACTCAGGAGGCTGGGGAAAGGGGCCACGAGCAAGAGGGAGGGGCTGTGGAGATGCTGCCAGCGGCTCATGGTAACTGAGGGCAAGTTCAGGGCATGTGTGGGAAGGAGGGAAAATGAGCATAGGCACACGGTGCCCCAAAGAAGCCCCTGGTGGGATGATGTTCATCTGCAGATGAACTGAAGTATAAGATAGGATATGCTTAGGTAATATGCAAATGTGATACCACTGTATACGGGAACTTGGGTACAGATGGACACTGGTTTCCACAAGGGGACTTGGGACCAGCCCAGGATACTGAGGAATGGCTGTGCACCTCTATTTCTATATAAAACATCCACATAGGGGAACATGCAGTGGCTGGTGACGTAAACACACATGCACTTATATAGTCATGTGAATACACAGACATTTTATTTTACAGATCTGTAGTAGTGGCATAGTTTTAGTGGTTCTTGTGTTTAATAGATTAAACCTTCAGATCTTTATACTTACACACTTATTAGAGAGCCTGGGCTTCCAAATGAAAATTGCCCATAGATGATGTTTTTAAAAACAAAAATTTGAGAAAGTATGTATCCCTATGGAACGACATCTTGTGGATTTTACTTGTTGAGGTCCGATTTCTTGACCTACTCTTACGGTACCATTGTACTCTTTCAGAACCCCTCCGTGCACAGAGTCCCACTTCAGCTGTGGTAGCATTTGACCCTGCAGGCTCCGCCTCATGTCATGTGACTCATAAGCACCCAAGCTGGGTCCAGTCCTCTGCTCACAGTGCAGAGCAGATTGCCTGTGCACCTTCTACTTCTTCATCTCGTTGTTTCATCCATCCATCTACCCATTCAGTCAGCATGTATTTATTGAGCATCTACTATGTGCTGGAAGCTAGAGTAAATGGCCAAAGGTTTATTGGTTAATGACTGAGTTCTGAGACCTACTACTTGACAGTCTTTACCTTTTGCCCCAGTGAACAGATTAATATCTTTTTATCAAACACTAGTATATAAAAGGCTGATATAGAATTGTCACTTTACATTTGCTAAGTGTTGTTATCCATCACACTAAAGCCACCAAGCAGCCCCCTGCTGCAGTCTGCCAGCAGTTCTTGAAGACTTCTCTAGCCATGTTTCAGGCTGGATGTGTGAGAGCCACCAGGGAAGCTTGCTTCACAGAAAACCCTGGAGCCCATCCTGGTGAGCGAGGACCCCAGAAACCTCAGGTGTGATTAGTTACACATTGCCGTGACCTGATCATTGTCATCATCAAGAGCCTTAATCATAATTGGGACCCTGTATCATATATGATCACCATTTCCAAAGGGGTAGACATCAAACTGATAAAGTTTTACTAAGGGCTTACTTTGAGACGTCCTTAAGTCTTTTTGGAATCTTCCAACTTGCTTAGTTGATAGAACTCTGTCAGGCAGGGTAGGGGTAGTTGGCTTAGGATCTCTTTGTGTAGCACTGCCTAATGCATAGCTAATTTTGCAGGTGTCTTTCTAAGTGTGGGGCCCAGACCAGCAGCATCACTGTCAACTGAGGACTTGTTAGAAATTCTTGGGTCCTGCCCCAGACCTGGCATACAAATCGGAAGCTCTGAAGGTGAGGCCCAGGAGTCTGGCTTCCCAAGCCTTCCGGGTCACTCTGAGGCATCCTCCAGTTTGGCGCACGCAGAGGAAGCTCGGCCTCACTGGCTTGCTGCAGAGCCAGGTCTCATCTGCTGGTGCCCACAGAGCAACCTACCTGCCTGTGACCATCAGGGTCAGTGACAGCCCAGGCCTGCGGTGCCTGTGCTATAGGAGGTGGCACTTATGAGCCTACCTGTGTGCTACACAGTTCTTACTGTTCCGTGGGCGATTTCCCGGACAGGCTTAGGAATTCAGTTTGTAGCCAGAAGTAGTTTGGCTTATTGCTGCCAAACAGCGGCACTTCTGTCTGTCTTCAGGTTCAAAGTGGCCATTGCCCCCACTGTCACTTTGTCTATTAAAAGTTTCCTAGCCAGGCGTCTCCCACTTATCAAGTCCTGAGCCTTCAGATGTTTGGGATCCTGCCACTTTGTCTAGTTTCCTGCTAGCTGTCTTATTTCACACTTAGGCCACCGACTTGGCACATCAGTGCTGGCTGTTGCTGTTCAGAAAGACGCCCCCCGGGGCGGGGGCTCATGATCACCTGGCCGGCCTTGCCTCCTGTTTCTGTTTACTGTGGCCTCCACGGGCTTCATTCAGGGAGGCAGAGAGCAGAAAAATTCAAGATGCCCCCTATGGGCAAAGACCAAGGTGTGATCAGTTCATTTTTTCTTGTCATACCATAACTTAGAAAGATGTAACCAACTTCATTAAATACTATAATTTAATCTTTTGTTTGGAGTCTTGAAAAACTTCCCAACAAAATAGGATTAATGTAGGAAAAACCAGACGTGCAAATAAACTTTTTAAAGGAAATAACCATTATCAGAAATCCAGTCAACTTAATTAAACAGGGAGTGGTGGCATACATCTGTGACCCCAGTGCTGCGGGAAGCTGAGAGGCAGGAGGATCGCAGGTTTGTCCGATCCCAAGCCAGGGCAGCACAGCAACTTAGCAAGACCCTGTCTCAAAATTAAAATAGGGCTAAGGATATAGCTCACTCTGAAGCCCTGGCTTCAATCCGCCAGTACTGTAAAGGAAAAAAAACTTAAGATAACAAATACTAATCTTGTATTCTATTTTTGTGGCTGTGTTGCCCTGGGAAAATCAGCCCAAGTTTCATTCTTTTCCCCGCACTTACAAATGATTAACTCCTGATTCTTGTGTTTGAATGGAAAAATGACTGTTAAGTTCTTGATAGTTCTTTGTGGTGCATTGAAGGTGCTTGATTTCAGCTCCATTCTCCGTAGGTTTCTTTTTCCCCATCCTCCAGTTCAGGCATGAGCGAGTATTTTTAAGCAGAAGAGACAGAAAATTCGCAAGTCGAACTACCTCTCATGTTCTGTGATACCTTTGCTACTGAAAGATAATGTTAATCACCTTGAAAAACAAAGCAAGTCACCCTTGTAAATCACTGGTTTGAATATTTGCATGGAACAAAATATGCACCAAATTGTTTTTCTTTTAACATCCTTCCAGCAGCTATGAGTTTCTGTGTGCGGGAAACATGTCTTGGCTGGCAGGCTGGGTGCCCTTCTACCTGTCTCCTGAGAACACGAGAGATTGCTTTGAGCAGCGTATGGAAATTATGTAAATGCTAGAAGGGGGCAGAGTGCTTCGTTTTACAGTGTCGTGGGAAGGTAGATTGCACTTAGTTAAATGTGCAGTCAGGCCTGTCAGCTGCACAGTGTCCATTTCATAAATTCACACACAAGCCACGGTTTCCTCTCTGCAGTGTGTCATGAGGTCATGTTAACTGGACTTCTCTGCTTGTCTGGGGAAGAAAGGGGTTTGTTTTCTTATGGTCCCAGTAACTAGGACATGCAGGTTGGCCTTGTCTCAGATAGTGATCATGGGGAACTTTTAGGAGCCCGTAGGAGACATCCTCACGTGTCTGTGAGCAAGCAAAAGCATTTTGTTTTCAGGTCAGATTGGTAGGGACCTATTTTAATTGGAAGTAAGAGTTTATTTAATCTATTCAAGGTTATGCTTGGAAGCCTGTTGAGTAGTGCTGCTATTGATAAAATGGTAAAACACTTGAAAAATAATTGACAGGAAGCGGGAAGTCCTGAGTTTGACTCCCGGTACCCTCCCCCCAAATTAATTGATGGGGCACGTGCAGGGCATGTGGAAGTCATGCCCAGAGTGAGAATATAAACAAACCTGCTGGGGTTGGCAGCAGTAACAGTGCACAGAGCTCCTGCCCCGGTTTGGTCCTCACATGAGGGCTTGGGCCACATACCCGAGATGCAGAGCCCACCTCTGCGTCATGCGTGTGCCCTGTGCCCTCCAGGGGTCGGGGAAGCCACACAGAACACCACACTTGCTGGAGGGAACAGTTGCCGTCAGGAGATGTTCCCACAGGGAAACAGAAGTCTCCAAGCTTCCCAGCTCCTGGAGTGGCCAACCTGATAAGCACTAGAAAAGCAGAGACCGGTGCTGTCAGCTCGAGATACTCTTCGGAAAGTGGTTCCCCGCTGTTCTGTGTAGATGCCCTCCAAGGGGCAGGCGCCTTCCTGCACGTTGTCCCCTGGGGTAGCCAGGTGACCTTGTTCTCTGTTGCTTCCAGAGTGGGTCCCGTCACAGGTGGGCCCTCTGAGGCCTCAGAGTTTACCCTACAGCCGCACAGCTTTCTGCTGTGACACCGTCATGCTCTCTGCGACTGGTTCTGTCTCCTCTGCTGCCTTTGCTCTCCTTAAACTTCTCCCAGGCCATGCTGGGAAGAGCAGGCAGCAGCCGGGCAGTTTGTGTTTCTTGGGTGTGTAAGGAAGAGCAAGGAGCTGTGCATCCTGGGAGCCTTGTCCCGTGTTGCTGGGTATAAACATAACCCAGGGCCTGTCCGGCTTCTCGGTGACCCAGCCCCAAGCTCGTGCTCTGAGTGGGTGTGGAGAATGGATACCTGAAGTGAGGGTGACTGTCCCAGCACACGGGGAACAGGGGATGAAAGGGATGGACCTCATGTCCTTTTCTTAGCTCTTAAAAATTTCAGCCCTTGTACTGAATCAGTCTCCTCTCGCCAGGTGGGGAGGGAAAGGTGACTCCTGAGAGAGACAGAGCGTGGCCCGGGAAGGCTGGGCTGTTGCATAAGGGGCTGGTAGAGAAGGGGGCCGAGCCTGCTGCAGCTCAGCACTCCTGCTTCCTCTTGCTGCCCACCTGGGGCAGCAACCTGGACACTGAGGGAGTAGGTGGTGACAGGCCCCGGCCCACAGAGGACAGGCTGCAGCTTGGGGGAAGCGGGGTAGAATATCTGGGGAAGCAAACTAGACCAGAAAACACTCGTCCCCCGGCTATGGGCCAGGAGGTATGAACTCCCAGTTCCCGAGTCACCCCAGGAGGAACAGCCTGGCCAAGCTCCCTCTAATCTGATGTCCTGTCCTTGCTCTTTCCTCTTTGAAGGACGGAGGCTGCACGTGTCCAGGAGATGTCGCCAAAGCCTTCGGTAAAGACCCAGCTGTGGTGTTGAGGGGGTGGTGGGGGACCTGTGGGAAGTTCTGGGCCTGTCTGGAATTTCCTCTCCCTGCATTTCCTTCCCAGTTGGCCAAGATCTTGGTCTTGGTTTGGTTTCAGTCTGTGGCCAAGCCTGCCAGATGTCCAGATGGATCTAGGGTGACACCCTGCAGGCCAAGAGTGGGTGAAGTCACAGCCTCTGCACTGGGGAAGACTCAGCGCAGGGCACCCTTGGAAGAGGATAGTACCAGGTCTAACTGTCCAGGGATGACAGCCCCTTCCCTCTTTTTTGTGGTGCTGGGGATGGAACCCAGGGCTTTGTGCATGCTAGGCAAGCGCTGCACCCCCAGCCAGAAGGAGCTCTTTGGACTCAACCTAGAGTAATTCCCTGGGAGAGCCCTAGCCAGTTTCTTGCCAGACTGGGGTGCCTGCTTCTCACTAGGAGGCAGCAGGGGCGAGTGTGACCTGGGTGTTTACCAGAAGAGCACTAGAAAGTCCCCCATCTCAGCATAACGTGCCGTAAAATAGGGCTGCTGAGCCCCACATGGGCCGTGTAATGTTTGCAAACTGTGTATAGATGTCAGAGCTGCCTACACAGCTGGGGGCTCTAAACTGTTCAGTGCGAGCACGTATGAGTGCAGCACCTATGAGTGCTGGCAGGAGGCAAAAACAACGCTCCAATGTCCCCACCCTTTCCTGATACAAAAAGGAAAAATATTTTTGATAGCGGGACATTTTCTTACATATTCTATTTTTTGCTTTTTAAACAAAACCCCCAATAGTGACAGAGGAGACCGTGGGGCAGTGGCAGGGTCTCATAGCAGTTGAGAGAATGTCATGAAGATGACTTCATACGAGTCTGCTCATAGATATTAGCCACGGAAGGGAAGATGCAGACCCTCTGCTATCCCAGTTTGCCTGCTTCAGTGGCAGAGAGGACTGAGGGCCCAGGGGTGGTGACGAGGTTACAGTCCTCAGGTCCAGGGCTGGGAGAACTCGGGACCTTGGCTAACTCTTGTCTCCCACCAAGGATCACAGCTGTGGACATTCTCTGTGTTTGAATGGATGTCCATCTTGGTTCCCTTCTCATTCTTCTACATGCTGTGTGCACAGGGTGGGCGCTGAACACACTTTAAAACATCCGGTCACTAAGAAGGTCCCATGCAGAGAAGTCGCTGGCCTTTGGAGTCACACACAGCTTGGTTCCTCTTGGGTGTCTTTTCCTTCTCTACCACTTAGTGCAGCAGCGTCTGTGCAGAGGCTCAGTGGAGGGAGAGGGACCTTGGCAGGGAAAGTGCTGCTTAAAAGATATGAGAGCCAGGCCCAGTGGCTCATGCCTATAATCCTGGCTATGTGGGAAATCGCAAGTTCGAGGCCAGCCTGGGCACCTTAGTGAGACCCTGTCTTGAAAAACAGCTAGGATGTAGCTCAGTGGTAGAGCACTTCGCCAGCATATGTGAGGCCTGGGTTTCATCCCTAGTAAACCACCACCCCCCGCCCTGCAAAAACGAAACAAAACCACAGAAATAATTGGGAGCCTCTTGAAGCATTGTTTTATGTGGAACTCTGCTCTGTGTCCCTGCTGTAGACTCCTGGGGTGATGGGGACCAGGAAGCCTGGCCAGATACCAGTTACTCTCTGTTCCCTGAAATCATGCCAGAAGACCAGGAAGGAGCCAGTGGTGGTGTTAGGAGCCCTGGAGGGAAGGCTGCAGAGTTTGCTTGCCTTTGTGGCAGGAAACAGCCACCGCAAGAGCCGCCTTGCCATAAGGCTGAGTGGAAAGGACGGAGCTGATGCCCACCCCAGGGGTCTGTGGTACAAAATACCTGAGACTGGGTAGTTTATTTGGCTCATGGTTCACAAGGCTGGGAAGTCTGAGATGCACCAGCATCCTCTTGGTTCCTGGTGAGTGCCTTCTTGCTGTGTCAAACACAGCAGAGGTGTCACATGCTAAGACAGCGAGGAAGGGGTCTGCAGCAGCCCGTTCCTGTGCAGCAGGAACTCCATGCTTTAACCGGACACGGATCCCCCTGGGCTAGCTCAGGTCTCCCTTGTAAAGCCACTGACGCCATCAGGGGGTCTCAACCTCATGACCTCCCAAAGGTCCTGCCCTCCACTCACCAGCAACATAGAGAACTGGGGATTAAATTTATAACATGTGAACTTTTGGGGACACACTATACTCCGGCACTTAATGTTTAATGAAGGGCCACTCTGCAGACCTACCCAAGAACGGGCTGAGGAATGGTGACTATTTTTTCTTGAAAGTGTTCCTTTGCTGTCTTTCTGGCTAGGGATTCCGCATCTACCATCTGCTCTGCACTGGGACACACATACCTGGTCCCATGCCAGCGTAGCCAGCAAAGTCAGTTTCAGCACCCCCATCTCCTCTGTAACTGTCTGGGAAGCTCCATGATGGCATATTATTTGCTCTGGAAGTCTCCTATCCACCACAGTGGGGAAGGAGGTAGTTTCATACATGCCTTTTAGAGGTGTTTCTTTCCTCCTCATCCAGTCTTGAGTGTAGAGGTGCAGTCTGCTCTGAGGCTCTTTCCAGATCCTTAAATACACAGTAACAGTGTAGGAAGCTTAAGAAAGGGCAGCAGAGTTATTGTATTGAGTACAAGATTAGACGGTGTGTTTTCTAAGATGCTGTGCAAGTTTGTTGCTACTGGGGATCAAACCCAGGGCCTTTGCACTAAGTGACATCCACAGCCCTTTTTATTGAGACAGGGTCTTGCTAAGTTTCCAAGGCAGGATTTGAAATTTAGAGCCACCTACCTCAGCCTCCCAAAGTGCTGAGATTACAGGCGTGTACTACTGCTTCTGGCTGATGATGCACAGTTCTTAATGTTTATCTTACTCTAAGAGACCTCTGGCAGGATGGGGTCACAGTGAGCCATTCATAGCCAGTCAGTATTGTCCAGAGAAAACCCCACATGTCTCAGTGTCTGTGACCTTGTGTCCTGGCTGGGGCCTTCTCCCTAGGGGGAGCAAGAGGGTGGGGGGTAACTCTCACACCTTTCCAGAGCCTGTCTTCCCTGAGCCCCTTGTTCCTGCTTCCCTCTGTCCCCTGTGTGGTGCGCAGGAGCTGGAGCTGACTTCGTCATGCTGGGAGGGATGTTCTCGGGCCACACTGAGTGTGCAGGGGAGGTGATCGAGAGGAATGGACAGAAGCTCAAGCTCTTCTATGGGATGAGCTCGGAAACGGCCATGAAGAAATATGCAGGAGGAGTGGCCGAGTACAGGTAAGGCTGGGCCCAGCGTGCTGCCAGCCAGGCTGTAGCTGCTCTGTGACTCAGAGGTCTGGGGGTGTGTGTGTGGGGTGAAGGTCCTCTGGGAAGGGTCTGGAACCCACATTAGTGTCTTTACAGAGCCCTGGCATTCGCAGTGTGTGTGCCAGGTTGGAGGCAGGACTAGGGGTATGTGTGACCAGCTCCCGGTCTCGGAGGGGACCCCCAGACTTGCGGGGCTGGGTGGAATATTGCCTTGCTCCATAGGGCCTTGGCTGAGCTGTCCCCATAACCTCCCAGCCCTGGCTCGAATCGGGTTGAAGCACAGATTCCTGTTGCGTAGGAACTGGGTGGCGTCTGTTGACGCAGCCTGGTACATGTCACCTGTGGTACAGGCTTATCAGAACTCACTTGCTTCCAGGTAACACAGGCAACATTTCCAGCTACCAAAGTGTTGGTTGCTGATGCTTTTTAAAAAATCCTTAACCTCAGGATCTCCCAGCCTTTCCTGTTTCCCCTCTGTGCCAAATGTCTGCACTTGTGCTTCAATGGATAGCAGAGGGACTCACTCTTTTCCCTGCCCCACGGAGCCCACTGTTGTTTTCCCCTACAGCCAGCACTGCTAACAAGCTGCAGAGAGGGTCAGAGCAGAAGGTGGCAGCCAGGAATTGGCTTTGGCTCCCTTCCTGTAGGAAGCGCAGCTTTTTACTTGCATTTGCAGGCTCCATCCCTATAGTAGTGTGGAACCCAAGCCTGCCCTGGCTGACACTGTGCTTCCTAGCACTTGTCCCATAGTCACACACTCACATCGAGGGCCTGGGACTTGGGTGCATTATGTAAGGGTAATGTCCAGCTAGAGGAAGAATCCAGAACTCCACTGAGACTATGGGCAGGACGGGCAGCGTTAGCTCTGCTGCCAGAGCCCTGTGTGGCTGACTTCATTCTCCTCAGCTGTGTTCTCTTCTGTGGGGAAGTCAGAAAGCTCGCATTCTTGTAGGTAAGGCGGGGCGGGAACCTGTCAGAAATAGGAAGTGCACTCCTTTCAGGTAGCCCCCGAGGCCCTTTGTCCCCACGGTAACTGATGGGGGGGCAAGGGATGACCACCTCAGTGCTGCCTTGACTCATGTCCAAGAAGTTGGACCACCAGCTGCTGTCTCTGCAGTGGCTTGAGCGGTGTCTGCCCTGTGCTGGAATGCAGTGGGCTTGTGTGGCTGAGCCCCTGCTACATGCTTTGTTTGGAGTATATTTTTCTGCCTTGTAGCTGTAGTTCTGGGTCCTCAGAAACATCATGGGTAGGGAAGGCAGGATCAGGCTATCACACAGATGCCTAAGTGTGGAAAGAAAGTCCATCTTCTGGGATTTCAGCAGGGAGGAGCCATCACAGATAAAGAATGGTTTCGGAATAGATTCAAGTCCTAGACAAGGAAAGTGCGGAAGGAATTAGAACCTTCACCCATAGGTAGCCTGCGTCTTAGAATCTGTGTCGGTTCTGCCTGATTTTCTCTTTGGCAGTTTGCAAACTTGTGCCTTTGATCTTGTCATGAGAACGAACGATTCCCTGCTTGGACATTGTGTTTAATGGCACTATTGTTAATGCTTTGCTAGTTCCTTCTCAATCATTTCCTTATCACTCGGTCCTGGGAGCAGGTCAAAGTGCCTTCATTCACAGATGAGCAGCCTTCAGCATGACTTGAACAGGTGACATCACCAGTCAGCAAAGAGGCAACAGTGAGGATCTGGAAAATTCCCAGCATGCCCTGGGAAGGCCATGAAATGTCTGAGGACAGTGAAATGGCAGTCATTATAGGCACAATACCTGAGTCATCTGGGTGCGGCGGTGACTCTGTCTTCCACCAGTCACTCGGCTGGTCCTTTATCCAGTTGATGGTTTAAGTCTCACTCGATTTCCCCAAAGGGAGTCTCGCATGTTCGGTGAACAGAAATTAACATCCCTCTGAAATACCAGGTAATGAGGTTGCTGATCAAGAGCTGCAGTTTTTCCACTTGAGAATAGCCACAGAGAGTTCCAGAATTTGGTTACTTAGGATTTGCCCAGCCCTTGGATTAGGGCTTAGTGTAGATGTCAGATGTCCCCCTTGTACACCTCTGCAAAAGCAAGTGTGGACTGCATTACGATGTTGCGGTATGTGGGCCTGATCCAAGGAACAGGCAGGGTGACTTGGAGGTCTTGTGAAGACAGGGACAGAACCCGTAGGGGACAGTTGGGTTGTTTGGTGGCTGTGCTTTGTACCACACCTGAATCTTTAAGGACCACTCTGAAGATGTAAGGGATGCTCCCCAAAGCCTTGTGGCCTCTGTCCTAAGACAGTACTTTCTCCTTTCTGGCTCCACCTTGCCTGGGTCCCCTCCATGCCCTGGGTGAAGGCGTGCTGACCTGAGAGAGCAGGAGAGGTGAGCTGGCAGCTGGGGGGCCCCAACAAAGGGTGCCCTGGAGAGATAGGCCCTCAGTGTGCATGTCTGGGGGGGGTCCCAGTCACCTAGGATGGCAGAGTGGTCCATTTTGTCTCATTGTCCCCTTTGAAGACACTCTGGGTCCCATGGTAGAGCTGGCACTCAGGCAAAGCTCTGGACTTGTTCTTTCGCTGGTGCTGAAGGGCAGGCATGGCAGGAGCTTGTTCGAAGCAGGAACCACAAGGTCTGTTTCCCCTGTGGGTAGCTGCTTGTTTGCAGGTTGGTGAATATAGAAAGGTGGGTTTGTCTTCAGTTAGGGGCAGAATGGGGCACGTTGGTGAGGATAGTGTCAGCTTGGCACACAGTGGGGAGGAGGGAGGGGGCTGAGGGTGCCTCTGGTCGAGTACCTGGGGCTGCTGAGCCTCTGACAGCTGGGCATTGTTTTGATGCTCACGGAGAAAGCAGCTGGATAAAAAGAAGGTCGCGCTCTTTTCTTCCAGAGCCTCTGAGGGCAAGACTGTGGAAGTGCCTTACAAAGGGGACGTGGAACACACAATTCTGGATATTCTTGGGGGACTGAGGTCTACCTGTACCTACGTGGGGGCCGCCAGGCTCAAGGAGCTCAGCAGGAGAGCAACGTTCATCCGGGTGACCCAGCAGCACAACTCCGTGTTCAGTTAACCTCGGGACGGAGCTGGAGCCGATGCTGCCATCTCGCACACCTGCTTTTCCCATCACCCTCCTGTCCATCGTGCCAGAGCTGCTGGCTGCTCACGAGTGGTGGAATGCTGCATCCTTTCTTCCCTTCCTGCTGCCTGGAGGCTTTGGGGCTCCCTAGTGCCTTCTTGGGGCCCAGAAGCAGGGCCCTAATTGGGCCAGCGGCCCAAGACTCATAGTGTCATTGTTCACTTGCACCTTTTCTTTTTTAAAGAAAATAGTTTTCCTTTAATATAATGCTGTTATCTTGAGATTCCACGTAGTGCTGGAGTTTGCATTTGCAGAAGCCAGGTTGCATGGGGTCGTTAGAGATAGTGCTGCTGCCTTCCCAGCCAGGTAAGTGGCACTCTTGGCTGCCAGTGTTTGAGATGCCTTGGGAAGGGCTGAGTCCAAGTAGCTGGCGTCTCCTCCCCTCCAGCTGTTGGTTGATGAAAAAGAGCATAAAGATGCTTCTAGGAAGCTGTCCCGGTCCTGGGATTTTGTTTTGTTTTTCTCCTTTTTCCTTCCTTTCTCAGTCTCAACTTGTCAGGCTGGCCCCTCTCAAAGAGGTTATAAATTATATTCACATTCCACAAGGTGTGTTGTTCAAAGATGATCTGTGAAGAATAAGCAGGTGGAGTCCCGCTGCAAAATAGAGGCTTTGCTCAGCGGCTCCCTAAAAGGCATTAGTTTAAAATGTGAGTTTCTACCTTTCCCTTGCTGGGATTCATGTGCAGTTCTGCCGGACAGTGGTCAGTTAGCTGACTGGTGATGGTGACTTTGTCTTGGAGAAAGGACCCACCATGGCTCTCTTAGCATTAGCCACTCAAGTTGAAGTTACTGCTTGAGTAGGAGGACTAGAAAGTTCATGCATGCCAGAATATTTTGCTTTTATTGTTAACAAGGTGAACAAAGCAGGGACAGATTTTCTCTGAAAGGCGAGCAGGGGCCTAGAGTAGAGAAAGGGCCACATGTTGCTACCGAGGAAGGCATCCATTACCTGACATCCTGAGGGACCAGGGGACCCGCCACAGCATTACACTAGGGAAGTACAAGCCCATTTTTAGTCTTTCAAGGAAAACATTTACAGGTCTAGCAGTTTCTAGCAATAATCTAAGCCACCACCGCTATTCTTAAAAAGAATTGCTCTTATAGCCATAGAAACATGAAAGGCTGCACTTGAGAAATCAGAGTGTGGTCAGGAGGTAGAGCAAAAGGAAGAGCTGTGACTAGGGTCCCCACCTCCTCTCTGCCTGCCTGGGTACAGGGTCAGCCTCTCCTGACTGATAGTATTCTGAAATGTCTGGAAAATAAGAGATGTGAAGAAAAATAAATCCATTGAAAAGGAATGTCTTTCAGGACCAGGTCCAATTCCAGGCTCCCGCTGTTGTAGCCAGGTGTCACCAGTATCCTCTTTTGCTCAGATCTGGCTCCTGTGCCACACTGTGTGGCCAGGGAGGGTGACACGGGGCTGACTTACCCACCTTGGTAAGGATTTTGCAGACTAGCTCTTTGTTTTCACAATCAAAGGCAGGTCCCTTGCAGTCCACTTTCTAGGGAAGTAGAGACAGTTATTGCAAAGCCAAAATCACATGATCATTTTGAAGCAGGGGCTTCCTAAGAACTAGTGTCTCATTCCCCTTCATCTTTCCAAGTCCATCTGCTCGCAGTAGTTATGGACTTGGCGGGGCGTCCCTTAGACCAAGTAGCAGACAGGATGTGGGCAGAGGTCAAGCATGCAGCCCCACTGCCTACCCACTGGGCTTCCTGTGCCAGAGGGGGAGAGTGATGACCTTGGTGCCATTCACCTTCATGAAGCAACACTTTTGAGGCCTGCCCCACTGTAGCACACAGCTAGTCCTTGCCCCTAATCAATGCAGTCCCTGGAGGTGTCACACCATTAGACTCCAAACTCAGCCAGTCCGTTAGCATCTAATGGAAGCCAGGCAGTGAAGGCAGATGAGGACAGCTTTTGCAGACTTGGCCAAAGCATGATCCACAGTAGCTCAGCTGCTCTGGAGGAGGACATGGGGCAGTCCTTCTAGTCTGGTCCGAGGCTCACCCGGTCACCACTGGCTCAATGTCCAGCCATTCATACCCTAACACAACTTGGCGGGATGTCTGGTTGCACGTCCCCAAAACTAATCAAGATGACGGTGGAAGGGAAAGAGTGCCCATTCCTGCTGGGCCAGGTGAGGACTCTGACTCGAACCCCAAAGTTAGCTTTCACCTATGTTAACCTTGAATTCGTAACTGGACAGCCACCCATATAGTCTGGAGTCTAATAGCGGGGACACCTCAAGGGCCTGCAGCGATCAGGGGCATCCCTAGCTGCGTGCCGCAACACAGCTGGCCTCGAAACATTGAAAGCATCACTCACTGCAAGACACATGGCACCCAGATCACGGGGTTGGTGGCAGGGGGCCTTGAGTGACTTTCAGGGCAGCTCCTGTTGAGCCTCCTGTTTCCATGACTGAGCCCCATGCATGGAGAGTAACACGCTCTGGAGAGGAACATGGGGAAGCTCCTGACCCAGCGAGCCTTCCCTCCTCCGACCCGGTTTATAGCCAAGCTGTAGGAAACACTGATTCTATCACAAGAGCGTGCGGAGCTGCCAGATGTTTTTAAAAAAAACATTTATAAACATCAGTATTCAGATAGACACAAGCCTGAGTGGAACAAGTCACTGGATACAGACACATGGATATTGACCTTTTAGCATAGAACCTCCTCTCTAGCACAGCCCCAAGCCCAACAAGTCAGTAGGGAAGTGGATGGGTCAGGCCACTCCCCACCGACATCGTCAGGGAGGATTCGTGGGATCACAGCACAGGTGAGGAGGAGCTGTCACCACCATTTTCTCCGCCTTGTCTTTTGAGGATCCAACAAAGGGCAAAGCCACACATTTGCAATTGGCACTGTTATTTTATTAGTACGAGTATACTGAAACAATAAACTTGTACTGGTATACAGACAATTTATCTAAAACAATTTTGTTCAAATTTTGAATCAAACATTGTTTTATTATAATAATGAAATAATTTCTACCTAGAAAACCTGCAAGCACCATCAAAGAAAGGACCATAAAATTCAATAAACAGACTCGAGTGTATCCTACAAATAGACACACCACGATTAGAAAATAGAATATGAATTCTTCCATTTTTTTTAATATTTGTTTTAAAAAAGCTAGTGCAAGTACAATATTTTACACTGGAATTACAGAGAGTATGCACGCATATGGAAAAAAGTTCTCCTGTCACAATAAAAGCTCTTAACTATGTATGCACTTAAATTTTTCTTTTCAATAAGGTGCAAAACATCGTTCCTTCCCTAGTTGTCCATACTGGCTATGCCAGTCTGGTAGTGCCCTCAACCCAAGTTTTGGTGTCTGTTTTCCCTTGGCCTGTGGGAGGCATATGGTTGGAAGTCTGATGGGAATTTTCTGATGTTAAAACATCTATTGGGACAAATCTCGAGATGGCTCTGGAGCCCGGATCCCACTGGCTAGAAATGAGGACTCTGTCTTATCTGAAGGCGACCCCAAATACTGACAGGACACTATTGGAACCTCCTTTCAGTTGACACTAACTGGCTTTGCTGTAGAGCAGTGCAGGCTGAAGAGAGAGAAACCTGGCCAAGTGGGGCAGTATTCACGGACCCAGATGCACAGGTATCAAGTTCAGCGTTCACTGACTAAAGACTTCGCCCCACTCCTGGACCAGAGAATAACTTAAAGACGAGGTGGTACAGGAAACCTATGCACTGACTTTCTGGGAAACAGATCTTTAAGAACAACAGCTCTAAGCCAGGGTCACCACAACTTGGTATTCCAGAGGACAGTATGTTATCTTGGTAAGGATTACTGTAAACAACACTTCCCACAAGGGCCTTCAGATTGGCCACAGAAAAGACAGGCTCATTGGCCATCCAGACAGCGAACAAACTAAAGGCAAAGAAAAACATGGGTGGGTGAAGCCGCCAATTTATCTGCAGTGGAAGACTCGATTCCTTTCAGATAAGAAAAGTCATGGGAATTCCTAGACTGTTATTGTATAGATACTATCTATTGGCCAAATGCACTTAATTTTAATACAGTCAAACCATTTATATAAAAATCAGTCATTGGGGACCTGAAAACTGAAGCCATCGTTCCCACCCGCCCTTGTACAGGTGAATGTTAGCGACTGGAACAATTGCACTGGTGACAAGGGAAGGGAGGAGATTCTGAATTTAAGAATTGCACGTGGGAATGTTTTAATATCCCACAGCTGTCCAGATTCCACTGCCCAGCTTGGAAGATATGATGCTTCAGAGAAATTGCTCATTTATTTTGACCTCTATTAAAGGAAAATCAAAAAGTAAAATGAGGCATTTAATTGAAAATCATGCCCCCCCATTTAAATGAGGTGTGTGTGGAGGGAGGAAGGCTAAATTGTTTTTTGTCCCCACAAGTCCTGTTTGATTGGTAGATAGGATCCCTTTTAAAAACACTTCATGCTCGGGATTATATTCTTTGGGTTTAGAGAACAGGAAGTGCTAAACATATCAAATCATCTCTGAAGAAAAAGCAGTTGCAATGGCTTAGGAGTTTAGACTAAGAAGGGAGCTTCAAGAAGTATTTTTAGCCTAGGAGTGAACGGTATTCTCAAATAGCAGAATACGGAGTTCCCCTCCCTCCAACAGGGGTGATGTGTAACACAAACTTAACAGTAAGGATAGGTATAGTTTAAGAGCCTTTTATGTAGCAATTCTTCCAGGCCATAACCATATAAATCTGATCATTTATATACAAAAAAAAAAAAAATGTAACTTTTAACCTTCTCTACTTATTTTTTGATTTTACAAAGTATGAAACTCGTTACAACAAATCCGTATCTTTCAAGCACGGAATCATCTCAACATTCATTTTTCTTTTGTGCAATTTTTTAAAAACATTACCTGTACTCCTCAAAGTGAATGCTTCAAATTTTTCTCTTCAGCTTCTTGAATTAGGTGGACATTAAAGAAAAAACAATTCCCACAAGGTATAGTGCTACAAGAAAAGGTCCTATCAGTAAGGTAACATATCTGAAGCGAGGTCATCTATGTAAAAGAAATCTGAGCTCCAGAGTAGAGGTGTACAAGTCATTTGGAGTTTCCCTATCAACACAACGCAACATTGTCCGTGGAAAAGAGCGGAAACCAACCCAACACAATATAGCATATGCATGTGCTTCATAAAAAAGTATATTCTCTGTATATTTATTACTTGATGTGTTCTTAAATTCTCTTATTTCAGAAATTCTGGGTTAAAAACAAATGTGGAGGCAAAGACCTCCACTCCACTTTAAAAGTGACAACAACAAAAAAGTGTGTAATTCTCCTGTCATTCATTTCACCACTGAAGAAACTGGATCCGGGCCACTGAGACTGCTGGCCCTGTCTTCACCTGTAATTTCGAGGGTGACTAGGACATTGGAAGCGCAAAGAGTTTCAGGAGAGAACAGACCAGTTCATTGAGCTGTTTGTGGTTCAGGAAACAGTAGCCATGACAACCAACACAGCTCAGGGAGCCTGGCTTTCTGTCCCAAGAGCGCTGCTTCCTCACCCATGTCTGAAATAGCATGGCATTAGTGTCTTCAAAAGCATCTCATTTTTTTCACTCTATGAAAGAAATAGGTTTCCTTAGTAGTCACAGATGTTAAAAAGTATTGTCGATTGTTTCCTTAAAAAACAAAAACCAAACAAAAAACAAAAAACAGAACAAAATCCAAAGCTACAACAACAAAAATAAATTTTGGCAACAGATTTCAGTAAGATCAAAACTATGTGCAAAGAGTGGATTTTTATGATTACTAGGAGCTACTGTTCATTTGAACATGCAGCATTATATTGCAATCTATGCAGTATCTAAAGAGTAATCCACAAGATGCAGGAAATCCAAACATTCCTTGAAATTGTACAGCCCTACCCCAGAGCAGTCAAAGTGCTGCTGCTGGACACCTCAGTGTTCCACACACACACACCAGCCCCATCCCTGAGTAAGAGGTGTGAAAGTTTCCGCAGAGTTCCTTGTAGGGGAGGAAGGGTGCTGCCACTTCCTGGTGGGGGAGAACCCAACACACTCACCTAACAGAAAACACAGGGTCACCATTCAGAGCTAGAAATGGGATCGCTACCACCACACAACTCAAATCATCCAGAACCAGACTGGGTGAGTTGGGGCAAACCAAAGTTCCACCGACATAGAAAATTATCCTGAAAGTCCAAATGAATAAGCAGTTTGGATTTTCACTTTTAAAAGATTTGAGGTAAGTGGCATCTGTCTGTGTCCCTCCCTCCCCACCTCAGCCCCTAATGTGGCCCAAACTGAAATAATTGTCAAGTTAAACATTCTAAGGAACAGTCATTTTATATATTTAGAAATCCCTATAAAGAGAGGTTCTTGTTTGTTGGTTTCTTATTTTTTTTCTTTTCACCCTGACTAATTTCATGGTGATTGTTTCATTGTAAACGCAAAAGGCCTGCTGTTATTAGTTAAAAAATGGAAAACAGGAAAGAACGAAAAGACGGCTGTTGGTTAACATTGCAAAAGGACACAGTACAGAGGCACATGGCTGATCCTTGCACGCTGAACAGCACTCAACAATTTCTACCCCTGTCTTCATTAGATTTGCTACAGAGAAGCGATGACAGAAGCTGCTTCGGGAGCCTCGGGCTCGCCAATGTCCAACAACAGGAGGCTCCTGCCCTCTGCGGGTTCTTCCTGTTTGCAATGAAAGCTGCCACAAGGGAGTGGTGACCGTGGTTGGCAGGTGGTCCCCTCCACAGCCACTGGCTGGCACGCTCAGAATGCACGCACCGCATAAGAGGCCACATTTGCTACCCACACTCAAAGTCTCCAGGACACAGACCCCGCCTGAGGAGGGGCTGCCCACTCGCAGCAAAGACTGAGTTGGTGCCAGCCTGCATTGCTCCCGAGTGCATCTTAAAAATTGAGCTTCCTTCCTCTCCACACTCCACATTCACTACTTCATGGGGTGATGGGGAACTGGCTCTTCCCCTAGGTCTTCTTTGCTGGCTCTTTCTGCAGCACGGTGACAGGTACCGGGGTCCTGCAGGCTCCCTGCCCCGGTGCTCAGCATCGCGGCAGAGGACAGACAGGCAGGAGGGCTCTCCCCTCCAGCCCTTCCCTGGCCAGAACCGGGAAGATCAACCAACTGAACAAGGACAAAAGCCAAAAGGGAATGAGCTTTAACTATATAGCACACTGGTCAGACTATTGGCACAGAAAGTATTGCACATGCCAAAGAAGCAAAAGAATGAAATGTGAGAAATGTTTGCAACGAACCCATGATTTTATAATTCCTATACCTGAAATAGAACCACGAAAATGATGATGTTCCTATTGCTCCAAACCATGTGTTTTCCTGTTTTAGTGTTGGCTTCGCGGATGCAGTCAGTTCAATACTCAAAGTAAGCCAGAAGGTGGCGTGTGTTTTTCTGAGCCCACACAAGCTGTTGTAAATAGTGGTATGAAGAACAAAGTCTATGTGGCAGCCCCGTACTCCTCTAACCATCAAAGGTTAAAAAACAAAAAGAAAAATAAATCTAATAATTGCAAGTGCCCTGAGCAGAATATATGGAAGATTAAGCAAGTTCTCTAAACAGAAACATTAAAAAAAAAAAAAAAAATACAGCACTAAATAAGCAGTTTGACTGCAAGAATGGGCCCACCCAGCTCTGCTAGCCTGCTGAGAGGGTAATGAAATTGAAGAGAAGTTAAAGAAAGAGTCTAGCAATTCTAAACCTAAATGTTTTTGGTACACCCCAGAAAACGGTTTATAAAATTCATTAGTCCTGGTGAGAGCTAAATGTAAATGAGTA
Source organism: Erethizon dorsatum (assembly GCA_028451465.1). Classification (NCBI taxonomy): domain Eukaryota; kingdom Metazoa; phylum Chordata; class Mammalia; order Rodentia; family Erethizontidae; genus Erethizon; species Erethizon dorsatum. Next base: position 17,184,360 of record CM051825.1, read on the forward strand.
TTAGGATAGGCAACGTGTGGGTTGATATTAGGATTGTTTTTTAAATCTGTGAAATGGAAGAAGTAATATTTTCAGTGGTAGACGAAAAATCAAATAAGTATTTGTTCAGGTTAGTTGCAGCCACCCAAGTATGAATATTTAAAAACTTTTCCCTACTTTTAAAACTTTTGTTGTTGTTTAAAGCACTTTAAGATGCGCTCAGAACCCACGAATAATATTTCAGATCTCTGGGAATGAAAGGTTTAAACTTTATGAAATATACTTTCTGGGTTTGTACCAAACATTAAATCTGGATTTGATTTCAAACAGGAAAAAAAAAAGTCATTCTGAAAGTAACATAACAATAATAAAGTAATTGTTTTATTTTTCAAGAAGAAAAAAAAAACTTGCTTACATATAAATGTCTTTATGGAAAACTCTCTCAATGAATCTGAAGAAAATTTTCAGAGTTGTCCTGCTAAGACCTGGCTTTTCATGACAGATCTAGTAAAAAGACCAAAATGAATTTAGAAAGGAACATAACCTTATAAAATGGCCTAGAGTTTAGGCAGGTTAGAAAGTAATTTTGCTACATTTATTTATGCTCGATCAATCCCCCAAGCCTTTCCCACAATGTTATTGGATAAAAAAACTGCAGGAATATCACACAAATTATAAACTCAAGATGTGCAAATCGCAAGGTTCTTTTAAAAGTTCATCTTAAAAACACTGGACAAAAATGAGTATTCTTTTCTCCATCCCTTTCCTCTAGGTTTCTCTGCCAACCCTGCCTATGCCTTTTAACTCTTTCTCCAAAATCAAAGTGACAAGTGCCTCCTGTCAGGTAGTACTTGGTGGTCATTTATTGTCACATACTAGTTTCATAATTCACATTCATTCCTTTAATCCACATTGAAACTTTCAATATCTTGCTCGTGAGCAACTCTGCAAAGCTGAAATGTAGTTACAGTGTTGGAAAAAAAAAGAAAGCAACTTATTTTTCATTTTTCCTTTCCCAAGAGTTTAAAGTGAGATACAGTACTCATTGAATGACAGACCCAGATGCTTCGTAACAGAGTGTGAACAGCATTGTAAGTGCTTAAAGATAGTAATATATGCTCATCTTCAAAATCCAATTCCTCACGTCACACTGGAATCTGAAAAAGGTGGCACCCGAGTTGTCCATAGTCATGAACTATAAACAGTACTAGAGTTAAAAGACAAAAAGATTTTGCAAACTCAACTCAGAGAGCTTCGCAGCTCTCACTGAAGGGCAGTTTGCATTTACCTCTTGGGAGCGAAGTCAATGCAATAACCTGATTGATTTTCCTAACACTGCACAGAAAACAGCGTGGGCGTCCCTCCATCCCCACCCCTGATGTGGGTGATGGGGGTGATGTGAGCTGCGGCCTCCCTCCCTGCCTGCCGCCTTAACACCCTGGCGATATATATCACTGCACTAGTAAAGCAGAAATGAAATCCCACATGTGGCAGTTGCTCTTTCTGTTTTTTGTTTTAAAAAAATTTATATATATATCAGTGCAGTCAGGCCCCATAGGGGGAAATATATATCTATAGGATTAAAAGTTGCTTTTATTGTAAAATATGTTGGAGAGAAAAATGTTCTTTGAAACGGTTAGCTTTCCATTTGCCATCTGACGCCTCCCTACAATGCCCCAAAGCTAGGTTCCTGATGTTGATTTTGCACGGGGGAACCCCAAGAGGACACTGCCTGCACCCCCAATCCCATGCTGAAAGCGAGAGACTGAGGCAGAGGGAGGCAGAGAAAGAGAGACCCTGGCTGGCCACCGTGGCACCCCGCGCTCTGCAGGTCCCTTCCTGCCGAACTTTCCCTGGAAGCTAGAGGGACTCGGTGCCCATCGGATGCCTCAGATGAAGGCAGGCGCTGGTGAAGCCACATGCGTGCCACCCAGGATGCCCGGAGCCCGGATCGCCGCTGCTCTGACCCACCCTCCACCTGCCTGCTCCCAGACGGACCTCGCGGACAAAGCGTATGCACCAGTCTCCTGTGACACACCTGCTGTAACTCTAAGGACAAGGTTAGAACAGAAACCTAAAATAAGAGGATAACATGTAAATACTGTATTATTCAGCCTACAGTACAGTACTCTGGATACGAATGGTAAGGGGCATCTCCTTGCCCGCTCGGCCTCTACTTGCCCACGTTAGAGCGGCCTTCGATGCAGATCTTCACCTCCTGAGGAATGAGAGAAGGCTTGGGAAGAGTCAAAGGCGGCTCGTCTTCCGACTTCTCCAGTTTGCGGGTCTCCGGGGCCGACCACCTCCTCTTCCTCGTGGCCGCGGGCTTGCTGGGTTCTATTTTGGTGAGGAAGGGTGCTGCAGGCAATCCTATTTTTTCTGGAAACTTCAGTTCGCCGTTCTCGGAGAGCAGCTGGGCGCCTCCCTGACCGATTCCGTTCTCCTGCTCCGCGTACCTGTGCCTGCTGCTCGCCAGGCTGTCGGGCCTCGAGTGCTTCAGCAGGACGCCGGCGGGATCCACGGGCTGGCCCTTCTTAACAGAGCCGTTCTTCGGGTTCTTGAGGGTCAGCGAGATGCACACGTCCCCCACTGAGAGTTTGGAACACGGCAGATCAAAGAGCTGGCTGGTTCTCTCCGGAGAGCAGGATGACCAGCCCTGTCCAAACACAAAAAAAGGGTACTCTACCAGAACTTCCACGCTGACCTGCGGGAACAGCGAGACAGAGAGGAAAAGGAAGGCAATGTGTGAAAACGCTTCCTTATTTCATGTAACATATATCCACACACATAGGCCAAAGGGAAAAAATAAGTTTACAAACCTCCCCATCCCCCAGCAGCTAGAGATGAGGCTCGTGACTTTCTTTTGTACTTACCATATCTAGGTGCTAGGCAGAAGCGAGAGAGACTGTCCAGGGTAAAAGTCCATTCAGCATTCAAACCATTTTACCGAGCACTATTAGCTCTACGGCTTGTCTCTGTTAATACAAGGAAAGGACCCCCACCAATGACAAAACATCCGTTTAGTGGGTGGCTCAGAAGCCAGGCAATGGTGTTGTATGCTACTAACTCTCTAGACCTTATCATGTATTATCATGTATTATAACAGGGCTAAATCAGAGGGAGACTGATCATCGTCAATAAGAGCTGGGGTGACCAAGACAAGCTTTCCTAGGACCCAGGAGTGTAGGCAGGATTTACCGAGGTTTAAGGCACACTCTTGGGATACCTAGCTCAAGCGCTGGGCACTCATGCTGGTCTATTTGAGAACAAATAAGGAAAGCAGGTGAAGCCCCTTATCCTCTCAATAGCTGCTGTTTCTCCCTGGCACTGTGTGTCAGGCACCCTGCTATGGAAATTGAGTGAAGAAGTCCTGGTCCCAAAGGTATTCGCAATCAAGTGGGCAGAACAAACCCAGGAACAAGAATTGCCAGTCAGCGGGGTGGGTGGGCGATGGAGCTAGAAGTGGCAAGGAAGGAAGCCTTCCTGGATGAAGATATGTAGTTCTGAGTTTTAAGAAAAAATGAGGATAGAAGTGTGGTAGGAAAGAAGAAACACTCCTGCCGAGTATGGTGGCGCACACCTCTAACCTCAGCACTTAGGAGGCTGAGGCAGGAGGATCGCCACAAGTTTGAATCTAGCCTAGGCTACATAGTGAGTTCAAGACAAGCCAGGACTACACAAGCAAGACTGTCTCAAAAACAAAACAAAAAACAAAAAAACAAAAACATCAAAAAGCTAAAAGATAAAACATGAGAGAGACTCCTGGAAGTAGGGATGTACGAACAGAGGCAAGAAGAGGGTGTCAGGGTCTGCAGCCTGGCCAAAGTCTTCCTGTTGCCATTACATGAGGCTGAAATGCACTTAGGGTTTTAACAATTTAATGCTCCTGGACATTTAATTTCTTCCCACTTTATTTGAAGAAGGAAAAAGAAAACGATTTAAAAATTCTATTCTCAATGGTCCTTCTAGATGTAGGACACTAGGTAGTTTGGATCAACCCTAAGAATATCTAGAAACAAATAAAACAAAAAACTCTCCACACTGGGTATAAAAGAAGAGTAAAGAAGTTATTGAGTCAGAGCCGGCAAGGGAAATGGCCCAGAACCTTGTGTTTGGATTCTTTTTTTAACATTCTGAGGTAGAACAGTTGTGAAATGAAGTGGGTTTTTGACCATCTCAAAAGCCTAAGGGGAGGGCCGGTAATATAGCTCAGCAGCATAAGCGCCTGCCTGGCAAGCGTGAGGTCTTGAGTTTGGTTCCTGGTACCCACATAAAGGGGGAAAAAAAAAAAAGCATAAGGGGTCAGGATATACCAAGGGAGAGGGCTCTCTAATGAACCCCACTATTTTGGGGTTGTGGCCACAAAGTGCTATACCTTAAAGGACAGGCCTGTCAAGGTCAGAAGCTAAGATCTGAATCATTTCAGTTCCTAAAAACAGACAAAGGTCTTCAATTATTTCTACAAACAATTTTGCAAATAAAAGACTACCATTCAGTTCAAAAGTGGGGAGGCATGAGGAGACCAAGTAACATGAATAAATACTAGCAAAGACAACAGATAAGTTTTTTCAAGGCCCAATTTTTTTCAAGGTCCACAAGGGCTTCTGATACATAGTCACCAAATATAAACTTTTAAATGGCTCTACTTACAATATTTAAGGAGATTAAGGACAAACTTGAGGATTTTGGTAGAGGATTAGGTCTATTTTAAAGAGATCTATATACATTCTAGAATTTAAAAATATATACAGTGTAACCACTAACATAAAAAATGCAATGGATTTTTCAACCAAATAAACATGATGAGAAAATTAGTGATCTGGATGCTACGCAGAATGAAGCACAGAGTTAAAAACATGGCTAAGACAGAGGAGAGAATGAGACATCTGAGAAATCCTAATAATTGGAATCCTAGGAGGGGAAAGAGACAATGGGGCAGAAGTGAAAAATGAAATAATGACTAAGACTTTCTCCCAGTGAATGAGAGGTAATAGGCCATGGATTCAAGAAAGTTTAACCCTAATCAAGAAACATAAGACTTGACAAGGTAGGCATGTCATAGTTAAACCAAGGAGAATAAGAAAATCTTAAATCTCACGAATATAACATACATTACCTCTAAGTAACTAATGATTAAATTCAGAGTTTATGTCTCAACAAAAATAACAGAAGGCAGAAGACAGTGGAATTTCCAATCAAGAACTCTACAATGAACCAGAAAGATCCTTCAAGAATAAATGCAAAATAAAGACATTTTCAGACAAACAGTAATCAAGAGAATTCACCACCAACATATGTGCACTACAAAAGATACTAAAACTTATTCTTCAGATAGGAGAAAACCCTGAATCTAATTTTGAAAATTCAGGTAAGAATAAGAAGCAATGAAAATGATAGATATGTGGGTACCTCAAAATGAGTATTAGCTGTAGACAATATATTAAAACATTCTGTTGAATTTCATATACATGCATATACAAATAAACCGAAACATCCTGAAAGTAGTGATTTCCGTATAATGCATATGAATTATGCCTTTTATACTTAACCTTCATCTTCTTTGATAATTCTAATTTAGTTCTAGATACAGATACTTCTTTGCCCCTAGTGCCGAAGATCTAATCCAGGGCCTTGTGCATGCTAAGCAAGTGCTCTGCCACTGAGCTCTAATCCCCCTAGATACACTTCTGGAATAACAGATTTTATCGAACCCATAAAAAACGTGTTTTTAGGAAGGGATACCCACAGCCAATTTCCATGGAAGCCCATATTTACTGTTGCGTACAAGTATGAGCCTATACACAGGTATATATTATTAATTGAAGGAAAACGTCATTGTTCTGGGGTATTTTAATCATGTAAAGAGAGCTAATTTTTAAGGGCCTACTATCTCTCAAACACTCATGTAGAGACTTTACAAAAAGTATCGTTTAATGCTCACAGTATAACAGTGAGACAAGCACTGCTCTTCCAATTTTAGAAATTTTACAAATAGTCTGAGATTAAATAACCTGCTTAATGTCATAGCTATTAGCTAATAAAATTAGGACTAAATCCTAGTTTTTGGCCCCCAAATCCATTTTCCTTTTTCTATGTCTCCAGGTCTACTTCCTGTGAACAAAGACATTACAATACCCTGAAGAGAAGATGCGACATTCCTACTACCCCTGGCAGTGGTGGTTCTGATTTGAAATAAGTGGGATCCAATGGCGCGAGCTCGCAGCCTTGTTCCAGGATACAGAAAATTGCGACACAGTGTATGCGTATACCCACAATTCCAGCCAAGCGTGTGACAAGGCTGATGTTCAGTTTCAGCACTACATTTCTATCACACAGGTACAGATGATGTTGAGTCTCCTTTACCCGAAATGTTGGTGTTATGGCTTGTGTCTAGATGTCCCTCCCAAAGCCTCATGAGGTCATAGGTGGGACTTTTTCAGAGGTGGCTGGATCTATAGTGTGTGACTGATTCATGTTGCAATGCTAGGATTAAGGGTGGGTGATTACTAAATCAGTCCACTGATTCTTTTGTCACTGCCCTAATCCCAGTAGCCCTGATACAATATAAGGACAGAAACAAGCTTGTCTTCTCCCTTCCTTGCTTGCTTTTGCTGTCTTCTGCTTGCCATGAACTGATTCTCTTCTGTGTAGCCCCTCGGCCAAGCCACCCTGCCCTGGAGACAGCTGATTATGGACTGAACTGTTCTCCTCTGCCATGTGCCACCTACCTTGGAGCCAGCCAATTATGGACTGAAACCTCTACAAGCTGCGAGCTAAATAAACCCTTCCCACTTTAACTTTGGGTGTTGGGTATTGTCTCAGCAATGAGAGAAAAGTAACTAAGACAGCTTGGGAGTAGAAATGTTTCAGATTTAGTTTTGGGGATTTTGGAATATGTGCATAAATGTTACAGGTTGAGCATCCTTAATTTGAAAATCTGAGATCTGAAAAGCTCAAACCCCCAAATTTGAGCATCATGATGGTGCTCAGAAAGTTCCCAATTAGAGATGCTCATCTGTATTTGCATATGTGCGTGCGCAATGTCCTTACCAGTTATAGAATCAGATGGGGATGCCCTCTGCATCACAAGTGGGAGGACCAAGCTGGAATGTGCTCCAAAGATCCTCTCCCTAAACCTCTTAGAGCCATTAGCAACATACTCTGAGCAGAAGGAGCAAATCCTCTTTCAAGTGGGGATTATCTGGCTGCATTTCCAATTCATAAAAACCAAGTTCTCAAGTGTAAATATCTCAGAAGAGTCTCCTCCAGACGATTTGCTTACACCAGCCAGAGCTAACTGATGTTCATTGTACTGGAAGCTTTATTTCCCAACTCACCGGCCTCACCTGCTTTGCATGATCAAACATATATGCAAAACAAGCACTTCACAAGGGCGTACGTGGCTACTATCAGCTACCATGCTGGTGTCCTCTCGGAGGTCTAATCAGCAGCTCAGGCTTTTCCTGATGCCACCTCCCGCCGTTCTTTCCAATTCCCATCAATGGTACCCATCCTTCCAGTTGTAGGTCAAGGCCTTGGGAATCGTAGTACGTTCCGTTCTTTCTGTTTTCTATCCTTTCTCCTTCTAAATATGCCTAGGCCATTTCTCTCCACCACCACACTGCCTTCATTCTGGCCAAGCCAGCATCTCACTTGGAGAAGAAACTGCTATGAGCAAGCTTTTCATGGTCTGCATGCCAGCTCCTCCTCACCGCACCGTAATACCTGTCTCCTTGCTGGCTGTTTAACTCCAAAGACTCTTGCACCTCTTGGTCTAGTGCACCCACAATTCCCTCCATTTCAAAGCCTTTTGCTCCTTGCCATGTACTCCTCAAAGAGAGTGTCCCTGGCCACCCAATGTAACATAGCCACCTTCCATCTTGTTTCCTTACCTTTAGGCTGCTTTATTTTCCCCTTGTGGTCCTTATCTTTTGATGTACTATTTTTGGGCATTTACTGTTTATGTCTTTTTCATCTCTTCACCTAGACTCATAGTTCTAGCTCTAGAGTATAGGATACTTCTAGGCATAATTGGTGCTCAGTAAAGAATCTCAAAGGATAAATCCTTCGTGCTGCCCTTCCCAGTGGAAAAACATTGCAATAGTACCAGTGGCCAGCAGAGGGCAATATTGAGACTATGGAGAGCTACGCCTGGTTTTTCTTTTTGACCAGCCAACCCCAGGGGCTCAAGGTCCACCCCAGGTTTGGCTCTCTTCATAGGCAGCTATCTGGGCTGAGCCTTAGCAGCCACACTCGGTGTCCTCCGGCAGATCCTGAGCTCTTCATGACTTCATGTAATCATATTTGTTACTTTCTCTTGCTTTTGCTCCTTCAGCTAGTCATCATCAATTCGTTTTATGATCTTGTCAGTCCCAGATGATCTCTGGTGAAACCCCATGAAAATAAATGCACAGGCACAGGGCCATATACAACCAAGGCATGTTACACAAGCCCTGGCAGCTTCCCCAGCCCACCTTCTCATTCCATAAATACATCCTTTCCCAAACACTGTAGGTAGTCTGCAGGATCAAAAGTGAGTGTGAAAGGCTCAGTCCTTTGTCAGCTTGAAATCCTGTTCATCCATCTGCAGATGCCCTGTGGCTTGCACCTCTCACATTTAAGGTCAGATCACCGCCCATCCTCTTCCACCCTCCTGCCCTCCTCCGCCAGCTGCTATGAGCATGCACATTTGTTCCCCAGCGCTCTTAAGAGAAACCCTGTCTGCCCCTCTCTCTCCTGCACCACAATGATCACCTCAAATTTCCATTCTGGATGGAGGGACCCAGACAGAGGCCCAATACCACCTCACTTCTGGGCTGCTAATTATGTATTCAGCATCACCTTCCTAGTCAGCTAATGCCTAGATTTTTTTCTCCCCCTAGCTTTTAAGATAGAGTGTTTGTAGCTCTTCTACGCAAAAGCTCAATACAAGTCCTTTAGCTATCTAGTCAATAACTACTGTATCTAAACACTGTGCGTACACACATTTATGCTGTTTGATTGTATATTTTAATCTTAGATTGGTGCTATGTCTATATACACACATATGTACATTTCACCAAAAACAGGAGAAGGAAAACAAAATGTCTGTTATTTATGTCTCCTCTTCCTTCACAAGATTCGCTGTTTTCACAAATACAAAGGGCATCTGCTTTACAAAACTGTGTGTGTGCGCACGCACGTGTGTATGTGTGTGACACTATCCCAAACATACAAATTCTGCCCTTAGCTGGGAGTAATGAAATCTCTCAGAAGCTGGGTTTTAGTCGACATGTCCTGCTTTTGGTGACAACTTTATTCAGTAGGGAATTCCTAGCTTGGTCTGTGTGTGAACCTGTTTTGCCGTAGAGAAAAGTCAACTTGCACTCTGTTTTGAACACTTTGCACAACTATGCTCTCAGCATGGAGAAAACCAGAAAACCCTGTAGCAGTGATTAAGGGGATAAGCAGGAGACTCATTTGCTTTGGTGTTTAAAAGTCATTAATAAAAACAGTCAAAACTCTCCATTTGAGTGTGAGAATCTCGGAGTACTCTATTAAAAACCTCTGATCATGGTAATGCTAGGCCTGATGCAACCTCCCTCTAGTGGAAGCATTTCTGGGTCGCTCAGGAAACCCACATCCGAGCACAGCACTGCCTCCAAACAAATCCCAGCACATGCTGGGTTCTTCTCGAACCCTGGAGCTTGGGCCCCAGACCTTTCCAGTGGGGAGCTCCCACTACACAGCTTGGTGATGTAGGATAGAAGAAATTAAAAATTAGGCAGAAAGGAGACGAGGAAATCAGGATTTTAAAATTGTACTTTTAAGAAACACTGCAGCTTCAGGACACGAAAGTTACTCGAGCCTTTTTCCCTTCTGGGAAACTCACCAAAAATAACAAAAAGTTCCTAAAGGTCTTAAAGATACAGTCAACCTATAACTTGGGCTCTGCACCTGACCTTTCCACTGGTACTTTGCGCTTCTTCCACCCTCAGTGAGCAGCAATATGAGTGGGCGGGAGATCGTAACTTCAAACACAGGCACGTGGCTTGCATTCTGACACGGCCTGCTGGATGAGTATCCTGACAGACAGTAGGAATAGCAGTCGAGATCACTCATCTTGAAGACACCCTCAGGACCCCATAAATGTACCCAGCTCCGCTCATACTGCATCTCATTTCTCAGTGCCTGCACTCCATTCTCAACTGTACTAAAATTTCTGCCTAATAAACCCTTCCCATACTGATAGGTCTTGAAAATTCTTTTACGGTGATGGGAGTCAGCGAACCTTCACATGCACTGTTTCCAGTGTGTTAGGTTCATTATCTTGGCTTCAGGAACCTCCTCAGACTGAGGGAGGTGACATCAGGGTTAGCCAGGAAGGACGCCACACATCAAGTGGCCAGGGCCCTTCCGGAAGTGTGACATTATGCATGGGATGGATCCCACACCAGTTCTACTGCACCTCCCTTGGGGCCTTAAATGTGCCACAAAGAACAGCAGCTTAAGAGTGTTAAAAAGAAATGAACTACGAAAGGCACAAAAAGACACAGAGGGGCCATTGAGATAGCTCAGTGGCATAAGCACCTGCCTGGCAAGCACGAGGTCCTGAATTCGACTCCCGGTACCCACATACAAAGAGAAATAAAAGGGGGCCGGTGACATTGCTCAGTGGCACAAGCACCTGCTGATAAGTGCGAGGTCCTGAGTTTGACCCCCAGTACCCCCCCACACACACAAAAGACACAGAGGAACCAGGCACGGTGGCGCGTGCTGGTCATCCCAGAACTCTGGGAGGCTGACACAGGAAGACTGCAAGCATGAGCCCAGCCTGACAACTTAGCAACTGAGTGAGACCCTCAAAACCAAACCCAACAAAACCCACGGAGGAACAGGAAATGCATCCTGCTAAGCAAAAGAAGACGGTCTGAAATGGCTACATTCCATGTAATTTCAACTATGTGACTTCCTGAAAAAAGGAAAATTCACAGAGATGAGATTGGTAGTGTCAGGGGCTTGAGGTAGGGAGGGGGACAGTGAGCATGCAGGATTCTTAGGATACTGTAACGCTGGCTACCTGACATCAGACGCAGACTAAACCCACAGGATGAACAAGGCGGAGAAGCCCCTAATGTAACCTATGCAGCTTAGTTAACAACAATCCATCAAAACACGGACTCATCAAGTGTAAAAAAATGGACAACACCACACAAGATTTGAATAATAGAGGCAACAGTGTATTGGGAACTCCATTTCTGGTTCAATGCTTTATAAACCTATAACTGCTTTAAACAATAAAGTCTATTCATTTTTTTTAAAGCTACAAACAACAATAGCCAATAGCAATCTGCTTCAATCATTTGTATGTTGGTGGCAACTGCCCCACCTGGGGAGGCTAAAGGAGTGGATTTTTCTTATTTTTGAGATGGGTTCTCACTCTGTTGCCCAGCCTGTATCGAGCTCCAGAGCTCATCATGAGTGCTGAGAGCACAGGTATTGCCACTGTGCATTTTCTTTGGGGAGGGGGCTGTGGGCACACAGTCACACAGACGGACACGTGGCTCCACACAGTTTCCTGGTGGAGTCTTCTAGAACTGACAGGAAGTTTATTGCTAAGAGTTGGGGCACAGGCCTAGTGCAGGGCTTTGCATTCAGGGCAGTGACCAAGTGTCTATTTTTGATACATTAGCATTCGCTGCCACCAAGCTCCACATGGTAAATGTTGGCAGCAGGTTCGCCTTGGCTGCTAAGAGACTGACTGTATGGGTTTCTCTGCTGCTTGCATGAGTGCCTGGGCTATTTTTAGCTAATCCATTCAACGATTACCGCTGCCACGGATGACTCACAGTCCACAGCAGTCAAACTGAAAAATAGTGGAATGAAAGGAAAGCCACCGGCAGACACGCAGGAGGCACATCATTACGACACGCCGAGGGAGCAGGCGCGTACGCCCACCCCAGGACAGTCGGGAGGGGAAAACGGCACCGAGTATCCAGCCAAGTCAGTCGGGGAAGCAAGCAGTCACCTCCAGGATCTGGGAGATGGCAGACAGCCCTAATAACATAGGGAGCTCGGCATTTAGGAACACAGCAGCCAAAGGGAAGCATCGGCCCAGAGCCCTTTACCAATGAATTTTACTACAACTCTACTGAGCACGTCCAGGGTACTCTTCAGGAAAGCTGAAGCTGGGGAGCCTGAGGGAGACGGGGAGGCTGTCCCACATCCGACACAACTGGTAGGCCAGATGGGAGCCAAGGTCTCCCTCCCCAGGTGGGGCCCGCCTTGCTAGCAATCTCTGCAGAAGGGGGTCCCGGGCCCCCATTTCTGCACTGATGCTCTTACTGATGCAGAGGGCTGGGCTGCTGATCCATCCCTCCTATCTAGTTCTGCTCAGAAAAACAGACTGCATCTGCTCACGCAGCCTGGCACGCGCCCACTCAGCCTTCCCCGAGACACAGGAAGAACAGGGCTCCTCGGCCACGCGTGGGAGCAGGCCACGAGAACCAGGCAGGGTACACATGGCTCCCGTGCTTGCTGGGAAAGTTCAGCCTTCTTAGGAGACCATCAGAGACCGTCTCTCCTTTTGTAAACTCTGAGAGCATAAGCTCTTGCGTTTGTCAGATGCAAGCCTTTCTCCTCTCAGGGCCAATGTCAGCCGAGCTGAGGCAGGAAGGGGGAACCAGACAGCACCAGGGCCTGGTGCTCCTGCTGGTGGTGGACAGAACCGGAATTAGATCACTTTGCTCCAGGTACTGCATTTTCCCCGCAGCTACCCAAGGGCTTGATGTGAAGGCCCTACTTCTGCATGGCTGGGTCCAGGGTTCATGCCACTGCCCGAGTCCCAGCTGGGACTTGCCACAGGCTCATGGCCTCACTTTGGAGGGTATTAAGCAAGTAAAATTTGGGAGTGAATTCCAAGGAAAGCAGCTTGCTGTCCCTTTGGGGCTCTGCACAGCATGGCAGGAGCCACTGTGGTAGGATGTGCTACCCACCTTCCACCTGGAGAGGCTCCCTGGGTGTACATGGTGATGGCAAATGACACCCAGAGTCCCTTTACTTTTCCCACAGCAGCAGGGAGAAGGGACTGAGAACACAAAGATCACTTTGGTTGTGCAGGGCATTGCTGTGCTGGGTATGCTAAAGTCACAGGGATGATGAGAAGTACACAGTAGCATTTTTCTCCTCCGCTGCCTTGTCTGGAGTTATTGGAGGCATCTTTCCACAGCAGCAGCTAGGAACACAACTCTTTAAAAATAATTGCCAAGATGAAATCCCCGTGGGTTTCTAAGAGGTGGTGCTAGTCCCTACCGCGCCTGTGCTGGAGAACCTGAGGTCACTACATGTCCCCCCCTAAGCACCCCCTTTTGTTTTTGATTAGCAGATGCCAATATATTTTATAGTCTGTCCTAGAATGAAGAAAAGCGAAGGATTAAAAAACCAAGGAAGCCCAACAGATTATCTTTGTAAGGATCGCTTTTTTGCCTTAGAGATGACACTGTAGCAAGACAGTTCAAACCACCTGTCCCACCCAAGTCCAAGGCTCCCTCCCCACTGGGCCACTAAGCCCCTGCTACGAGTGACTGTGGGTGCGGTTCTGAGGTCAGGCCTCCCTGCGACTCTGCTCAGGCAGGATTTCTGCCTTTCGTCTCGTAGAAAACCATCCCTTCTTCCCAGCTTGTGCAGATTTGTGAATCTGCTACTTCATTCAATAGGCGGTACAGTCCTACACTCCCCCAGTGGGTGCCAGCGTTCGCTGTGTCTCACCAGTTGATCAGACTACGGGCAGAAGTCCTGGGGCAGAGAGTGGGGGGCACAGCCTGTGGCCCTGGAACCTCGGTTCAGTGTGGGGATCAGCCCTCTCTCCCTTCTCTCTCTGGCTCTGATTCTGAGCTGTCACTTGTGGCAAACGCAGCTGGTGCAGTATTTTAGCTGCGATGATGTCAGCCAATTTCTGATAGGCTTTCGAGTGCAGTGACAATCATTGGTTGTGTCGGTGCCTTGCATTTTTGGTTCTGTGAAGAAACCTGCTGCCTCTTTAGCAGCCCACAGCGCTCTTGCCTCTCTTTGCTGAAGCGCATGGGCATAGCTGTGCAGGGGCTGCCAGCCAGCGAGTGACCAGGCTCTGACAGATGTCCTACCTGCCCATTTGCACCTTGGCTGTAAGCAAAGAGACTTAGTGATCGGGCACCAGGAAAGAAAGAAAAGCAGGGCTCTGACCTCGCAGGGAGGCCAAGTTCATTAAGTGTTCACTTTACACAGTTCTGAGCAGAGGACACACCCGCACTGCTCCTCTCTCAGGCGGAAGAGGGCTGCAGAGCACCCACAGCCCCTGACCCGCAGAGGCTGCCAGCACACGGGAGGCCACGGTGGCCCAGTTTATTCTCAAGCTGAGAGATGCTGTTAAGGAGCTCACCGCGTTTTGGAACAAGACCTCCTCGCACACCCAGCCTCTGTTCACAATCATGTTTTAAGGATTAAAAGTAACATGAAGAACACATTTTCTTTCATTCTTGCTTATTTCCATGTCTCACCCAGGGGTCTGCTACAAGTCAGTTTGCTGAAGGCCACTCATTTCTTTTTGGTCTTTGTCCTGATTTCGCAAACAGCCACAAGAGATGGGTAGTGGTTTAAGTCATTACATCATTTTTTTAAAAATCCTGATTTTTGCTTTTTTTTGTTGTTTTATTTTTTTTATTTATTTTTTTTTAAATTTTTTTTTTTTTTTTTTTTTTGTGGGTACCGTGGGGTCGACCTCAGGACCTCGTGCGCCAACAGGCGCCCGTGCCGCTGAGCAATATCACCGGCCCCTTTTTCGTATGTGGGATCCGGGAGTCGAACTCGGGCCCTCGCGCTTGCAAGGCAGGCGCTTATGCCGCTGAGCCATCTCACCGGCCCTTTTTTGTTGTTTTAAATCAAAACTTTGGAAGAATCTTTCTTGGGCCTCTCCAGAGACTGTAAGCCTAGAGGGACATCTCACCATAAAAAAAGTATTCAAGGCTAAAAACTCTCAGTGAGAGGGCCCCTGACAGTGCAAAATCCTACAGCAGTTCTGGAAAACATTTTGGGAAACTGGTCTCCCAGCGCCCTTGATCTTTTAAAAATGCTCAGAATAATTTAAACTGGGCCAGTGAGATGGCTCAGCGGCATAAGTGCCTGCCTGGCAAGCGCGAGGGGTCCTGAGTTCGATTCCCGGAACCCACATACAAGAAAAGGGCCGGTGATATCGCTCAGTGGCACGGGCGCCTGCTGGCATACAAGGTCCTGAGGTCGACCCCCAGTACCCACACACACAAAAAAATAATAATAATGCAAACTGTTTACTTTTGTTTGTTTTGTTTTCTTTCAATGTCCCAAGTATCATTTATTCCTTGGGTGTTTTCAGTGGACAACTACAGGAGGCCCTGTCGCATCCCACAGCTATTAAGTCCTCAGAGAACATGTCCGGAGACAGTGGGTCCCACAGTCGGAGAAGTCCCAGGCTGGGGGACAACCTTGTTTGAGTCCCAGCAATTTGGGGAATGCGATTGTTGTTTCCATTAACAGGCTGCGGGAGAAATGCATGCAGGTGATTTAAGATGCTGGAATGGGTGGGCTGAAGGAACCCTTGGAAACTTAGAGAGTTAATCATCACTCCAGTTTTTAATGACTCAGCTGGCTGCATCCGACTTCACCACAAGCCCAGTAGGTCCCCTGGGACAGCCCTGATCGATCATGCCTTTTATATTCTTATGCTTTGCCATGTTAGGCAGTGGCTGACCTGAAGCTTCTGCCATGCCTAGCTGATTCCCAGAGATGGCAAACAACCCACTTAGGAGCTCACCTTCCACACATAGACCAACCCAGAGTGCACACCCCAACACCTTCCGTGCAGAGGTTTCAGACTCAAGGCCCATCCCCTTTCCCCAGTCTCCCCAGGGCCAGCTACCAGAGAGCTGGGGACGCCCCGGAGCCTCAGAGTCACCCACGTCAGCCACACTAACCATCCCCATGCCTGCTGACCCTGCCTCTCCCATTCCTTCCCACGGAGACTGAAATAAAGGCTCCAGCCCATGTTTCCCCTCATTCCGTGTCAGGGGACCTAGTGTTTCTCTCTGTCTGTCTCATAGCATGGCATGTCCTCCCCTCCTCTTGGCATCTGAGACTAGATAACAAACTATCTTTTCAATAAGCGTCATCTGATGGCCTTGCCATACCTACATAATAATAAAATCTGTATTTTACAGCACAATGTTGGAAAGGGATGTGGTGACTCTAACGTTCTCACCCCTCCATCTTTTCCTGATATGATGACCACTAGATGGGCCTGAAGTCCTTCTGCCTTTCTCAGTTGGGGCTCCTTAGTAGGTAACTACCCCATGCTGAACGCGCAGAGGTTAACTGATTATAAACAGAAGCCATGGGGGACCAGGGCTTGATTGTCTTAGAGAACACAGCTGGGAGAAGGCTCCCATAGGACCAAGCGCCCCCGGAGTTGGGGTACTGCATGACCACCCTTAATCCCGACTCACAGAAGCCATCTGACCTGCCAGGAGATGGATGCAGGTGTCGTGGTGGGGGCCCCCATACCTGTGTGGCCCAGGCCAATGTTACCTGTGCTCGGTGCTCCCCGACAGCGAACTGTATGACCGCAACGCCTGGGCTATGGCTGTCTTCGATCCTCTCCACGGTGCTGGAGTCGATCTTGAGGTCATTGCTGATCTCTGCACTCTGGATGAAGTCTTCCGTTTTCAAGTCCTCCACCTTCTTCAGCTCCCCATTGGCCAACTGGATGATGGAGCCTTTCATGAAGTAGGGTGGCAGGGTGGGGGGCGCTGCCGCGGGGGAGGCCACCGACTGTACCACAGGCAGGTGGATCTGGGCCTGCACCATGGCTGGGTAGGCGGCCTGGGTGACCAGGGCCTCGGGGCTAAAGTTCTCGGTCTTGGGCAGGGCGGTGGAGACAAAGGTGTGAGGCACTGCAGCGAAGTGGGGTGACGACGTGACGATGGCAGAGGCTGCCCCAGACGCCTCCATGTCGGTGCCGCCCACTGGGATGAGCAGGGGCTGGGTGCCCGGGATGACCAGGTGCTGGGGCAGGCTGCCAGCGTAGGTGATCGCTTGCTGCTGGCCGCTCAGGTAGCCGATGACAGGGGGCTGTGTGCCTGTGTAGAAGGCTGTGGCGGGCAGTCCGACCGGCAGAGGCTCTGAAGCGCTGTGTGTGGTCTGGATGACTGTGTGAGGCGACAGTGCGTAGGACCTGTGGCTCTGCTTCCCTAAATGCAGGCCGCCCTTGTCGTTGAGGGTGGATGGCGAGGCCTCGCGGTGCGTGGCCTGCTGCACCTCCAGGTCGGCCGTGGGTGTGGTGCTGTTGGGCAGGACCATCACAGAGGCCCGCACCCCCGAGGCCTCTCGGCTGCTGTAGTCCGCGGGACTGGGGTGGACCACCATGTGCCTGGGCTCATAGGGGTGAGGCACCGACTTGCTGCCGGCCTTGCTCAGGCCCAGGTCGGCTGAGGACGGAGCCCCGTATCGCCGGCTCTTCTCCATCTCCCCATTCAGCACCTCCTTGGCCTGCTGCAGCCGGCCGCTCTCGGCTTTCTTGGTGGGCTCCCGAGGGACAAAGTGGCCCCCGGAGTCGGTGTACTGCACGACCACCTGGGACGAGGGCCCCAGGGTGAGTGTGTGCGGGATCATCGTCTGATGGGGGTGGAGGTGGACCGGGATGGCTGGGGGAGAGGCCGGGCGGCCGGAGCTCTGCGGAGAGCCGGAAATGTGGATGTACTGGTTCTGCTGGGCAGGTGGGGGGGACCCCGGGGTGATGAGCCCCGGGGCCCGGCCGAGGTGCGGCGGCTGCTGTGGCGGCTCACCCTTGTGTCCTGGTGTCTGGCTCAGGCCGCCCATGTTGGCCAGCAGCGTGGAATAGGCCTCCAGCTGGGAGCGCTGGGATGGAGTGGTGGCCCCTGCAGCGGAGGCCACTGCACTGGTGACCGGGTTGGCTGAGGGCGAGATCAGCTGTGAAGGGATGAAGCCGGCATAGGGTCCACTGTACTGGGAGGACCCGATGAACTGGAAGGTGTGAGGCAGGTGAGCATACTGCACGGGGGACACCGGGGTCCCTGACTGTGGGGGAGGGTATGCCGTGGGCAGTGTGGTGGCCGCTGGGACCGACCTGGGAGCGCTGGGCGGCGAGTAGTCCAGCCCCGTGGACAGTGATTTGTGTAAACCTATTCCCTGCTGTAAACCAAGCTCCACTGAAGTCCCCGCCGGCCCGTGCCGCCCGCCCCCGTGGCCTCGGCCACCTGGGTTGCTGGGGAGCCATGCCACGCTCTCCGCCCGGTGGTTGTCGCTGGGCAGGATGGTGGCCTTCTCCTCGGAGGGCCGGCTGGTGGCGGGGATCTCGCGTTTCTTGGGTGGCAGGCATTCGTTGCTCCGCTCTTGGTTGGATTTCATTTTTTGCCGTCCCCCCTCCACGGTGGCTGTCTCACTGTCTGGCTGGCTCTGGTTTTAGTCTGATAAACGGAAAGTCACATTTGATTCCAGCAGGGGATCCAGGCGCTTCATGAGGAATCATCTCCCCGTGGGTGTACTCGGCCGACAGCAGCTCTGGATTCTGGAGGACGGGAGGCCAGGGATGGGGGAGAAGGAAAGAGAGGGGAGGAGGGGAAGGAAATCAACAGATCAGCACCAGGAAGAGAAAAAAAAAAAAAAAAAAAAAAATCTCGGCAAGATTAAGACTAAGGCCCTGGAATTGACACGAATTCCAACAGCCCTATTAGAACCGCAGCACGGAAGCAGAGAGCACCGGCCACCCTGGTTGGAGGAGAGCGAAGATACTCAGTGAGGCAAAACTCTAAAGCATGCACTTTTTTATGGAGTTAACAACTCTCCTATGACTTTCTCAACACTCTCTCTGCTCCCTTTTTTCCTTCTCTCAGAGAGCAGAGGATGCATTTCTTGAATCCCCTTTTCAGAAATGCTGGTTCCAGTCCTCATCTCTTCTTTACCTAGCGATAAATCCAACAAAGCCCACCAGAAGGAAGACACCAGCCAAGGTCAGCGGGACCTGCTGCAGAGCCAGGCACTGGGAAGGGGCAGGCGTGCTGAGCACATCTTGTGGGACACTTCCACAGGGCTGAGACTCTGGAAAGTGGACCTGGCTCTGGGTCCACACTGGATCTGTAATGACCACTCCCCCACACCTTCACACACACACACACACACACACACACACACACACACACGCATGCATGCATGCACGCACCCCAGCTCAGCAGAGGTGGCCAAAACCTTGGTTTCTAGAAATTTCAAAAGAATTCCCAGTACAGAAACTCATGTGGTAACAGAAAGCTGAAAGAAATCTGTGAGTTACAAAAAATACACTTGAGTATAGTTTTAAATAAACCAAGTACAATAATAGGCCTGATGCATTGAAAGTTTCTTAATGAGAATTCTGCACCTGCTTCATCCTGTCTCTTCCTCTCGCCCTTTTCAAGGTTTCTCTGAATTTTCCCTTCTTACCCTCCCCTCTACCTCTCCTTGGAAAGGGCCAGCTCACCACTGACACTAGAGGTGGAACCCCCTTCAGACAAACTAGAATTGTGTGTTCAAACATGGCCCTGAAGCCAGTGAGCCTGGAGCCTGTTCTTACTAACATACATCTCAGTCGCTTAGTAACCAGTGAACCACTGTGTGGGCAAACCAAGGTCTACCTGGCGTGAAGCAGGATGTCAACGGAACCAATGTGAACCAGGCTAACAAGCAGTGGATGGGAGTGGCCCTTACGGGTGGGTGGCAGCAGCAGAGGTGAGTAATGTCAAGTACTGAGATCCCAAGAGCTATGGGGTTGGACTTTGGGAATTGCAGGTCCTCAGGGTTTGGCATTTCCTTTCCGAAGACTTCTTTGCTATGATCTGATTTTCAAACTAACACAAGGCAGTAGTCTTTCGCATTCCATTCTTGTCCAAGCTGAAGCAAGGGTGAGATTGCTCCTGCAAGGCTTGCCCTGTTGGCTCCTCTGTGCCCCACTCTACCACCTACTCCCAAATCTCTCCTATGTGGTTGATGATCCTTCACCCTGATTTGCTGCTCTTTGGGGCAATGATTTAATGGCGCTTGTCAATTTAGCTTCAACATCAACAGGGCGAAATGACAAATGACACAACACAGAGTTCACCTCAACGATTCTGACCAAGTACAGGAAGGCAGAGGTTTAGAAATTTGATCTCTCAACAGGAATAGGATTTTTCACCTGACAAGAGGGGCTTAAAGACTGGATAGAAACAAAAAGTAAAAAGACTTGAGGGCCGGTGAGATGGCTCAGCGGCTTAAGTGCCTGCCCGGCAAGCGCAAGGGCCCAAGTTCGACTCCCGGAACCCACATACGAGGTCCTGAGGTCGACCCCCCAGGTACCCACAAAAAAAAAAAAAGACTTGAAATAATGGTGAAGAAATGAACAGCTACAACTCTGTTCAAAGAGTTATTTACCCTCCCATCCTAGGACTTTTTTTTAAGTCCTACAAACTTTGTTCTGTACAGCCCTCTCTAATTAAGAGCACAATATATAATTTACACTCAAGGCTGACTAATTATAAGGACAGAATAAGCATAAAAAAAAAAACACAAAAACCAAGGCCTCTCTTGGCTCTCTGAAAAGCAACAATTATGACCATTTATCTTAGGATTCCAAGAGTCACTCTTAAGCAAGGGGACTGGATAAGCTCCCACATCCTCATACCAACTAGCAAGGAAGTTCATTTCTGAGATCTTCTCCAAGCAAAGCATTTCACGCGCCCCCTGCTGGTTCTGCAGGAGCACTGATTCCCCCCTCCCCAGGATTTCATTAGGAATGCACACGCAAGAATGGTATCTCAGAATGTGGAATAAGAACATTTGCATATAGTAGGCCCAGCCAGTAAGAGAATAGGTTAATTAGCTCAAGGCAGCTCTAGGGAGGAAAAAGCAGTGGCATAAAAGTCCTTTCAAAGCCAAGCAAAATGTCAAACCTATTCAGCAACAGGCCTATTAGCAATGCAAATACAAAACTGCTCATACAGGAGAATGCACAATACACAAACTAGAAAGCCCCTCGGAAGGTACTTTAAGAACCCAGCTTTCACAGATATGGAAAAGAATGCTGAGTTGGTTGTAAAAGAGCAGGAGTTTGTCTATGCTATTTAATTGAGAGACAAGATGCTGTCTTTGTAGCCCTAACTGCTACCTGGCCCGGGTTTCTGCTAAGAGACCAAAGGGACCTAACAGCTTCGACACACAAATTCAGATTTATTCTTCTGAAAACTTACTCACTGATCTACAATACCTTTTCTAGAGATTGCCAATCACAAGTCAAGGACATAATGATCAACACAGAAGATGTGACCTTGTCCAAACTGATATAATCTTAACCCATTCTCCTCCTAGACTTTTTAATGTAATTTTTTAAAATTTATTTTTTTAAAGAGAGGGTGTCTCCCTATGCTGCCCAGGCTGGCCCGAAACTTCTGAGCCTCAGCAAGCTTGTCGGCCTCAGCCTCCTGAGTAGCCTCCACACTTAGCCTTCTCCTAAATTTAGGAAGACTATTTACCGGCACAGCACGAAGGAGACAGGGCTCTGTAATTCAAGGTGATGTGGGCTTTGTGTGTGCTCTGTATGGCCCACATCTTCCCCTGACAGGGACACACGAGGGTAGATTGGAGCTTGCAGTATTTTCAGTGACCACCAGAGGGCGCCACAGCATGCAACCAGGTTCCTGGTACATTGGATGATTATTTGTGGGAGGAGAGGTAACTTTACTCAGGTGGAAAACTTAAATAGGCAAACAATGAAGACAGAGACAAACAAGGTAAAAAAGAAAAAAGGCGTATAGGATCTTGCTTCTAGGGACTCCTTCCAGTTGTACATAAATGGCCTCTCAGGGGCCCTGGACTTCACCCTCTGGATGTACCTGAGCCAACACAAAAATCACCCAATAACATAAATGTTAAGTTGTCAGAGAACCACACAAGCACATCACACTGTTTCAACATTATTACTGCAAAAGAGAAAGCAGAAGGGGAGTTAGTTGAGGAATCAAGAAAAAATTTAAGATTTACTACTTAGGGATGGCCTGGTAAATCTCTGTTCTGCATATATTCACCTTAAAGATTTACAAGTCCATAAATATAGCATCTACATTTTTATATTTCTCTATCAGTATTTTAAAATGCATCCCAGTGGTATAAGGCCCTGCCAGCCAATGTGTGGTTCTCAGTCCAGCAACAGGAGCATCCCTGGGAGCTTGTTACAAATACAGAATCCCAGGCCCCACCCAGAACTATGGATTCAGAATCTGCATTTTAACAAAATCTCTTGATGAGTCATATGCTCAGTAAAAATGCAAGAAACTGGGTGTAAGATTTTTGACTTCTAAATTCTTAAGCAAACATCTTTAGCTTCTTTTTAATACATAGGGCACTGGAAACCAAACAGGGTGCTGTACATACACGGAGCTGGTGGAGCCTTGCAGGTAGATGCCTAATATTTGGGGGAACCCCAGCTGTTTGCTTTGGGGTCATTAAACTCAAAACAACTCTATGTAACTCTATGCCCTTTTCTTGTGGTTCTTTTAAAAAGCATAGAGAAACATTTAAAAGACTTATAAATTTTATATTGGACTCAAGTGTTTCCAGGAAAAAAAAAAAACAAAATCTAATAAAGAGAGCCCCATACTTATACCTTTGCTATAATGTAGTTTCAAAAAAACAAAACAAAACAAAATGAAACAAAACAAAAAACTTTTTTGCCACTGTCATGGATCCAGACTGACAAGTGACAGGAGAACAAGATACCGTTGGGCTAGAGATGTGAGAATATAAACCCGCTGACTCCAAGTCCTGTAAATAACAACCAACTGCTCGGAATAGAAGACGCTCCTGCAGTTTGACATCAAGTCCTAAAAATGCGTTCTAAGGCTACAGAATGAACCGAGCTGCTTTACCCACACAAGCAATCCCACATTCCTCAGTCTGGGCGGACCCACGCCTGCCTGGTGTGCATCTCTGCACAAACGAGAAGAAACGCAGATGAGTGACTTGCACCAGGGCACGTGGCCTCCCTAACCTGCAAATCCAAAATGATCCCAAATCTGAAACTCTGAGTGCTGACATGATACCACAGGGGGAAGGGTGCACAGCCGAGCTCACATGACGGGATGCAGTCCGAATGCAGGTGTGGTAACAATACTGTAAAAAACGACCTCAAGCTATACATATACGGTGCATATGAAACACAAATGAATTTTTAAGATGAATTTATTCTTGGGTTCTATCCCCAAGCTATGTGCAAACATTCCAAAGCCCCAAAATATCCAGAACCCCAAAAGATACTCAAACTTGTACTGGAAAACTTTAGGAACCTTCAGGAGACAGAACACCGGACATACAGCAGACGTCATAAAGACAAGCAAAGATTCTTGAAGTCAACTTCCAGTTTTGCATGGCTGGAGTGGAAGATCCGTGCCATACACTGCAGAAGACACTTGGTTTTGGTTAATTATTAAGAATAAGCAGAATAAGCCCAAACCTGACATCCTTAGGGTACCCAGAATGGAGAAAGGTGAGTTGATTGACAGTCATAAATAGACATCTTCATGACTGATGGGACAAGCATTTTCCAAAGCAAGTGGATCCCATATTCATTTATTGAACAAACTCTTGGTTTCTAGGATGTACAGTGAGTCTTAGTTGTCCAATTTATGTTGGTGTGAAGCAAACAGCAGTCTCTTTTTTTTACTTCTCTCTTAAAGAGAGTTCTCTTAGTTTTCTCTTTTTAGTTCTGTTCAACTCTTATTAGTATTTGGTTCTTGTATTTAGAGGTAACAGAAGGCTGGAAGGAATGCTTAATATAGTGCGATTAATGTTCAAATATATCCTCAGAAGCTGGAAATGATGGCAGAGAACCAAGAAAATTAAGATTAATGAGAATAAATATAAATGCCTGCCCCTAGTTTCAAACAGCTCAATTAGCCTAGTAGTACTGTTGGAGAGATCTGGCTTTAGAATGGTTTAAATGACAGTCCCCAGGAATTTTTTTATTTGGCTGAATACTCACTATGAACCAGCAGTTTGGTAGGATTCCTAACTGGCTGGAGTAATTATACGCTTCATTTAAAAAATACAATGTTCACATTATGGTAATAAATCCTGTAACCATCGATGGCACTAGTCAAGCTAACTGAATGGGCTGCAGGAGACAGATCTTGGTGAATGGGGTGTGTCCAGGGTAAAGTGACCAGGTAACACAAGGCAGGCGGGTGACAACTGAGACAACTGAGAGATTGTGGTCCAAAGAAGTGGCAGCATTAGAAAGCATCAGAATTGTTAAACGTGGGCTGGGCTGTCACTAAGATGGGGTCCCTGTGCCAGCCCAGGTCAGCGTAGACAGTCACAGGTAAGCGGGGACCCTGCCCTGGTTGGGGATTTGAGCTACTTACTCTACATTGTTTTCCCATTACAAGTATTTCAAAACTGTGATTCTATTCTGAGTCAAGGTGGCTCGCTCATCAGCCTGGCCTACTTCCACTTTCCTTCAGACTGTGTCCTTGATGATCCTCAGGTGGCTGGCCTGGAGGGTCCCCAAAGGGGAGGGTCCAAAGGGGCAGTGGACTGGGACCCAGCACACTCAGCAGAGCAGGGTGCCAACCTCACCCTGCCATGCTTGGATTTCCACCTCGACTCCTCACCCCAGGACATGGGGTGGGAGCTTGCTCTCCCTAGAGGTGTGGTGAGAAGAGACAAAGCAAGGAACAGCAGCCAGCTTGTCATCCATGTGAGAAAAAGTCCATCAAAGAGCAGATAGGAGATACTCAATATAAATAGATACGCATGCCTATATTGTCATTTTTAGCATTAACAGGGTAATGGGTTGAACAAAGACCCCCAAACGTTATGCCCACTTGGAACCTATGAACCAGACTTCGTTTGGAATAAGGCTCTCTCTCTGCCAATGTGACTAAGGATCCTGAGATGCTATCCTCCTGGATTATCCATGAGGGCTCTAAATTCAAAATCCAGCATCCTTACAGGAGAAAGGTGGGAAATGCACAGAGGACAAGGCCTTGTGGAGACAGAGGCAGGGACTAGAGTGAAGCCAAGCATGCCTGCAGCCCCCAGAATTTGAAAGAGGCTTGAAGGAGTCTCCCCAGAGCCAAGCCTTGTCAACACCTGAATTTTGAACTTGTGGCCCCCAGAAGTGTGAGAGCAGAAGTTTCTAGTTTTAAGCTCCGTGGTGGTTTAGTACAGCAGCCTGAGGAAAGTAATCCAGCAATTCTATTTATTGATCATCTACTACATGTCAACAACCTCATCAAACATCTCATGTATTCTTCCCAGCAAACCCAGGAGGCCTGTGCGGTATTATCGTCTCTATTTTTCAGACAGGGACTATGAAGCTTGTTCAAGGCCACAGAGTCCAAGGTAGACCTGGATTTGGAAATCACTTTTTCATTCTACACAACCATGATAGAAGGTACACTGCTGTATTGGGGTGCACTATGGTGAGAGCAGTTTAATGACAAATGGTGCTTTTTTTTCCATGTAGAAACGAGACAGAATGCACAGGAATTGGTGGGGTTGAGGGTGTCCAGGGAACCTTTGCACTGTATCGAGCCTGACCCAGGACTGTGGCTGGTGTGGCACTTGGCAACGTGGGCTGGGGTGACTAAGGAAGAGGCCGGGCTGTTAGTGTTTCAAGGCCACAAGCTCAATGCCACCCCAATGGTGATTCAGGCCCCTGCAGAGCTGAGACAGCAGAGAGCACCTCCTGCTCGTCAGGGCTGGAGAATCCAGGGGACAAACACACCTACCAAAGAGCTTTCCCCCATAGGGTCACAAAAAGCAAGTTTAAGTCTGCAGCCTGCACAGGCTGCCCTTGCGGGGTGGCGGGGGTGCACCCCTGACGGCCTTGCCAATGCTCTGGGAACGCTAGCCCCAGCAGCTGGGGTTTCAGAGGGACAAGGAAGGCAGGAGAAGAGAGACTTCACTGTTTATGTTCTCAGCACCATGAACTCTTTTCTTCCCCATACATTCATAGATGGGGGGAGGGAGTAATAAATACTAGTAAATTTAATGCATTAAAATTTTAAATTCTGCCCAAATAGCACAGTTCCACTTGTGCGCACACTGACTCGGGGTAGCTGTGTCCAGGAGTTGGCCCAGTGCTGAAGAGGGGGACTCAGCAGCAGGGCTGCAGCACCCCCCTCCCACGTCCTGCCTAGGGCTCTGTTCCTCACGGCCACCTCTAAGCACAGTGGAAATGGCCTTTCCCAGGCCTTGGGCAGAGCTCTCCTTAGACTCCTGGCTTCTGTGCCATCACTGCTCCTAATCCACATGGTGACAGTGGGTGCTGGGGGTGTCTTCAGGGGGTCTCGCCACCCCCAGAAACACGAGGATGGCTGTCCTGTGTGCAGGGGTCCAGCACAGCGGTCCGTGCCACTCGTGCACAAGCACAGGGGACAGACGTGGGCCAGGAGGGAACAGGCCGAGCCTGCAGCTGAGTCCTGTGATCTCTAGCAGCCGCTCGCGTGGAAAACATGGCCCCGCGTCTGCATCGCCAGTGTCCTCTGGCAGCCTGCCAGCGCTGGGATTCCTGGAAAGGCTCAAGATGGGAAAATAACTATCTGGAGCCAAACCGGTCCCAAGTGCACTGTCCGGCAGAGGTTGTGTTGGAGTTTTTAAGAAAAGCTGGAAATGCCTTTCTCTAAGCGAGACCTTTCCTGGTTTGGTACATAAGCAAATACCTCTCTGCATTCAAGGGCCCTGTGTATCAGAGCAGCTTCCCACGGGTGCCCCAGCTGCTGTTTATCCGCCACTCCGGCTGAAGGCTGGGGACAGCGACACAGAGTGAGGGCTCTACAACTCCTGACTTCACAGTTTAGACCCTGGTCCAGCGTAAACTGTGTTGGGGGTGGGGGTGGGGTCCTCTTCATGACCAGCCCTGGGGCAGCTGCGACAAGGTGAGATGAAGAGCCCAAGTAGCATCGTAGATCAGCACCGGGAAGATGCTGTTACTGCAGGAGGGGTTCCTGATAAGAGGACAAGTTCAGCCCCATCCCTGTCGCACATGCATGCTCTCTGGCCCTTCTTCCTTGTACCATTATGATAGCACAGCAAGCAGGCTCTCGGCAGATGGGGCCTCTCCATTCTGGACTTCCTAGGCTCCTAAACTGGCAGCCAAATAAATTCCTGTTGCTAATATATTAGCCAGTCTCAGGTATTCTGTTACAGTGGCAAAAAACGGACTAAGACACCATGACACAGTACAACATGGGCCTCTTCCTGACACAAAGGCCCTGTGACCTGCTGTGACCCAGCCTCCCCAAGGTACTGCAGGCATGACAAGTCACCAATGCTTATTTTGCGTAGTCTGGAGTGACACTTCTTACACAAGTAACAACCAGGTTGTGGCCATCCTAGCATAAAGACAAGAACATTGAGGCCTGGAGTGTCAATCACTTGTCTAAGATTATGGGGTGATAAATAGTAGAAATACAATGAAAATCCTGTCCCTTCTGAATCAAAATCCTGAGTTCCAGTGTTTGGAGCATACGGTGGGTTTGAAACATTTGTCCTCACCCACCAGAGGTTTGGCCTTTGTCTTCTGCTACGTGAGGTGGTCACTAGGCCTCCAGAGAGCCTTGCTCATAGGTGGACATCTGTCTGCCTGGGGACTTTGGCCACTGGACATCTGACATTTGGATTTATGATGGGGCTTTGGGCCACATGGCCTCAGTTCCAACCACCAAGAAACTAAGGACTAAAGGGATCTGTGTGGCTTCAGGAGCGGGGCTGGGGACTAAAGTTCAGCCACGAGGGCCGAGTGCAGTTGAGCTACAGTGAAACCCCAGGCACCAAGGCTTGGGCAAGTGTCCCTGGGTGGCCATGCTCTGTGCACACTGTCACACGTCAGGGCCGGGAGGAGGTTATGTGGTCCCTAACTCTGCCTGGACAGGAAAGCAGGAGCCCTGGGCTGTACCCTTCCCAAACTCTGCCCTACGTCCCTCCTTCCTTGGCTGACCATTCTGCGCCTGTATAAGCCACAGCCCTGAGTGTAACAGCGGCCAATGAGCACTGTGGGTCCCTCAGTGAGGTATCAAAATGGGGAGGCTTGGGGAACCCCTGGAACTTCCAATTTTGTCAGAATTGAGATCAGTCTTGAGGGAACTGTTCTATCTTTCTAATTAGAGTAAATAACTGCTTATAACTGGTAATGATTATTCACTTAAAAGAGACCAGATAATAAAAGAAGCATAATAAACGAGGTCTATCAAGGTTCTGAGACAGGAGCGTATGACAAGCCTTTGAACCTGGGCACCCCCTAACAGAGGCCAGGGGACAGGCAGATGGGTGGCACAGAAAGGGGCAGGCACATTCTGCTCAGTGTGATGTGGTCTGGGCCAGGGGACCACAGGGAAAGCCACCTGGTAGCCAGCGTTCAATGGCACACATATGGGTAGATAGATTTTCAAGGCATAGCATTCAAAATGTTGGAGCAATAGGCCTAATCCACATCTAACTTGCTGGTGCCTGAATACTCTGTCCACCAAGCGGAACTGACTTAGCTGGATATCTGCCATGGTCACTGGATACTGAACCTCCCACCTCCCAACAGACGGAAGGGAGGACTTGGCTCCAACCCTGGGCTCTCCAGATCTTTGTGGACATACTTCCCCCAGGACACAGGAAATGCTCACGTATTGACACATTACCCAGGTCACTGTGGGTGTAGTTTTGCTACATAGTAACTGCAGAGCTCTGTTCTCCTCACTGAGAGTAAGAAATAATCAGACTCAGCTGGGAAACTTCTACAAACAAGACCAATGTCCAGATCCACCTCAGACCAGCAGAATGAGAACCCCTGGACATGGACCTCCACCGGCATTTAAAAATACACGCCCTCGGGGATTCTGAGGCAGCAAGGTGAGAACTGCTAGTGTAAATGATCTCTAAGTCACCTTTTAATGCTGTCATTCCTTAGCAGCATGTCTTAGTTGTTTTAAATCCAGCCTCTAATCCTTCCCTTCACCCCTGCCAACATGAAAATAACGTTCTTGTCTCCTTTACCTGCACTTTTGAAATGAATTACGTGTCCACAATAAGATACCGCTTCGCACCCCTTAGGATGGGCATTGTGCGAAACTGGAAGTAAGTGCTCAAATAGATATTGTGTATCAGTGTTCATAGCAGCATGATTCACAGTAGCCAAAAGGTGTTAACAACCCCAACGTCTATCAATAGATGAATGGATCAACAAAACCTGTACCCATATCATGGAATATGACTCAGACCCCTTTCCTTACAAAGGACTGAAATTCTGACACATACTGCAACACAGACGAACCCTGGAACACTACACTAAGTGACAGGAACCAGACAAAAAGAACATTTTATGAGTCCACTTATAGGGGGCTCCTAGAAGTGTTGGGTTCATAGAGACAGAGTGAAGTACAGCTTATCAGAGGCTGGGGAGGGACAAAGGGACAACAGGAGTTGATGCTTAAGTTCTGGATATGGCTGCACAACATGACAATATTTAATGTCACCAACTGTATACTTAAAAATGGTTAACATCATACATTTTATATTTTATTACAAAGCATTACAAAATTACATGTCACAATTGAAAAGGACTGCAATTTTGGTGTAAACTACAGAGCACTTTACCCCCTTCATTTCTGTGAGAATCAGTCTGCATCTCATGGATGGAGGTCAGGGTATTTTTAAGCCCTTAAAACCGTGGGTCTTCGTTACCTTCACAGAGAGGACTGTGAGTCACAGAAAGTGAAAAAGGATTTATTTCATGTGGCCTCCATCCCCGCCCCAACTCTGTCAAGTTTTTGCTCATTCCAGACCAAAAGCTGGCCGACAGCCCCAGGTTATGTTAAAGCCACCCTCTACATGAGGGCACAGGAAACTGGGGAAGGGTTAGCTACACTATGCCTGGCTTTGTGGACCATGCAGCCCGTGTCACACTACTCAAATCTGCCGCTGCAGCAGATGGTTCATATGGACTCAACTGTACATGCTGTGGCCCGAGTCCTGTTCTGACCCACAGCTACACTTGTTTGCGGTCTTCAGAGTCAGGTGTCCCCTCTGCACGTTCCACTCTGCCCCACCCTGTCACCTGCTTTCTCTTCCAGTGTTTCTTGTGCTTGAGCTGCATCAGAGTCCCTGGAGCTCCTGGATGCTGCTGCTGCTGCTGCCCTCGGGACCACGTTCGGAGACTCACTGTTCGATGCCACCTTTCAGGTCTCTCCTTGGCTTCTCCCCACCTCAACGCCATGCCCCATGCATCTCCTCTGCATGCCCTTAGCATCCTTCTTTAGCCTGCGCATGTGCTGCTCAGCAACTATGGACTTAACTAGGTAGTTGGTTCCCAACTGGGCGAGCACTGCCACCCTGTCCTCCATGCCTTTGCCTACAGCAGGTCCCCTGACTGCGCCTTCTTTCTCTAATCATTCTTAAAACCTCAGCAAAGCAATTCAGCCGCTGCCATCCTCGTTTTCATGTCTTCCTCATTAGATTGTAAACTCCCCGACTGAGAGCATAGACTGGGTGTGAGAATCCCCTGGGATCCCAGAGCTGTCCTTTCTCTGTTAGCACCCTGGTCTCACCCTGTGCCCATCCACTGGTGCCTGCCTTCCTTTGAAACTGGTTCCTAGAAGCCAAAGCCTTTCTGGATTGCTTTCTATGTTTTGAATGTGATGCTCTAGTGTTGTATCAAAAGCTGAACTTAGGATAGAAGGGAATAAAATACTGCATCTGCAAAAACTCTGCATTCGGAGGTTCTAACACTCTCATGTGAGCTTATTAACCTCTTACAAAGAAGTAGGCAAGAGACTTCCTGCACTGGAAAGTACAAGCACCGTATAAGATCCCGCTGAAGATATGCGCCACACGGAGGCCTCCAAACATTCACATCTAATTATCCAACACTATTCCCAGACTGCCCTACGATCCATCTCTCTCCATCTCGAAGAAACGCTTCAGTAGTCTTTGGATTTAGTGAAAGGAATAGGTGTTTACAAAGACAACAATTTTATTGAAACCAGCCTAAGTCAAGCGTAGAAAGAACAGGAAGACCAGCTACAAAAAAATCTGCCAATATAAGCATTCTCCCTGAAATAAATGTTTGTTTTAAAATTAGGGTTATGACTCACACCCTGTGAATGGGTGGCTGAGTTCTGACCCCCGGAAGATGAATGGTTCATTTTGAAAAGCCGGGCAAGTGGGAAACCTACTTTCTACCTCCACTGATTTGGAGGGAGGACACGTGGAGCCCACGATGGCCCCCAGTCGCTTCCAATCACCAGCAAAATAAACAAAGGGATGCCTCCCTACCTGCAGCTGTTTTCCATCAAAAAGCTGAGTAATTACAGCGGCCTCTCCCCGAGTTCTCATGCTGCCCAGCATGAAGCCAGCAGACTGTTAAGGACATTGAATGAGCTACCAGAAACCTATAGCATTTGGCTGCCAAACTGTGCCTCTCCATCCTGGCCGAGTGTCATTAACTTAATCAGATATTCATTCAACAATGACGAAAAAATTTACACTCTCCCTGTATGAATGGCAATGCCCTCTGATCCAGGCACTCTGTCAAATCAACTGCATCTGGCAGGAAATGTAGGGGCAATTTATTTTACATTCTTTACTTTTCAATTTAGGGTCTGGGGGAAGGGACCCCCCCACCACACACAATGAAATCCTTCTTGGACATGCAATGAAAGGGAGATGGGGATTAAGATCTAAAGAGAAGAGTTTTGCTTACTCTGCATTTAGGGTGGGCAGCATTTGATTGATACTGGAGTTCTTACTGCTGGGTAAGGAGCATGTGGTTGGCTTACGGTGTCACATGAGATCTGTCATGGGTTTCTGGCTTCTGGCCACTGGTGACTTTAGGAAAGTCATTTGATTTTCTAAGCTTTGATTTGTTCTTTAAGAAAACAGAGATAATATAAGAAGCCCTCACTCACGAGGTGCTTATGGGAATTGCCAGGGACAAAGCAGTGGCCAGAGTGCAGGCAGGCGTGTGTCACAGAAGTTCATCTCCAGGGATGATCCAATTTCACACACCAAGCTAGTACAGCACCTCCGATTTCAGTAGTGGCTGAGGAGACCTATGATCTAAACGGCCTTAATCGGAATCCTAGTGTCTTTATGCACCTGATGTAATAACTTCATTATCCTGTGCCTCAGTTTCCTCATCTCTAAAGTGGGACTAACACCAGCACTTGCTCCAGAGGCTTGCTGTACGTTCACATGTAAGAACTTCTTGGACCAGGGCTGGCAGACAGCAAGACCCACACACATCGGCAGCTACTGTTGCCATTCTCCCTCTCCCTCCTTCACTGTAGTCCTATTTTTACCTGTATAAGAAAAAGCTCATATCCCCTTTCTTTCCAGGTTACTTCCTACACCATGTGCAATAGTCAGCTCCTGCAAAGATACTGAGGGGAACGGTCTCTATAATTAGAAGGCGCCCTGCCTCACTTCCCTTAATGAGGCATCTCAAGTCTTACCAGTTCAGAAAGTTTACTAAGTCTCTAAAATTGTCTTCTTCTAGAAAATATTCCATGCAAATACATTGCTATATCTCCCCCCGAACCAGATTACAGCTTTGTCTGCAGAACAGTCAGTTACATCCATACTCAAAAATAAAATTTAAATGTGCTCTTGTTTTACATTTGAGTTTGTATTGTTTGTTGTGGATTCTTGTAGTATAAATAAAAACTCTGACTTATGTGAACACAGAGCAAACAGTAGAGTGTTTAGACACAGTTACTCATAAATTAAATCAATCTCTTTGTTCTTTACTCCTTTATCCATAACCTAACTAGACTCGGTACATTATAAAAACACAAGGGATGGCCAGCTGTTTTACTGAAGGCCCTCGAAGCAAATCAAAGATAAATGATGCTACTGTGCAGACAGAGTGACTACAATCTACCTAGGCAATGCGATGTTCAGTGGACAAATGCAAAGGCAAGAAAGTTAAGGTAGCAGCCTGATCACAAGGCTTGTTCTTTTTCTTAGCACCGTGGCCTTGGAAGATGTGTATTAGTCCATTTTGTGTAGCCATAATGAAATACCTGAGGCAGGATACTTTTGAAGAAAAGAGGTCTATTTAGCTCATAAGTATGCATGCTGGAAGTCCAAGGTCAGACAACTTGGTCTCTGGTGAGGGCCTAATAGTAAATGGTGTCATGATAGTGGGGTACATGAGAAGCCAGAGGGATTCAGCCCAGGATAGATAGATTTTTAAAATTCTTTTATTTTTTTGCTACACAGGGAATTGAACTCAGGGCCTTTGCACTGAGTTACTTCCCCCCACTTTTTAAAAAAATTTTGAGACAAGATCTCTCACTAAGTTGCTAAGTTGCCCAGGCTGGACTTGAACTTGCTATCCTTCTGCCTCAGCCTCCCAGAGTACACCCCAGGCTTTTCAACAACTCAGTCCAGGAGATCAGTACTCCCTGCTACGGGCCAATAACCTAAGGTCCTCCCACAAGGCTTCACCTCTTAAAGGTCCAGGCCATCTCCCACCGCCACCCTTGCCGCCAACATAGGAACCTCTGCGGACGAAGTACACTCCAAGGACATAGGCAACCTCTCCGATCCTGTTTCCTCATCTGCAACCTGCGAATGATGATAATGCATTTTCAAAAGAGTGCTGTGAGATGAAATAAGATGTTCATCATAGAGTACAGAGATACACACACACACACACAGAATCCCAAGGTCTTCTCTCCTGAACTTTAGATGCATAGTGTGAGCGCCTGTCCAGAATTTCCACTTGGATGCATCAAAGTCCCCTTATCAGCCCTCTCAAGGCATCACCCACTTGGTTCCACACCTACGCCAGTCGTTTGTGCCATTTCCCTGGGCATCACTTTGAGCTGTCACTGGACTCCTCTGGTCCTGTCAATCTTTCTTCAAAATGTCTCAAGTCAGTCCATCTCCTGTCCACTGCATCCTAAAGAATTTGGCTTTTCCCAGAGAGATCTGGCTTTGTCCTCAGCTTTTAGGAGGTGATTTATGTCACATCAGAGAAGAGAGTCTTTGGGGGGGGTGGGAGGGACTCTGAGTCACAACAGCTTACTTAACCCAAGTCCTACTTCACGCATATTCAAGTGGGATGATAATATGTACTGTGCAGGGCCAGAGTGACAATTAAGCGAGATAACGCATATTAAGTACTGAGTATAGTATTTGAGCACA
The DNA here is from genome assembly GCA_028451465.1 of Erethizon dorsatum. Lineage (NCBI taxonomy): Eukaryota > Metazoa > Chordata > Mammalia > Rodentia > Erethizontidae > Erethizon > Erethizon dorsatum. The sequence continues at coordinate 17,218,548 of CM051825.1, forward strand.
TAGTACGAATTCAACAAATGCTAGTGAAAAATGCTTCTCATGTTCAGTAGGAACTGTGCAAATATTCATCATCTTTTGCCTTCATAATTATGAGAAGGTGAAGGAAATGGCCAGAATATTCTGTGAGGAATTTGTCAACATTCTTGGTCTTTTCATGATTGGCTGCTAAGTATTTCTGTTTATATTTTGAGTTTTGCTAGTATTCTTTTGCTTAGGAAACCAATTATTTTCCTGATTTTTTTTTCAACAGTTCTGCTTCATTCTTGATTATGTAGGCTCAATATTTTTCCCATAGAATATCAGAAAATGGAAAGATATCCCTTGCTCCTGGATAGGAAGAACCAATATGGTGAAAATGGCCATACTTCCAAAATTGTTATACAGATTTAATGCAATTCCAATCAAAATTCCAACAGCATATCTCACAGAATTAGAGAAAACAATCCTAAAATTCATTTGGAATCAGAAGAGACCTAGAATAGCAAAGGCAATTCTGGGCAACAAACGCAAGGCAGGGGGCATCACAATCCCTGACTTGAAATTATACTATAAAGCTACTGTGATAAAAACAGTGTGGTACTGGCAAAAAAACAGACCTGAAGATCAATGGAACAGATTAGAAGATGCTGAAACAACCCCAGACATACTAAGCCACCTTATCTTTGACAAAGGTGCCAAACACATTCGCTGGAAGAAAGATAGCCTCTTTAATAAATGGTGCTGGAAAAACTGGCTCTACACATGCCGAAGATTAAAACTAGACCCATATCTTTCACCATGCACTAAACTAAATTCAAAATGGATCAGAGATCTAAATATTAAAACAGAAACACTAAATCTGCTGGAAGGTAGGATAGGTAAAACCCTTGGAGACATTGGTGTAGGCAAAGACTTTATGAATAAAAACTCAACCGCACGGGAACTATCCCAAAGAATCAATAACTGGGATCTCATCTTATTAAAAAGCTTTTGCACAGCAAGAGAAACCACCAACAGAGTGAAGAGACAACCCACAATGTGGGAAAAAATGTTTGCCAGCTGTTCCTCAGACAAAGGATTACTATCGAGAACATATAAAGAACTCAAAAAAATCAGACCTCCCAAATTTAAAGACCCACTCCAAAAATGGGCATCTGAGATGAATACACATTTCTCAGATGAAGAAATACTAATGGCAAATAAATATACAAAAAAATGTGCAACATCACTAGTCATTCGAGAGATGCAAATTAAAACAACACTGAGATACCATCTCACCCCAGAAAGAATGGCTACTATAAAGAAATCAACTAATAACAAATGCTGGAGGGGCTGTGGGGAAAAAGGAACCCTTCTTCACTGTTGGTGGGAGTGTCGACTGGTACAGCCACTGTGGAAGTCAGTGTGGAGATTCCTCAAAAAACTAGGGTTGGAGGTCCCATTTGACCCAGCTATTCCCCTTCTGGGCATCTTCCCAGAACAATTAAAAACATTGTACCACAGCGATATATGTGCACCCATGTTTATAGCAGCACAATTTGTAATAGCCAGATCTTGGAAACAACCCAAATGCCCATCAACTGAGGAATGGATAAGAAAGATGTGGTATTTTTATACAATGGAGTACTATTCAGCCATAAAGAAGGATAAACTGGAGACTTTTATAGGTAAATGGATGCAACTCGAGAAAATACTCATAAGTGAAATAAATCAGAAGCACATGTGTAAGCATCGTATTGTCTCTCTAGTATGAGAAACTGAAAGAGTAAATAAGATATAAAATGTACAATAGACATGGTGAATCAAAAAGAAACTGGTCAAAAGGAAAGAGAGACTGGAATAGGGAAAAGAAAGAAGGGAAAGGGAAAAAAATTGTATATATATATATATATATATATATATATATATATATATATATATATAAGATGGTTAAGATAGATACACTACCATTTTTACTTAGTTCATTGAAGAGTAAGGTTTGTGTCAATAATGTTTGGACAATTGAATGCTAATGTCTGGTATCCTGAATAACTAACTTAAAGATAGTAATACGTAATGTATTCACCATTGTTACCCTCCTATTATGTTGTTTTGAAAATTTGTTCTTCTTTTGATTTGTTTTGTTTTCTTCTCTTTAAAATAAAAAAAAAAATTTTTTTTCCCATAGAATGTAATTCTGACAGCCTGAAGGGGAACAAGACCTCATTTCAGAGTTTTAACTCATCTGCCAGTATCCAAATTCCAGGATGCAGCTACAAGCAGAGACCCAACAAGTGTGGAGGCTACTTCATTCCGGGTCTTCCACAGAGTTTACTTTTGGGTTGAGAAATGGGGGTGAGGGACTTTATTTCCATAGAGGATAATTTCTTAGAACAGATTAATTTGGCTTTTCCTAAAATATAAATGAGAGGAGGCTTCTACCAGAAAAAGATGTGAACGTTAAATACATGAATGTACTCTTTGAACATTTTGCCTTGCCCGAGACATTCTTATACTTTCATAATGCTATGGCTTGCAATGTCTGGCTCGCCTCCATCAGGCTTTGGTTAGCCCATGGGGTGGTGGGCGGGATGATGAAAAGCAGCCATAAGTCAGGCATGGAGTCATTCAATAACAACCCCAACACGGACGATAAAGTGAACCCGTCATAAACACGTTCAGAAAAACATACAAAATCTTAGTTCCTAAGAACTTCCCAGCAAGTTTGCAACTACAGCCCCTACAGGGGCCAGCCCGGGAGGCTCACACCAGCCAGGGGCAGCCAGGGATGCACCATGCTCTAGATTGCTGGGTGCTGTCTTCCGCTTCATAGCTGATTTGAAATCTCCCGTAAGAACATGTGGAGGATGGTGTTTTAATGAATTGCATGTACTCACAAGCTCCCTTACACTAAACGCCAGACCCATGTTGATGAGCAACCCACAGAACTGTGCTTCATGGCCAACAAATATAACTCCAAAAAGCCAAAGCTATCTTGAGCAGAGGGAACAAAGCAGGAGGCACTGTACTACATTATTTCAAAACACACCACAAAGCTGTAACAATCAAAACAACATGGTTTAAAAAAAAAACAAACAAACCAGCACTGTGTAAGCATAAAAACAGATACACAGAGCAACAGAACCGAATAAGGAGTTCAGAAATAAACTCACATATTCACAGCTAACTGATTTTTGACAAAGGTGCAAAGAACATGCATTGTAGAAAGATAGTCTTTTCAATAAATAGTGCCGGGAGATTTGGATATCCATAGGCAGAAGAATGAAACAAGACCCCTACCCCTCACCAGTTAGAAAAATAAAAGCAAAATGGATTAAAGCTTTAAATGTAAGATCTGAAACTATGAACTTACTAGAAGAAAATAGGGGGAATGCTTTAGGATATTGATTGAGCAAGGATTTTGGGGGGACAATACCCCAAAAGTACATGAAACATAAGCAAAACAAACAGGATTATATCAAACTAAAAAGCTGCTGTATAGCAAAGGACGCAACAGGATGAACAGAAAACTTATAATATGGCAGAATATATTTATAATGTATACACCTTACAAAAAGTTGTTATTAAAAGCATACAAGGAACTCTAAAACCTCAGCAGCATGCACACACACACACACACACACACACACTGATTTAAAAATGGAGGGCCAGGGATTTAGCTCAGTGGCGCAGCGCATGCCTGGCAAGCATGAGGTCCTGAGTTTGAGTTTGATTCCTGGTACCAAAAAAAAAAAAAAGGGCAATATACCTAAATAGATACTTCTCAAGAGAAGACATACAAATGGCTATAGGTATATTTAAAAATTCTCAGTATCACTCATCAGAAGGGAAATGCAAGTCAAAACAAGAGTGACACACCTCCGCATAGTGAGCATAGCTATTATCAAATAGACAAAAGATAACAAGGGCTGGTAAAGATGCAGAGAAAAGGGAACCCCTGCACACTGTTGGTGGCAATGTAAATTAGTACGGCATTATGGAACAGTATGGATGTTCCTTGAAAAACTAAAAATAGAATAACCATGTGATCCAGCAATCACACTACTGAGTATTTATTCAAAGGGAATAAAATTGGTATGACAAAGAGGCATCTGTACTCCCTTGTTCATGGCAGCCCTGTAACAGCCAAGAAATGGAAACAACCTAAGTGCCTAGCAACTGATGAATGGATAAGAAAACGTGGTGGCCCAGTGGGATACTAGCCAGCCATACAAAAGAACAAAGTCCTGTCACTTGCACCAACATGGACGGAACTGGAGATCACTGCGTTAAGAGAAGTCAGTCAGGCACAGAAAGGTAAGCATTGCATGATCTCACTCATACATGAAATCCTAAAGAGTTGAGGTGGTAGAAGTTAAAAGTAGCATGATGATTATCAGAGGCCAAGGAGAGAGGGAGGGAATGGGGCTGGGGAGAGGCTGATCAGTGAGCCCTAAGTTACAGTCAGATGGGAACAGTAAGTTCTGGGGTGCTGTTGCACAGTAGGGCGACTTAACATAACAATGTACTGTATGTTTCACAAAGGTAAAAAAGAAAGGATTTGGAAAGTTTTCCACATAAAGAAATGATACATGTTTGAGGAGATACATATTTAACCTGATTTACACATTGCACAATGCATACATGTCCTGAAACATTACATGGTATCCTGATAATATGTACAGTTTTGTTTTTACTTATCAGTTTAAAAATTTTTAAATAAATATATCTTAAGGAAAATAAGCACACACATACAAGATTCACACATAATATTCAAACTGGTGAAAAACAAAATGCAGAAGAAAGCTTGAAGTCATCCATTTTAACCCATGGAGAGCACAAAAGAGATGTCAGGAAGGAAGGAGAACAGTAGTTTTCTGGAAGCCAAGTGAAGAAAGCATTTGAAAAGAATGATGAGCTCTGTCAAAGTTGGAGAACTACTGAAATTGGCAAGATAGAGGTCATTGGTGACATCTTCCTTGAAAAGCAATGCTCTAGTGGAGGGATAACGATGAAAGCCTGAATCACATTCCAGAGTTCATAAAGACCTAAATTTATGAGATTTTTAGTAGATTTTCTCAAATCTTCAAGAAACCCTTGTTTCAAAACATAGGAGAAAAAGATGGAGTTCTCATGATCTCTGTACAAGGCTAGACTAATCCTAATTTTCAAAAGAAAATTATACAAAAGTCAGAAAATGGTTTTGTCTAGGAAAATAAAGAAATGAAGATGGTGACAATTGTCATGCTTCAAGATCACAATTATGGGGGCCAGTGAGACAGCTCAGCGGCATAAGCACCTGCCTGGCAAGCGCGAGGTCCTGAGTTTGACTCCCGGTACCCACATACAAAAAAAGGGCCGGTGATATCGCTCAGTGGCACGAGTGCCTGCTGGCACACCAGGTCCTGAGTTAGAGCTCCGGTACACACACACACACACACACACACACACGAAGACCACAATTATGCAACAGTGCCTCAGAATGAAGATTCCCCGAGTTGATTATCAGAAATATCGTGACACTGTAAAAACATATTTTCTAGTTTTCTAAGATTCTGTAGGTCCGGGCTGTGACCCAAGAATCTACGCTTTAAAAACATAACACCATTGTTGCCTCAGATTGGCAGATTCTTTGGGGGCGCTACCACACTCGACCCTTGCATCTGAACCTGGCGACAGGTTAGAATCACATGGGGAGATTTTTTTTAATCCTACTGGTTAGGCCACATCCCAAATTGTCTAGGATGAGTGTGTGCATCAGCAATAGCAATGTGCAGCCATGTCTGAGAATCACTGAGTTCCTGAATTCTGAGGGAGGAACCCATTCATCTATGTGTTCCCTCTCCCCACAGTACCCAGGTCAGGGCCTGTTAAAAATTAGCCCCTCCATCAGAAAGCCAGGCCCACTTTATTTGTAAAGCTTAAAATGTCCCAACTATAGAAAACACACACACACACACACACACACACACACACACACACAGAAGAAACCCTTTCATCTCCCCTTCTCTGTAGAAAGATGGTCGAAGATGTCCCATGGATGCCTGAAACCAGGGATAGCACCAAACCCTATACACATTATGTGTTTTCCTATATACACAAACCTATGGTAAAGTTTACTTTGTCAATTTAGGCAAAGAGATTAATAACTAATAGAAAGGAACAAGTATAACAATGTACTGTCATAGAAGTTACTGAAAATTATGAATTATTTATTTCTGGAATTTTCCATTTAATATTTTTGGACCAAAGACTGTGGATAACTGAGACCTTGCAAAGTAAAACAGAGTAAGAGAGGACTACTGGCCCGAGTTCCAGGAAGAGCTGTGAATGTACTGAGCTCCAGTTTTATCTGTTGGCTTACGTAGAATTTGCATTTTTTTAAACAATGCTTTTCCAGGAAAAGAGAATCTATTTTTTTTTTAATAAAGATATCTAGAGGATAGTTTCATTTCCTTGGCTCTCTGTGAAGAGTGCCACATGCTTCGGGGCTGCTTGTAGATCAAGAGGAAAAAGCAACTGGTATTCGATGTCCTGGGGACTCGTACCCCAATTTGTGACAACAGCAAAACAATAATCCTCATAATTATCAGACCCAGGATTCTCTGATGAGCAGGAAACCACAGTGCAGAGCGAAGCACTCAGCTGTAATCAGGAGCACAGGCCCCTAAGCCCCTTGTAACACAGCTGGGGACTTGGGCACAGGCCCTGCCAGCCGCACACCACTGTGTCCTGTAACGCATGATTTCAGGGCATCCAAGTTTCCAAATCCTACTGTATACCACCGTTTTCCTTTTTCTCCCTCTTTTGGTGGAGAGGTATTTATTTTAGTTATGAAGATCTTTATTATACTGCATGAACAACTTAACTCTGGGGTATATTCATTCCTTGAACTCAGCTGCACGAAACAGAGGGAAGATCCCAGTCGTATCCCTTGGACTGACTCGGGCTTGCTTCAGTTTCTGAGGGCAAAATCAGCCAACGTGGGCCACCACGGATGCCTCTGTACTTCTCACATGACCTTGCACACCGCGTGCCCAAAATCAGGGGTGCTAAGTAATGGTAATTCAATCGTAGGGAAAGCTACAGTGGCAATTCACTGCCACCTTCCATTTCCCTCAGCACTAACACCTACTCTTGGTGACAGGTGACTCATCTGCCACTTTTTCAGTGGGCTCTTCAAAGTTAAGACACAAAAAAGAGCACTGTTACCCCTGACAGATGAGTTCAGTGGTGGAGGAGAAACCTCACGGATGGGACAGGGATGACTTTTTCTCCTCTGTGCTCTCTGCAGTAGGGACACTGTCCTACCCCTAACTGGCAACTTGAGATGTTCTCTGTTTTCTTAACCACCCACACCTCTGGCACCAACCACCACCTCTTAGTGATAGCACATCTGGGCTCTCAATGTGCCATTGATAGGGGTCTACTCCTTCTGTGGGACAACTCTCCAATTTTCCTCCTGGGAGCTTGGAACTCATTAACAGGCAGAAGGAGGTTAACAGTCACATTGCCTTGAATACTACTCTTATTTACTAAGTCCATTCAACTCAACAAATGAAGCAATTGCCTGTAATTCCTATATCTGGACACATAGGGAAACATCCAAGGACTAACTTCCCTTCCTGCTTCCGGTCCTGCCCACAGTGTGCAAGTTACATCCAGCGCTCTGCAGGCAAAAACCTTAGCTGCTAAATAACTGCATGGACCCTGGGTTTTCCTATGTCTTCCCAGCTCATTCTAGGACTTAGAAGGTCCAAAGTAAAAAATTTTCCTGACCTAATTTGGCAAGTGGGAAAAGATTCTCCTGCTCTCTCACATGGAATTTTGAAGCAAAGGAGAAATGAAACAGGGCTGTACTTAATTCCAGGCATAATCTCTTTGCTGCCGGCAATGTTTAGGAAATAGAAACTTATTTTGCCCTTCCATGAATAAATTTTTCAGAATCTACAGTCAGGGCCCAAATAATAATTGTTAGTATTTTCCCCACATTCAGAAGAGAAGTACATTAAATGACACTGTTTCTCATGTAAGCTGCCAAGAAAAGTATGAATTGTCCTGAAATTAAAGCATCATAAGGACAAATGAGATGATGCCGTGCCAGGACGGCTGCTTGAAATTCTTTAGGGGAGAGCAGACCACCTTGGATTAAGTGATCTTTGAAATCCCAACATATTAACTGCGTATGAAGAGCAGGTTTGTCTCTTAAGAGTGGCTCAAAGACAGCAAGCTAATTTTCAAATTAGGCATTTGTGAAACAGTTTTGGCAAGATAAATCTTGAGCAAAGCTTTGATTGTAATTTTAAAAAGCACTCCAAATTCTGGATGTCTAGGTGAGAACAGGAATCATGCAAAAAACTGATAGGGAAGGGTGTGGGTGACAGTAATATGGAGTGTAATATGGATAATAATACGAGGTATAACATCGTTTTTTATCCTTTTCGGCAGCATTCTTAAATGCAAGTTTCAGCCTAAGGCCAAGAAATCTAAATCTATTTGGAATTCATGCAAATTACATACAGGTCCATCTTTATTTATAGTTATTACCTGTATAAAATGTGTATTCTTCATTTTACAGGTGGTGAAACCAAGGCTCAGACAATGTGTATTGCTAAGGTCATTACGGCTTTAAAATGTTTTAATTAAATGCATACTCAGGTCTGGGATTCACTCTTTTAAACTCTAAATTCGCCATGCTTTTTACCATATGCCCTGGCTTCCTATGCAGGAGGAGGCTGCAGTCATCAGCTCAGGTTCTGGGAGTGTGGACTTTGACCGTGAGGATGGACAAGAGGTATAAAACACTAGCAAGGCTTAGGGAGGGACAGAAAAGCAAGCTGGGTTAAGCCACCAAGTACTGAAGCGCTCAGGTGGGAATCAGAAGGGGACACTGTAATGAGATCCATGGACAGGATGCTACTGAGAAAGAGGGGGAAGCTCCAGGAGCTTAGCACTCATTCAGTTTGATGAGGCTCTAAGACAGACAGACATACAGCACTCTACTCTGGGCAGATGGAGAACAAGGGAGGGAAGCAGGGCACAGAAGCAGTACTAGTGCCCAGGAGGGAAGCTGAGGCTGGGAGAGATATCTAAGAAGGGCAGTAAACAGGAAGAAGCATACACGCCTAACGTAACTGTGGTTAGGGAGAGGCAAAGAAGTCACAAAGGGGATGAAAACAAAGGCATCTGCTACCTAAAATGTGGTAGAGAAACTGAGGAAGACATGAACTATGAAAGGCCACTGGATTAGACCAGTGGTCCTTGGTCTCCACTGACCATTAGAAGCACTGCTTAGTTTCTAAAAGATTCTATCCCAGGACCTCGGTTGATGACCACCAGATTAAACTGTATGGCCACAGATGACGTCAAAGAGAGAAGTTCCATAGTCCTACTGTAAAGGAGCGGAACTGATAGATTCCATAGCTCCCAGCACCTAGGTTCAATGTATACATTTGTACTACTGATTATGTTGCATTTATACATGTCAACGGGAAATGATGTGCTTGCATTATGTATTCAGCATCTGAAAATCTCATGCTTGGGATTACACTCGCTGGGCCTCTCGCATCATCAAGCAAATGCTTGAATAAACATATGGGCTTTGTGCAAGTTCCCTGAGAGTCAGGGAACATGATTGTGTTTCGATTTAAGAGAGTTAAACCTCTTAGAAAATACTGTTCATCTTGTTTACTCCCTCTTTAACTGGTTTTTAAGCCTAGAGCTCATTTGAGAAAGTCCATTAGCAAATCTCAACTTCTCTGATGGTAACATACTTGGTAACAAAAGAAATCCTGTAAGGTAATACAAATCATTGTTAGTACAATTTGCTTGTAAATCCATGGATTCCAAATCCCTGCATTCAATCAGGCACTGATCAAGAGTATTTTTTTTAAGAACTTGTGTCTGTCCTGAACATATACACAGTTTTTCATCATTATGTCCTAAACACTATAGTATACATACCATGCACACATTGCATTAGGTACTGTAAGTCATCTAGAGATGATATAAAGTATATGAGGTGGATATGCATAGGTTCTTTGCAAATACTACACCATTTTTTATAAGGGACTTGAGCATCTGCAGATTTTGGTACCCTTTGGGGGGGGTCCTGGAACCCATCTCCCACATATTCCATATGATGAATGCAATGTGGTCCAAGAACTTGACATGTGAAGAAATTCCACAAACACACACACACACAGACACACACACATCCCATTTGCAAATCTGTCTCAATACATCACACCAGACCCTCCTCCTTGAATATAAACTCAAGACTTGTATTCTAGAAAAGCCTCATTCATTTGCGGAGGGACAAGAAAATGATGATTTTTGAATTCAGAACATGAGAACATCTTTACTTATTCTACACAAATTATTCCCAGGAATGAGGTGCATGTAGGTAACAGTTTTTTCAATATCACTCATTTTAAACATTTATTTATCTCTGTTTCCTGTAATTTATCTTTTATTTTGCTCTTAAATTATTTATACTTTGGGAGGTAGATCTTTTGCAGAGAGGAAGGGGAATAAAAAGGATTGACTCCATATGTACATGTACCAACTTCCTGTGATGAATATATTCATTATGTATTGCGAACACATGTTGATGAAAAAACATGCATTTATTTCAGCTAATAAAAATGTTCAAGAGGTACTACCTCCAGGACCCTATGCAAAGCAAGTAGTATAATAATGAATGACATTAAGCATCTGAAATGCCTAAAGAATCTGCGTTAGGCGGCGGATTTTATATAGGGTAATAGTAAGAGGGTAATAGTGATTATCATGAAATCAAGAGTAACAAAGGGGGATAAGAGAAGGGTAATAGAACTTAATGTTTCATTTACATTGTTTTGAAACAGGATTCAGAAAAGATACCATACCATTTGGTATTCATTATTTTGGTTTGTGCACATGGCTAATTATTCCTCCAGCATTTGAGATCTTTTTAAAACAAACATGTTTTGCACATATACACCCACCTTTAAAAATATGTCTTTTATCCCCTTTTCCAGAGCCTTGAGGAAGAATATTATGGGTTGTCTTAGGGGAAGGACTCTGGAAATAAATGTAGGTTATAGCCTAAAAATGTAACTTGTATAAACAAATCAAAGAAAAAGGACATTACAGCACTAGGGGTATAAACAAATGTTTCTCAACTTAGTTTGCACATTTGTAATGTTCAGTAATAAATCTTAGTCCCATAAGATTACGCTGGCCTCTCTGTTCCCAAACTTCCCCTCCTATTTTCCCTTAGCTGTCCGACAGCCAGCCATTTGGTGTGACTCATCACATGACTCATCTGATTTTTCTGTGAGGCCACCTTTGCATGAAGGTGCTGTGATCCTAAAGGGACAATGCTTTTGTGGTCTTGGGAATCACTGGTTCTAAGTTTTCTACCTTCTTCAGGTGTGTGCAGGAGGCCACAGGAAAACACACTGTAATGGCACCCAACACAATAATCTGGCAGACTCCATGCGTCCCTTCACTAGAATTGCCTGGTCTGGCGTGGAAATGGCTTTAGTTTGCTTGGTGCACTGGCCAAGGGAGCCCCAGGGTGTCTCATCACACCTGCAGACCCTTCCATAGGGGCCTATGTCACTGCTGGAACCTGTGTCATACTACGGTGGCAGAAGTCTGCCACACGGGAGACCATTCTGGCCTCCTCTCACATTATCAGCTCGAGATGATGGAGAAACAGGGCGACTGGGCCACCTATTGGGCAGGTGACCCTGGAAGCTCAGTTCTGAGGAGCCATTTCTAAAACGCTAGGGCTTTCTGCCCCTAAACCAGGAGCTCACTCTAGCTTTGGGATGTCAGGAAAAAGAGGCACACTATTCATTTAGGAGTGGGGACAGTCCAGGGAAGTCACTGGAGTGGTGGCTGGGTAGCACTGTCCTCACACACTCGTGTCCCCTCCTGGTCCATGGCATGCTCCCTCCCACCACAGTGACCTCACCATCCCCTCTAGGGTGAAACGAGGGAAAGATGTTATCATGGCTCTTCCTGTGGGTGGCACCATGGAGACACTGGTGCCAGTTTTCTTTAAATGGAAGGTCACATTAGGCAGAGAGGCACTTTTGAAGCCTATAAAGTTGAGCTCAGTATGCAGATTACTTTTGTCAGAATGGAAAATTTTCTCTTACTGGCAATATATGAGGTTCATGTGCTCTCGCTCTCTTGCGTTCTCTCTCTCACATACATACATATACACACACTCATATATACACACACAAAGTGTATATGCATACACATACATATATGTGACTCAGTTTATGTACGGGCTTAAATTATAGCACTTAATGTAATTTCCGACCCACTAATTCCCAAACCTTTATTAATTATCTGCTATACATTAAAAACAAGTAATAGGGAAAATAACTAATCTCCATAAAACAAAATAATCTGAGCTAACCAACCTAAAGAAGGTAGTTTTATTTTGGCTCACAATTTGGGGGGTTCAACCCATGGGTGTTTGGCCCTGTTGCTTTTGGGGCTGGGGAGGGGGGGAGTAGTACATCATGGTGCAGGGGTATGGAGGAGGAAGACTGGATACCTCGTGGCTAGGACATGAAAGAGACAGAAGGGGTTGGGATCTCAGTATTCATTTCAAGGGCACCCTCTCAGTAACATAAAAACCTCCCTCTAGGCCCTACCTCTTAAAGGTTCCAACACCTCTCAAAAGCAGCAAGCTAGGGAAAAAGCCTCTAGCACATGGCCTTGGGGAAACATTTATCTCAACCATAGCATCGTTTACATAAGCACTCTTCTAGTTGTTATTATAGTATCAAATGAGAGATTCAAAGCTACAAAAATAGACCTCTACAATGAATATGTAGAAAGCTCCTTTGCAACCTTACCTCCTCCATTTCCATCCCTTATCCCTCCCTTCTTTGCTCATATCACTCTCCATGTTATTTCACCCTTACCTAACAGAGTTAGGGGTGAATGTCCAAGTCAGTGGTGGGCCATTCACAGCTTCAGAAATATAAGTAGAGAGATGCAGAAAGGAGAATATATCAACTTCTAGACCTGTACTCTCTAAGGGCAAGCACTAGGTCCTCTTCTTTCCAAAGCTAAGGCCTTGACACGGTGCCTGAATCATACTGGATAGGTACACACTAAATACTTGCTATAGAGCTTAGGTCCATAATGTGCTAATACCATATGCTATATGGATTTCTGAGTGCTTAGCATTTGCTGACTAGGATTTTTTGGTGCCTCTCCTACTGAAAGGCACAAAATCAGATATCGATTCAAGGTTCTGCTAAGAGTAAATAAAGTGTGAAGTGGTACTCAGGCCATGGTATAAATAAGCAAAAGCTGATGTTCTTTGACTTGTATTGATCTCTTTGGCAAGGACTAACCACAGAAGGCCGAGTTTTTCCTTTAAGCACTGAATGGATTCCCCCTGGGAATTGTAAAGTGCACCAGTAGGAAGGCTCCCACTTTCATCATTTAAAACTTGCTGGTTTTCAGTGAGTTTCCCATGCCCCTTGTTTTTTTTTTTTTTTTTTTTTTTCCCTCAGCCAGCTGTCTCTTCATTCCATTCTGGGTTTGCTTATTGGAACAACTTGGAGTGGTGGGTGGGGTTGGCAGTGAGTTTGTAAGTGTTTCATCTCTCCTGGAGGTAAGAGCTGACATGCTTTCATCAGCCAGCCCATTGAGAGGATCACAGGCCCAGAGTCACTTGGTGAGTATTGGGCCACAACGCTACATGAAATCTTTTCATTAAGCAACTCTGACCTGAAACTACAGTCCTGACCTGAAACTGCTGAGTGGAGGGGATGTCTCAGGGCACACACATTCTGCAGACCCCAGAAATCACGTGACAAGACAACGCTTTGCGGCAGGTCCTGGATGTTGTTGTCCGAGGTCAGAACCTCAAGGTGGCCAGTTCTGTAAGTTCATGTGCTCGGGTCAATGAAAGGTAGACCCCAAAGGATGCCTCTGGACCCCCACTGCACTTTATTGATGCTAACTGATGCTAAATTGATGCTATAATTTAAGCCCGTACATAAACTGAGTCACATATATGTATGTGTATGCATATAAACTTTGTGTGTGTATATACGAGTGTGTGTATATGTATGTATGTGAGAGAGAGCACCTGGGCAGCTGATAAAATTGAAGTCACAGCTCCCATCTGGAGCCCCTCATTACAGAAATTAACCACATAAGTTGAACTACCTGGATTAGATAAGTTGAGGAGTCACTTTTTAAACATTTTCAGCCAATGTTCGAGACATTTTCAGATTGGAAAAATAAGATGATTTACTCCTGCTGCTCAAGGATATTAATGCCTTCAAATGCTAAGGACCCAGGTTCTTAGCTCAATAGAAAGATGAGGTATGGAAATCAGTATGGAAGTTCCCCCCAAAAACTAAAAATGGAACTTCCATTATAGCTGGAGCACTCTGTAGTGTATACCCAAAGGAATTAAGGTCAGCTTACCATAGGGATAGCTACATATCACATGTATTGTGGCACAATTCACATAGCAAAGACATGGAACCAGGCTAGGTGCCCAACAATGGATGAATGGATAAGCAAACTGCGGTACATATACACAATGGAGCAGTATTATTCAGCTGTAAAGAGGAACAAAATTATGTCATCTGCACCAAAAGGATGGAACTGGAGAGCATCACACCGAGTGAAATAAGCCAGAGTCAGAAAGACAAGTATCACATGTTTTCTCTAAAATGTGGAGTCTAAAACAACAAAAATGAAAACCAAGATAACATAAGGGAGGCTATTATTAGACAAGAGGCAAAGAGTAAGAGGGAGGGAGTTGTAAGGGAAAGTAACGGGGAGGTGACATGATCAAAATGTTATATGCATGTATGAAAATGCTCCAATGAAGTCAAATATTTTACAAATATATTACACACCAATAAAAACATTAAAAACAAAAATATGGCACATAAAAATATGAGATGTAGGCATAAGCACTAATGCCACACTGTTCACTAATGTAAACATTATGTAGGTAGATTAAGTGCCATTTTATTATTCAACGCACATCTGGGGCACCAGGCACAACACCAGGTTGTGGGGCATGGCATCATCCCTCCTTCAAGGAGCTTCTGGTCGACCCTGGGGAGGCCCAGACTAAAGCATCCAGGGGAGATGGGTTGCTCCTGTCTTCCGAAGTGAAGGTGGTAACCTAAAGCTGTACCCGGGTAGCCTGAGAAGCAGGGTGGGATGCCTCAATCCCTGATTGTTAAAAAACTGTGGAGCAAGGAGGCCAAAATGCAAGTGGTTTTCTTCTTCCTTCTGCTTTATACTACAGAAACATCTCAATGACATTCATGGAAATAATGTCCTTAGGCCTTAGCTAGATCTGTCAGTGGAAGAAAACTACACCATCACCAAACAGAAAACTTTTTTTTAAATGGGGTTTTGCTACATTTCCCAGGCTGGCCTTGAACTTCTACACTTAAATGATCCTCCTGCTTCAGCCTCCTCAGTGGGTGGGACTTGGGGCACACACCGTCTCTCCCAAATATCATGGAGTTTTTTATTCTAGTCAATTCATAGTACACACAACAGTCAAAAGAGTGCATTCAGACTGAAACTGTTCACAGCAGTGTTTAAAGATGATGGGAATCCATTTGGTCCCAAATAACCTGTCATGGCCTTACCTTGAGCAATGACCTTCTCCTCCTCCTTCACTTTAAGGACCTCTTCCTGCTCCTTCACATTTGTAAAAGACAACATCTATCTTCATCCGTACATGAATCATCGCTGCTTATATACCTGCCTCTGATGGGTCTATCAGAGATTCCCTACATACACTAATGTGAAAAAGATATATTTTTCCCTGCTTATTTCTTTGTTCTGTGTTTCAGCTCATTCCAAACTCTTCTCAGCATCAGGGATTATGCTTATTTTTGTGGCTTAATCTTGGCTAGGCCAATAGCAATATTAAGAAACAATGTCAGCTGTCTGCCCTTGACTACCTAGGCGGTGTTGCTGATATAAGGCAGAGACCTTCATGACAAATTTCAGGACATGCCTACCCGTTAAAGGCAACAACAACAATAATGGTTCTAGGACTGACTCCACCTTCCTGACTGCTCATCTTCCTGGAGGTGAGCTGGGTGCTGGCCAATTCCTAGGAGACTGCATCGTATCACAGAAGACCCCGTTTAGTCCCAATCCACCTGCCAGCTAAAGTCTAGCTTTGCCACCCTATCAGCTGACCCCTTTGTTACAATCAGGAGCAGAAATTTAAAATATAACAAAAAGGGATTCTTGGATTTGGTGGGTTGATCAAAATCTCAGAGACACTTAAATATGTGCACACGCGCACACACACACACACACACACACACACACACACACACAATAAAATAGACCAAATCCTCCAAGCAACCCACATGTAACACATTCGCAAACACCCCAAATAGTTTTTGGCCCACAATAGAAAAGTCTCAGTTTTAATTAGCTACTAAAATGAGGGACTTAAAAAAAAAAATCAGGAATGTGTGATTCTTTATCTTCTTTGTCATTTAAGAACAGTCTTACACATAGAATCCAAACCAGAGATTTGTAATTTTTCACAACTTTCTCCCTTAGTTATCCCAAGGGAACCTTGTTCCCCTGCCCCACACCTGTCTGGACGCTCAGAGCCCTGCAGCATAATACAACAGAGCCGCAGTTATTAGCAGCCTTTGTGACCCAAAGTAACCTTAACAGGTGCACACAACTCTGATAGGAAATACCTATGGCCCAGCTGCTATTAATCATATGATGCACCGGTCCTGTGGGGGTAACGTGTTTGATACTGGGGTAGGGCAGAGGGGACAGGGACAATTAGAAGTTGCCGAGTTACCACGTTTTTTGCAGTAAGATTCCATTTCTGTACACACACACACAAACACAACCAACCAAAGGATTTTCACCTAGGCCTGAAAACACAATCACAGGTCCAAACCAAAAGCAGAGCTAGTAAAGATGCATAGTTTGAGTTGCCCGATTTACACATCCTGAATATATGCTGGGACTTGACTGCATAGGGCACATCTTCCCCGAAATATGGGACCATGCCTTTTAGAGCTCAAGATCAGTGGATAATCCTCATGTACCACAATATTCCTTTCGCTTAGAAGGAAATTCTAAGAAATTCTCATCTCCTTTACAAGCAGAAACCATGATTTTTTGATCTAGATGTGTTGCTGCCCAATTAAAAGACTTGTAATTCCTCCCTATATCCATGCAGTTTTGCAGCTAGGTGTGCTGAGACTAAATTCCAGTTGATATAAACAAAAGTATGGTATATTATTCCACTTGTGAAGATCTTTGAAAAGGGGGCAAGGTCCTTCTCCCTTTTTCCTTTCTGGAATGCTTATGTAAAGGCTGGTGCTTAAGCAGCCATATTGTACATACAGTAGAGATAGCAGAACAGAGAGACAGAAGGTCAGGTCCCTGAGCCTGCGTGGCTATCACATCTTCACTTTGGTCTGCGCCTACCTCTCAACCTCTTTCATGTGAGGGAAAAATAAATGTCTATTTTAGTATGTATGAGGTGTATAAAAATATGGTGAATATTAAAATTTAAAAAATTTATTAGGATAAAAGTCATACTCTCGGGCCAGTGAGATGGCTCAGAGGTATAAGAGTCTGCCTGGCAAGCGCGAGGTCCTGAATTCAACTCCCGGAACCCACACATGGAAAAAGGGCCAGTGATATCACTCAGCAGCACGGGCGCCTGCTGGCGCGCAAGGTCCTGGTTTGACCCCCAGTACCCACAAAAAAAAAGTCATACTGTCATTAACCACCCCCATAGTTCCCTTGCTTTGAACACACTTAACCCATTGTTCTTGCTGCTTTCTGAAGCATTTCTAGACATCCTCTTTTCTTTTTGCATATCTTTAGTTGTGCTATCATGGCTGCCTCGGTGTCCTGAATCAATTCAAAATGTTTACCTTTTGTGGCCATTTTGACATTGGGGAAGAGCCAGAAGTCACATGGTGCCAGATCCAGTGACTAAGGTGGACAAGGACACACCTCAAACTGAAGTAAGTGTTTTGCATTGACTAGAACACCAAGGCAGCCATGAAAAGATAGCCATGGAAGAGAACTTCCAGAACTGTTTCAGAAAGTGGAAAGAATGACAGGTACTCAGGGTGAGTGGGATTCATGGCAATGTGTCTTTTACTTAGATAAACTTTTTCTTTAAACACTCATTGTATTGGTTGACCATACCTCGGTATATATGCATTTTGCTGACACATGAATGAACCTAATCCTAACTGTTACAGTAGACCTTAAAGGTCATAAGAGACTTCATTTTACAGAAAGTACACTAATGATTAAAGATCAGCTTTGATAAATGTCTCAAACAGGGGAAGTTGTGTTGGCAAATTCATTACACTTCTGTTTATTCTTTGAAAGATAGATGATGAAAGTTCTATTTTATATGCCTACCAATATCTGCTCAATGAATACAAATTTGTATTTCACATTTCTGTGAATCTCTGAATCTCTGAGGTCTTCCAACAGGCACATCTAATCCTAAATCATACAAATTCAAGAAATAAGCTATTAGATAATGAAAAACATAATGAACAGACTTGAGAATTCTCTTTCCTGCTATGTTCATTAGCTTCCACATGACTTCATCCACATCTTAGTACATAAATCTATAAAACTACATTAATTTGCACTGATGTTTTAGAAAGCACTGAATGGGGATTTTCAAATTTGGGCTGTGAGTCAGTATCTGGAATATACTGGACTTCAGTATGTGTTCGAGATAATCAATGTACTGCAGCCATAAAACATACTCCTAGATGCTTTTACAGAATACAGAAACATGCTCTGAAATTAATGGATATTACTAAACTGACAAAACTCACTTACTGAGTCTAATTAATGAGGTGAAATAAATTAACTGTGTCTTCCTAGAACTCCACTGTGCCCCCTCCACACAATCTTCACTCACACAAATCACTCCACTGCTACTAAACATAGAAGGAAACTTTCTTCTTCCATTTACAGCGTTACGGTTTGAATCTTAAACATCCCCCAAAGGCCTGTGTGTTGAAGCTTGCTCCTCAGCCTGTGGTGCTATTGGGAGGAGGTGGAGCCTAAGAAGAGGAAGTGAAGTCATTGGGGGTGTGGCCTTGCTCTCTTTTAGCTTCCTGGCTGCAATGACATGAGCAATTTTGCTTCACCATATGCTCCAGTCATGATGTGTTACCTCACCACATGTTCAAAGTAATGGGGCCATTTGACCATGGACTGAAACTGCTGAAAACGTGAGCCAAAATAAATCTTTCCTACTTTTAAAATGATATTTTCAGGTATTTTATCACAGTGACAGAAAGCTAACACATGCAGTAACTTGAAATCATCTGCCTTATCTTCTAAAACTCCTCTGTTCTTGCTTCTAGTGTCTGAAAAATGGCACTAGAGGGATGGGTATTATGTGGTTCCCCTTCTTCCATTCTACCTCCAGAAATACTGATACCCACAGGAACAAACACACCCAATATTCAACATAGGTTCTTTCCTTCCCTCTCTGCCTGTTAAGGCCCAAAAGTTTGGAAGAGCAATGTGCTCTCTGTCAAATAAAAGGGTTGAGCCCCAGAGTGATAGTTCTGTAGTTTGTGATCCATTTTTAGTTCTTTGATGAATGTCATGGGTAGGGTCAACCTCTAGCATTTACACGCATCCATGCCTTTCCTCCGCCCTTGGAGATAAAGATGTGCCAAAGGGCCCAAGGCCTTGGCTACTCCCTGCTCCCTCTGCTAATATCCAACATCTGCTTAAATGCCAGCTTGCGTTAAAGATAAACTCCCTTTCTCTGTGACAGTCCACTAGGACTGAAGCCCTGACTTGAAACTATCTGCCTTGAAAAATGATTTTTTCTCTCAGTCACTGCGAAGGATGATTGCTGTGTGTAATGGTCCTGAAATGCTAAGGGGGAGGCCAAGCAGTCACCTGTCCTGAGCTCTGCCGCTGTTCATTAGGAAGAGCAATACTGATCTAATTCTGTGCTAGAGCAGGAGCCAGCAAGAGCTGGAGGCGCCGGGTGCTGAGACAGAGGCCATCTGCATCTTACCCATCTGCCTTTTTTTGCTTTGTTTTGCAGTACTGGGGACCGAATACAGGGCTTTCACACTTAGCTGTATTTCCAACACTGATTTTACCCTGTAGTTTTTAGACAGGATCTCACTGAGGTGCTAAGTTGCCCACATTGGGCTCAAACCTGCAATCCTCCTGCTTCAGCTTTCCAGAGTGTTGGGGATAACAGGTGGGCACCACCACATCCCGCTCAGTCCGATGTTTTTAGAAGTAGAAAGAATGCCAGTAGGGGTGATGATGTAGTGACCGCCTTTCAGAGCATGGCTGTACGTGTCACAATCTGATTTGCTCCTCCCAGAATTCTGCATGAGGGGATCATGAATATCCTGGAGTTCAGAGGAAGGGACTGAAAAACCTCAGGAGACCCAAACAGCTCAGCAGGGCTGTGGCCTTCCTTGGCCCTTGGGTTGAGAGGAGCTGTTCTTTCTACATAAACCCCTGTGCATATTTCAGAACTGTTTTCATTTGGGTCTACTGTTTTCTTCACTAGTAACAACCGAAGACCTGAGGGTACAGATGTGTTAAAGAGCAGAAGCCACTAAAATTGTTTCTGTTCTCTTTTATGAAGTTTCTAGAGAGAACAGAAGAAAAATGAAGCCATGAAATGAAAGGAACTGATAAATGTGATCTTAAGAAAAGTTGGGAGAATTACAAGAAATAAACTTTTTCCCTAGGTGTCTGGGTTATCTTCAAAACTAGTATTGTTAATATATAAGTAAAATTTTTTTCTGATATAAAATAAAATGTGCATATATTTGGAATTATAGGAAACTTAGAAGTATAAAATTGCTCATAATCCCATAAAACATAACCTAGATCAGTGATGGCAAACCTTTTAGAGCTTTCAATGATACAAACAGCCCTATGGCTTTCGTGCCATAGGTTTGCCACCACTGCCCTAGATATTGTATTTATTTTTATTTATAATCCCAACAACCTGATAATATCCACTATTTAACCCCACCCCATGGTACTGCAGATTGAACCCGGGACCTTCACATTGAGATACATCCTTAGTCCATTTCTTCTGACTTTGAAATATATATGTGAAATATATATTTTTTCTTTTAAAGTTCACAAATATTTATGTAATTATAAAATCAGAATTTTAAATATGTAATTTTGAGTTTTGCTTTCACATTGTAACTAGACTGATTAGACAGAATCAACTGTTTTTTACACTATTTAGAGGAAGGATAAGACACAACTGGAAATACTGCACACTGTCAAATCCAAAAGCATTTGGTGAGTGGTAAATAACTTTTGACATATAAATTAATGGAGCTCAATCTTAAATTGGTTAGCAAACGCTGATTGAGTCCCAAACAGCTGAAACCACCCTAGAAGTGAGGCTTGGAGAGGTGGTGGCGGGTAACACAGATCCTGCTGCTGGCACCTGACATCCTAGAGCCTTAGAAGTGAGGGACCCTCAGCAAAGTCCAGGACAGCGGGCCGCGAAGTGCTTTTACATCAAAGGGTTTCTGCAAAGCAAATGGATGTTGCATATACCATGCTCTAAGAATAGCATTTAATTTATTTACAGGAAGCAACAATCTGATTGCTTTAAAAATAGCCAATTGCACACAAATATTTTGCTAATTAAAAATGACCAGAGTTGAAGGCAGGGAGGCGGGGAAGAGGATAGAAAAAAAGAATGAAGATGTGTTAGATACATGGATCAACTCCCCACGAGGAATGTAATCATGATGGACTGCAAACAGGTACTAATAAAATTTTTAAAAAAATGAATATCTACTCCAATACCTACATACGCTAAATACGAGTTAATCTGAGACAAAAACGATGTAACTACATTTCTTTGTGGTGTCTTTCTGTAATCAGACTGGACTTTCCCAGCATGTGAAGGAGTGATGATTTATTAAGTCATATCTAAACTTACTATCTTCACAGGTATTAATATTTTTAATTAATAACAGTCCCATTTCAGCTAGTCAGGTAAGAAGACACATGAGAGCAAAAGATTTATAAGAGGCTGATGTAGTCTTAAAAAATAAAACCAGTATTTGAAATTTTCTTTAAAGTTTTTAAGACAAGGTCTTGCTCTGTAGTCCAGGTTGTAGTCACTTTGTAGCCCAGGCTGGCCTTGAACTCACGGCAATCCTGCCTCAGCCTTCTGAGTGCTGGGATTACAGGGGGTGCACCACCATGCCCAGCTGAAATGAATTTAAGTGTTTTAGTTTACTGACAAGTGTCTAAAGAGGTACATAAACTTATATTATTTCTTTGACTTTCTTCTCTCATGTAATACTATAAACTATCTGTAATAGAACTATGATTAGATTCAGGGCAGATAAGAGGCTATACACCAGCCATCTTCATATAATGTTTTTGACACACATTTCTCAAATTTACGTCTCGTCTATAAAACTTGAAGGAATACTCAGGAAACAGGAAGTTGAGCTTCTATGTGAATTCCAGGAAGGAGACTAACCCTGGGCAGAAAGGTGGGTGGGTGGGTGGTTGGGTGGGTGTGTGTGTGTGTGTGTGTGTGTGTGTGTGTGTGTGTGTACGCAAGCGTACTCTTTCTTCATGCTCCTGTCTCACCCCACCCAGAGCAAGACCACAGAGAAAGGAAAAAGCTGATGGAAAGCAGGCAATCCAGCGTGAACAAAAAGAAAATGAAAGAGAAGCTGGGAGAGAAAGGGAGAGAGGCTCACAGGTGTAGCATGTGAATGCACTTGGAAGAAACTGCACCGGAGTAGAGGCCTCCGACACAGAAATGCAGCATTGACTGCAATTGGTTCCTTACACATTTAGTCCTATGGAGTGAATTCCATTTGCAAACAGCTGGTAGTAATTGTCACTTCTGAAATGCCAAGGGCCCATGGATGCAATCGACCGACTTCTTTATGGTAGTACTGATTTTGGACACTTCACAATGTGACTGTAGGACAGTAGGGACAGGAATTTTATGTGGCAGGAGGGGGACAAAGCAGGGGGATATGAGGCTGAACGAGAAGCCCTAATTGAAGCACAAGGGCCATACAAGTGCTCAGGTAGCTCCCCCGCTAAAAAGGGTCAGGGCACCTCCCGGTCCACACAGCCTGAGTCTGTCTCTGTTTAAGGCTCCTCCTGTCCCTTAACATTTGCAATTATTAACTGTATTTTTATATTAATGGGGCTTGATGATGCAGTTTTTGCTTATAAATGCTCTGGCCACCACCAATGATCTAAAATTCCTGGCCTGTACTTAAGTTTCTCTACGTACAAGGTTTTTAGTTACTTTTCTATCTGCTTCATGAATATGTTAATGTGTACGGCCAAAAGGCAATCACGAGCCATTGCCAAAGGAAAGATAAATGGCATAGACCTTTTGATCTGCCCACCTATGGTTCCGGCTGAAGGATTTCAGCCCATTCCAGGACAGCCTGGCAGCCTCTCTTTATCAGGTAATAGCATCGCACTCAGAACAGATCTGTTATCCTCTCTACTGCTAGATGAACTTTGTAGCACTTTCCTCCCTATTGCTAGTAATAACCTGGCTACAGATCTTTTATTTTCAGCAAAAGACTGATAAACTAGACAGGTTACATGTAGAAAATATCGGTGATACATTGTAACGACCTTCTAAAAATGTAGTGACTGCTCAAAAGCCAAATTCCTTAGCACTGGCCATATACTTAGAATCATACCTGAAGCTTTTAGGACAAGGGCAACAGAAAATAATACTGTCCCTGTTAAAAGGAGCTTACAATCCAGTTGTTAAAAAATTAGTCTCATGCATTTAAAAAAAAAACAGGGAAAAGACCATATTCAGTTAAGTGCAAAATTGAGAGTATTCTCAATTAGCAAGCTACATGGTTTATTAGAAATAAAAGTAACTTTAATAACTTTTCTTACCATAAAACCATAGTTCAAGCCTGCTTAAACATCAAACCTGGCTTCCCACTACTGATTAACCTGAAAATGGTTTAGCAGAACACTAATCCTTTAATTTAACAATCTATAAATGCCTTACATAACAAGTTCCACAGAGCCCTTTCTTAGATTCATAATGATGAGCCACGTCTACCACGCAACCCAGTGTTCATTTTAATGAGCACCTCTGGACCTTAATGAAATAGCTGAGGGCCAAGTGTGCATCAATTAAAGAAAAGATGTGTCGAAAGGCACAAATGGTGATGGCTCATCAATGGCCTGCTACCCTGGGTCACAGTGCTGTAAGAGCGCCTGCGGGCTTGTGAGATCTGCCTGGTAAGCGCACCTCCAAATCAGTCTGACAGACACACGGCTAAGCTGGGGCCTTGCAGGAAAGGAGGAAATGCCAGCACAAAAACATCATAAGAATGCTATGAAGGAGACGTGTCCAGAGCAGAGAGATACATTTGAGCAACAGGTAAGTGTGACTGAAAAGTATCGTGTGTAATTTTTAAAAAATATTATATTAAAAGATACCTTGCCTTCGATTCCCCTCAATGCCCTCCCCCTAACTTCAAACACACTTATCCCATTGTTCTTGTCATTTTTGGAAGCAGTTCTGGAAGTTCTTTTTCATGGGTGTCTTTAGTTGCACCAAAGTGGCTGCCTTGATGTCCTGAATCAATTCAAAATGTTTACCTTTCTTGGTTGTTTTGACTCTGGGGAAGAGCAAGAGGTCACACGGTACCAGATTTGGTGAATAAGGTGGATGAGGACACACCGTCACGTTTTTACAAGCCTGCCTTTCTGTCAGGTGGCACTCAGCGGAAGCGTTCAGTGTATTTTTAATCATAGCTTGTAAAGATACTCACAAAAGAGGGCTTTCAGAAAGTGGCATATGTGTGGGATATGTGTGTTCGAAGTAAGAGGGAGTATCTAGAGGGGGATTATGCTATGTGTCTTTTACTGTTATACATTTTTAAAAGTTAATCATTCACAGTATTTTCCTATCACCCCCGTGTGACACCTGTGGTGTAACCTGTATGCTTTCTGATGTTTTGCCAAGGACAAGAGGAAGGCCTGGTGCTAACCTGAGCCCTTGACGATGTCTAATTTTGCAGCAGTGCAAAGAAAAATGGGCAACTGAGTCCTGCTAACTTCCCTTCAGAAGAACTTGGCATGGGTTGACAGAGAAAAAGATACTTTTCACACACACACACACACACACACACACACACACACACACACACCCTGCAACTCTGGTGCTGACAACGGCAATGGTGATGCAGGGTAAAGGCACTCACAGGGTGACTGCCATGGCTGAGCCACCTTCTAAACAAAACTCTCTCCTTTCCAAACACAAAAAGTTAAAGTGGCCTGGGGGTGTTGCTTAGCAGCAGAGTACATCTTAGCATGCACAAGGCCCTGAGTTCCGTCCCCAGCATTGCAAAAAACCAAAACTTTAAGAAGTCCAGCCCTGTTACTCAGCGCACAAAGCAACTAACTTCAGGCAAAGCGTCTCAGTGAACAGCCGTCAACAATGCTGCGATTCCTTGATCGCCTACAGATGGTGATGCATAGCCTACCCTCCCCACCAAATTACAAAAATCGGGAAATTTAAATAATTCTTCCTCACTTGTTCTTTCATGCTGATGATCTTGGTAGCTTCCAGGGACTTGGACAGAATGTTTGATTGCATCCTGGAGCGGGAGGAAGGCTGGGCAGTGCCAGCTCCCTGTCATGTGTATATGGGAGCCGGTTTGATTTCATCTGGTCCTCAGGTTTGTATCTTTGTTTTTTCCTACCTATTGCCTCCTCTGAAACAAACTGCAGGGCTCTCTCTAACCCAAATTTAGCTGTCTTTGCCCATCTAAATTGCTTTGAGAATCAAGAGAGTCCAAGCCATTTGCTTTGGAAGATGAACTTCCTATGAAGGAAAGGCCCGTGGCCACTGTATTGCCTTTTACCACAAGAATAGAGAAGACTGCAGGGAAGGTGAGCAGAACCCGTGTGTTCAGTTAGCTGTGGCTCTTCCACCAGGGCTGCCCTTCAGAAGCTGCGTGCCAGCCGTGAACCCCAGGCACTCATGGTCCCCACGCCCACGGCCCTGCTGCCTCAGGGTGCCACATGGCACACTTATTAATAAATTTTCTGCATGGTTACATAAGCCTACAAAAGAGGGAAATGTAAATGATTCAAGAAGATATTCTTCATGTGGTTCTCATGAAATCTTTAATATCTCAAGACTTAGGGAAGAGCCCTCCTGGCAAGATACAATCAATTTTCATGCTTCATTAGGAAAGAAGTCCTTTCAGTAATGTTACAGAAGTGGCTATAGGCCAAAGAGGGGAAAATTACACTCTGCACTGAATCAAACCCCAAGGCACTTTGGACTAAATCCTTTCTTCATGCCTGCGGCACATCTGAATCAAGAATAAATGCTTTCTGGGAGTTGGTGGAGACTGTATTGGACTAGTTTGTGTACCCCCAAGATTACACCCAATCCTGCATAACTCACACTCACTCATTCAGTTCAGGGATTTTTTTCTCCCCTTGTGGTACCAGGGATTGGACCCAAAGCCTTTGCATGGAGCTACATCTCCAGCCTGGTTTTAGAATTTTGAAACAGCATCTTGCTAAGTTGCCCAGGCTGGGCTCAAATGTGTGATCCTCCTGTCTCAGCCTCCCAGAATGCTGGGATTATAGGCATCTACCACCCTGCCTGATTTTTTTTTTTTTTTATGAACTTGGATGGACTATAGCTGAAGTCAACAATCACCCCCCAAATACTGCAAATGACATGAAGGAAGCACAGTGGTATATGGCAGGTGGGGGAGATTGGAGACAGGCCACACACACACACCGAGTTTCTTCAAAGGCAAAAAGGTACATCATGCCAGCTTCCTAGTTTCCATTTAATTTAAAAACTATATCTTTTAAAGATGCAGTTTCCTCTTTATAAGAACCAAGAATACAAAACTGTTTTAAGACACTATTTACATGTTTTCTGACACTTAGTTGACAAACTCTCAATTCCCTGAAAAAAAAAGTTGACACAAAATTATACTTTATGATCTCAAAATAACCTGTTCTTAGAATCATTCAAGTTAAAAGTATTATCATACTGCCGTTACATTTACTCAAGGAAGTTACTGTGACCTGGTGACATTGTCAAAGGGGAGCAAGTGTCAAAGAGATACCTGCAGGGACCTAGCACTCTAGTTTCAAAATTGTTCAATTCATTTATTAGTTCACACATGGATATAAATTTCCAGTATCCTCAAGAATTACAGGGCCGGTGAGATAGCTTAGCGGCATAAGCGCCTGCCTGGCAAGCGCGAGGTCCTGAGTTCCACTCCCGGTACCCACATATGAAAAAAAGGGCCAGTGATATCTCTCAGTGGCACGGGCGCCTGCTGGCATGTGAGGTCCTGAGGTCGACCCCCGGTACCCACCAAAAAAATAATAATAATAATAATAATAATTATACCACAAAATCCCTGCAGATTATAGGCTTAAAACCAAAACAAATCATATTTATAATCACAACTAATAAAGGGTAGATCAGTATTTCTGCCTGCTGCAGTCTGAAGGTTTGCCCACACACATACCTACCCACCCCAATTTTTTTTTTTTTAAATGTGGGTACTGGGGGTCGAACTCAGGACCTCGCGCTTGCCAGCAGGCGCTTATGCCGCTGAGCGATATCACTGGTCCTTTTTTTTTCCTTTTTATGTGGGTACAGGGAGTCGAACTCAGGACCTTGCGCTTGCCAGGCAGGCGCTTATGGCACTGAGCTATCTCACCGGCCCCACCCAAATTCTTATGTTGGATTCCCAAACTCCAAGCTGATAGTTCTGGGAAGTGACTAGGCTGGGAAGGGCAAACCCTTATGAACGGGATTAGCACCCTTATAAGAGACCCCCTCCACCATGTGAGAACACAGCAATAAGTGACACCCAGGAACAGGAAATGGGCTGTCACCAGTCATGGAATCTGCCAGTCCCTTGAGCTTGCATTTCCATGAGAAATACATTTCTATTGCTCATAAGCTACGCTGCTGATACTATTTTGTAATAGTAGCCAAATGGACTAAGATGTCGTCCAAAGCCCAAAATATGTAAACCAAAGTAAGTCAAGTGTGAAACTATAATGTTGGGCTGAGCACGGTACTTTTTATAAGGTCTGGGAAATAAGTCTGCTGGGGTTCACGCGATCACCCCAGTTCCCCTCAGCCTGCATTGAGCATCCCGATGGTATCGCAGCACGCTGCTTTTCCTACACCAGAGATGCATCTGCCTTTCTGTGTCAAGAACACACAGGGTTTGAAAAGTAGCTATAACCACTTTCTCCTTTCTCCATCTGCTCACCAAGACCTACGAGAGTCAGATCACCCAGGTTACAGGAGGCTCTGGAGGGTCAGCGCTGACTGGGTTACAGGCTGCTCTCTAACAGCCTGGGTTTTTAGGGGACAGATACCAAAAAGGACCATGCTAGCGCACACAGACATACTCCTGTGAGAGTGGCAGCCATCCAGGAGCAGAGAGGAAAATGCCTGTCTGTCTGCATATTTGCACACAGAAGAGCGCAGAGAGGGGCCACAGTCAGGAACATGATGACACAGGGATCACATCTGAGCTGAATCTTGAAAGACGAGCAACCACCACCAACAGAGGGACAGCGCTTGGATAAATGGCGGCGAGGTGTATGTGAAATGAGGACAGCATGAGAGCACGCAGCGTGCTGGGAATGGCAAGTGGTTACACCTGTGGCTCCATCAGTTGCTGCACAGTTAGACAAAAGCATCACTGCACACAGCAGTGTGTACACAAGATGTGATGGGCAAGTTTAAACTCCAAGCACCTCCTCCTGCTTTCTCCGAGATGGGTAAAGTAATCGCAAACACTACAAGCCCCGTGACAGCCACATGGTTACACTGTGCACCTCCCCCCCCGCTCTTGCACACTGTGAACAGTTACTTGGGCTGCTCTGCCTCCCCACGCTGGCATCATTCTTCAAAGTTCAGGTCAAGTTCTGATTGCTATGTAAGCCTTACTTGTCCCCTCCTACCTAGAAACTCAGAAGCTTTATTGCCATTCCAGTCCATTGGTTTGTCCTACAGATACTGCCTTGTGTCCCACCACTAATGCACCTTAGCTTTACACTTTACCACTCCCAAAGCGCTGCCATATCCATCATTCCTTTAATATCCCCCCAGTCATTCTTTAGGATTAACAATGGGCCCTTTCTCCTGATCAGCAAACTGAGACTTGGATCAACTAATGTAAGTTCCCAAGGTCACAGAACATGTAACCCATGAGGCCCACACTGGCACCCAGATCTACAGAGCCGATGAACAGTGCTCTTTCCACTGTAGCCCTGGGGCTTCTTCTTGATTTAGGAAATTGTCCCGATGACACTTGTTTTGAATAAGTGTGTGTCTTATCTTTACAATGCAAGCTGTCTGGAACAATGATTTATCATCAGGCCTATTGTTTTATGCTCTCCATGATATTTCTGAGCAATGCCATGTAAGCACAGAGTAGGGGCTCATTCATTCATTCACTCCCTCACCAACCACATACTCAACACCTAGAAAGTGCTGGCTCGGCACTGGGCTAGGCATTAAGGAAACAGACAAGTAAAACTCACTTGCGATTCCACGTCTTGTCGGGACGCAGGCATGTGCAGGGGTCATGAGACATGGAAACGAATGATTCTGTAGAGTTATCAACAAGATGCAGAAGGGCAGAGGAAGAGCAGCAAGTCATTCCACCTACACATGTAGACAGCTTTCCTTGGGATGGGTTTCGGGGGATAAACTCAAAGCAGAAGGAAGGAAAAATAAGAAAGAAAGGCAGTAGGAAGCTTAGATGGGCCTGCATGGACGGCACACATCTGCCTGGCAGGCTATGAAACAATTCTGCCGCCCATGGCCATGCTTTGGTGTGGCTAGAGGAATCTCTTCAAAGGCAGTTCTCAACATGCTAGGTGGGTGCATCTCTGCATTTGTTCAGGATGCAAACTGCGTGTCCATCGCTGCTTCCTAACCTGCTACGATCTGCCCATATAATGCCGGAATCAATGCCCAAATAAGGTACCAGGAATACATCAGGTTCCCATTCTCAGTACACAGGGACCTTTAAGATTCATGCCTGGGGACAGAGATTCCATTGCCATCTGTCTACCAACCTTTAAGCGAGAGTCTACTATATGCCAGGCTGACAAATTGTATACAAAATTAAAGTTAATAATCCTTAAACATCATGGGGCTGTAGGCCCACACCCCTTCAAAGGCTTGGTTACTTAGCACTTAATATTCCCGTGTTTCTGTGTTTGGGCTCATTTAGGGAGATAGTAAGAAATTAGTATCCACGTGATGTTTTTCAAAGGCTTCTTCTCTACCTGAAAATGCCAGACACACTTCAGATGTCAACTGTATCGTGGGGCTCGAAGGAGGGGCTGACTGATCCATGTGAGTGCTCTAAAGTGGGTGTAGAAACCTGTCTGGATCATTGTCTCTCTGCACACGCACATGCAAATGTTCACAGGCTTGGAGGCAAGAAATAGCTCTTAGGGAAGTGTGAGATTACATCACAGCCTCAAGAGGGCTCTGTTACCTAAAATCAACGCCTGCTTGACAATCCTCTCTCTAAAAGGGCTCACTGGAAACCAAAGCTATTGGGCTCACTTTGACCTCCTCCCAAATGATCACTTTGAGGGTACTGTTATGGGTTGAATTATGCCCCTCCAAATTTATATGTTAACATCTTTACTCTTCGCACTGTTTAAGGTGACCTTACTTGGAAAGGTTGTTGCAGATATAACTGAGGTCATCCTGGAGCACAGGGGGCCCCTAATCTAGTGGATGTTCTTGCAAAAAGGAGAAGCTTGGACACAGACAAGTACACAGGGAAAAAAGCATGTGAACTGGAGTGATCTCCAAGCCACAAGACTATGGGAAGCTAAGAGAGACCTGGAGCAGATCCCTCCCTAGCATCTGCAGAGGGAGCATCGCCAACACCTTGATCTTGGACTTTCAACTCTTGGAGCCACTGTATACTAAGTTACCATGGCTTTAGACACTGACTTTGTGGTATTTAACCTGGCAGCCCTGCAAACTATTATAGGCATATGTAATGTGGCTTGAATGTGAAGGAATGAATTCACCATTTAATGACTGGAATTCTTTTTGATGTCATGATACTAACATTCAACTTCTTTGAGCATATATTCTGCTTACTCACCCAAACTAAAGAATCCCTACTGTAAGATAAACACAGGGGCATTACACAGTGACCCGAGTCTCTCCTTCCAGAGTGGACAACTTTACAGTCAAGTCATCCACGCTGAGCATGGCCGCACTCTCCACTATCTCTCAGGTAGGTGCCAAACCTCCTGTTCTCAAGAAGTCCACAGTGGTCAAAAGTCAGAGTGTTATTAAAATACTTAATCTAGGGCCACTGTTATTTTGATACTGATTTAAGTCTCTATGTACAGATTTAAAACATGGAATAATAGAAGTCTACTAAAAATAGATCAAAATATCCCATATTTAGGCTCCACTAATTGGTAAGTGGCTATGAGGAACTTTATCCAGTGAGAAACTAAGAATTCTCTCAGCAGCTTTTGCTTTTTTAGGAAACAGGATTAGGTATTAAAATAAATAAATAAATAAATAAATGCAAAGATGTTAGGGTTAAGGTAGGGTGAAGAGACAGGGTACTTAAACTGTTCTAAAAATTCAAGACATTTTCAAAGCATATTAATGTAAACAGAACTGGGAGAACATCTATATGGGAATACTTTGTCATTTTAGCCTTGATCTACTTGAGCCCTTTTTCCATTAAACACACTTATATTTCCTTTTTTTCCTTTAAAACTGTAACACTTAAGTCTTCACTTAATGGGGGAGGCAGTAGAGCATGGTGTTCACAGTAAATGCTCAATATATTTCATCCATTATTGATGATAATATTGGATTTATGCTGAAATTATTGATAATGTTGGATTTATGCTTAAATAATTCACCACTTACTAAAACATAATTCTTATGCAGTCTGTTGCCCACACGTACTTTCCTGATTTGGTCATTAGATCATTCTTTTAATTGCTTTGTCTGAACCATTTAACATCTAAACACCAGGCACAGAGCTAGTGACCTGGAGACAAAGATGGGTAACATGCCTCCTTTCTGCCCCAAATGGATGGTGGATGGAGCCAGTCTGACATAGGTCACTCCTTTGGCCAATCAAGTAAAGACCAATGTGCTGTTGCATAAGGAAAAGATTAACTTGATCATTGGGAAAGTTAGGAATGCAATGCTAGGTGGGGTACTTTGATATTATGAACTTTGGTCAATAACATTATCACCCATCTAGAGAGAAAGTCTGGAACAACCCTACTAGTCTCTGAACAGAAAAGTAGCAAATGTAGCAAAAGTAGCAAATTAGTCCATACCAGTAATGTCCAAATGGTTCTGCCAAGGTTAAATGGGGTATATGACTATGTTTTCTCTCTGCCCTGTCACAAACTCCATTTTGTACATCCAGGTAAGTACCTGATTAGGTGCCTGATTGCAATTTATATAATGATGCTTGATACCAGTTTGTATGGCACAAACCAATCTTTGTCCCTGTCACCAAGTTATACCTATGCTTCTTTTAATACATCTCCATGACTGTCATGGCTTTCAAAACGCTATTCCTTCCATTGCTCAGGACATGGACCAATGAAGAAACATAGTATTTGTGATTAAAGAAAGAGAATATGGAATGAGTCCCAGGAATGTTCCCTAAAAATAATATCTGGCCTTCCTGGGAGTGGCGTGACTATGAGATACGAACAAATGGCATGGAACACGAGTGTGTGAGGTTTCTTCACATCCGTTCCATTTCTGTTCCTCCTAAGACTTCACCCATTCCCTCAGTTTACACGACTGTCTGCTCTTTCCCTGATGTGTGAAACGGAAGATCTGAAAGACACAGTTCGTCTTCTCAAAGAGTCCAGTGTCCTGTGTGCAGAGACGATCAAGAGAACATGGTAGAAATCCTACATGATGAGTTTTCTAGACATAAAAGCCAGGGTCAACCCCTTGGAGGTTACAGCAATGTGGAGTTTTGTGGGAACATAGGAATTGCCACGTGAAAAGAGGAGAAACGAGCTGTAGTCACAGAGGGAGCTCGTGCAAAGACCTATAGAGTCACAGAAGAGGACATGCCACATCCAGGGAGACGAGGTCAGGCCTGAAGGCCACAGAGGACCTCTGAAGGGTTAAGCAAGGACATTCTCACAGTAAGAAGGTCACCCTGGTCACAGGGTGGAGGAAAGATGGACAGGACCAAGTTCTAGAGGCAGGGAGAGGTCAGGGGGACCTGGAGGTAGCATGTTCACTGTCCTGAGGTCTGGCCTTGTCCAGGGGCTACAACGATGGCAAATGTAGGCAGACAGGAGGGTGTCATGTGGCAGCATCAGCACTGTTGCTGCTGAAGGCCGATGCAGGCACACAGAGGAGAGGACGGTGGCTGCTGCCCAGGCCATGCCATTCACACACAGACTGCAGGAAACATAACGTGACAGCTTCTTTCTAACTCGCTGCTTTCCTTTCCACTGTGCCTCTAGGCCAGGGATGGCGAACATTTTAGAGCTTTCAGTGATAAACAGCCAGCTGTGGCATGCACGCCATAGGTTCACCACCACTGCTCTCGGACAAAGTTACAAATTTGAAGTTGGCATCAGAGCCCTCCACAGTCTCCTACACCCAGCAGGTACAGGAGACATGTTAGTGGACGTTAAACACAAAAATAACCTTCTCCATCTGACAACATATCAACATTTTCTGATTACATGTGTGGCTCAATACTCAGCTGTTGTGAAAGGAGAGAAATAGCTTGTAACCTATTTAAAGAATAAGTGCAAACATTTTCCTGAGGATGCGCTCGTCTCAAACACATTTCCCCTCCTGAGGCAGGGCTACGGGGCATCCATCTGATTATCACCACCAATCGTTCCTCTTGCTCAGGACAGGGTCTCTGTCCTCTTATCCACCCTTACTCTCCGACAAGGTAAAGAACCTGGGTTCTCAGAGTACAAGTGAGCTGCACATTCCAGGCACTGAAGCAGTAGTTTGCATTCTGGCTTTATTTCCTTTTTTGGTTTTTTCCTTTCTTTCTTTCTTTCTTTTTTTGCAAAGAAGCCACAGTTCAGAAATCTATGCAAACATCATTAAGGGACAGTTGCTCCAGTAGGTTTCCATCAGTCCCTCCTCCCTGCTATTCTGCCCTTCCAGAGCTGACAGTGTGTCAGCTGCTTGGAACGCTCTTTCCACCGAGTTCCCCGCACTACTCCTGCCGCAGCCCGAGAGCTTTCTGGGTAGTGCTGACAGTCTGTTAACCATGAAAAATGGGAGTTCAGGACCGGAGGGGGCGGAGAACATTTCAACATCCTTGCAAAGGCACAAGATTGTTAGCACAGTTATGCTGAGAGCGTAAGCATTCCCTTTCGGATCAGACTGCGTCCTCAACCCTGAACTTTTACATAAGAGACAGAGAGTGACAGCTATGATAAAACACCACACACACAGGGAGGGGGACTGTGCTGCTCAGGGAAGTGCAGAGAGCAAATGGGAGCTCCCTGAGCCATTCTGACCTGCCGCACCGGGCCATCGGGGCTGGGCTGACATGGACAGTGGCTCTTCTGTGAAGGAGAAATGCCTTTTGTCAAGAACACAATGGGAGCAAAAATGAAAGAAGTGAAGAAATGCATTCTAAGACTAAAAAAAGTACAGAAATGTACAGACAGAGCAATTAATAGAATTCCTTAGGTTGACAGTCTGAATGCCTCTAAATATGACTAGAATACCACTCCTTCCTATCATTTTTACTGATGATCTGTTCAGCTGTTCTTTGTAGAAAAGGGCCATGTTTAGTCATTATACCTTGAAGTATCTAATAGCACCTGTCATACAGCAAATGTGTAATAAACATTGGTGACCTAAATGAACACATCTGAAGTGAGGCACCAAGCAAATCCCTAAATCACAGATGGATTAGGAAGATCGGGAGATCAATGATGGTCATAAAACAGCATTCTATGCTAACCTGCAGACCTCTACTCAGAGCATGAGTGTCAAGATGAAACAGAACTGGAGGACTGAGGCAGGAGGATTGCAAGTTTAAACTCAGCTTAGACTCAGCTTAGGCAAGTTATTGACATAGTGAGAACCTGTCTCCAAAACAAACAAACAAACAAACAAAATACTAAGGTCTGGAATGGAGCTCTGAGTGAAGGTCCTGGGTTCAATCCCTAGTAGTGGGGGAAAAAAAAGAAAGAGAAAGTTGAAGCAGAAGCAAGGTGAAGCAGCTCTCTCATCATAATTAAATGCCTCTGCTCTCTGCAGGGTCACCAGAGAGCCTGGAACCTCTTTTCCTTCCTGTGCCCAGGTGGAAGACTTCACTGAGGTGGAAGAGGCAGTGCCTGGTACTTGGGTTCAGAAGCCACACACACACACACACACACACACACACACACACACACTATGCTTGCAGTGATCCTCAGCCAAGGTGGCTGTCACCCTCCCAGGGACAGCTGAGCAGCAGCGGGTCCATGCTGTGTGGTTACCATAACTTACAGACATTACTGGAATGAGAGGGCAGGGATGGACCAGGGCGCCAAGTGAGTCATAAAGAGGAACTCATAGTTGAGTACTGTCCTGGCTGCTTCATTATGAAACACTGCAAGTTTAATGAAACACTCTCTAAAACAGATGGTGTTGTCCTGGGGTTCTCCTCTATTTAATTATTTTCTCCATATAAAATATCTGAAGAGTGTATCAGACATCCTCTGTCACAGGTCTTCTCTCTGCGCATGTCTGCAATAATATTAATAGCTAAAATTCATGGAGCACTCACCCCATGCCAGGTAGTCATATATGTGTAACATACAATGAAAGCTCAGCCATCACAACAAATATAGTAGCTATTGCTGCATTTTTAAACTTTCAGGTGAGTAAACTCAGCCAAAGAGAAAAAAGCAACTTATCCCAGCAATCTCCCATGCTGGAGGAGCCCACATGTGAATCCGGTGTTCTCTGACTCCAAGCCCATAGCAGTGACCACTGAACAACCACTTCGATGTTCAGGAGGTGCAATATCCCAACCTACTCTGCCCAGGGCAGCGCGGCAATCTGAGGAGCAAGGCGGAGGAGTCTCCTAAGCACAGAACCTGCAGGAAGGTGAAGGGGGCCACAGAGCCCTGCATAATGCCATCCAAGGCTGGCCTGGAAGGAATTCCATCAGCAGCATCAGTGCACAGCTCGCTACGTGCATTCGACTGCTTTCTTGCCAGGATCTCTGCTACCAAAATATAGAACGTCCCTGACAGCAGTTCTTCACATAAAAACACAGGAAATTCCGGGCACCAACTGAGGAGAAAGTGGTGGCTTCTTTGTGTAACACAGGATAACACCTATGTCCATTCCCAAGACCAAAGACCACGGGGTGGGGTGTTCAAATAAGGATGCAGGAGAAGTTTTGCCACTTCAAATAAAATACATTAGATCAGGTCTGGCATGTGTCTTTTAAAGGAAGGAAGTTGCCATCCCAGTTGGGAATTTCACAAGTGACTGTGGCCAGCATTTTATGGACAATACCAAGGAGGTGACAGGATTCTGTGAGATTCCAGAAAGCTGAGGCCCCAGGAGGCCAAGAGTTCTAACCACAGCCCAGCAAGTAGAATGCCACATGCCCTTCAGTACCTTGTTTTCACATTCTGTGCTTTTGCTTATGGGGCACTAAACATTTCTGAACCCAAGATTATCTGTACCCCAAAGCATCCATAGCAACTTTGGAGGGTTTACTGCAAAGATAAATGAAATAATGCTGTATATTTGAGTAAGCTCTGGATAAATGATTGTAAGAAATATATCATCATGACTTATATATTTTTTAAAAATAGAACATGAGGGTTTTTCTCCCACTTTGTTTATCCTGACCACCTTTACATACATTTACTTTATGTCCATCAATCATCCTTCTCTTCCTAAGCATGTACCTGGATTTAAAAGAGAACTCTTGGTAGCAAAGACATTTCCAGTTATGCATTTTCAGAAGCAATTGATGGCAAGGCAAGACTCTAAATGGCAAGGCTTATGTGCTGCATTTACTGTAGATCTGCTGCCCAATTTCATCCGACTTCCTTCTACTTTGAGAGCCCTTAATTTTCCTGTCTCCCCTACACTGGGAAAGTCCTGAGAAGGGGAGGCAGTCGTAGTCTTAGTTTCTGCACTCATTGGCAATCCTTCCGCTGTAAGAACTACATAGCAGATAATAAACTAGTGTTTCTCCTTCTGGAGAAACAGAAAACACAGAAGCTAACAGCAGAGGGTCAGCTGAAGGCACTAACTGGAACACCCAGGAGTCCTATGACTCACACGGCCTCACATTTGCCGTATTTCAAATGGGTGAGACCACCCCGCAGGGCTCACAGGTTGGGGCCGTGTTCATTGTGCTGCAACTAACAGCTCAATCCGTTCCTTCTGGAAGCAGGCATCACCAGCAATCATGAGATTAACCCAGGCTCAGTGCTAAAGAGACCTGTGCATGCTCACCTTTTGTAAACCCTCTCATCGACTCACTGCGCTAAGCCATAAAAATAATTTCCTCACTGCAAGGCGTGCATACAGATTATTAATCTGCCTACTCCTTTTTACAGATGGAGATAGTGAAGCTGGTTCATGGTGATATAAAATATGTACAGTGTGCTCACAATATATGGTGTTTAAATTTTTAAAAATGTATTACAGGCCGGTGAGATGGCTCAGTGGCGTAAGCGCCTGCCTGGCAAGTGCGAGGGCCCGAGTTCGACTCCCGGAACCCACATACGAAAAAAGGGCCAGTGATATCGCTCAGCGGCACGGGCGCCTGCTGGCGCACGAGGTCCTGAGGTCGACCCCTGGTACCCACAAAAAAAAATAAATAAATAAAATACACTACAAAAAAAAATTGTATTACAGTAAAAGATACATTCCTGTGAATCCTCCTCAAACACTGCTCCCCACCCCACCCCCAGCACTTAAACCATGTTCTTGCCACTCTCTGAAGCAGCTCTGGACCTTCTCTTTCATGAGTGGCTCATGTGTTGAAAGCCTGGACCTCAGCTCAAAGCATTATTGGGAGATGGAGGAACCTTTAGGAGGCGGGGCCCACTGGAAGTTGTTAAGTACCTGTGGGGGTGACCTTGAAGGGGATCTTGTGATCCCAGCCCCTTCCCATCTCTCTGCTTCCTGGCCACCTTGAGGTGAACAGGCCTTCTCTGTCATACGTTCCTATCGTGATACACTGTGCTGCCACAGGCCCGAAGCAGCAGGAACAAGTGATGGTGGACTGAAACCTCTGAATCTATGAGCCAAAGCAAACCCTTCCTCCTTTTAAGTTGAGTTTTGCAGGTGTTTTGTCACAGTGATGGAAAGCTGACTAGCACAGGCGAGAAGATTCTAGTTCTGACTCTACTCCATGCCTCTCAGATATAAGATAGGTCTTGTTGTTCACCTCCAGGAAGAATGGGAGAAAAACAAAGCCATCCTGATGAAGGGCTTAAAAAACACGGAAACAATATTCAGATGTGAATCATACTGTCTTTCTTTTAAAAAGAAGCCTATGATTTCCCTACCACACAGCAGGGGCCACCTGTTTCCTTGGAAGTTCCCAGGTACAGCTCCCCATCGGAACCATCTCCGGGTCTTTTAGGAACCACACATGATCATCTCCCCTCCACCTACTATGGAACCTGCATTTTCTGAACCAGTGCATAGAAGGTGGTTTTAAAGACAATTCCCTAGATGAATCCTAATCAATCAAGTTTGGGAACCACTTTTTAAAAATAATGGGTTTCTCCACGACAGAAAAAATTAAAGGGTAACTGTGATTCATAAATTTGTTCTCTCTTCCTTCTAGCAGAGGATATCAGCTTTAATGCAGGTTTTAAAACTTTAACTCAGGAGTTTAGCTACTTCACTGGCAAGAGAGTTTTCAGGATGCAAGCTGGCTTTGGAAGGTACTAGAAGGTTCTAGAAAAGGAAGGTGTCCTAGGATCCAGACTGAACTCTAGGCATGGCTGTATGGTGTGCATGGCATGGATGACTGCAGGGCCCGACTGTGGCCTCCAGGACTCTAGACCCTTCCACACTTTTTGCTTCTCTGCCCTCAAGGGCAACAGCCCACAGAGAAGCCAGTGCCCTTCATGGCAGCCCGATGCATCTACCTTCCTCTAGTGGGTCTGGCGTCTCCTCTACCCAGCAGTTCAGGGACTGGCTCCTCAGTGGGAAGGATACGAAAGCAGAAGAGCAGAGCTGGCTGGCAGACAACTCTCTGATCCCTTAAAGGAAATATGGAATTCTTCCCAGAGGTGATCAAGACCATGGCAGAAGCTTTGCCTGCTTGGTTGGCAGCAGAAATGGCACTGGCCAGCAATCATCAATAAACTCGCTGTCTTATTTCCACAGGGCTGTTGTCAGGCTGTTCAGTTTGGGGGAGATTCTAGGCTTGCCCACAGAGACACTGCACATGGGGAGAGTTGCTAAGAGCAAAGAGAGAAGTCCATCTGCCCGTGGATACTGGATGGGGCTGGCCTAGCAATCCTCTAGACCTGAGCTTAGTAGCCATTACAAATCAAATAAATGCCAGCCATAAATTCTTCCTAAACTGCTCTAATTCTCCCCCCTCACCTGAGAATCCTGAATGGCTGATGCGCCATTAGTGGGCATTTTATGTTTACTGAATGGCGAGGCAGTTTTTCAACCCATTCTTTTTTTTTTTAATATGCAGGTACCGGGAGTCAAACTCAGGACCTCGCACTTGCCAGGCAGGCACTTATGCCGCTGAGCTATATCACCAGCCCTCAACCCATTCTTTATCTCTAAAATCACAAGTCAGTAGCTCTCAAAGTGTGGTCATGGAGCCAGCTGCATAATGATCACCTAGAAACTGGCCGTGAATACAGATTCTCAAAGTCCTCCAGGTAATGCTGATGTGCTAGAACTCTGAACGCCACTATAGTAGATGTCAAATGGCTCCGCTTAATGCCAAAAAGAAACAAGAACTAATTTTTTCAAGAACTTGCAAAATCTTAAGAACATTTTTATCTGAGTGAATTCATAAGCAAAATACAACATATTGACTTTTTTTACTTAATAAAGACTATTTTCTTACTCTACTAAAAGATCACCTTTTTTCTCCAATACAAAACAACATGATTTACAAATGATCAGATGGCAGAATTGCAGTGGATTATTATTATTTTTTTTTTTTTTGTGAGTACTGGGGGTCGACCTCAGGACCTTGTGCGCCAGCAGGCGCCCGTGCCACTGAGCGATATCAATGGCCCTTTTTTCGTATGTGGGTTCCGGGAGTTGAACTCGGGCCCTCGCGCTTGCCAGGCAGGCAGGCGACTATGCCGCTGAGCCATCTCACCGGCCCAATTATTTTAAAATATGCAAATTACCACAATATGATTTGCCTACAAATGTGTCTACCAGCATGTCATAGGCTATGGCAATAAAATGTTCCCACCCGCTTTAACACCACAGATGGAACATGCATGACTGTCCCATCAGGCAGCATGTGACAGTCCCATCAGGTGACAGGACACCATAGCCCCGTCATGCTCATGTTTAAAGTTCTATTCAGGAACACAAATCAAAATGCACTACTTGGCATCTGTAGGTGCCTAGATTCTGAAATAAGCCTTTTTTTCATTGTTGTTGTTTAAACAATCTACAATGGAGTGTCATACATTTTCAGTGTGGAACGTGTGGCCATCCTTTTTCCTATTCAGTTATGCATGCTCCCTTTAATTTATGTGGGGCCCAAATATTATCAATCTATAAGCTTCTCTGGTTTTCTTAGACACTTTGAGATAAGCCTGAACCATATCTCGGAGTAAGTTGACAACTCTGAAATATTGATTTTTTTGGCTTTTAGACTTTTTAATGTTTTTGATTATGAAGCTACAGTCTCAGTGTGCTGAGCAGCCCTCGGGCACCCAGCACACTGCCTTGCGATTATGGAAGGAGGCACAGGTTGTGTTGGGGTACCTTTCTCAAGCTTGTGCGTCACGGATGGGCTGGAGTGTCAGCCCTTTGCTCCTCAACATGCAAGTCTCCTAGACCTTTCAGGAGAGCTAAAAGGAAAAAATAATTACTCTCTTCTTGGGAATATTTTCTAGCATTTTTTCTTAATGACCAACAAAGAGAATAATACAAGATTGTATGACATTCAGCTGTTTAAATCCCCATTATCTTAAAAAATTGAAATTACTTCAAATACTAACCCCCAATAATTGGATCCATAAACCATTTTTCAAATAACATCTTGTTAGCCAAAGGGAAATACTGTGGAGAATGGGAAACCAAGAGCAGGTGGTTTGTCCAAAACCCACAGAAACAAAAACCTACTTAAGACTCCATTCCCCATGCTCATTTTCCAGGATGGCCTTGAACTTGCTGAGTCATGGTACTACAATTTTGTGCCTAAACACAGCCAAAGAGACAGTGGCACGTTGGAGCCAGCCCGTATGGGTCTATGAGTACCGATTGTTGAATTTGCAAGCTAAGAACAAACACAACCATTATTAAAAATTAAAGTATGTAAGCTTACAATTAAGTAAATTACAATGAAAACTCATTGCTTCGCAATTGTCTTACTACATTTTACTGCTCTGTATCTGGCTGAGGTGAATTAGGTCTATTTGCATGACCAGAATACTACCTCATGGTGGGCTACCTGCATGTCTTTCTAAGCTCATGGTGGGCGATGTCACACTGGTTGCTCAAAACTGGTCACAGTGAGAATATTTACATTGTAGAAATCAGCAAATGCCACAAATCAGAACCTCTGCTGTCCCCAACCCAGTAGCTAAACATTCACCAGTCCACTGTAGACATCCATTCCAGCTTTTTCGTAAGAAGGCAACTAGGAGAGAACTGCAGGACTAGTCCCACACGCATAGGCACATTACACACCACCAAACCAAACGGCACTGAATCATTACCACCCAGAGGTGACAATTAATCTGTTACTGACCAACCTGCCCACCCCCGATCCTTTCCATACCCATGCAGGAATTATGTCTACACTACTGCAGTGTCTAAGATAAATCCAATCCTAACACACTTCCACTTGAATTCCTAAAGTGCTGCAGGTATGTGTACATATTTAGGAAATGCTTTATAGTTTATAACTAAGTTATTCAAACCCAAGAGAAACACCTAAGGTATCTAATTTAAATTGACTTAGAAATGTGTGAATAAAGAGGCCAGGTTCTTGCACTCAGGGGTGAAACCAGGTACACAGTCAGCCCTGTACATCCACGGGTCCTGCATCCACACGGCCCACATCCACAGATTCACAGGGATTGAAAGCATTTGGGAAAAAACCGTTATGTCTGTACTAAAAATGTGCAGACATTTCTTATCATTATTCCCTAAATAATACTGCATAACTATTACAGATCATTTATATTACATTAGGCATTAAGTAATCTAGAGATGATTTAAAGTACTATATAGGAGGATGTGCCTAAGTTATATGCAAATACTACTTCATTTTACATAAGGGACTTGACCGTCCAAGGATTTTGGTATTCATGGGGGTCTTGGAGCCAAACCCCCAATACTGTGAATACTGAGGGATGACT
Organism: Erethizon dorsatum; assembly: GCA_028451465.1. Taxonomy (NCBI): domain Eukaryota; kingdom Metazoa; phylum Chordata; class Mammalia; order Rodentia; family Erethizontidae; genus Erethizon; species Erethizon dorsatum. The sequence continues at coordinate 17,261,178 of CM051825.1, forward strand.
GTAGGTGTATGTGTAGCTTATTTTATACATACACACTCTGTAAAGGGGAACGCCAGCTATACATACATCTGTGTACTTATACACATACCTACGCATATACGTGCACACACGCATGAGTTTTGTGTCTAGTTTATTTCTCTCCTCCTCAGGAAGTTAAACAGCAAAAAAGAAAAAGAAAAAAACACCATTGCCCTTTATCGGATATGTACACATTTTATCCTCGCAATATGTCTAAAGTGATTTTATGACTAAATCCTGGGAAAATGTGAAGAATGCTTGGCTAGATACGAGCCTTTCCAGGAAAAACACAACGCTGCTCATGAACTGTAGCACTTGGAGACGTCTTTTCAACATCATGTACATTTTTGTTTTAGCTGGAGACCGAATTCTGCTTGGATGTAAGTTTTCTTTGGCTTTCGGAGAAAGTGTAACTGGTTGTAGGATGCGAGCCTTCAGGCCTTGGCAGTGCTCGTTGGAGGAGGACAAATGAGGTGCTATTCTATGAAGCTGACCACAGTCCCAGACTCCAGCCAGGGTTAAAACCTTCAGCTGTTTTCCCAACACATTAAGCAGAAATAACTACAACTGGCCAAAAGTAAACCCATCTGTCCCCTTGTCGGGTGTTTTGAGACTGTCAGCTGACCGACCTTGTAGCCAGAAAGCTTTTTGGAGGCCCTTTATGGAAAGTTAAATGTAGCCGCAAATGGGTATGAAGAAGTTTTTAGAGGTCACTAGTGAATTTCTAATACTGTTATCCTGAGATTAGAGGATGGAGTTTCCATTTTATCTCAATTCTGGTGGGTGTGAGATGATGACTTAAAATGATGTTAGGCCATGTTGCCAACATTTTCTTGGAAAGAACCTTCCCTGCTATTCCATGAAAACTTCATTAATGGGGCACAAGATGCTGCTCTGTGCAAGGACACTTTAAAGTAATCAGGCTGTCAAATTAAAAGCAAGCACTTTCTCAGGATTTCTAAAGACAGTAATAGTGGAAAGAGTGGTACATTCTTTTTTTCCTTTTTTTTTTCCCCTTTGGTACTGGAGACTGAACCTATGGCCTTTATACTGAACTACGTACCAGCCCATTTTTCATTCTGAGGCAAGGTCTTGCTAAGACACTAAGTTAATTAGGCTAGGTTTGAACTTGCAATCCTTCTGCCTCAGCCACTAAAATGCTAAGATTACAGGCAGGTACCACCATGCCCAGGTGGGTGGTACATGCTGAGCAGAAATTTAGTTTTGCATCTTGGTTCTTCTAGTAGACCTGAAGTGGAGGGGGTGGGGGTGGGGTCTAACCCTGGTTCTCCACTGGGAGGTAATGCTGTTCCCTAAGGGACATTTGGCAATGTCTGGACAGTTCTGGGTGTCACAACTGCAAGGTGCTGCCAGCATCTAATTAATAGGCAGAGGCCAGGGGTGCTGCTAAGCATCTCACAGTGCACAGGACAGCAGCCACCCCCTGTCCATCTCCCCCTGGGCCTGGGCAGGGCTCCATGGCGGCTGCTTCTGTCCTCATTCACAAACCCCTACACTCTTCTGTCCACATGGCCATTTGCTCCTATTTCTCGCTGCAAGTAACCAGTTTCCAGGCCATCTTCTGTTGTTGTAGATGTTCTAGATACTGGGGCATAGCATCTCTTGGCCCTTACCTCAACCGTGGCATGCTTTGTGACCACATGCATGGACACCTCACACAAGAATTCCTGCGTCCTTAACCTTTCCTACAGTGGCAACAACCACTCCCCCATCGCCAACTTTCATTCATTCATCAAACATTTATGCGAGGTCCCTTTCATATCTGACTTTGCCTAAAGATATTAAGAACTATAATAATGGTATTATCCTTGTTCTCTAAACGTCTAGTGTATTTGGGGTGGAGTCTTTATTTCGGCAGTAGAAGGAGCTTCAAGAATTACAAGCCAAAGAAAGGCTCAAAGAAGGACACAGCCTATTTTTGTGGCCATTTCTGTTGGCTAACACTGTAACCTAGTAATTCCCACCTGCTGGTTTGAGAATGAGGGCCAATCCGTGGAAACTAAGAAAAATAAAGACAACATAGTCTATCATGACAGTAAACATCTTTAATTTATTCTGAGATTATATTATTCTCACTCTGGAAATACTAAAATGTCCTTTCCTTTTTCAAAAGATCAGGAATGTTAAAGTGTCCTTACATTAAAATACAGTTAATATGCATATGTCTGTTTCCTATTAACTCTTTAAAAATCTCAGCCTTAAAATCCAGTAGGCTCCTCATTTCTACAAAGAAAGGGCTTGCTGGGACCAGGAACAATCTGGTTGTAGTGGGCGGTAGACTTTCTTCCAAGTCACATTTGCATGGCTTTTTAAATAAGATAGAGCAATCACTATTTGTGTGTGTGTGGCAGGGGTCCTGGGGATTGAACCCATGACCTGTGCAATGAATTATATCCCTGACTCTTTTTTGAGACAGGCTGTTGCTGAATTGGTAAGTTGCCCAGGCTAGGCTCAAGCTTGCAAGTCCTCCTGCCTCAGTCTTCCAGAGTGCTGGGATCACAGACATGCACCACCATGCCAGGCTACTCATTGTTCTTAATAAAAATGGGGAGAGCTCATGAAGGGCTTAGATGCCACCCTCCTTATCACATACTGTGCACATCTATAGCAGCATTCCACAGCTGTCCTCACTCTCATCGGTGGGTATCGCTAGAGGCAGGGCATAGAACAGAGAAGTATAATTTTGTACCAAAAGAAAAAGCCCTAAGGTCAGTGTGGACTTGTGATCACTCTCCCTTTACTATCTTTGCCAAGTTCCCATAAAAGCTTGAAATAGGGCAAAGAAAACTTGAGAATCGCTAAGCTATCAGAAGAATACATTGGTTAGCCAAACCAGAAGCTTTCTTCATTTATACCGTACTTTTGTGAACAGGGATAATTTTTCTCTCTTAGCAGGCATGTGATAAATGCTTTCCTTTTTATCCAGCATTGAGGATTGAACCCAGTGCCTTTGCATTGAGCTATATCCCCAACCCTTTTTAAATCAATTGTTTTCATTTTGAGAGAGGGTCTTGCTAAGTTGCTAAGTTGCCCAGGCTGGGCTCCAACTCGCAATCCTCCTGCCTGAGCCTCCCCAGAGCACTGAAATTATGGATGTGGGCCTCGCTAAGGTTCTCTGGATAGTTACTATCTCCCTAAGTCCAGTGGCTGGACTTTGGAGTTTAACATGGTACCTCCCAGCATAAATGACTTATCACCCACAAGACTGCTTCTAAGGTATAACCTTCGTATTGTCACAACTCTTAGAAGAGGAAATGGGAAAGCTGTGGCTGTGACTTACTTCAGCTGGGGAAGATGAGATGGTCTAAAGGTTAAAACATCAGCAAGAATCACCGCTGCAGATTTTGCCCCCGGTTAGCACGAGTGCCCCCTGGTGGAAATAGTTTGAGTCTCAAGTTAAAGAGGAAATCAATATTGATCCAACAGTTCAGTTCCCAGCAGGTGCAACAATTTATTACGTTAAAATATCTTTTTCCCCCTTTGGGTCCAACAGTTCTGCCCCTGGGATCCCTTGATTCTCTGATCTAGGGCTGTTGAGTTTTCTCAGACACCACACATGGTTGAAGGAAATGAGTTTTCCATGAGGACTTTTTCTTTTTCCTTCTAGTTCTACCACTTCCTGGTCACTTGATTCTCTCAAACTCGGAACATAGTATGCTCCATGCACCCATTACGCACTGGTCCCCCTCCTTCTTATTCACCAGTTGAGATCCTTTCCAACCAGGGACAGTCAGCACAGATCAGCCAGCATGATTTTATGGCTTTTCTAAGTTGTTTGAAAAAATGAGAGACAACTGGCTTATAGCAATTTTCCAGTTAATAACACACACACAGCCCACAAGCCAAGAACAACAGAAGAGGAGAGGCAGAGAGTACACAAAACATTACTGATGAGGCCCTTCCCATTGCTCAGGAGCAGAGCCACAGCGTGTGCAAGGCTGAGAACAAATGACGCAAGCTGCTGCTCCCTTCAAGTGAGAGTCTTACGGGGGCCCAGACCTCTCCTGTTCTCATTTACTCAACATCCAGCTCCCGCTGACCTTACGGAAGAGCAGAGAGCATCTGATGTCAGGGCTGGGCCCTGCTGTGTGCGGGGCTATCATCTCCCCCAGGCAGAAGGGGCCAGGACTGAGGCTGCGTGGCCACGAGGTCCCAAGCTACCACGGAATGAGGCATAAGAAGCATCTCTGTATCCCATCACACTTTACTGTACCTCTTTGGGAAAGTTACGCCCACTCCAACAAGCTTTCTCTGGCCATCCAAATTTGTGGGTGTAGAATTATTTTAAAAATGAACTCTGTTGAAATAGCACTTTGGATTTTGAATGTCTTGTTGATTATATATGGATATGCTTTGGCATCTACCAGGGATTGGTTTTTGGACACCCCACAGAAGACAAAATTCACAGATCTAAGTCATGCTCACCTTCCCATTAACTTAGAATCATTTCTAGAGTCGTATTAGGTATTATTTGTTATTATTATTATTAAAGTCATATTAGGTGTTATTTGTAGTACCTAATATAAACACTATATTACAGTTGTTATACTGCATCGTTTATAGAGAACAAGAAAAAAGTCTATACATGTTCAGTTATTTTCCTATTTTCAATCAGTGGTTAGGTGAATTTGTGCATGTGGGACCCACAGATAGAAAGCCCAAGGATATGGAGAGTCAACTGCCTCCATAGATATAGATGTGCACATGTGTATATATTCAACATATCATACATAGATACATACATATGCACATACGTGTGTATACACAGAAAGACTGGGATTCTAGCATGAACCACAACTCTGCTGGCTCCAAAACTCAGCAAAACAAGTCCAACCTTGGACACGCACTATGGTTCTCACGTCAGAACGATAAACACGGGTGCAGCAAGAAGCCTGGATCCTAAGTCCTTGGCTTTCCCATGGAGGATCAGGCTACCCCCATTTTCCAAGTAGGAGATGCTGTGAAGAGCTTTAAACTAAGCCACTTTCAACCCCACATTCATTCCACCATCGCCTCCTCCATGCCACCCTCTCATCCATTTTTCACCCTCCTCCCACCTAAGATGCCCCTAGTCTGAAGGAAGCAGAGACTACGGGAAAGACTGGTCTCAAGGACGCATGGTCATGCGTGACATTTCTGGGCCTCGTGTGTGGTTCTTGAAGCAAGCATAAAGAAAATACGATACTCTCTCTGCTATGGTTAAAGGAATTCTTATGATCATTTTTTAAAAAAGCTTCAAATGAGTATGACAACATACAGACACTGGAGGGAGCTCTAAACATCTAGCAACAGCAAAAAAAGGCTGAAATTATATAATATTTGAAGATTGAATAGACAAGTTACTGCCTTTTGGGATAATGTGGAGAATTCTGGCTTTTCTTGCCAGTGTGCTTATCTTTATTATCGATCCACAGCAGCAGATAATCAATGATATCAACGTAAGGGTGTGCATGTGGGGTGCCGACTGGGCAAGCAAATAAAACCACCCTTAACTTATGACTTCTTAGCCAAAAAAGGAGGCCAATTATTCTTGGCTCCCACACAACCTCTTCAAAGTATACCCTGGAAATCTTTTCTTGGAGAGCTCTTTTAAGCAGGAAGATTTAAGAGACAGAGGAAAATAACAAAAGAAAGATCAGACCAAGCAGAACCTTGTTCAAACTGGGCATGTTTTGCTTTCCCATTTTCCACTGCAAGATGCCTCACCATTTGGGAAGAATCTGTTCCCTGAGCTCACCTCTCTCCTGAAGCCACCCATGATGAGCTGGTCCCCAGCTCAAGTCTGTCCTGGGGTCCAGATGCTAACCAGGCACAAGCAACTCTAACCTGACAGGGCCTTCGGAGATGTTAGGTTTGACGCTTTTAGGGACATGGTCACACTCAGCCTCCTGTTTCCCTTGGAAAGACCAGCTCACTGGTGCAGGTCTTGATTTATATTTGAGCTATGTCCTCAGCCCCCAGCCTGCAAACACGCTCTCTAAGCAGGCCGTTTTCTGCCTCACTTCCTGTGAGATGACAGTGGCCCTGCTTTAATGGCTCATCTTCCCGCCCTCCCTCGGGGTCTGACTGCACAGGAGGGGCTCTGCCACCCACAACCTCAAGTCTAATGCCTGGTTTTCTATTACTAATCACACACATGCTTACTTGTTTCTAGCCTGGGAAGCTTTCTTCATCCAGCAATCTCTATCAAGCAGCTAAAATATTAATGCCACTGCATGAGGCTTGGAAGATGTCCTGGTGCTTGGGTAACTTCTCAGAGATGGGTCTTTTGGATTTGGGTCCCCTGGGATATCACACGTGACCTGTCAACAAGTATCCACACTTTAGTCCCTCACCTTGCCCTGCAGAACAGAGTCCCATACAGATGTTAAGTGTCCTTGCATCAGTGCTCTTCAGCACACAAGACAGAAGATAAATCTGCTCCAGAGTAGCAAGTATATCACGGGCACGTAAAACATTATAGGCAACTTTTGGTTCAGGGCACCTCTCTACCTTATGGAGTAGTCTATTTATACCTTTATCAATAAAAGCCCAATGTCCCAGTTGCATGCCATGCTGTAAACAACTATTTGTGAGCTTAGAAACTCATTTGTATTTTGAATTTTATGCTGGAACACCTTTACTTTTCTAGCCTAACTCCTTTCAATTCCATTTCATAGCTTCGCCAAAGTCCACCCTGAAGTCATGCACCTTGGTGATGGCAATGATCTATGTTGTAATTCAAAGAGCACTCAGGGAGCTGGGCACAGAAAGAAAACTGACTAGTAATGTAGGAAGCAATAAAACAATCTTTATGAAAAGCACAGGCTTCTTAAAATGTTAGTGCTAGAACGGAAGAGATCTCGGAAATGAACTACACAAGCCCTCTTTGGCTGATGGGCCATCCAGGCATCTGGTTGCCATGGGTGATTAGAGGAGTCCTCCGCCCAACTCCTGTCTTCCGCTCTATCCAGAGATGGCCTGCAGCACACCCTGACCCTCCATCTTGGCTAATATTTATGCACGCCATGTGCAAAGTACAGCTAATGTCCTTTATGGAACACTCATGAAATCAGTGGGTGAATGAAGACATTAAATTTAATGGGAGGTGAAAGAAAAGTCAGCAAATGGGAAGAGGCACTGAATTGGGGGCTGGGAAGAGAGGCTGTGCTTGGGTGCTAGTTGCAGCATTCCCTCCATCTGCAAGGCTTCCTGAAATGATCGTGAACTATTACATGGGAAGGAGCTCTTCCCGCACGGTGTTCGTTTTTGGAATGGTAGACTATAAACGCGTTAGAAATATACCTGTATGTTTTCTTTTGCTTTCAAGGAAGATTCAGTGTTTTGTTCAATGTGAGGTCTCAAAACAACCCCTTCTACAACTTTCCTTCATTAGACTGAAACAATGAGAGATGAAGTTAGTGGAATATTTGAAGGCATGAGGAGGTAAATAGAATTGTCGAGATTCCTTTCCTTTCTAAATTAATCATATCAAAGAGAACCTAAGTGAAACACTCTTTTCAAGAGCCCAAAGGAAACTTAAACCCATTTTGATTTATTCACAGCTAACAATCCATTGGGTCATCTTGATTCCTAAGGTAAGGTGAAGACCAACTTATACAACCCTAACAAATATTTGGCAAGCGTATCTCTTAAAGGCACTGCAGGAAACTCCACTTCCCTCATACCTGCACCTTGGAGTCAGATGTGTAAAAGTGCACAGCTGAAGGAGGTGAGAGATCATCTCTGAGGATGCTGTAGCTCAGAGATAAAAATTGATGTTTTGACCACATAGGAAGGAGTAATAATGCCCGTTAATTTGGCTTCAGTTTTAAACATTGCATTGTGGGCCACCATCCTTATCCCAAAGTTTTAACTTCAGATTAGTGAAACAAGTACATTATTAAAATGTTTTCCAAAAAATGTCCTCCTCTAAGACAATATCTTTATGATCCAACATAACATGGGTGGAGAAAAGCGAGTGGGATCCTGCTGTGTGATGGTGGTGGCTCTTCTCTAGTGGCACACTGAAATCATTAAACAATGGCCTTCTCCTGGTAAGTCTGCCCTACAGAATATCTTTCGTACATACTCCCCAAAAGTAGCTCTATTACCTTTGGATGCTGAACATGGCTCATATATAATATCATGTTTGCTTATATCTCAGTTCAAATAGTGCTATGATTTGGATCTTCAATGTCTCCTAAAGGCCCACGTTAATACCTAGCTTGGTGGAAACTTCAAGAAATAGGGCCAGGAAGGACGTCTTAGGTCTCTGAAAGGGAGCCCTTGAAGGGGATATTAGGACCCTGTCCCCCTTCCTTTCTCTGCTTCCTGGCCACCATGAGGTGAGCACCTAAGCTCTACTGAATACTCTTGCCATGACGTGCTGTCTTGCCATAGTCTAAAGGCCATGGAGCTTACCAATAATGGCCTAAAACTTCTGAAGCTGATTCTTCAACCTTCTTAGCAGCTTAACTGAGTAGAGGCAGTAAGAGGCAAAATGCTGAGAATGCTGAATAGACACAGAGTAGGGTCAGTAAAAAGGAATACGACACTGAGAACATCTACCAACACAGGGTCTTGCAGAGAGTGGCGTCATACATAACATGGACCTCCTGTCATGTTTCATAGTTTGATAAGAAAATTTCTACCACTGAGGAGTTGGGGGACACATCTCCCTACTATACTTGAAAACAGAGTAAATGAGTAACCAATCATCAACAGTCATGTTGTCACAGGATAGAAACAGGAGCTCAAGTGACATTCCGAAAGGGTGCCTGAGGGCCTGTGAAATCTGAGTTAGAGTCTCTTTTAAATAAACTATAGTCATTGTAAACAACGGCTTCACCAAAGCCTGCTTTCACATTCCATCTCTCAAATTTCTAGAAGAATGAGGAATATGATGATATGGTAATAAAAGCTAGTAATTTACCCCTTATTCTCCAGTAGCAGCTAAGTTCTTGATATGACTTTTGTCACTTAAATTTCATAATAACCCTTATGATTTTGATGATAAGGAACAAATGGTATTAAATAACTTGTCCAAATTCTCACAGCTAGAAAACTTGGTAGCTGAATTAGAACTTGAACTGAGCTGCGTCTAATTCTAAAACCCAGTCTCTACTTTGACACACACAAGGATATTTAGAACACAGTATGTGTTTAATAAATACTGGTGACTAAATGAATAAATTGGCTAAGGTCCCAGGTGTGGCCAATCAGATGGCACACACCGTGAGCTTCATTCTTCACCTAAATTGGTTAAATATAATAGTCATTTAACGTAGTACAAACAGTCATTATAATCGAACCATGTCCTGGGATCGATATTTGCTACTCAGGAATAAATGGCTCTGACTTGTTTTGACCTTTATTTTCTAAAACTAACTCAGCTCTGCTCCGACATTTACTAATCAGCACAAGATGGCTGCCCAGAAGGCGCTCCGTTCCACAGCACTGCCTCTGCTTTTGTTTTCTACGCAAAACACAGCAATAATAAAAGAAAAATTTTAAAAGCATAGTGAGGTAGTCAGCTTCCCTGTGCCTGAGACACAATACTTGATACTCACAAGTTAAAAGAGGAGGAGTTTGATGTAGCTCACAGTTGGGAGAAATCCGCTCCACTATCGGCTGGCTCCCAGGCAGGAATGTCCTGGCAGAAGGGTGTGGCGGAAGAAGGCTGCTTAGCTCATGGTGACCAGGAAGCAGAGCAGGGGAGCAGCTCCAGAGAGGAAGGGGCCGGGGACCATATATAGTACCCAAAGCCACGCCTCCAAGACTCACCTAGACCAACGTGGGAGCCTGCCGTACTCACCTGCTAAGGGTTTCTTAATCCAATGAGGTAACTGTAGTTATGAGCACTAGTTTTTAAATTTAGAATTTGACTTATAGTTTATGTGATTTTAAAAGCCGGTTTGTATAAGTTGAAGACAGTTTCAAGGCTATCTTAACAGCTCTCAGACACAGAGAAGAGTCCAAGCCCCTCCTTGCTCCTCCTCCTCACACGTGCTCTGTGGTTTTGAAAACAACTAGGAGTATGAAGAGCTTGAAGTGAACAGAGGCGGCAGCCAGTGTAAGATCTGGGGACTCCTACTTTCTGTGACCTGGGGCAAGTTGAAATGTCTTTCTACCTTTCTTTCTCCTATTACCAGCAATTCTGAAATACTGTGACTCTACTGTGCCCGTAAGTAATGTCTCATCCCTGAAGGAACTTATAATCTAGATGACGATATATAATCAGTTTCCATAAGCCAATTAAAGAACCAAGCAAATGCTGAGAAGCCCTTGTACGGAGGAGGGGAGCCTGCAGTGACCTCTGAAGAACAAATCTGTTTACTAAGTTGAGCAGGGACAGTCCTCTCCCATGCTTGCATTGGGATTTCTCACTAATCCCTCATCGGCTATCTAGGGCTTTTCTGATGTAGCAATATTTTGGCGACTGATTCGAGCAGCTATTTGTCTAAACCTGTGTAAAGATGCTTTCCGACTTATTATTTCGCACTTTACACAAAGTTCATATGCAAAAATCCAAATATATAAAACAGTGCAGTTTTTTTATTCAATTATTCTTTTACTTTTCTAGAGTTTTCATCATGTGCTTCCTTCAGATTATGAACCTCTAATGAAGTACATGTCTATTAGAATCACATGTAAATAATATCTGGGGAGCAAAGAGAAGTTACATCAAGTCTCCCATCAGCTTCTTTTGAAAGAGAACGACCAATACTAAAGATGTAAAACACTTCCCAAACAAAACACTGAAGGGTGTAATCTTGCAGAAAGTGACATTATATACATAATCAAAAATAACTAATTTCCATATTTTATTGACTCTAGGGTATGGCTATCACTATTACCACATTACCCCATTATTGATATTCAATTAAATTTAATGATGTGTAACAAATAAGTACTATGTGCAAAAATGGGAAGTATTTTATAGGTAGTACTCAGTGAAAGTCCTTGATGTGGTTGTGCTTTTGTTGTTGTTTTTGTTTTGGAGATAGGGTCTCACTATTTAGTTCAAATTGGCCTCAAACTCATGATCCTCCTGCCTCAGCCTCTCAGGTGCTGGGATTACAAGTATGTACCACCACGCCTGGCTAATGATGTGGTTGTTGCTGAAATCTAAAGAAAGTTTGCCTATGATTGTGGCAACATAATCTGGTATTTTCCAGATTCTTCTACCTATCTTCTTAAAGGGTAAAACAAAAATCTTGCAGGTTGCAACAGGGTTTAGGATACTGGAGAATATGAACAGATAGGAGGGAATGAGAGCAGAGATACAGATCATTGATGAGGTTCAGAGATAATAAAACTACCCGTAACTGACCTGGCTCTCAGTGTGTAGGGAGGGCATGCGAATTTCAGTCCAAGTCCTGCTGAGGTGGACCTCATCCCACTTTCCTGAGACTGCCTTAAGGGGAAGTGATTTCCCCACCCACTAAAGTCGAAAGTCTTCTGATTCATAAGATCTGACACTAATGTTTTCCTTGTGTTTAAGCTGTCCACATATACGTCTTGTAGCCCTTTGCAGATTGTCTCTTCTTCAGGTTAACGTCAACGTTCTGATTCACGTCTTCATCTCCAGGTATCTTGCTTGGGGGAAGCACTCAAGAAATACTAGTTGAATGCGTCACCAAATGCAAGAAATGTATTATGGCAGTAAAAATGCTATTGGATCGTGTAGGTGAATTCTGAGATTGCACACAACTCACCCGCAAGCAGATTAACAGAACTGTTGCTTCCCTCAATTGGGAATTGTAGAAGACAACCTGCCAATAGCAGAGAACCTTGTAGAAGACTTCCCTGCTATGCATGTTCCCAAGTGTTCAGCCCACAGTTTGCACCCCAAAGCTCAAAAGTACAAAAGTTAGTTTAAAGTCAGTCAGGTTTTTAACAGTGAGCAACTATTAAGATGAACGCCCTGCTTGAGGCACCTTCCTGTGAGTCCTTATCTCCCAAAGGGTTTCGTACTACTGCACTGCAACCTTTGATGCCTTATCTCAGAGGCCCATCAATCAGACTACACACTCCCCTCTCTGCTCCTCTTTATCCTAAAAAATTCCCTTTCCCAAAAAACAAAACACCAAAGCAATAAAACAGAAACCCATCAAGCAGCAAATTCAAATATCCATACGGTTCTACCCATGACAACTGGCTGAGTCTTTCAGCAATTTCTCTTGCAGGGCTCTCCACCTCCCAAGAACAACGGGAGAAAATAGGCCCCAAAGTCACAAACTTCGGCACCTCACAAGAAGCTCATGAAATCTCCTAGGTCTCTCTCACCCACGTTCTAAGAAATTTGAAGGGTGTGCAAAATCCAAATGCAATTCAATACCATCACAATAAAAGCCCTTTAACATACAAAACTTAATCTTGAATTTCTTTGTCTCTTTGACCCCCGCAGAGTAGTACATTTCCAAATTCCCTAAAGGTCATGAGTTTGGCAATGGAACAATGCATCCCCAGAATGACCGCCTGGTGAGAGTTTGTTCCCCCCTGGGTTGTGCTGTGGGGCCGGCTCTCCTGAGTGCTGCAGATGTCATTGGAGAGGATGGAAACCCTCCCTCCGGGGAAATGGAGGATCATCAGGTACCTGCCACCGGACGCTGAGAGGCACAAAACCATACCTTCTGCCACAGAGGTGCTGCCCCTAGGGACGTGGGCAGGAAAGACCCACGCTTCTCTAGTATTCGGGTAATGAGGTTTCTGTCTATTCACAATAAAGTAGAGTCACTGTGACCACCGCCCAGGTCACCTCACCCATGAAGGAAGGGGAAGGCCACATACAAATGCAAACCAAAGCTCAAAAAACAAAAAACAAACAACAAAAAAAAACCCAAAAACTCCCTCAGTGTGACAGTGAGTACATTATGGGTGAAAGATTCAAACCCAGGCCTGTCAAGTTCTTAAGTCCATGTCCTTCCCACATACACTGCCTTTCAAAAACAAAAAGTGGGTTTTTAGGTACAAACACGGCTTGTCTGTTGAAGCTCTAGACCCATCCTTCCTGTTATAGATTTGGGCTTTACCATTGTGCCTTAGTCCGAGTTTGAGCCTCTTGGATTGAGAGTTTATGTCTGTAATGTGGAAAACCAATCCTTTCCAGAAGCCTAACTAGCAGTGATGCCACATGCAACAAATATTTATAAATGGGTGAATGAATGTTACTCACTGGGTGAGAGAATATATCCATTAATAAGTGAATGAAGTGAATGCGTGAATGAAGTAAGGCTAAAGCTGACAAGCCCAAACTGGGACTGAATCAGCAAAGCTGTTCTTTTCTATCACTATAATGAAATGCCCGAGGCAATTAATTTATATAAGGAAAGAAGGTTCGTTGTGTTTTAGCTCACAGTTTCAGAAGTTCAGTCCAAGATCAAGAGGCCTTTTTACTTCAGGCCCCTGGTGAGGGTAGCACATTATACTGGGAGTACAGGGTATAACAAACCACTTACACGATGAAGCAGGAAGTAGAAGAACCAACCAGGATGGCACAGTCCTCTTCACAGGCACAAAGGACCTCCCACCAGGTCTCACCTCTCAAAGGTTCTTCTACCTACAGTGCCACACTGGGGACCAAGCCTTTAATTCACAGACCTTTGGGAGACTCTCATCCAAACTACAGCACCCATACTGGGACTGGATGGATTGGCAACGTCACCCTTTGGAAAACAGTGCATGTTTGTCACTATGTCTTGAGCCACGTCGTGTGACGTTTTGGTGTTTGGAGCAAAAGCCTTCATGTGTGGTGCTGGTCAGGGCTTTTTCACCAAAAGGCACCCACCTACCATGATGCTGATTTTTAACAGCCACTCAACTCAGCCTGAAGCCAAAATCTCCTTTGGAAGGACCAAGGTTAGGGACAAATATGAGAGAGGTGGTTATTTGGGCAAACAAGAGTTATTTAACCTTCCTACATACAATGTGTTTCTAAAAACGAAACATATTCTTACAGTCAGAAAGGGGAAAAAAAAAATCAAACACTGCTCCACTTAGAATTTTGAAAATGAAACATTGATTGTTTAGAGAAGAGATGCCTAATCTGGAAGATAAGGAGCAAATTTCTTTCTATAGCTTCAGGAGCTAATTAAAAAGTGAGGAGGCAGTGATTATATACTCAGAGGTATCCCATAGGCCCTTCCTTTCCACAGCACAGACCTCGCGTCTAGCTATCGTATTAAGGGTCAGATGCTTGGTATGGATGGATTTCTGCTCTTCCCCATCCCTCACAGTTTGGGGACCCTGGCTAATTCCTCACTGTGTGCTGAGGAGATGAGACTGCATTCAATCAAATGAATGACAACAGACTGAGGTCACAATGCTTACCGGTCCCCAGGAAAACCATCCAACCCATTTTGGAATAATCCCTGCAGCTACAAAGGCCTGGCCTTCATGCTCTCTCCACTCAGAATTCACTTCAAGCTATTATAAGGAAGCTAAAGATAAAACAGCATCTGCATAATGAAACACTAATCCCCAGAGTGCGACGCCCACGACACAAATGAATGCGAGACAGACGATAACCAAATGTCTAGACTTATTCAAACCTGTTTCTCGTAGTTCAGACTTGTACTCTCTGCTTCGGCAGCCTAGGAAGCAGGCACTGGCTTAAAGAGGTACACGCACAACCAAATGACAACAAGCTGAGCCCAGCAGAACCCCCAGAACCGCCCCACTCGGCCTCTGAGTTAAGTCTATCTATACACGCAGAGTAACACCTCCCTAAGCCGACAGCAGCTTACTGAAAATATAGGCAGCTTGAAGCATGCAAAAGAGAAAGATGGCTTTTATCCTTCCTTCTACTCAATATGCTGGCAGACTGGATGTTTCCAATTAATTCTATCTTTCCAGTTTTGTTTTTGGTGGTACTGGGAATTGAATTTAGGGTTTTTCCACTGAGCTATATCTCCAGTCCCTTTTAAATTTTTTTTGGGGGGGGGGGTACCGGGAATTGAACTCAGGGCCTCGCGCTTGCCAGGCAGGCGCTGTGCTGTTGAGCTATTTCCCTGGCCCCGCTTTTAAATTTTGAGAAAGGATCTTGCTAATTTGTTAAATTGCCCAGGCTGGGCTTGAAGTTGTGATCCTTCTGCCTCAGACTCCCAGAGTACTGGGATTTCAGATGTGGGTCACCACACCTGATTTCATTCTTAAAAATTAGTAAAACTGTACAGTTTAAGGATCTGTGGGTTTGTGTTCAGCACAGAGGAATGAAAGTTGTCTTCTAGAATGAACATTTGCTATAATGAACTGAGTGTATACAGCAGGCCCGTCGGTATCAATAGGTTCTGCATCCACAGATTCAACCAGCTGGGGATTAGAATGTTCCCCAAAACTACCATGCATTTGCTGCACACCAAGTACCACACTGAATCCAGTGTGAAGAGATGTAGAGAGAGCATTTAATCAGCAGAACTATGAGAGGCTGAGGTTGTGATGCTTATGGGTCACCATTAAAATCATCCAACTCATGTTGGAATAATCCTTGTACTGCCCTACACAGAAGGATGTGTGCAAGGTTACATGCAAATACTATGCCATTTTATTTAAGAGATCTGAGCATCCCCAGGCTTTCACATTTGAGGCTGGTCCTGGCACTAAGGATCCCCTGAGGATACTGAGAGATGACTGTTCTACATCTCAGGCTTTGTACCAGGGGCCAGAACATTACTTCATTTCATTTCTGTGACAACTCTCAGGTATCCATTTCCCTTGTGATGACACCAACTGTGTCCTCTGGCAAATTACTTTGCACCTTGGTTTCTCCAATAGATATGATAATTTTGAAAAACAAGAGATTAAATAAAATAAAAAGATGGCCAATTAGTTAAAAGTAGTATGTAGGAATTGAAAAAAATTCATTTAAGAATTTATACATCTATGAACACTTGAAGAAATACAACTTAATTTTCTTATAAGGACCCCCACAATTTAGACTGAAATTATGTAAAATGACTTCCTCCTAAAAAATCTAAATTAGAGGGCCGGTGAGACGGCTCAGCGGCTTAAGCGCCTGCCTTGCAAGCGCGAAGGCCCGAGTTTGACTCCCGGAACCCACATACGAAAAAGGGGCCGGTGATATCGCTCAGCGGCACGGGTGCCTGTTGGCGCGTGAGGTCCTGAGGTCGTCCCCCCGGTACCCACCAAAAAAAAAAAAAAAAAAAAAAAAAAATCTAAATTAGATTTTGCTGGGTCAATAATTAACACTGCATTATTCCTCTATTATTCCTCCTATTTCCTTTGTATCCTTCATCCCTGTGGCCTTTAGCAAAGCTTTTGCTATAACCATGGAGCACAGAATAGTACAATCTATAAATTATAAGAACAATATGTACTTTGTATGGTTGTGGAGATCAAATGAGAAAATGTACAAAAAGCACTCAATGTAGCACCTGGCACATGGTAAATATTCTTAAGTGCCAACTATAGCTTTAGTCCTCTTAACAGATAAACGTTTTTAAATAAAGTTTTCTAAAGAGATCTCCAACTTATCTTGCTTGAACACCTTAAACTTTAAATCCTTCCAGCCATACTGACCCCTCCAAATCCTATCCCATTTTACTGCATTTTGTCTGTGGTTCCTATCTCTTTCTCTTCTCTTAGTACAGCTACGCATCCACACATCTGGATTCCTCCGGTAGATTGTTTCTGGAAAGCAGAAACCCTGTTTGTCAGTGTGTATCTACTATTAAGTGGTTTGCATCTTGCGTATACAGGCTTTTAATAAGCATTTATTATACAAATAAATGAGTGAATAAATAAATATATGATGGAATAAACCCTGAAGCCCAACAAGTGCCTACTTTACCAATGCTTTAACTTTTTTTTTTTTTCCCCTTGTTGCAATGCTGAGGATGGAACTCAGGGTTTTGCAAATGCTAGGCAAGTGGCCTACCACTGAGCTACACCTACACCCCACACAATGATGCTTTCCTCTTTTGTTAACTTTCTCTAAAATAAACACTTAGCACTCCTTTCATAAGCTCCAAATACATTCTCTAGTTTATAGTACTTAAAAGTTCAATGTTAATGCTCCACCTCATCTCGAGTGACTTGTTACTAATAAATACTAAAGCTGAAGGAAAAGTGGAGCACAAAGCAGTATTGAGTGGCTAAATATCAGACTGAGGCGGATTTTGTGGAAAATGCTATCAACAGAATGCATCAGAGAGAACAAAGACACTGCTCAGTGAAGACAGGGTAATGTTAATCGATGTCACGGAGAAGGCAGAACTACCTCATTCCTATTTGTGCTTCTGTATTTCTCACCAAAGGAATGCCTGGAGAACTGAAAGTATCAGACAAGCACAGTCAAAAAATACTTGAAGCCCAAGACACATGGAGATTTTCTGAGAGCATTTAGCCCTCTGAATTTGTTCAAGAGGTCAGATCAATCAAAGAGAATTATGTCCCATAACCTTGAAATAATTTGTAGAGGAGATTGTGAAAGCATGGTAGGTAACAGTAGTGCTAGAACATTGGAGAAAGTCAACTATTGATATCTCGGTTAAAAAAAGATGGACATTAGGTGAAGTTGACTTCATTCTGAAATAGATTATTGGTGACAGAACCTAGGAACAGTGATCCCTACCAGGAGATTGGGTACTCAAGAAAGCTGTCCTGTTTCAGCATAAGGATTCTAGGATAAGAATGCACAAGGATTTCACAAGACATCTGACATATTATCATTGCTCCTCTTGGAGAAGACAAATACTGTACAAAATGCACGATATTTGAAAAAAACAACAGTTTCAGTTGATTCATTTTCTCGTTAAAAAAGTCAATGAGCCCAACTGGGAGCCCATCCATATAAACATGTAAGTAGGTCATATAACACATGGATGAATCTATCTAACATACAGCTAGATTCTGGACAGGACATTTCTAGGACCTCTGGGAGACTTTTGGTCACAGAGACAAGACAAACACCAAGAACAATTCAAAGCCACAGCTCTTAATGGAAGACAAAATAAGAAGCAGAGAAAGTAAATCACAATTTTTTTTAATGGGCTACCATGTTTTATAGCTTATGGATATGACACCTAGCTACCAAACAATTGATGCCATTTGGGTTTGAAGTAATCTATGAGTCATTCCCAAAGAAGATGAATCATAAATTATTAATGTCTCATACTTAAAGGATATTGGCTATAAAATAGTACTCTGTACACTAAGACATGAACTAAACAATCAAGTACATGTTTAGCAGAACAATATAGTCAAATACTCTGGCATTATTTCTCAGATTCCATGGCTCAACCCCGAACCATCCTTGCTCTCCAGAGTGTTGTAGGAAGGCACGTGGGTGAAGAGGCAGACCAGGAACTGTCCATCCTATTATCTATAAAGCTTTTAAAGAGCAGGTCCTCATTCTCTGGCCTAGTTGGCCATGGTCCAAGGCCATTTCATCCTGGTGCAGAGAGATCCCAGGAGTGAAGACGGCTTGAGGGGACAGTAACCCTTTATACAACACACACATGTACACACACCCCACTTCAGTGCCCTTGGAGGATGCAAATATTCTGCTACAGCATAAATGCACTCCTTAAATGAGAGAAAGTCATACATTAATGTAAATTATGTGAAACTTCACTGAATGACTTGAATGAAACAGAAGTCACCATGTCACCAATGTTCTCTATGACGTGAGCTGGAGTGTTTCCCGTTGCCTTTCATTCCTATAGTAAAAAGGCAGAGAGACAGTGGTCTGTCTGTCTCTGCCCCTCTCTCTCTCTCGCTCGCTCGCTCTCTGGGGACCTTTAAACAAATGAACAGCCAGTCCCAGGATGACAACTTTCTAAATAAATAATAAAAAGCATTTACTATCTGTATCAATGAAATGGTTGAGGATATGAGCCGAGAATAGGACCCAAATATCTGCACATTTTATTTTAATAATAGCTCGGCTACTACACCAACAGAGTATCAGGAAGATCATCTTAGAAGTTATGCTGCTGTTCTTAGTATGTCCACACAGCCCATGGAGAGATGCGTCCACAAATGATCATGTTTCTCTGCCTTAGATGGATAAAAAGTCAGAACCAAACAATCCACATAGTACCCTGAAGCTGGCTCTGATTTATATTCAGTGTGACAAGGCTTTACTCTCAGATCTGAAGTAATTATTAGAAAGTGAGAAAACAGACACAACTTTTGGGAAGCTGGAAGACAGCTTTATATTTTAGGTTGCCACTAGATAGAATGACCTATAAAAATAACTTGGAGGGCTATTACCTTACAACCAGAGCATATAAAGTCAAACTGTTACATTTCTCTTTCTCTCTCTGCTCTCCCTTCTTCTCTCATATTTTAAAGATTTAAACTGCTGAGAGACAAAAGTTGAGAACATGTACATGATCTACCTAATTTTGCACAATTCCTCTGTAGTTGCATAGCTGGTTTTCACTCCATCTGCCCCTCACTTACACATGGTACGTGCGCAATTCACTGGCTTATGGCAGAAAACACACTCAGGCTGGCTGGCACTCTTCTTTTTGACTCATTCATGAAACCATTAGGTCCCTCAGCTGTAATTGGTCGGACAGATGGCCAGTTTTGTAGGTATTTATTGGGTTCATCCAACTCACACTTCCAGGGTAGCATGAGCTCTTGAAAAAACAGTTGCTTCTGGCCTTCCTGTTTTAATGTAGCATGAAAAGCAAGTTCACATGTGTCTATGGTTGAGAACATTCAAATTGAAACTCCACCTATCAATCAGTGGCGTCATTTTAATAGGAGCAAGGACACAGGAAACAGAAACTAAATCACTTACTGCACTAAGACCTACAACTGTCCCTTCCCCCTATGGATAAACAATGACTAAAACATGCAATTTCTAGATAACAGATTGTTACAGCTCTGAGATTAGGAGCTGGAATGCAATGTAGAAGTGCTCAGACATTTCAAGTTTGAGCCTTTCCTGTTCCTCTAGATGGGTATTTTTCAAAAATATTTTGAGTGCAAAAAGCTGCAGAGTTAAACACTGGGCTGCCTCCTGCTTCACAAGGTTAATCCAGGCTCCAGAGTGAGTCAAGCGAAGTCAAGTAGATGCAGAGCTCCTCACACATGCGGGGGAAAGACACGCGTGTGTGCACGTAAACACTTGTGGGAGCTGAGTCTGCAGAGGGGAGTGTGCATGAACACACACGTGTACGCCGAATGTGGCATATACACAAGTGCAGGGAGCTAGCATGCAACCACCCAAGCATGTGTGGGTCGTAAGTGGTCACACATGTGCAGCAGCCATGACTGTGCATGCAACACACACTAAAAGAGCAAATATGCATAACTACACACCCGTGGGGGTGAGTGTGCAACTAGAAACATGGGCAGGGGTGTGAATACATTGTGAGGTGAGTGTACACATACAGACATGGGGCATAATATGCGCATGTACAGGGGTGACTGCACACATACACGTGTGAGACTGCACACAGACACATGAGCAGGCTGACTTGCTCTTACACAAGTGTGTGTACGCAACACTGGGGGGACATACATGCAGGCGCACACACAGGGACTAGTGTACATGTGATTACTTGTGGGCGTGGGGCTGTGTTCTTGCATACACACAGGTGCAGGGGTAGCTGAGCATGCGCATGCACATTCCCCCATACCAAGGTGGCAGTAATCAGGACAACCACAACTCTGACAAATGAAAATCAACCACAGTGAAGTCCCAAATGGATAGTTTTCCATGGAAATAAACATAGGGAGCAGTGACGTGTAGTTAGGATTGACCTTTAAGCCCCATTTCATGGCTAGGCACAGGTACTTTTTCTAATATGTTAATCCCAGGACTGAATATGCTGGTCCCAGTAGCAAAGACAGCCCTGAAATAGAAATTCTTCTGAAGTCTATGAGGGTGTGCATTTTGCCTTTATGCACTTAAAAAATGGTTAAACCATATTCCCTTCTGTTTTAAGTTGGAGCAAAATGGCCTGGCTTGATGCCAACGGCTATCCTTTGAGAGGGCCACACATCTGAGACAGCTGGAGACAGCTGGGCAGGCTCTACATCGAGAAATATCAGACACTCAAGAACTCTGGCCACACACTGCAAATGTTTTTGCCAATGCAGAGGCTTCAGTGGGCTCACAGCAGGTGGGTTAAGTGTGACAGAGCGGGCACATAAGTGTGGCGTGTGACCATTTACACCATGACACAGGCCACACTTTCTCTCCTCCACTTACCAAGGTGTCACGATAGCTCCTGCCCACCTCCTCTTCTACTGCTTATGAAGCCTTTGCCTTACATGGACATTCTTGAGACAGCTAGATACATTCTGCTCTTGCACTTGGCAAGTTTACCCTTTCTTGGAGAGAGACTTCGACATGAGGCCTCTGGGTCTCCCTAGCTATGGCAAGGCAGTGGCAGGAAATCCTCAAGACCAGCTCTGCAGTGATGTCTCACTAGCAGCCCAAGGGACTGCAATGTGAACAGGTCCTGCCAGTCGCCAGCAACACAAGCACAGAACTGGAATCCACCCAGCCGATGTGCTCATCTCTCCCAGGAAAGACACAGCAGCAACCCCCAACCCCAGCCTCCTTGGGTGGGGGAAAATGCTACACAAAACACACAGCAACTGGGGCCTCTGCTGTTCACAGATGTCTCTTCCATCTGTGTAATCTTGGTCATCTCCATTTTCCTGACCTGGGCCAATGTGGTCTAACTTTAGTTCTTTCACATTTTCACAAGTCAGAGAGAAACCAGGAAATTTAAACATTTGCTAATGAAAAGTATTTTCAGTCATGCTTTGAAAAATACTATTGTCCTTAGATACCTGATCTGAGTCAGGTAATTTTGGAGAGGGACATTTTGAAAACAGACAATTAGTGGAAGAAAGTTGGTGGGCAGAGGTCCTTATAGTCACACACACACACACACACACACACCCCATCTTTGAAAATTCTATTTTGTTAGCCAACCAGTCTGAAAAATCAGAGCGCTGCCACTGATCTGTTATTGTCCTCCTCTGACCTCAACAGTCCTGAAATTTTTATCATTTCGTGCAACCTCAGTTTGTCTTGTCTTCACCGTCTTTTCCTGAACAAGATCTCATTACCTATCCGTTACAGCTCTTTATTCTGTAGATGTCGATGATACAAAGGTGCATCCTCTTTTTCCTTCAGCCTCATCTATTCTGAAGTCTCTTTAATAACTTAAGCACCCTCAAGCAATCAATCAACCAGCCAATCATGCTGAACTAGATCCTCCTGATGTCCTAGTAATTTAATGACAAGAATTGCTAACTCCCGACATCCCAGATACCAGGGGCTTGAAGATCCTGGTATGTGATAAGAGATTAGCAATGGTCTCCTCTATTTGGCTGAGACTTGCAGTTTGAGGTGCTCTTAGCACGAGAGAATTTGCAGCCACTTGCTGCTTAGCTGGCTGCAATGTTGCTCATGCGTCAAGTGATGAACTGGAGAGAAAACAGGGTGATTTAGGGTGGGCAGGGCCTAACCTGGTGCTGAAGCTCACAAGGGCTAACCTGGGAGGACAGGTTGGGAAAGGAGAAAAATATGATGTTGAGTGGACAGAAGTTAAATAAACAAGTTTCCAGATGAGCACGGTGCTCCTGAAGTAGCAAGGTGGCTACTGCTGCAATGTATCCTCACGCAAGTCTGTTCAAGGGTTCCTGATTATCACGATAACAAATACTGATGTTTCTATGAGTCATTTTTCTTGACAGAGTGTGTATCCAAGCTACTCCAAACAAAACTCATCAACAAGATGAGCCTTATGGGCATGCCAGTGCCTGAGGCCAAAGGCTGTGGCAATAGAATGTTGTCAGAATTCAGGATAGAAAGTCCTGATTTCTACAAGCACTTTTTCATCCGTGGCATCATGCGATCCTCCAGCTGATCCCATAGGAGAGAGATGATAATTCAGGGGACACACACATTCAGAGAGGTGAAGTGGTCTAAGGTGGCAGGTGGCAGACAGCAGCCAAGAACTGAGCCTTGGGCTTTCAGTTTCTTTTATCTTAGCTACTACAATATCGCAGCCCAA
Source organism: Erethizon dorsatum (assembly GCA_028451465.1). Lineage (NCBI taxonomy): Eukaryota > Metazoa > Chordata > Mammalia > Rodentia > Erethizontidae > Erethizon > Erethizon dorsatum. The sequence goes on from CM051825.1 coordinate 17,284,214, forward strand.
CAAGCAAAATCAAGGCTGTGGGTTCAAAGGAAGGGACAGAAGATGCTGCGTATGTGCATGTGGGTGGAGCAGGGCCTGCTTGCACAAGTTCAGTGAAGTGGGACGTGCCACACAGCTCTTGGGGAAAATCATGGGGGAAAGACAGGTTTTCCTATGGGAATTCCTGTTGGGAACATGCCCTTTACAGTCTTATTTGTCAGGGGCTGCACCAGCAAGCCATAGGGATTTGATATCAGTTTTTATGTGACTTATTTCCAGGTTACACCTACTGCGTGTACTGCCAGACACAAACCCACACAGAACAGCTCCGACCCCACAATGCAGTAGTTTGAGAAACAGAATTCTCCATCTTGCTGGGGCCAAGGATTTAGTTCAATGGCACAGCATCTGCCTGGCAAGTGTGAAGGTCCTGAGTTTGATTCCCAGTACCACCCCCACAAAAAAAGAATTCTCCATCTTGCTCCTTCCCACTCAGAGTGGCAGAAGAATGCTTCCAGAAGCTTCTGGAAGATCTCACTGGCCAAGGTTTTGAAGAAGAGTATCTACTAGGACCTCAGAATTGACTAGGGGGGCCGGTGAGATGGCTCAGCGGCATAAGCGCCTGCCTTGCAAGCGCGACGGCCCGAGTTCGACTCCCGGATCCCACATACGAAAAAGGGGCCGGTGATATCGCTCAGCGGCACGGGTGCCTGCTGGTGCGCGAGGTCCTGAGGTCGACCCCCCGGTACCCACAAAAAAAAAAAAAAAAAGAATTGACTAGGAATCAGGGCAAAGAAAAGAATGGGGGAATATTTCAGGAGCAAAGGGGATGTGGGTGCTCTAGAACTCCCTGAAGGAATCCCTGGGCTAAAAGCAGCCCCACTGTTGGAGTTCAGTTTCCAGAGAGCCTTCTGGAACCTTCTGATGGCACCGGGTCTGGGTTGGTGACTCTGCTGCACCTTGCACCCAGGCCTCCCCTATACCACAGTGTTCCCCTTGCACATCAGCTCTATCAGCAGCAGAATGATTTCCTTGTTATTGCCCTTTTCTCTCTAAAATGCTGCCAAGTACCAGGTCTCCTAGCTCTTTCCTAAAATGCACAGATGCTTCATTTCAAAGTTCTATGGAACCAGGTAAAACCAGACATCAACACATTCTTTCTGTCGCAAGACCACTCTGACCCCACTAATTTTACATTTGAGGAGAGGGGGCCCTGCTTCATCTTACCACACCAAGCTGTTCACCACAAGGGGCCCACCAGGCCCTTAAAATCCTTGCCCAAGGGTATGCAACATCAGAGTCATTATGCCACCTCCCGTGACAGATGAGCCTCAGTTCCAGCCCAAACAGAAAGCATGTACTGCATCAGCAAGATGGCATTACTTCCAGGCCAGCCTGATAGTAACCTGTTTGCCGCAAGCGTGTGCTGCAAGACAGGATAGGGCATGCCACTAGGAAGGACTCCACGGCATATTTGCCCACAATGCCACAAACAGACTTGGAGACAGAGCCAGGCAAGGGTTACATCCACAACTTCACTCTGCAAGGGGATCATTTGGGGGTAAAATCTGTCAATCATTTTTAACGGGAGGCAATGATGCTTTCAAGTTATGACTAAGGAGCCATTTGGGGAGAAGGGAGCTGATCCTGTCATTCACTTTGACAGGGCTTCTTAGCGGAAGAGGTGGAGGGGGCTGAGGGTAGGGGCTTGTGGGAAGGCGCCGCGAGAGGACGAGGGTGAAGGCAGCCAAGCGCACGAGAAGGAGAAACTGTAATTAGAGACCTTACGGCAGAGCTGCTGGGAAGCTGCCCTGGCCAAAGGAAAATGTTGATTGGATCAGTTTTCCGAGGGAAACAGACAGTTCTTCTGCAAGCAGATGGGTGACAAGTCTCTAGGAGGAGGCTGTGTTGTTCATGTGCGAAACGGTCTTAGCCAAAGAGTATAAGCACCAAGCCATGTATGTAAGCAGGAGCCACCTGGCCGGCACGTGGCGGCAGGGGGTGAGCGAGGGCGCGCGCGCGGGTGCCGGGCACAGACGTGAGTGGCACAGAGGGAGGGAGCGAGCTGGAGAAACGGCGTGCTTTCTGCATCTCTGTCCTTTTTGCTTTTTTTGCTTTACTCTCCCCTCCACCTAACACCATGTTATTGTTTTAACCCTTTCCGGTGGAACTATGAAATCAAGAAACCGGAAAAAAAAAAAATCAAATATGAGATAAGATTGGCAACAAAGTGACCACGATCATCTATCTACAGAGGGCCGAATCAGAACAAGCCTTCTATGAACCTCACATACGCTCCCCTCTCCCCACAAAGCCTGTTCTCACAGACTCATTTTACCGGGGAAGAGCAGGGGTTACTTCGGAGAACATGTGGCCGCAGCTGCCCCTGAGTAGGAGTGGGAGTCATTTCTCACCAGGAATTCTCAATGTGCTTTCTGCAGAAATGTCTGTCTGTCTCTCACACACTTTAGTTTAAAGGCTCTAAGAAAAAGTGGTCCTTATTTCTGATTTCGCACTTTCCTTCACCTGCTTTGCTGTAAACATTTCTCAAATCCGTGCAGACCACCAAGGGTGACCCTTGCACTGTGATCTCTCCTGCTTCCGGGTTTCAGGGCTTGGGTCCCAGAGCTGGGACAGATGTACAACTCCCAGTCTCTCATTCGGCTTCTGCAAAACAACACTGTATACAGACGCGTGCCGTGTAACTGGGCTCTGCTAACTGTCTGCGCTCCGAAGAGAAAGCAGAACGGAAAATGATTGAAGTGTATTCTACAGGGTTCTGGGGTTGTTTTGAAACACACTGGTTCTGAAACGCTGAGAAAATTCCTCACAGATTTTCAGTGACTGGAGGGATGGGGCTATGGCAGGGCAGATTTGCAACACGCTGAATTATGTAGCTGACTCAATGAACAGATTTTTATATTGACAAATGCACCTGAGATAATCTTTAATGTTTCTGGGTTAGATCTTTTTGATATATAAAATAAAAGTACAAGGCATAAAAGCATGAACAAGAAGACATGGCTTCCTCTGTGGTACAGCAGGATTATTAATAGCTAATTTTTTTCTTTTCGGGGGGGCCGGGCTGGAGATTAAATCCAGAGCCTTACTTATGCTAGGCAAATGCTTTACCCCTGAGGTACACATCCCCAGTGACCGCCCCCCAATCTTCTCTTAAATTTTGAGACAGAGTCTCACTAAGTTGCCAAGTTGCTCAGGCTGGGCTTGAACTTGTGATCCTCCTGCCTCAGCCTATCACAGAAGTGGGATTACAGTGGTACACCGCCACACTCAGCTAGTAGCTAATATTTCTTAGGTGCTTACATTGTTGAGAGAGCCTTATGTTCATTAAACCCTCACCACAACGTTGTGAGGTCGCTATTATTCTTAAGCCAAGTTTGCAAGTGAGGAAACCAGACAGAGAGAGGTGATGCCGTCTTCCCCACTTGCAGCACCTGTGGATGGCAGAGGGGAATTGAGGGCAGCAGGCTCCTGCCGGCTACCACCCACCCACCGTCCTGTGCTGGGCTGCCCTTCTCTGCCGGCATTCACACAGCCAACTACACCATCAGGCCGGCGGTGCTATGTGCTATAAGTAACCAAGGAGTAAGAGTATCAAGGGATCAGGGGCTGCGGGGGAGAGCAGTGGGTGGCAGTATGGGGAGGAGTCTGAGCGAGCATGGGAATCGAAGGGGCCTGTAGGATAGCAATGGCGTTGATATGGCTGGAATGCAGGCAGCTGATGGAGAGTGGAGGACAGGGAGGCTGGGAGTGCAAGGTCACCCCAAGGTCATGTGAGGGCTATGGGTTGCATGCGTCCCCTTTGGGAGACTTCTCCAAATTCACATTAGTGGTACCTGGAGGCAGGTCTTGGGAGGTGATTAAGATTAGGCGAGGTCACAAATGGTCTTGTCAGAGGAGGACTCCAGACCCAAGCTAGCACGCGCTCCATCCTGCCACACGATGCCTTCCACCTAGCATCAGGGAACCCCTCCCCACATCTGAGCAGCTGGGGCTCCATGCTCTCGGACTCCCCAGCCTCCTGAGCCGTGAGCAAATACACTTCTGTTCTTTATAAGTCACCTTGTCTCAGCTATCCTGCCATGGCAACAGAAATTGAACCAGAATGCCTGGCAGGCGATAAGGACAGAGGAGACCCCGAGGATAGGCCCGGGCTGAGCTGGGCAGTGGCTCGTCCCTCCTTCCTAGGACACTTGATTTAAACTCTTTGCCTACTATATCTTCCTCAGTTCCTTAAAACTTCTTCCTTTATTGACTATGGAGACCCTGTATTCCTCACTGACATGAGAAATAAACAAAGAAATTAGATAGCACATAATAACAGGCTGTCCACAGTCCTTTCAGCATAAAACACAGTGATGCTATTGCATCAGATTTACTCTTATAAGAATGGAACTCTGGATCTCTATAGGTTTTAACCTCACTTGCTGCACCTAAGAACTGAGAGCAGATATTGTCTCTCTCAGGACTTAAATGGGGACTCAGATGTAGGGACAGTTCCAGGGTTCTTTTCCCAAAATCATACGTGAGGGTGTGGGATGTTGTGGGTCCTAAATGCAGGTCTGGAAATCCCTGGCTGGAGGCGAATTCTAACACAGCACGGTTATAAGTAAATGTGCTGCAGAGTTTGCCACACAGACAAAAATCACAAGCCTCACAATAAAAGCAAGCAACTAAATTAATCTCCAGTAAATTTTTTGTGCTGAGTGCTGAGACTGAAAACAGAAGCTTCTGAAACTCACTGATAAGTCACTGGGACCTAACAGTCCCTTTCTTCCTCCCATGAGTGCTAGAGGAAAAGAGATGGGGGAAAGGACACCTGTCCACTCGGACATTTCAAGATGTGTATCACCAAGTCCCCTACATTTCTGCTTAGGCCCTTCCAGAGCTCGGAAACTATTGGAATAAAGCTGTGTGGTTTGCTTAAAAACCACAAAAAAAAAAAAAAAAAAAAAAAAAAAATGGTGGAAGGATGAGGGCATTAGGAAAGAAAGGGGAAAAAAAATAACCAAACTACCCACCACCACTAGTTATCAACAGCCCAGCCCAGGGTACACAAAGCTGACAGTTATTATGCGTAATTAGCACAAAGCAAGGTTCTGTGTACACACCATCTCCAGACATGTTTTTGAAACAAGGGCTTTGCCTTTTACCACCAATAATTTTTCTTGTTGTATGTTGTTACTTACACAGATGTTCCATAATTTTTTGCATATGGTTCAGCCAAAGAAAGCTTTCTCTCCTTCCATTTTTGGGAAAGATGCAATTTGTCTGTGTAAGGGAGAGGGGAATGTCTGGCTCCTACAGAATTTCTATGGCAATGATGGAATGGGGTGGTCAGCATGTATGCACACGTATGCACACACACATGTGCATAGTAACTAGAGACTCTGCCCACTCTTGCTCACACTTTATCCAACTCTCTTTCCTGAGTCATTCCCATGGGACTGGGGGAGTAGGAGGACATCCAAGGTTCATGGAATTTGCTGGGATAACACGTTATCAAAAGTGTCTCTAAAAAGCGTTTGACTATTTACAGAAGAAAAAAAGAGAAGAAACGTGAATGCATTTGAGATCCCCCCCTCTTTCTTTCTTGGCAGTCTTTACAACCAAGCACAGTGGAGCCCTCTCCCGTTTCCACGACCTCCCTGGCACAGTCGGTCCGCATGCACATATACGGTATCAGACAGCAACTCTCTGCGCTTTCTCCACAAGGAGGGTCTGCTGGTGCGGATGTGGGTTTCGTGGGAGGAGGGAGGGGGGTGGGAGCACAGAGCTCACAAGGGTGGTGAGATGAACCCTGAGCACACTGGGTTTTTGGAACAGAGAAATACCACTGGTGGAAGGGATCGAGGAGGAAGGGCAAAGTAAAAAATATACATCCATTTTATTGCAATTTCACCAATTGAGGGAACATTCTGCAGGGGGGATGTCTGCCAAGGACTTCTAATTCAGTTTGTTCCACTCGTTTTATTTTTAAACCCAAGTACAGATTTTATTCCTGGAATGTTATAGGATTGGTGTGGGCAGAAATGGGCAAATTTACTTCAGAAGTGCTTTATGACAACTTGGAAAAGACCCTCTAAAATTCTCCAAGTACATTTCAGGGTTGAATTTCACTTCTGTTTCCTTTTGAAGAAAGTGACCTTGATTTTACAAAAGGGAAACTTGGTTATAATTTTGAAAGCACTGTGAAATAGTTGTATCAACTATTTACGATAAGCCAAGTAGTACGATAATTTGCACACTCTGGTTTCATCTTCACAACCACCTTGAGAAACTAAGGTAGAGAGTGTGGCCAAAGCCAAGTTCAAATCCGGATCTTGATATCAAAATCCTGAGCTACGATGCAATTGTACTTCCACATATCACTATCTGGCACATCATAAACCACCAATACAAATGACTGATTAAATACTACACAGCTTGGCTCGTGGGCCACTGTTTTGTATTCTAACAGGATAAGGGCAAAAGCAGATCCCTTCACCTGCATTTCTGATGAGAGATCGTGGGGGCCGCCAAAGGCAGCTTGCAAAAGAGGAGCAGCAACTCTGGGAGGTGCAGGCAGGAGGATCACAGGTTTGAGTCCACCCTGGGCAACTTAATAACTTAGTGAGACCCTGTCTCGAAGTTAAAAAAAATGAAAGGGATGAGAATATAGCTCTGGGTGTAGGCCCTGGGGGTTCAATCCTTAGTACTGAGGGGGAGGAAAAAAAAAAAAGCAGAAAAAAAAAGGACCAGTATGTGGGCAGGAGTTTTCTTGGTGTTAGCTTATCAAGAGAGTGGTGGAATTGTTAACATATAGAAATTACTATTTTGATGCTGGGGATGGAACCCTAGAACTTGTACATGCCAGGCAAGCACACTACCACTGAGCTTTACCTCCGCTTCATTTATTTTGAAATGCCAAATGGTACCAATATTGAAACTTGCTCCACCTACTTTGGTAATATTAGAATTCTCCTCCCCTTCTCCCTTCCTCCAGAAGTATTTACTTCAAAATTCGATTTCCTCTGTCACTATTTATTGCCACATTTTGCTTGGTGGTTTTGAGAAGCCGCATGGAAAATCTCAATGTTACACTTGTTAAATTGACCCTGCAGGGCTCTACCACCACTACACGCATCATCCCAAGAGGTAAAAAGGCAAGTCTGCCAGGCTCACGCTGAGAATATCATCATGAAACCAACAAGGATATGCAAATCTGTCTGTTCCATAGCTCATTTGCATAGTGTTTCATTGGTTTTATAGAACCTTTATATTAAATGTCAATTTCCTTTTCTTTCCTAAAGCTTATTAACTGCATGTGAAGTTTACAGCTTGAAGACCAAACACATTGAATAGTTAAAACATTTAAACTACACAATTAAAAAGTATGCAAGGGAAGAAGAAAAAAAGACTGATGTAGATCAAACATGTAGATATACTTGTGCTGTTAAAATATGCTTTCCAAGTTTGGAAGATGCGGAGGTCTCCCTCATGCGTGTCTGTACACACAAGCACCACAAAATTTGCTTAACCTATTTTTTCTGTTTTTTTGCAACAATCTAGAAAAAGCAAAGTAATTTGCTTATAAACCATGAAGAGCTTGAACCTAGACACTGAGTACACATTTTACAACGAAATCTGAATGGAAGTCTGCCAGTGCCCAGGCTGACATTCAAACATTCTGCGATTTTATGTATTTCAATCTCTCAAAGCTAATGTTTTAAAACTCTTCTGATATTTTCTGAGGCCCTATACAGTTCAGTCCTCACCTCTCAGTTCAAAGGGAATATACAGCAACAATATTTTGCTCAAAAGAATTCGTGCAAAGGAGGTATTTCACTGTGGCTTTTTGTACAGCATCAATGTAATGAGAATATGAAGGTGTTTGTACCAAATTATTTCCCTTTGTGCATCAGATTTAGGACCTGAATGTGATGCACAAAGGGTAAGAAGAGTAGGCTTGAAGAAATCTTTTAAAAGTCTATAAATATTTAAATATTAATCACTTAAGTAGCAGACAGTATCTCATAGGTACACTTTATGGAATGAAGTATAGAAAGTTTTGCATTCCTTTGGCAGCTGAGTACAGGATCTACTGTGATTAGGCATTAATTCCACTTAGCTTTGCCAAGGTAACTGCCAAAGGTCCGCCCCTGAATACTTCTCCATGGCAACTTCAGCACAATTTTAGTGGATTCCCCAAATTTCACCTGGGCTGCAGGGCAAATAGTTGCTAGTGGAGGACCACCTGGATGGCTCTCCTTGAAAGAGGAGCAGTTATCTCCATTTTGGCTAAACCTGGTCCTACTTCCATGTATTGATATGCGCACAGCTGGCCAAGTTTTGTCCTTATCCCCTCAATTGGCTTTAAGCAATGTAAATAGGTCTAGCCCAGGTGCTGATGTGTAGTCTTTGAAGCAAGATTGTTGTCCCGTCCTGTAGCTCCGTGTGAGCTGGGTGGGAGGGAAAGCCATGCTCGCTCCACACTGTCAGCTGGGGTCAAGCCTCCAGATAAGATACTATGACTTTCCAGGGCAAAAAAGATTACACATCAGAACTGAAGCACTGAGCCCAAAACATTAGATATTACCTCGAACTGTGTTATGCAAATTACTCTTTCTGCATATCCTTCTCTCCGCATATTACAGAAGTGATTTCAGGCCTCCTAGCTAGCCCAGCTCACAGCACTCATGTAATTCCCGCCATTCTCACAGTCACTCATCCTCGAGTCACCCCCCTCTTCACAAATTAATAAAACTCAGGTTCAGCCCTGGGTCAAGGCCTTTTCCAGTTAGCCATCACCCCAGCTGGACTTAGGACCCCCTTGGCTCCCCACAACTACAAATATGCCTTAGTGTCTTTATTCTCACCATGCATTGCACTGGTAGTGGTAGACTGGAATTAACTTGCTAGGATTCCATTAACTTTTCCATGGGATTACAAACAAACTTCCCGGACCACATTGAGGACCAGGAAGGGCTCTCTATACTTGTTAAACATTAAATTTTATAGTTGTTGGTTTTAAGGAAAAAAGCAAAACTGGATGTTCATAGGAGATTGTGGAGGCAGATAAAAAAAACAGCAACCTGCCCCTTCAAACAAAGGTGGCCTCCACCTTAAACGCCTCCTAGTCAGGTGCAGAGCAGGTGAAACTGCAAAAAAAATCACCATTTGAGTTGTAATACTGTTGGGGCTACAGGCACATTTATGTCCTGATGGAATTTAGCTGTGCAGCTCCTGCCTGTCAAACAAAATTCCCTGTTTTAAATTCCTTCCTCTAACTGTGATGGGCAGCAGGAAGAAGCAAGTTACACGAAGCAGCATTAAAACAGAACAAAATAAGAAAAGTGCTCAAAGTGGAGGCAGAAACAAGGAAGCCAGAACCAGTATGCAGCAGACCGAGGTTTCAAGGGCTCTACGCAGAGACTAACTGCTAGAACCCGACAAGTCACTGTTTGAGTGTGTGCCTCAGTTTCCTCAACTGCTAAACAAGGGTCATAACCTAACCTGGAGCCTCAAGAATTTTTGTGAAACTAAGCAGCTTACAAAACACTCAGCAAACATGGATACCAAACTATTATCTCATAATTCACTGTGCCCACATCAGACTGAGACAAGCGAAACCCCAAATTAATTTGATACCATATGCTATCAGTTGCATTTTCCAAAAGCCTTCAAAAGTTGGCATTTATAGTATTTGTGGGTTCGTCCTTTTCCCCGTACAGAAACATGTGCACACATCAAAACAGACCCAGTTAAGTCTTAGTTATCCGGTGGAAGATTATCCAAGATTCTTACTGTTTCTCCCTTTTCCTGTTGCCCATTTTTTATTCTCTTTGGCAGTTTCCCCATGATCAAGGGAAGGCAATAGCAATGGAAATCCGTGTTCACTGTCATTTCAATTATCTGGGCCACCTCGGCCTCCCCGCCATGAATAGTGAGACCGAGTGTATTTATACCCACAGGAGGTTGTGAAGGTTTCTCTCCATTATTGGGCAATGATGTATTCACATAAATAGATTTCATCTCCCTTCAACTTCTAAAACTTTGCTTCCTGAATGGAAATTCTTCTACTATCTCTTTGGTTCTAAATTTATGAATCTTCATTTTAAAAAGAGAATAAAGTTCAACCCTTCTTGAATGACTTGGTATAATCAACAACCATTCATCACTGTGCTCCACCCACCACATGCACCATTTCTACCTGCTTCTGACTTTTTCTGTATCCTCCACTTGCTCTCAGCCTGTCCTCAATTCATCTCGTTTTTCCACTCAACAAATCAGATATTTGTGAAGTACCTCCACTATGCCGGGCACTGTGCTGCTAGCAGCTATGGATTAAGTGAGAGAAACAAACTGTTCCCGACTCTCAGACTCTTGTAGAGCTTGCATTCCAGGTAGGTCAAGCTTTTGGTAAAGTTCTCCCCCTTTTCTCTGTAAGGAACACATCTCAAGGCCCCCACTGGATGCCCAAAACTGTGGCTATTCCCAAACTGCCTACCTACACTATGTCTTCCCCTGTACGCACATATATGCAAAAGTTTAATGTACAAAGCGCAGTAAGAGATTAACAACAATAACAAATAGGATAGGATAGTATAATATACTGCAACGAACGTTGTCCTCTTTTTTTGAAAGAGTCAAGATGAGTATTTTCAGGCCACAGTCGACTGTGGGTAACTGACATAACAGAAAGCAAATTTATGGTTAAGGTATCCGGGGTGGCTATTGTATTCTCTATTTGTTCCAGCCCAGGTGAGGGTATGATTTCTGTTCATTTCTTCCTAAATGCTTAAGTCACCTTGCATGCAGTACACTTTCACCATAAATAAAGCAGCCAGGTGGCAGATGGTGTATGAGAAGTTTCCTACATTTTTAAATGTATTGCCCACAGGTCATTGCCAGGGATGGGGATGTCACCCCTCCTGAGGGCTCTAAAGGGACAGCTTCATGCTTGACAAAGAAGCAATACCTTTGGACCAGGCCTCCTTGGAAGACCAGAAACCCAGCACCCCCATCTAAAAGCAAAGAAAGAAAATGACTGATTCTAGTGGGAGACATAGAGAAGAAATAAAAATTTCTTGCTTATTTGTTCCCCATTTTTCTTTTCAATGCAAAATAATACAGTGTGATGCTTTAGGGGGCTGATATGGAACAATTATAGTGCCAGCTGTTAGGTCAGGCTTCATGGTTGTAAAGAAGATAAAGGTATGGTGACACAGTGGCACATATTTGTAATCCCAGCATTGTGCAAGCCGAGGCAGGAGGATCTGAAGTATGAATCTAGCCTGGACAATTTAACAACTTAGTAATATCTGTTTCAGAAGCTCAAAGTAAAGGGGAAGGAGGTTGACTGGAGCATGAAGGCCTTGGGTCCAATCCCTGCTGCCAAAATATTTTTAAAAATGAGGAAGGTAACAGTGATCTTTAATCCGTCTCTCAAACAGTCAGTTTTAGTTAGAAACAAGAAAACCCACGACTTTACAATTCCACTGAAAGACAGCAAGTGTCCCTGTGTCACAGGGCATATATAATCATATGACTGGTCCACTTACTGCTTATGTATTTTATCCAAGTTGTTTGCACTTACAAATCTACAAGGAAGACCTTGGAGAAATACTTATGAAATAGACTGGGGTTTTAATGGCAGCTCCTTTTAGGTAGGTGGACTATCAAGACACTTGTAAAATAATGGAAGGAACAAAAGAGGTGGGTGGCTCTTTACGTGAGCCCCTTCAGCCTGGCTCAAAGAGGGCACTTGGTTAACCCTAAAAAACTCTAGAAGAGGAAGGAAGAGGCAACTTGGGCTGCTGTTCTGGAGTCTCTCTTATTAGCTGGGAATCAAGTCTAACAGAATCATTAATGGACTTTAGTAAGCAAAGCTCCCAAAGGAGGAAATTCCTAACTTCTCCTTTCATGACTGAATTTCTCAGATGCTCACTGGATCTAAATTTAAACTCCACAGGAAATGAGGCCCTTTGCCAAAAGGTGCTAAAGGTGACATACAGCCTGCAGAGGTGTGGCTGCTGATCCTGTCTTCCGTGGTCTCAAGGACCTCGAAGAATTTGAAAAGGACAAACAGAAAAATGCAAAGACTTTTTTTTTTTTTTTGAATTGCCATCTAGCTACTAAAAGTAAAGAAGAAAAATGTGGTTGTCAATGACAATTTGACAACTATAGTTTAAAAGTTGTACAGAGGTCACTTATCAGAGCTAGAGATGCCTTCGGGTTGTGGGTGGTAAGGTTGTGAGGGGCAGGGGCACCGACTTGTCCAGGCCATCACAATGCACAGTGAGTGACCAGGGGCCTTTTCAGAGTCTGCGTGACCATTCACAGGAGGCCGAAGCCTTAACTTACCCTAAGCTTGACCCCCATTGTGGTTTTTGATGAATCTGCAGCTGTTGGTTTCATCTTGTGTTAATTTAGAAAGGATACATGTAACGATTTCATTTCCTATCTACTCAATCTAAACAACTAAGAAATGGAGCTGTGTTTTTGTTGTTGTGTTAAGACTGGGCCTCACCATATTTCCCAGGTTTTGAACTTGTGAGCTCGAGCGAGCCTCCTGACTCAGCCTCCTTGGTACTGGGACCACAGATGTGCACTACTGTACCCAGCTTCTGCTAGTGTTTAAATGAGTAAGTAATGACTGGTGGTTTTGTTTTTGTTTTCCAAGCCACCTGGTACTTTTCCTGTTTTATTTTCCTTAATAAAATATTTACTAAAAAATATATGATTAAAACCAAACTTTTCACATTTGGAAGTATTTTAGTTTGGATCCAGAAGGTTGGCATTTAGTAAAAACATCTTCCCAAGCCTCTTAAAATATTAAAGTGGGGATTCAGAGAAGATGCTGGTGCCCATGTCAAAGGCCACATAGCGTGTCAATCTCTCAGAGCTACTATCCCTTCTCCTCGGCAATAAAAATGACGGTGGCAACAACAACAAAAACAGAAACTAGGATTGCACAACCACAACCCCATGGAAAACACCAAAACAAAATCAGATGACTGCTTGTCCATGAACCTTGCGACAGGAATGGGTGTGACTCCTCTATAGCTACACAGCCTGGTGGAAACAACATGGGTGCAGGAGAAAGGTGGAGGAAAAGCAGCGGGCATCCGAAGGTCTGGAGCCAAGGAGCCCTCAGATCTCCTAAGAGGCCGCACTGGGTGGTGAGCAGGAGGATGAGGTATTTTGAGCACAAGAGAAGCAAGCCAGAAAGGGGTCCCACAGAACCCGCCTCATGGGTTGAGGTCTGGGGAGCACAGGAAGGTGTCCAGGTGGTGTCTTAGTTCACTATGTGCTGCTATAACAGAACACTTGAGTGTGCGTAACTTATCAAGAGCAGAGATTCGCTTCTTACAGTCCAGGAGGTCCAAGGTCAAGGGGCCACGTCATCCCATGATGGAAGGGTAGGGAGGGGGAACAAGGAACGGAGGGTGGAAAGGGACAAATTTACCCTTTCATTGGGAAGCCCCACCCACAGTAACTAACACACTCCTGCAGTAATGCATGGATCCATTCAGGAAGGAGAGCTACCACGGCCCAATCCCTTCCTAAAGGTCCTGCCTCCCAACACACTTGCACTGGGGACTCAGTTTCCAAATGCGGATTTTGGGGGACACATTCAAGCCATAGCAAGTGGTATGGAGCCAATAAACTCTCCAAACCAGTAAAACTGAGCTTCCTTCCCCAACAAAACCGCTCTGAGGAGAAGCTTGAGTGTAGAATCCAAACTGAACACAGCAGTCACGATCCCATCGCAGGGAAGTGAAGGGAAGCAGAGAGGTCAGAGCTGAGAAGAGACGGACCACAGGTCACCGTTTCATGGAAGCGACAGAAGAGGGAGTTTCAGAGTGTAAGATCTGGAGATTTTTCTGGCCTATCCCTTGCCCCTAAAATACAGGAAAACTCATTTCACTTAAGAATGAGTAACAAAATAGGATTGTGGTCAAATCCAGTGTACAGTTATTATGAGAAACAAAATCAGCCGAACAGTCTCACCACAGAGACATGCCCGCAAAACAGATGGAAACTCTAAGACTTCAAAAGAGCTCAGAGAAACCGAGAAAACAGAAGATAAAAAGGAACACAAATCAAAACGGAAACACTCAGTAATGAAGTGATTGCAGAAAAGCAGTATTTGGGTAGAGAGGGGCAAACTAAGTTAGAAACAGTTTGAAGTCAAAGAAAAAAAATTGGAAATAAAGACTAAATGAGAAAGAGCACAAGAGGGACTGCATGTGACAGTGCCTGAGGAGTATACGGAAATGGACAGCAAGAGTCTCACACATCAAAAAGAAATGAGAAGCCACAGGATGGAAGACAGGCAAAGAAAGCAAACATAGCATTAAAATAAGTGCCCTTTGAAGAAGAAACCAACAAAACAGAGCAAATGCTCATCGTCATCCACACACACTTTCTACCAGTAGGAAAAAACTTTGAAACTACAGTATATATTGAAAGGAGACATCATGCACCAGAAAAAAGTGATCTAAAAAAATACCAATCAATCAATAAATGTATTAGCTTTCCATCAAGCAACAAAATACCCAATATGTGCAACTTAAAAGAAGAGAGGTTTTTTTTTGGCTCACGGTTTTCAGAGGATGTAGTCCATGGTTGGTTGGCTCCAAACCAGAAATGGGGTGGTGGAATGGTCTGGAGGAGGAAAAGGTGCTCACATCATGGAGGCCAGAAGCAGAGACAGAGAGATAGAGAATAGAATGGACAGGGAGAGAGGAGGGTGGAGCTGGAGACCAAAGTACACTCTTCCAGGTCACACCCCCAATGACCCGCCTCTTCTGACCAGGCCCCACCTCCTGCCAGCAGTCAATTATGAACTCATCAATGGAGGAATCCACTGGTAAGCACAGCGCCGCCATGATCCAATCAACTTCCAAAAGCTCCACCTCTGATTTTGAGGGACATTTGAGATCTAAACCATAACAATAGATACATGAAAGCCTTTGGCTATACAGACAAAATGACCAAGTCACTTAATAGGGACAGATATTTGTAGTCATTAGACTTTTCAACCGCCAGATTTTCTATCAGGAAGTCAGTGTAGCTCAGGAAAAGACAACTAAACCAAGAAGCTTGTATCCACTGAGAATGACCTTCCAGTCTACAGCAACCTGTGATAGATATGCAAGGACCCAGGGAAGGCTGCTCCCAATCACCCTTCCTTAGTAATCTGTCAGGGAGAAAGTTCAGGCAGCCAGTGTGGCTGGGGAGGTGCCTATCTAAAGACTGGGGTGGGGCCGGTGAGATGGCTCAGTGGCGTAAGCGCCTGCCTGGCAAGAGCGAGGGCCCGAGTTCGACTCCAGCAACCCACATACGAAAAAAGGGCCGGTGATATCGCTCAGCGGCACGGGCGCCTGCTGGCGCACAAGGTCCTGAGGTCGACCCCCAGTACCCACAAAAAAAAAAAAAAAAAAAAAGCTGGGGTGAGCATTGAACACATCGCCACTGATCTATTAGCTGGAGAGGAGTATGGGGCAACAGCCTGTGTGGTATATAAAGGTCCACACTAAGAACATGGAGGTTGTGTAATGATGAAAAACTGTGAGGGGAGAATGAAAAGAAAAGGGAACAAGCTCCCTGATACAGATATAAAGTGAGAGTAAGGGGATACTGCTTTAAATCAAATGATGGAGAGAGGAGGGCGGAAGGCATTACCAGCAATTTCAATATTGCTCAGCGGATAAACAGTAGCTAAGGAAAGAGGGGAGGACACTCTGGGTTTTGCATTAGGGAATTAACATGAAACATATCTGATAGAGAAAAAATGTAACAGTGTAACTAAAAATATAATTACTTATATTGAAAATTGAAAGCTATGCATAAAAATGGTGATGCCCAGAAAAAGGAGGAGGAGTGGGGATAAAACTAGAGAATTCAGTGACTTGATCTTGTTTTGTAGGTTTGATCTGAGGAAAATGTAAGTTTCTACACAATCGTTGAACAAGAATAGTTTTTCCAGGGCCGATGAGATGGCTCAGCGGTGTAAGCGCCTGCCTGGCAAGCGCGAGGGCCCGAGTTTGACTCCCAGATCCCACATACAAAAAAGGGGCCAGTGATATCGCTCAGCGGCACGGGTGCCTGTTGGCACGCGAGGTCCTGAGGTCGACCCCCCGGTACCCACACACAAAAAAAAAGAATAGTTTTTCCAAAAGCTTTATTAGAAAGTCTCAAATAAAATAGATAAATATATATATATATCCAGGGCTGGGAGTGTAATGAAGTGAGACTCTCATTTGGACATCAGGAAGGGTAATCACAGTGATGGACTGAAAGATGAGATGTTTCCATCCATGAGTTCGAAGGGAAATTTTGAAACATGTGAATCCAGAGAACACTATGAATCAGAAAGCTGGTAAATTAAGGAAAAGAACCTAGCATTTCTCCTGCTTTTTGCACAAATCCTGAAGCACTGATTAAGCAAACTGTACATGTGGGGAAGTTTCTCTTTGTTAACAATGGCTCCTGCTAAGTCAAATAATAAACTCCTACCATTTACAACCCCTGATAAACTTACACATTTGGTCATAGATTTTACTGCAAAAGGAAATACCACTCACATCGTCTCTTAAAGAAAAGACAACAAAGCACCAATATACGGAAGTCAGGCAAAGCCAAAAAAGCAGAGCAAAGCAGTGTCTCTAGAGCGTCCTAGCAAGTCCCAGGAAATGCAGGAGTCACAGAAACAGGGTGTGGCACCAGCACATGGACGCAATCATCAAAATCCAGACAGCAGGCAATTCCACCAGACGAAAGGTCTGGCTGCTCCACAGAAAACGCTGCAGCATAAAAAGATGAAGGTCGCCAATAGTGTAAAACAGGACTGTGAGACGGAAATGATCTTTATTTGGATTCCAATTTAAAAAGCCTACAAACACAGAAAAAGTTATAAACCAATTAGGAAAATATGAACATTGGATAGTTGATGATACTAAGGAATGGTTACTTTTTTGCTGCAATGATACGGTGGTTTTGTAGAAGAAAAGAATCCTGATGGTTTATATATAAATATTAAACTCTTAAAGAAGGTATGCTGCTTGGAATTTGCTTCAAAATCATCTGGGCCCATGAGTAGTGTCGAGGAGACAACGTTGACAGCTTGTTGAAATAAAGGGATGGGCATGTGGGACTCATTTTACCAGCCCTCTACTTTGGGATATGTTGGTATTTTCTGAACCACAAAAGAGGTCCTTTGGGAATTCAGCAGTCTTTCTCAAATGTAGTTACCCACACGTGTCACGTGAGATGCTCATTAAAATTCACCTATCTCAGCCATGCATGGTGGGGCACACCTGTAATCCTAGCACTCTAGGAGGCTGAGGAGGGAGGATCACAAATTTGAGCCCAGTCTGGGCAATTTAGCTAGATCCTGTCTCAAAAAATTAAAAAGGGCTAAGGATACTGCCTCCGGGTTTGATCCTCATTACCACAAAATTAAATTAAATCAAAAATAAATAAATAAAATTCACATTTCCTACATCAGATTACTTGGGTACTTACAAGTCTGCCCACACCAGATTTCTGAATCAGAATTCCTGGGAATGAAACTTAGAAAATTACGTTTTAAATATACTCTGCAGGTGGGCCTTTTGCATACTCTATTTAGCTTTACTTGCATGAAATACATTATTCTTTTTTTTAATATGTGGGTACCAGGAGTCGAACTCAGGACCTCGTGCTTGCCAGGCAGGTGCTTATGTCACTGAGCTATCTCACTGGCCCGAAACACATTATTTCTATTTTCAAAGGTTTTTAAACAAAGGAACCTAAATTTTATTTCTCCTAGTAAAAAAATCCTACAATAACCTAAAATATCCTTTACGTGGTTTGGTTTCATTTTCAATAAAATATATTCCTCTTGGCGTCACATACAAATAAGCACCTGTTCTGTAAAAATGTATGTGACCAGGGGACCAGATCACACTTTATAAAACTTGCTGGGCACTTGGGGTTAATAAACCAGAGAAGCCCAATGAAGCTACAAAATGTGTGTCTATGAGGGCAATGGAGGTTGGTGACAGAGAATATAAGATCTTAAGAGGGAAAAGAAAAGTAACCCTGACCCCTTTTATGAGAACAAATCTGTAACTTTTCCTTACAGAGCGTACATCCATCTGATGATGGTACCAATCTCTCTAAGCAGGAGTGTGTGGAATGACTCAGTTTCTCTGGTAAGAAAACACCGTTCACCAGGATGGTGAACAATCGGAAGCAGGCCTCAAGAGCAAAGGTATTGGTAAAGAACAGGGGAGCAGGAAAGGACAGAAGTAGCACTTAGCTATCAGCTTCACCAAGACGCTGGTTAGTCTTAGAAGCTTTCTTTATATAGGATTTCCGATTTAATCCGCATTGAAGCATGTAGCTCTTGTACATACTCAAAAACCCAAGAGCATCTTCATTTCATTTTTAAATTGGATTTCTCACTATTAACTGTAATTTTAAAGAGCCCTTCATGTTCACCTAATGTAGGAGTTATGGTCTAGAATTTCCATGCAATGCAGGATTTGAGGGCAAAACTATTCTTGAGATTTTCAGGTATAAATAAGATACTAATATACTTCCCCTCAGACCCTTCAACTCCTACTGCATTTATGGTGAAATCCATAATCCTGACCCTCACCACGGCTTAGAAGGCTCTACATGATCTAATCTCAACTCTGATTGCCCTGCCCCCTTTCTCCCTGCACATGTTCCTTTGCTGAAATCCACATTCTTTTTTCCTATCTTCTTCCTACGTAGGCTGCTTCTCTGGCAAATGACAAGTGTTCCCTTCATCAAGTCTCTGCCCAAAGTCTGTCCCTTCCTGATTGCTGTCTCTACAGGAACAGCCCCCCTCCAATTCTGACCCATCTTTGCTTACTCACTTTGTACTGTCCTCACAGCCCCAACACAGCTGCCATCACGCCATCTTGTTTGTCTAACCAAGAACAGAGTTCAGAGCTCCAACCTCAGCGCCTACAGGAGTCTTGCTCAGAGTGTGTGTTGAAGGAATTAAGCTTCCCTTAAATCACCCATCGAGGTTAGCAGACAAGGTTTTTTTTAATACCATGCTGTGTGATAACTATCACACAGTAAAAATTGAAAGCCACTGAGCTAGATTACAGCCCAAGAGCAAAAGTCTATTCCAGCTCTGCATCTGAGAATCCAAATCATGGTGCCTGAAACGGCCCTAAGTTCTAAAGCATTATTGCTTGCATAAAGCATTTCCTTCATCCCATTTTGATAGCAAGTCTCTGTACCCTTAATACTCAATTCATTAAGCAGGATGTGGTGGCACATTTTTGTAATCCCAGCGCTCTGGGAGCAGAGGCAGGAGGATTGGAAGTTCAAGCCCAGCCTGGGCAATTTAGTGACTTAGCAATCCTGTGTCAAATAAATAAATAAATAAATAAATAAATAAAATAGGTGGGCGGGCTGGAGATGTAGCTCAGGGCAAAGTTCCTGGGTTCAATCTCTACTGATTGGTTTGTTGCTTTTACATGGGTTAAAGAAAACAGTACAGTTCTTTAGAAGTTCATAGTCTTCCTACCCGGTTCACTCAGTGTCCACTTCCAACACCGTGGAGACCACTACTGGGCCACATTGCCAGGACTACGCAGCTCTGCACATAACGGCTCCCACATCACCCCAGGGGCAGATATTTGATAGCTCTCTGTTAGGCTGCAGCTCTGCTCTCGTTTCTTTCCTCTTTGCCATATAAACTTAAGGCTTCTACACGTCATTCTTGTGAGACCTCACACATGAGCACTTCAGTGGGACACAGCTGCATCACAGCCAGTTACCGGCAAAGGCCACACAAGCAGCCCAACTTCCTGTCACCAACAGATTTTGGTGTAAATAAGAATTCAGTGTGCGGCATAAGATGGTCTGACACCACTGAACTGTGGGCACTGAACCACGCCGGGCACCTCGATTACGGTAGCCAAATATCTGTGAAGAAGTCCCAAGTGCAGGATGGGACTTACCTTGCAAAACAAAGTAAATATGTTCCTTCTAAAAGTAAAAGAGGCCCTCTGACTTAGGAATTCCTTTCCTGGGGCAGGGGCAGGTAACAGGGATTGAGCCAGGCCCTTCTCACTGATCTATATTTACAGCCCTATTTTTGAGACAGGCTCTCCCTATGTCACTAAGTTGCTCAGTCTGGGCTTGAACTTGAGATCCTCTTGCCTCAGCCTCCCACTGTACTGGAATTACAAGTGAGTGCCACCAAGCCTGGCTTCTTTCTTTTTTTAAAAGGATGTCAATAAGCATCTCATGGGCCAGTGAGATGGCTCAGCGGCATAAGCGCCTGCCTGGCAAGCGCGAGGTCTGGAGTTCGACTCCTGGAACCCACATAAAGGAAGAACAGGGCCGGTGATATCGCTCAGCGGCACAAGCGCTTTCTGGCAAGCGCGAGGTCCTGAGGTTGACTCCTGGTACCCATACACACAAAAAAAATAATAAGCATCTCATTAATGTTATGAATTTGAAAAGATTTAGACTAGAGGATGCTGTTATTGGTTCCCCAAACTGTAGGCTTAACAATTAAAAAATGTGAATTCTTGCATATCATTAATGATTTCAACTTTGAAACAAGCCATTTCTACTCTTCCTTTTGTTCTAAGCAAATAAACTGAAACTGCAAGGTAAGTACTTTTTAAGAAAAGAAAATACCCAGTTATTATTTGTAATTCTTTCCTTCAGGAAACCAGGATTTTCTCAATACTGTATAACAGCATTAAAAACAAAAAAAGGAAATACATTGGAAACTGAAGTCAGAGAGACTGCAGCTGTCATCCAAACACTGATTTCAGATTTCTGTGCTCGTCACAAAGCCTCATTGTTCTTTAAGTAGTAAATCTTGTAAGTCAGCACTATGCACTGATATCTAAAGTACATGATGCTAACACAATTTTCCCTTATCCGTTTTCTATATATTGAGGTTTCAGATAAGATTGTGTTTGAAAAAGTTGGCACTAAAAATACTTGTAAACCACCAAGTAAAGACAATGGATGACACTGGTACCTGTGGGGGATTATTACTATGGCTATAGAATGCTTAAATATGGGGAAGAGAAGGAGAAGAAAACCAATTAGTCCCTGTAGAATTCGTCCCCCACATGGTTGCAAACATTTGGATATAAGTAATGTATTGATGACTCAGCCTTTTTTTCTTTTTCCCTCACATTTGGGCTCAAGGAAATGGCTCAATCCAGCATTAGAGAAACGTGTGTACCCATGTGGGCAGGTTCTCAGGGCAGGGAAGAACAGGAGTAGAGGCAGTTTTGTCTACCAGACACAAAACTTTCCTCCAAGGTAACTCTAAACTGATTCACATCCATTCCAGTGAGCTTCTCAATTCTGTAACATGGAGATTCTAAGAGTTTCCTGAATTACTTAATTTAAAAATATCCAACATGTAAAACTCACCTACCATCACACCAACTGCTCAATAAATCGCTTTGATTCTCAGGATCTTGTGAGAAATGCTCCAGCAGCATCCAGGTTGCTCCAGCAGCAGGGATCGAAGTCCAATCTTGGAATGGACTTTCAGGGAAAGAAATGAAGCCAGCCCCTATCCTAAGCATCATGGAGAAGGGGAGCCCTTTCCAGACATCTGCCCTGTGGCCCCATTCTAACCATTCTGATGCCCACTTTACTGTTCGGCTGTGCACTTCTCGGTTTCAGGAAGATAAAAAGAACTTGGGGTGAGAGACCGAGGGCTAAAAAGAAAGGGGGGGCTCCCCAAAGGGCAACCCGATGGAGAGAAAAATGGTTCTCCTGATACTTACAAATCATGACTCTTTAGGCCCTTGGGAATTTTCTTTATTTGAATCAAAGTCAGTCTTTTCCAAGCAATAAATGGGGGCACCTTCTCCTCACACTAAAAAGCAAGCATTTGCCACTTCAGCTGTACAAATTACACAGGATTGAAAATAGTATAGTTGAAAGAAACATGGAGTTCGTAATTAGAGTTCTCTCTCTTCTCTTCCCCTCTTTCAAGGCAAACAGGAACAAGCTGAGCTGAAGCATGGTTGTTGAAAGGTTAAAAGGTTGTCATCCCTCTGTGTTCTATCTTTAGTCTTGCTCTTCCTCTACGCACAGAAAACATTCTAGGCACTGTCTCAGGCGGTGTCCCCGGGTAGTTTACCAGAGGGGACCAGTATCAAGCCACTCTAAGATTTCCTTTTGTTTTCTCTACAACTCACGAGGTTGCACAATGTGGCTAAGGAACAAGATGGATGCTTGCTCGCAAGAGGAGAAATCTGCAAAGAAGTCTGGGAATTCCAAGGCAAAGAAACAAGATGATTCTGGTAAAGTAAGCCCCAGAGTTACGACTGTGAGCCTCTTGGGGGCAGGGGTTATGTTTTTCTTTTTCCTCCTGTTGCAGGACATATTGCTGGCATTGAAGAAATATTTGGTGGCTTAATAAATACAGGGGACGAACACATGATGTCCACATTACAAATGCGGCTCAGAATCCATAGCTACTAAGGTGTAATTTTCATGAGAAAGTAAACCTTTCTGGATGCTGTAGATAGTGTAAAATTAAAGCCAAGCTGGCAAAAATGGGGAGATTTAGGAGTGTCCCTCTTAAGTCCTAATTGGCCACATGTCAGTTATGAGAGGAAAAAATTTAACCTTTCTTTAAAAAAGGGACTGGGTTGTAGCTCACTGGTAGTGCACTTGCTTAGCATGCACGAGGCCCCGGGTTCAAGCCCCAGCACTGTGAAAACAGTGAAGATGCTATTCTGAAAATGCATTTGTGAGTCAAAACTGAACAGACCAAGCAACAGAGCATTCAAATGAAGGGGTAGAAAAAAAGGAAAGACGCAGTACTTTTTTTTTTTTTTTAAGTCGTACTGGTGTGAGATTTTGAAGAATTCCTTCCTGTCAAAAAGATGGAGTCAAACACATTTAAAGTATCTTCATAAACTTGGCTTTCCTATCCCTCTTGTTCTCAATAGTACACCATGTAGTCTTGTCTCATTGCACTACACCAAGTTTTATAATCATTAGATAGGTTTATACTTTATATGCTTTTACCTTTCAAAATTCTTATAGACAATTAATCCACATTAAAACACCATTGCTAATTCACAAGTTCAAGATTTAGAATTTAGAGATTCAAACTAATTTAAATCTGCCTTTGACTGCCTGTGTTTTGAAAAGAATTTAGGAATGTTTACCTCATTTAAGGATTCTTAAATTGAGTTTATCATTATCATTTGCACCCAGAGAATATGCTAGCTGAAGTGATTTAGTCTTTAAAGCAAATCTTGTTAAAAGTTTTTCACAGTAGGTGTGGATGGAAGTCCTTGAGATCAGAAGCCAGAAGATCAAAATATTTGGGTTCAAGTTCTGGCTGAGGAACATGCCACTTACATAATCTTACATAAGCATGAACTTTTCCCAGCATCAGTTCCATCATTTATAAAGAGAATAAAGAGAATAAAGAGAAGTAGTTGCTCAAGAACTGCTCTAAGGATTTTATCAGTGTAAAGCAATTCATTTTATAAATTGTATAAGAACAACCACTTTCATCATCATCTGTACTTAAAAATGATTCAAATGACAAACAGTTCCAAACTTGGAAACCTGTCTGCCTTCACCCTGAATTGACCCAGGGCAGAGCAGGAAGGTTCTTTCTTGTAATGAGTGATAATAATGCTATGTACTTGTGTCACTTGTAGGTCACAACAGCCCTATTGCCTGCATATAAATTTACATCTGCTCTCAGCAGTAAACTGTATTTCTAAATCTAGAGACTGAATACAGAGAGGGTTTGGTAACATGCTATAATTCACATGTGCTTCATGAATTAAATCATTTATTGAACACTACCAAGTACCTCAGTACTTATTAGTTGGTTCTGGGAGGTGTGACGTGTACTAAAAGTGATGCATACCAAAATGTTCTGGCTGGAAAAGGTAGTGAGTCACAAGGCTATTGACAATTTCTTTTTTTGATTTGCAGAAATTTATTAAATTTGATGACATGTTTAATCTTCTCTCCAATGAGCATCAGTACCAACAAACAACAAATAATGGGACAAAATCTTTTACATAGAAATGTGTGAGTACTCGATTTGACCAGCCTCAAAGCGGAGTGCCAAGGACTGCTTCCAGTGTGGACAC
Source organism: Erethizon dorsatum (assembly GCA_028451465.1). Lineage (NCBI taxonomy): Eukaryota > Metazoa > Chordata > Mammalia > Rodentia > Erethizontidae > Erethizon > Erethizon dorsatum. Next base: position 17,308,345 of record CM051825.1, read on the forward strand.
AGAGCCAAGTGCTAAGCAGACAGGAATCCATGCCCGCAGGGTTGACCAGAAACTGGATTCTTTTGAATTCCAAGACATTTTCTCCATTCCTTATCATGCTAGTGTATGCTCTGGGCTCACATGTGCTCCCTCTAGAGGCACATCCAGAAAAAAAAAGGGATGAAAAGAAAAAATACCTGGGCAGCACTGTACCAGTGTAAGTGAGCAAAATGATCAAGCCCCCTGCAGTGCCCTGTAGTCTAAGGGGTCACAGCTGTTCCAGGGCTGAGGCCATGCAGGATCCCTTGACGTATCTGTAACACACTGGCTCCTGAAGCCCTGTATCATCTAGAGATGTCTCCAGTCTGTATGGACTTCCCCCCTTGTTAATTACCATTGCATGCATAGTATATATAACTCCCAGTATCGCTACAAATTCATATATACTTCCCATTCCTCTTATTGCTGTAGACTTAGTGCTTTTAGTAGCTCAGCAAATTGAGAAAATCTTTACAGTCCATAGGTAAACTAAACAAGTGTCAAACATTTTTAAAAATACTTTCTATTTGTATAGCAGACAGTAAAACTTAGAATCAATACAAAAGGACCAAGTGATTTCTTAGTTTGATAGTAGTTTCCCCTTTTCCATGGCTTCCCTTTCTGAAGTTTCAGCTACCCTCTGTCAACCACAGTCCAAAAACATTAAAGGGAAAATTCCAGAAATAATTCATAATTTTTAAATAACTTTTATTATAGTATATTATTATCATTTTTCTAGTGTAATATCTATTGATCTGTTATGGCTCTTAATTTATAAAGTAAACTTTATCACAGATATGTGCGTATCGAAAACAGTATGGTAATCTACAGGGCTTGGTACTATCTGTAGCTCTAGGCATCCATAGAGGATCCTGTCCCCCATGGATAAGGGGGGCTGTTGTCCCACCAGTTTGATTCAAAAATGGACTCTAGGGAGTGATAATATTATGCAAACTTCTGCTTTCTACATGCTTGATGCTGGTTTTTGTTCAGGAGCCTGGATATTGTAACAACCAGTTGCGTACACAAAGAATTAGATTGCGCACATTCAGGAGGATGAAGAAATGAGCACCAGTTCTACATATGGAAAGAGGCAGTCAGGAATTGAAAGAGGGCATAGGAACTCCACATCAGGGAAACCTGTGCTGGGCACTGGAGTGGGAAAACAATGTTTACTGAGCATCTGAGGTGTGGAGAATGCTCTAGGAGACAAGAAAGGTTACCAGCAAAGGAGAGCATCCATCCAAGTGCCACACCATCTAAACAAGCAGTGAGCATCAACTTGATGGAAAAAAGAAATACAGCAACCACTGGGCTGAGGGAAAACTGCACTACTAAAAAATAACCCAATTAAAAACTGGACAAAAGACCTAAATGGACACCTTGCCAAAGAAGTTATACAGACATCAGATAAGCATATGGAAAAGATGGTCCACATCCTAAGTCATTAGGGAATGGCAAATTAAGGCACAATAAGATACTACTATACACCTATGAAAATGGACAAAATCCAAAAGACAGTCAACAGTAAAAGTGGGCAAAAGTATACAGCAAGGGGACTCTCATGTATCGCTGGTGCAAATGCAAGATGGTACAGTCATATTGGAAGACATTTTGGCAGTTTCAAAAAAAATCTAAATAGGCAGATACTTTATGGGGATGGGAAAGGGATCTGGAGATGGGGAAAGATGGGAAGGAGGGGAAGAGAAGTAAAAAGGATCAAAGATGCTACATGTATAAGTACCACATTCCCATGATGGATGTATTTAATATACATTATAAACATAAAAAAATTTTAAGTTGGTATCTGTAAAAAATAAAAGCACATTTCATGATATGATCCAGCAATCATGCTCTTTGGTGAAAATCCAGTAGGTACTAGAATGTTTAGAACAGCTCTATCCACAATTGTTAAAAGTTGGTGAATGGATAAATAAACTGTGGTACATCATATAATAGAATTCTCCAGCACTAAAAGGAGATGACCTGTCAAGACAGAGGGGAATTTGAATGGACACTGCTAAATGAATAATGGTGTCTGAAAATTATACATACTTGCATGAGTCTATATGACATTGTAGAAAAAAGCAAATCTATATAGAGATAGTAAAAAGGGGGTTTTACTATCTTCTTTACTGAAAAGGGGTTCAGAGGTTGAAAGGGATGGAGGGAGGGACAAATAGAAGACAGAAGATTTTTAGGGTGGTCAAACTTTTTTTTTTTTGGTACCAGGAATCAAACTCAGGACCTCATGCTTGCCAGGCAGGCACTGCACCACTGAGCTAAATCCCCGGCCCCAAGTCAAACTATTCTTTAGGATGACAAACATATCATTACGCATTTGTCAAAACACATAAAAATATACCCAATAAAGAATGAATCCTAATGTAAAGTATGGACTGTAGTTAATAATTTATCAATAATAGTTCATTGCTTGTAACAAATGTACTATGCAAGACGTTAGTCATAGGAAACACTGCATCTGGGAAAAGGGAAGCCCAGGATGTGGGAATTCTCTGTACTTTCCAGTCGATTTTTCTGTAAACTCAAAACTGCTCTTTAAAAAAAAGCTTGTTAATTAAAAAACAAAACAAAAAACTGCACTGTCAGCTGTTTAGAGACACCCCCCCCCCTTCCAGATACCAGTCAGAGCCAAGTGGAACTAATCAGGGCTGATGCCATGCCGATGACTCCCAGCCAGGGTCGCAAGTACCAGAGGGGAATAGTTTATTGGTCAGACCCTGGCAGGACATGGATTCCAACAGAGGTGAGGGCCTGGCCAGGGTCAGAAGCCAGAGGCACTGGGACGTGTGGTCAGCAGCACATCAGGTTTGACGGGAAGACAAAGGCCCTAAGTTAGTAAATAACTGGAGGTAAAGACCAGCGTGTCACAGAGAGGCTGGGAATAGGAATTAGAACGGAATCTGCAAGGTGAGTGAGGTCACTCTGGACAACTGGGAAAGGCCATGAAGGAATCCGAATGATGGACAAGGAAGTGTCCACACCATGCTGGACAGGAGAGACAAAGAAACCTAGCCCAGGTGAGGTCCTGGGTTATCAGCTGCCAGGGGACATAAGCAGAAGGTAGAGGGACTCCATGAAAAAGTAAAACCTCCAGGATAAGGGGTGGTGAACTACCAAGGAAGCCAAGAGGGGAGAATAATCATTTCTCACAAGTCCTGACTGGGAGGTCAAGAGGCTAGTTCCTAGATGTCCTCTCCGACAGTTTCTCATTTGATCATATTTAGGACAGAGTAAGAGGTCAATGCAGCAGACACCAGCAGAACAGAGGAGGAAGGCTGGGAGGAGAGAGGGCACGCACGGCAGGTGGCGTTAACGACTGTCAGTAGTATCCAAGTACCGGAAAACCCTACAGGCCCCCCCCATATTTTAAGTCTGTCTACATGAGAAGATGCTGATGACATATTTTGGTGTGAGAAAAGAAGGTTTAGAACAGTACATCAAGCACGATTCCATTTTTGGACAGGTACACGGATTTATTTGTGCATGTGTGCACAGAACACATCCCGGAAGAACGCACACTCAAATGTGAACAGTGGTGAATGTCTACAGGCACCACCAACCTGGCAGATGTCTTAGATTCCTGGTTTGCACTTCCTCAATTCCTCTGCAAGCTATTACACAGGAATTTTTTATTCAATGAAAGACTCAAAGCTCTTTCCATGTCATAATTCAACTTTTCTACAACATTCTCCTTATTAAGAGTAGAAAAGCCAGTGTGTTGCCCAAATGCTTGCTTTTACATAAGCGTGGTGCAACCTCTCATTACAGAAATGATTTCAACAGCCACATCCTGATGCATAAGGGAAAAAAAAAGAATGGAAATTCCAAAGAGCTAAAGTCACAAAAAGTAACGCCAGGAGTAACAAAAGCAGGAGCAAAGGAAAATGCCGTGGGTAGAGAAAGACCCACCCCCCACACAACACTAGCACTTGTTTTCCTCAACTCTGGAGGAGGTTTCTTGATTAGTCTATTCTAAAAATTGTTATTTTTAAAAATCCTAGCTAAAAATATCATCCAAATGCACGGATATGCAGAATGCCTTGTGATGCAAATTATTTATGAAGATAATGTAACAGCATGACCAGGAACTAGCATGAATCATAGTTACTCTACAGTGGAAATGTATTTCCCACCAACCGTCCACACAGATACTCAGCCCAACTACCAATGTCAGGTTTGAGTGTTTGGGTCTTACCCACCCACATCGTTGTTTTATATCCAGAGGAAAGAGAGGAGGTGTGGTTCTGGGGCTGGAGAGGGGCAGCATGGAACAGTCACCCCAGGAGCAATGTTTTAATGTATCTTCTTTCCCAAACCTAACAATTTCACCTTGCAAGCTGCATCAGGAAGTACCTTTAATCAAAGGCGATTCACTACAACTGTTTGCTATATAGTTCACTATTCAGGCATATCCAATAGCTTTCGATGCTACTGCATTGAGGCATGAGTATGGAAGAAGTCAGAAAGAAAAACTGAAAATAGTTAATTTTGAACACTGCTACCTGTCCACAATCCTGTCCAAACGTTTGGCAGGGGAAGAAGCTATGCGACTGCCTAAGAAAAGAGTAAAAGATTTTCTGAAGATTCCATTTATTTCTGTTTTTTTTTCCTGTTCTGAATAAAATATGGATATGCTCTTGGTAAAGACACCAAGTGCTCAGTGGATATTTTGTAACTTTTTATTTATTAAATAGGGAATAGTAGCAATAACACAGGAATAACAATAGCAATAATAATAAAAAAGCAGAATAATTTGTCTGTTTTCCTCTATAGTAAGATCACTTAGAATTTTAAAATTCTGAGGTCAGAGCCTAAAGTAACGATTTAGGTTTTGGACTGATAGTTACCTTGAAAATGGGAAGTACCACCCAGCTGTCATCAGAGTGACTGCTCTTTCCGAGAGAGACACTGCAGGATTAATGGTCCGCCAAAACAGAAAGTGAGCGTACACGCTGTCCTTAGGCTATGAGTTGCTTCTACACACTGTACATGTACATAACATATTTTGATTCCCTTTTCCCCCCTCCAAGATTATAAAAATTAGGCATTCACTGTATATTCTGATCACACTGCGTATCTATTAAAAGTTCTGAATGAAAACACAGATTCAGAGCAGCCAGAGACGTTCCCAATGCTGCTTGAAAATGCTTACTGAATGTTCATCCTCCTTTCAAACAGAAGGACATAAAACTGACTTAGACTGATGTTTCTTTTGAAAGGAAGCAGTAAAACCTGGTATTTTTGTAATAGAAACCCTCTAAGATGTGGATTCACTCATTGGGATCAAGTCCCTGTACCTAAAAATATACGAAGTTACATTCAAAGGTAAATCTGCCAAAACAGCAAAAGACAGAGTTGGCCCTTAGCTACTCAGACCTTTTATTTTTTTTTTTTATTTATTTTTTGTGGGTACCGGGGGTCAAACTCAGGACCTTGCACTTGCCAGGCAGGTGCTTACGCCACTGAGCTATCTTACCGGCCCACTCAGACCCTTTAGAAAGGTATAATTTTAAGATTCACGAAGTAGTCACCCAGTAAATGCCCATAAATTAATGAACAGTTTGTTTATAATTGTCTGTATGTGACATTTTATCAGGACCTTAAAAACCAACATAAATAATACCAGAATCCTGCTCTTAAGAAGCTTCTATTCTATTGGGACTAACAAAATATAAATAAATTCAATACAGTGGGGTACTGGCAGTAATAATGCAAGATTATAAAGAACAATTGTAATAAGGAGCCAGCAGTCAAGAACTGGGAAGAGGGTAGAGAAAGCATCTAAGGATATTAAACTAATTCACACCAAAGTGTTAATATCTTACCTGTGATCTCTGTCCCAGGATCACTTGCATTTTAATACAAGACAAGCTGAAAGTTTTGCTTGATATTTGAGGACTAAACACAATAGTAGCATTTCAGGCCTATGCAGTAAGAGGCTGGCAAAAAGAGGATACTTCAAAATACTACTATGCAGAAGCCTTACAGTTCTATCCCTAAAAGAGCCCAAAGAGGGTAGGTGTGTGTCTCTTTTCAGCATTTGAATCTAACAAGGCCACGTAAGAAGGTTGGTGAAGCTCAAGACATTTGCATACCCATGTTTGCAGCAGCATTATTCACAACAGCAAAAAGATGGAAGCAACCCAAGTATTTACCCACAGATGAACAGATAGGTAAAATGTGATCTAGTCATACAATGGAATATTACTCAGCCTTAAAAAGGAAGGAAATCCTGACATATACCACAACATGGTTGAAACTGGAAGACATTCTGCTAAGTAAAACATGCCAGCCACAAAACGATAAATACTGTATGATTCACCTCATAAGAAATATTTAGTCAAAATTAGAGAAACAGGAAGTGGAATAGTTGTTGCCAGGGGATGGTGGTGGAGAGAATGGGAGTTGCTGTTTTATAGGTCTAAATTATTCAACTCTATAAGAAGAGATCTGGAGACAGAGGGAAGGATGGTAATACAATGTTAGTGTACATAATGGCCCTAAACTGTACACTTAAATACAATGGATATAGTAACTTTCATAATGTGTATTTTATCATAAAAAAACTGGAAGAACAAGGTTGCTGAAGCATACCACTTTTGAAACTTACTTGATTACCACTGTTAGTCATTTAATATGCAAAGTTATTAGACAGAGGTCCGAATGGACAGCATGTATCAGCGAGGGAGATAGTTGCTTGGTCCCTAATATTATTTAAAGAAATGATACCCAAAGATCTCCCTTAGGACTGGCTGAAATTCTACCATTTTAAAAAAAGTCAATCCTTCCATCTCCCCAGCTCTTGCAAAATGAGATCGCCCTGGCCAAGGTCCCTATCAGATCGATGTGAGTGTCTTTATTATACTGTTTTCCCCACAGACCATTCAAGGTGTATTGACTGATGGGGGACACTCAGAAAAGGAAAAATTTGACCAGACAGGGAGAACAAAGAGGGTGACCAGCAAATGGAAGGCTAGACAGGAACCACTGAAATCAAACTGTACCTACGCTGAAATTTCCCCCACACCACAATGACCTGTCATTACAGGTTCGCATACAAGCCTTCCTCTGCTTCCTCATCCCAGCATTTTCTCTTGTGTCTGAAAGACTCTTAGCAATAATAAAAAAAAATCACAACTCAAAAGTTGAAAAGGATTTTCTCAGAAGACGAACACGTTTTCCGCTAAATAATTTCCAGCCCTGGCAATATAATTTCATCACAGAAACTAATTTTGAACTTTCAGTTGCATGAACTGAAATATGTGAGTAATTTAAGACTGAGATGGAATAAATAAATATAGATGCCTTAGAGCTAGGCATGTCTCACTTTGGTGTGGTGAGTAATTAGGTTTGAAGAAATCTAGCTACGCAAATGACATAATAGATGAGACAGATAATCATATTAGATCAGAGGGGCTTTAATGTCAAGATCAGCAAAAATTACAGCCCACAGCTATGACCTTAAAGCGCACACCACAGAGTGAGAACAGAAAGCCAGCTGAATGCAAGGTTGCCATGTTCGCTGGAGTCATCCCACTGCTCTGTAGCTGGGCAGCATTTCGTAGAGGATGCCAAGGGTGTGTATGTGTGCAAATGTGCAAACGCACACATATGCATGCACCGGAAAGAAAAGAGGCAGAGAGAGAGAGAGATTCTAGTTACTGCTGTATCAGAGGATCTGCATAAAAGGGTGGGAATGCAACATTCATGTGAAGCGGGATAGCCCATCTTCCTTCAGGAGGAGCTCAGAATCCTTAAGAGCTATTATCAATCTTAGTTAGCATCAACTCTCAGACCTTCGATTATGGAGACTGGGTCCATATATTAATAAAGGAGACAATCAAGTGCAGCTCTGCAAAAAGTTGCATTCTTCCACATTTAATGTATTACAATTTTTCAAAAAGCAAATAACAGGAGGTAGTTTTTTTTTTTTTTTTTTGTGGGTACCAGGGGTTCGACCTCAGGACCTCACGCGCCAGCAGGCGCCCGTGCCGCTGAGCGATATCACCGGCCCCTTTTTCGTATGTGGGATCCGGGAGTCGAACTCGGGCCCTCGCGCTTGCAAGGCAGGCGCTTACGCCGCTGAGCCATCTCACCGGCCCAACAGGAGGTAGTTTTGATCATGGTGTGGCTTTCATTGTAACATGGTTACAGTGCTTGAGGTAACACAGAAAGCACAGGTGAAGAAAAGCCAGCAAAACTCAGTGAAAATAACACGCAGGTGGCGGGATCCACACACCTGCATCTCCACCCTACTTCCAAAAATAAGATTCTATTTTCCTCCTCTCTACTCCATATCCTCTAGAACAGATTGGCTTAGTATTTATAAAGATCGGTGTGTTATTTTCATTAATATTTTATGCAAAAGTCACATAAGGTCATGCGTGTCTCCAGGAAGGAAAATGTGGAGCTGGAGATCTCGCCAGGCACTGAGGATGCTGAGCTCATTCCTTCATCTGGCACTTGTTCCACCCTCTGCTTTGGAAGCCAGACCAGATTGAGCAGAGCAACCCGTATCTCCCTTTTGGTATAGAATGCAATGAGTCAGTGTTTATGTGACGATCTGCTATTAAAGCAAATAAGCAGAATCAGGAATTCCAAAACACGCCATGTTTTCATTTCCATTTCATATGAGCACGAAGCTTTTGCCAACTCTGGGCACTTGAAATTATGAGGTCCCCTATCGCACATTTCTTTATCAGTCCTCCACATAATTATTTAACTAAGACTCTCCAATAAAAATGTCTAAAATGCTTGCTATGTTTCTCGGCAGCAAACAAATGCCTGTAGGCTCCGATGGTGCCCTAGGGTTTTTCAAATTTTCTCCTGTCCCTGAAGATGCATCCTATTCAGTTAGGTGCCTGGTGATGACACATGGGATCAGAGGGGCTGAGCCACCAGCCCGAGATGTGCACAGCAGTACCCCTGGGTGAGTTTAACAGAACTGATGGTGTATTCCCATCTGTGACCACAAGATGAAGAGCTAACCTGGCCAGGTTTCCATCTCACAATAAACTGATTTTTATAAAAGGCCAAATTTGAAGGTGAGAAAACACATCTGTATGACCAAAGTGGCCTGCCTGTTCCCAGAAGATTATGTCTGGCATCTTTGCTTTTCTTCTTCTTCACCTTTTTCTTGTAGAGTCCCATTTATTCTCAATATTTGGTTAGGGAATAAAGGAGAAGAGAGCAGAAATCAGAAGCTATTTCCAGAAGCCTGCATGATCCCGTTTAGACTCTTCTGTATTTCTCTTTAATGAAGAAAATGAGAGAAAATGTGATAAATTATCATCAGCTTAAAGCACGATTTAACTCTCCTTCTCATTATTCTCTATAAAAGCACTTTCAACATGTGAGTTACAACTCAGAGGGCTGAAAAGTACCCTACAATTCCCACCTGATATCACACTGTTTCGGGACAGTAAACTGGCCCCCAACTGTCCTGGTGAAAACCACAAGTTCTCTCTCTCGGTACCTTGAATTTAGTGAAATGAAACAGCCAGTTCTATTTTAGCATTTGTACTGAGTTAGACTTCATAGGTGAAAGGTCAGATCTGGAAATGAACAAGCGAGCACGGGTACCATCAAGGTTACAAGGCATTTCTCCTCAGCCCCCAGGGTCTGAGAACACTTGTCCCTTTTGAGGCCATGGGAGGAAAACATGTTGGAAAGAAAGGAGTCTTTGGCTGTGGTGAGACTGCAACATTACTACGAGGAGAAAGCACTTTCAGAGATTGTGTTCAATCAGCCCCTCCACAGGTATAACTTGGAATCCATAATTCTGAGTCCGGTAGGACCCAGAGAAAAAACGTGCGGTCACCGGAGGTCAAGGGTTCCGAGCGCTCCCACCCGATTCCAATCAGAGTGCTCATGACCTCAGCCTGTGTTTCTTCCAGTATACCTGTGAGGGCCACTAATTCTGCTTTAGCCATGTTGTTTCAAAAGCACTCATTAGTTCTGATCCCCCTTCTTGGTCATCTTTTTCTCAACTGTCCTGGGGAGAGCTCTTTGGAAACTTCCCTGAATCGTCTCAGTGCAAGTGCTCCTGGCTTCTGCCATCTCACTGTGTCTATGTATCTTATCGATCGTGTCAACAACATGCTTGAGATCATGCGAGGACTTGTTTCCTTGTTGTCAAGATAAACTTCGAACTCCTCAGCAGAGCTTATGCGAAAGCTGCCCCATGACCTGGCACCATCTTAACATGTCTCCCATGCTCTGCTCTAGGAACCCTGAGACACCTGAAGTTTTGCAGCACACTGTGTCCTTTCTTCTGAGGTTTGCACATATTGTCCTCCTCCATATGAGAAGAGCTGGAGAGCTCCCTACCCTTGAATGGAACATATTAGGTAATTTGCTCTGGCCAAAGAAAAATTAGCAAGCATATTGCAAATAGATGTGGAAAAGCACTTGCGTACCCTCTTCTTGCTGCTCTTGGGAACCATGAGAATGTGATGGTAAGATGCTCAGATGAACCTACTGCGGGATATAAAACTGTGTGGAGCAGACCAGCATTCCGAACTGAAGCTCTCCTGTCATCCCCAATCCATCTTCCAACAGACACACGAGTGAGGCCATCCCAGGCAAGTCCAAGGCAAGGTCAGACCATGGGACCCAGAGAATTATAATACAAGTATGTTTGTTGTTTTAAAACACTAAGTGATGGGATGACTTGTTACACAGTATAAGCTAACTGATACACCCACTTTGTTTTCCAGTTAAAACTACTCACCCTTCAGGTATGAGGATGGCTTCCCTGACCCCAGAAGGTGCCACCCTGGTTGGCACTCGTGGCATCCTGTGGGTACCACTGGAACAGCACAGGTATGGTATAAAAATGTTGTCTAGGGCCGGTGAGATGGCTCAGCGGCTTAAGCGCCTGCGCGGCAAGCGCGAGGGCCCGAGTTCGACTCCCGGAACCCACATACCAAAAAGGGGCCGGTGATACCGCTCAGCGGCACGGGTGCCTGCTGGCGCGCGAGGTCCTGAGGTCGACCCCCCGGTACCCACAAAAAAAAAAAAAAAAATGTCTATTTTCTCATCTCTGCCCCCAGTGATGGAAAGCTCCTTTAACTGCTGTGGAGGTCTACCCTGCACAATTTGCTGAGGAAGGCAGATGATGCAGGCATCTATCTGCAAGCTTTGTCCTATCTCCAATTTCAAAGAATTAGAGTAAACATTTTTTATCTATCACCATCTAGACATAGTAACTGCATCAAAATATATTTTAATGTTTTCTTAAGAATTCCACTCATATCAATAGCCTTTGGGAATCTCCCTAGTCTTTTTGTAGATAAGACTATAGTATCTTCCAGACTCACAGTGCCTTTCAGTTTGACTTATACTGAAAAATTCACCTAAAATTCCAAGGGTCCTCAACATATGCATGTGAATAATTCTGACAAATGTATCACTTTCACTGTCACAATTACTTTATATGCCAAAGAAGAAGGTCTTGAAAATATATAACCGAATCGCTGTCAGTGTAATGACAATGACAACTGGTGACAAGGCCTATTACAAAGGAAATGTCTCTACAACAAAAAGACTAGCAAGTTTCAACTGCTCACCTGTTCATTTCAGTAACAGATCACTATAAACTTGGAGAGATTTTTCATCCCGATACCATCCATAGCTAGCACAGTCACTAGCAAGCAACCACTGGGCAAACACATGCTTTATCTTATTTAATTCTCTCAACACTCTTTCAGGGTAGGTATGGTCATCTCTATTTCACAGATGAGGTAAGTAATGCTCAGAGAATTTGGACGATTTCCCCAAGGACACACAGCTAATGAATGCAGGTCTGGGATCTGAATGAAGAGGTTATTACAAAAGCCACCTATCTGAACGAATACCCTGGAGTCTGATACAGTAAAGTGGCAGTGGTAACTGCCTTCATTTGAAAGAAAAGGAAACAGAGGTGCTGAGAAAGAGGGTAACTTGCTTGGGGTCTCAAAGAGACAGGAATGGGATGAGAGCCTTGGGGTGATTTTCCTGCTGCTGGACTAAGCTCCAGTGGGCCCCATCTTCTCCTTAGTTATTAGTATTTGATTCACACTTACTCTTGAGATTGTCCACAACAAATTCAGGAAGGAGAGAGAACAGGTTCTTCTAGGGGTGCTTCCAGCAACTGTATGCCTTGCTAGGTTGTGAACATTATGAAGCCTGAAGTTCATGGCACTTAACTGGATCATCTCCTTTACCAAATTTCTAAGAAACCACAATCAAACCTACAGAAGCATTTTAATCTTCTAAGTGAATTACCATTCATGTTAGCTGTATTTCTTACTTATGTCCACGTGAAAAAACCATTTATTACTCGTGCACCATGAAGAATAATATAAACCACTAAGGGTCCAATTAAGAGCTACATAAAGATCTTTTCTAGAAAAAAAGTTTCTACTTCTCTACAATATCAAGATGCACCTAACAGCTATTTATTGTTCCAGAAAAACACAGAATCTTGTATCATTTAAATCAGTTCAACAACTGAGACTAATGACCTAGCTAGGCACACCACGAAGTGTCAAACAAAATGGATTTATTTTACCTCTTAAGAAGCATCCTGGGCCGGTGAGACGGCTCAGCGGCTTAAGCGCCTGCCTTGCAAGCACGAAGGCCCGAGTTCGACTCCCGGAACCCACATACGAAAAAGGGGCCGGTGATATCGCTCAGTGGCACGGGCGCCTGCTGGCGCACGAGGTCCTGAGGTCGTCCCCCCGGTACCCACAAAAAAAAAAAAAAAAAAAAAAAAAAAAAAAGAAGCATCCTGAAAACACACAGGAAATCATTGACAATTACCCTTGGAGTTTATTTCCAAAAATCATTTCTCCTGTTTCAAGGCCCAGATCCTTATTATCCACCCTATTCTAGCTGTGTATATATACGGGGTGCTGGAAATGCTTAGTTATATCCCACTGGCTTCTGAGGGTGAAAGTTATCTCAGCTTAACTATGGTTTGTCAGCGCAGCAAATAATAAACACAGACTACACAAGTTCTCTTATTAATGAAAAAAAGGTAATCATATATAGTCCACGTCACTGGGTCTCAAGTCCTCTGGGGACATCCCTTTCACTAGGTTTTCTGGTTTCCCAACTCCTTGCAAAGATCAGGCTTTAGTCTTTCTTTGTGGAAAAAAATGTCTTGAAATCTGCAGCCTTCATGGACAGAAGCAAGTACTCCTGGGGATACGTCAGCCAAACCCACTGCCTAGGGATGTCGATAATGAAGTGGCTATGGCACAAAATCACTAAGATGGTCAATGTCACCTGACTAGACTGCCTGATTTTAGACTTAATCTAGGTAAGGACAAATAGGTTAGGGACGTTAAGATATATTCCTTGGTATTTCTATTTCATTTGGATCCAAATCAGAAAATGGCAGAAGCCATTTGGTGCCAATTCAATGTGGCATGGAGGGACAGTGTAGGTTCTGCTTCCATGCTGGATGCAAGGATCAATTACCAGAGCCTTGGAAGAAAGTTCTCATTACACTGGATGCTTTCAGGCCAGACCCATCAACAAGAAAAGGAGCCAAGATGGGCTGGTGTGGTGTTTTCCTCCATCTTCCCTTTCTGGACCTCTGAGTCCTTTCCCAGCATCTACTCCTGTCCCCAACTCTGAATGTTAGTGCTGACAAACAACCAGAACACTAACATTAATTCATAAGAAAAACTGATACCATCAAATGTACCGAGATTGCCTAACATCCTGGCCCAGCATACTCACATTCTGCCTGGACAATCCATTAATTAGTTATTCTCCACGGGATCTATCTGTAACAGAAAGACCATGTGGTCCATGATCTCTACTAAGTGACATCCTCTCCTGGAGTCCTGCCCAGATGAGGGAAATCTGAGAACAGTGACTGCCTACTCCCTTCTGACCCTCTTGAGGCCACCCACTTCCACTGCCCCGCCCTCACTTGCCTTAGGGAAGTGCCAGGCAGCAAGTTGCTAGGACAACTGCCCTCATGGCTGAGGGACAGAAATAGATTGCAGTTCAGGCTCCCAGCACCATTGGCAAACTCCAGTCAACAGCAATGTGATGCCAACCAAATGGCAGCTCCACTGCCCCCTACAGGGAGTGACAGAATAACATAAGCCAGGGGTGGCTCTCACTTGGACATACCACCCCTGTGCTGCATGTGGTGGTGATAGAAAAGGGACAAGGAACTAGCTCACAGATGCCACATGATCCTATTCTGAATTATAGGAGTTGGTAGATAAGCAGTTATCAAGAGATTAAGCAGTAACCTTAATTTTATTAATCACCTGAGAGTCAGGGGCGGAGGTTGTCCATGAGCAGAAATATGACAGCCATGAAGAGGCAAAGCAACTAAGGATGCCAAAGAGGAGAAAAATCTGTTTGTACAAGCAATAGCTGTCCCCTTTCTGAACAACAGCATCTACTTTTATACCCTCATTTCTTGAGGAACAAAGAAGAAAAGGCAAAGGCAACTGGAAAACTAGGGCTTGCCATGGTAGCAGAAGAGAACTACCTTTGTGCCCGGTTCTCTTTGTTCTGTAGGGCGTTTTACAAGGCTTTAGAACAGGTAGCAACTCGTAGGAGTCCCGGGCATTAAGACTGCCTATCAAAGTCTTGGATTTTAGCCCTGGAGAAATTATAATTTTTCAACTCCATGCAAGCTACAAAGGCTTGAGGAGAAAAAGGGCAAAGTGAAATAAAGAACATCTTAGTGGAAACTTTAGAAAACTATTTCAGCAAGACCATTATTTCTAGATACACAAACTAAGGTGTCCCCATGTCAATGTGACAATGTCTGTTGCTCGGACTGAAATAGGTTAACACCAAACCAGATGTGGTGGTGCAGGACTGTAATTCCAGCACTCTGGAAGGCTGAGACAGGAGGATTGAAAGTTCAAACCCAGCCTGGGCAACTTAGTGATTTAGCCAGACCCTGTCTCAAAATAAAAAATTAGAAAAGGACTTGAGATATAGCTCAGTACAAAGGCCCTGGGTTAGAGTCCCAGTACCACAGGAAAAAACATGAAATAGGTAACATCCCAGAGCAGTAGCAGGGCTGGGGGCCCAGCAGCACACTGCATCCTAGTGGCAGGCACCCAAGGCTGGAAGACAGAGATGGTACCCAGACCTTGTATGTAAATGTATTAAAAAGTAGAATTTAGAAGCAGAAGATGGTTAAGTGACCCAAGAAAATGACTGCATGAACTTACTCTCAAGTAAGGATATAGGGAGTCAGATCTTTCACAAAAGGGAAGTGGACCAAGAGATGGAGGAAGAAGGGAGGAGAAGGAGATGAAAAAGAATGAAGATGTGTTATGTACATGGACCAACTCCCCATGAGGAACACAATCATTATAAACTGCAAACGTGTACTAACACAAATATAAAAAAGGATTCTGAAAACAGATTTCCATTTTGGGAGAGTCTACTGAAATTGTTTAAGAAATATACAGATTTCTGGGCTGGTGATATAGCTCAGCAGCATAAGCGCCTGCCTGGCAAGCGTGAGGTCCTGAGTTTGACTCCCAGTACCCACATATATTAAAAAAAAAAAGAAAGAAAAGAAATATATAGATTTCAAACAGCTAATTTTGTTACCTTACCTAAAAAGTGTTTTACATTTATTAAAAATTGCTTTTTCTGAATTAAGTAATACACTCATTTAGGTGTTTGCAAAAGGTTAACATAATCCTCAAGACAGACAGGAGAAGAGTTAATTCTCTCAATAATTTATTTCCCAGCTACCACTGGAAATTTACTGTGAACATATGTTGGGGGACTGGTGAAATGATTTTCTGGTATAAAAAATGGTTGTTTTAAAAAAGTAAAAGACCTGGATAATTTTAAAGGTAAAATTATCTTTTCATTTGCCCCTTAATATTAGTCCTAAGGAGCAATTTACAGAATTTGTTTTGGTTCAATGACTACACACTGTCATTTCGTTGCTATCGGTGTCTTATCTTTCCTGTGAAGAAAGCAAAAGAGAAACAATCTTTCAGAGGGAAGATGAAAATAACCGAAGTACTACTGTACGATGGGCTTTGTGAGAAGTGACACACATTAGTAATATTACCACACAGATGACAGAACAGATTGACTTGTGAGATACCTTAAGTACGGGGATTATTTGATCTCTATCTGGATGAATTTGGGGTGGCTTAATGGTTCTTTCTAGGGATGTGCCACCACCCAGTCATCCCCGCTCCTACTCTTCTTGCCCATGTACTGATTTTTGAACACTGAGTACTTCAGAGATATGCCATGTGAAAAACACATTTTTAGTGTTAGATGTGGTTTCTGGGCAAAGCTCAGTCAGAAATGCTCTACTTACTACCACGGAGGCATCATTGTCCTTAACCAGCCTCTCTTCTCGCTTCAACTTTTACATGTAAAGGTAGAAAATAATACTAAAGAAAAATGGGGCCCATGTCCTACAAAACCCCATGCTATGTCTTTGTCAGTGGTGAAACCACATTAATTTGTGATGGAAAGAAATTTCTAGCTCTGTGGTCTCTTGTGCCCAGACACAAAGAAAGTTAAATAAAACACCAATTCTGTCTCAAAGCATCCCTCTCTTTTCCAGCACACACATTGAGTTGAAATTGTGCCTGTGTGCGGAGGCCTCATTCATGAGCTTAGCAGTCCTGAGAGCCTTCCTGAGAACCTGGTTTTGAGGAATCTCACCCATCATCCCCTTGGGCACACTTGACTGGGCTGCAGAGTACATTTCCCGTGATGCTCTCCTAGAGTGAAATCTCAGCGCTGTCAATATGGATGACTCAGCACTTCATCCCTCGGACTGGAGTCCATCTTGGCACACAACAGTGTCTTAATAAATATTATTTACATAGTAAATTCTAAACTTCAACAGGACACAAACTTTTTACCTCAGTACTATTCATTTAGAAAGTAGCCTACCCAGGCTGCCAATGGAATTTTCCCCCATAGAACACTTATTTGGTAGAAGACCCATTAACTCTATTCCTTCTACAAATTCCAGGGGTTCTGAGCATCTTCTTTCAGCTCTCTGGGATGCTGGGCTCTCGAAGATGGTGAAAGGGAAAAGGGTGTGCCTGGATTGGCTATACTCGGCCAGTGACTCAGGAAGCAGCACTGACATCTGCTCTCGGAAGTAGCAGCTCATAAAAGGCCCCGCCAAAGGTTCTGGCCCCACATGATATAGTAGGGGTGACGGGCGGGAAGTAGCAAGGCTATCAATAAAAAGTGACTTGAGGGAGTCTGACAAAAGAAGACAAATGGGTAAGGCAGGAAACCCTGTTGGACTTGTGACTACACAAGAATGCCCAGAGCACTTGCAGGGAAAGTGGTTGGTTGGAGCCTCTTTGCTTTCATGCAGGGCCTGTACAAGCCAGGACTGATGGTACCTGGCAACTGTTTCCTTCATTTATCTAACAGTAAAATCTCCCCCTTCTCTCCTGACCCCCTTGTCTACTTCAGATCTTTTTATGATAATGCCACAGAACTTGGCATCACAAATGGCAAATCTAAAAGGTACAAATTGACAGACACACAGGGAAATTTCCCAGTTGCACTTATAGAGTGTGGATGTGTAATTCCCGGACTCTGGAGACCAGACATCCAGCTCCCATTTCAAGATGTATAAAGACAGCAAGCACAACGCTGGTTCAACAGGCAGAGCAATGTTTTGTTTTCATGTGTTTCTTCCCGGGGATAATCTAACTCCTGCACTCAGGGCAGTTACTCTGAAAAGGGGGTCAACAAACACACAAAACTCCAAGCACAGTTATTGTCACTGTCCTCAAAAGCAACGTGGCACAATGTTGCCCTAGGAAGGCTTTTGTCCACCTCCCTCTGCACCCCACAGAGACGGGCCTCTCTTGTACCTGTGTGCTATTTCTTCACTTCCAGTTGCACACGGAATGGCATGCCACCCAGCTGCTTCCTGGTCCGTTTCTAGGTAGCTACAGCCCCACTTTGGGACAAAACAGGAATACAAATAGTAACAAAAGAATAAGAGACAAAAGCACCCCATCCACAGAACACCACGGCTCTGCTCACAAACAAACCACAAACCACTCAGATGGAAAAGAGGAGGAAATACACAGTGCAGAATGTTGTTTAAAAAAGTATCAGAAAATCCCCAAACTGTGCTGATAGTTCTATAAAACTTTTTTAAACAAATGCTTTTCTCCTTCACATTTACTTACGTGGGAGAGACATTTAGCATTTACTTCTAAGGAAAACAGAATAGACTGGACTCTCCGAGGCAGCCTTTAGCTTCTCAGACTGTTGCCAGCTTCAAACAATTCTCACATCAGGATGGACTTCAGGTTCCTTTTCCTCAAGATTGAGCCCCACATAGGAGAAACCCAGGGACACACTTTATCCTTAGACAGTTACTCAACAAATGTGTATCCAGAGCCTGCCAGGGGCCAAGCAAGATTTCAGGTGCTGGGACTCCCTAGGGAATAATAAAAATCATCCCCGCTTTTGTGGTGCATGCAGCCCACCTTTGGAGACTGATAACTAGCAAACAAGCATATGACCTGTGAAGTACTTCAAAGGAAAAAGGCTAGAGGATGGAGAGGCGTGGGGTGAATGCCACCTTACACAGATCAGGCTGGACGGTTTTGACAAGGTAACTTGGTGTCTTAGTTACTTTTCTCATTGCTGAGACAAAATACCTAACACCCAAAGTTAAAAGAGGAAAGGCTTATTTAGTTCATAGTTGGTAGAGCTTTCAGTCCATAATCGGCTGGCTCTAAGGCAGGGTGCTGTGGCAGATAGGCATTGCAGAGGAAAAACAATTCATGGTGGGTAGAAGGCAGCAAAGCAAGAAAGGGGCAACCACAGCTCTTTCTATCCTTTATATCTTACCCAGGCTCCTTAGGGTAGCTAGCACTCACACCCTTAACCCTAGCACTGCACCATGAATCAAGCCAGTGTCACACACGCTAGACCCAGCCACCTCTGAAAAAGCAGCACCTATGATTGCATGAAGCTTGGGGGGATATCTAGACACAAGGAATAACACTTGAGAAGTCCTACTTAGGGAAGCAGAGAAGCTTAGACAAGAAATATAGATCATGGGCTTCCGGGTCATACACTAAACAATGTTAGAGGTAGGTTTACAAATCTTAAGTTCAAAAGTGGCTCCTGGGCTGGTAGCATACATAGCTCAGTGAGAGAGTTTTTGCCTACCATGGCAAGGCCCTGGGTTCAATCTCCAGCACTGCAAAATAAAACAAAAATGGCTCCTTAATTTTTCAACATGACTAATGACTGTGGGCCCTATATAGATGTGACTAAAACTATATTCTTAGGAAGCTCTCAGATGGATACATCTGAATTATCATACAGATCCTGGGAGGGTCTTGTGCAAAGAGTTCCATGGGGTGACAGGCATAATTTTTCTTTTTTCGCCATAAGGCTGTACTTAACATATTAAAGCAGTTGTGAATGAGATCATGCAGAATCACCAATTTTCAGGGTGAAAGATGGGTATTAGTCACTTTCCCATCACTGGGACAAAAAAGTGATATCCACAATTTAAAAAGGGGAGAGGCTTATTTTGACTTATGGTTTCAGAGAGTTCAGTTCAGAGTTGGCTGTCTTGAAGCCAGAAACAGCATGGTAGAAGGGCATGGTGCAGGAAAGCTTCTCAACCCATGGCAGCCAGGAAGCAGAGAGAGAGAACAAAGGGAAAAGCCAAGGACAAGAGCACACTCTTCCAGGTCCCATGCCCAGTGACCCACCTCCTGCAACCAGGCCCTGCCTCTAAACATTCGAGAATTGTGGGGAACATTTTAGTTTTAAAGCATAACAATGAGGATCCAATCTGCCTCATGGGAGATTTGTACTTTATGGAGCATCACATGCCAAAAGAATCATTATAGATCACTGACCTCAACTGCCTCACTCTGCCCATCATAGAGTGGGTCCCTAGGGTTGCAGGGGCCCAGGGTTATATGGTTAACTGCAGCCCTACGTGCAAAACACAGATCTCTTGATTTTTCATTCAGCATTCACTGCCACTCCTTTTTTGTACAAGATAGCACTTCTTAGAGCCATTCTTAGACATTGAGGGGCAAAGGCCATCTGTTAGAAAGATGGTGACAGGTCCAAGAGGCAGTTAATAAGCAGCAGAGGAGTAAATGCAATGAGTAACGAGCTTGGGGTGCCTGCCGAGGACAGAAGCGCTCATCCCATGGCTGCTACGATCATTGCTCACACACTCACTCACCCACATCCCCCACACCCACGCCTGTCTACGTGCAAACACACATTCTGTGAAAATCGCTGCCTTCCCTATTATATTTCCACTCCACAGCACCAGCCTTGAAGCACCGAGACACTAAAACCAGGGTAAACTCTGTTGTAAAAATGTGCCACGATCACAAGTGACTGATACTAAAATGTACTAAGAAAACTGGGAAGCTCCATCCCATCTCAAGCAAAGCAGTTTTGAGAACAAAGTCCTTAGTGTGCTTACCGAGTCCACCGGAATTTAGTATTTTCTTCCTTTCTCTCAACACACTCCACTTACAGAAGGGTTTTATAATTACTTTAAATCTGCCATGTGGCATCTTTAAGTTTACACTTCAGAACTTCTGAAAACCTCACTTAACTTCTGAGGTCAGACATGGGCATTTCAAAGCAACCATTAAAAAAAAAAAAAAAAAAAAAAAAAGCTGACCTCAAGATGGCGGATGAGTAAGAAGCAGGCAGCAAAACTCTCTCTAAAAGTTACCATTGGAACACGGGAATATAGTGACCCAGAAAGCGCAGGAGGGGGGGAGATGCCTCCCCGAAACCCAGAGAAGTTCTGAAGCGCAATCTGGGACCCCCGGCACCAGTGACGGGTGACTTCCAACAAAGAAGAAGGAAAGAAGGAGCAGACCGCGCGCGTGCACCTTCTAATATCCCGGGAGTTGGAGCGCCGGCGGAGGCTCAATTCTACGGACACACGGTGGCAGCTGGCGCCCAGGGAGCCCCCACGGAGGATCCTGAGACAGCGGCGGGGCAGGGGAGCGGCGGAGAACGGCGCTGACCGGCGGTGAGTGTCTCTCAGCCACAGCTGCCCCGCGCCAGAGAGCGACCGGCCGGGCGCCATTGTGGGGGGTGTGGCGAAACTCAGAGCAGCTCGGAAACTGCTCTGGGAACTTGTGTTCCGGACAGGGCAGCACAGGGCCTCTCAATTGAGCCCACGAAAGTGTGCTGAGGTCAGCAGGCGAACGAGACTGGACTCTCAGCCACACCTGTCCCGCGCCAGAGAGCGACTGGCCCGGCGCCATTGTGGGGGGCGTGGCGAAAAACCAGAGCGGCGGGAACCAGTGCAGGGAACCCGCGCTCCGGACAGCACGCTGAGCCTCTCAGGCCCAGGGATCGTGAAAGGGCGGCGAGAGCGGAGGCGAGCTAGACTGGTCTCTGCCTGAAAGTACGCGCCTCTGCTCACCACCCGCCAGAGGGCGCTCCTGGCTTACTGGGACGGACCTGCACAGAACAGGACTCTGTCACCACAGGGTAACTGCCTACAACAGAGTCAACACCTGGAACTGATTCTTTTTATATTTTTTATTTTTATTTTTATTTTTATTTTTTTTCTCACTGATTTGTTTTTTTGTTCTGGCGAAGGGTTTTTTTGTTTTTGTTTTGTTTTGTTTTGTTTTTTGGTGGGGTTTTATTTTTGATCTGTCTGTTTTATTGTTTTTATCTTTGTTTTTGTTTCCGTATGTGTATTTGCTCTTTCCTTCATTATTCTCTCTGGTTTTTTATATGAGTGTAAACAGCGCCTCTAACTTCTTTGTGATTGTGGTTGTGATCTGTTCTTCCTTTTATCCCTTCCTTCTCTTTTTACCACCTGTCCTCTGCACTAGTGTCCCAATTTTAGTGGGATCCCTCTTGGTCCTCTAACCTTACATCTAATTCCTTCCTCTTCTCCCAATACTCTATTTCCTCCTTAACTCATCTTAAATTTAAACTCCTCAAGGAAAAATTGACATACATAGGACTTGTATACTGCATATAATTTTTCTGGTGTGTTTTAGATTTTGTTATATAACCGCAACTCTATACAGCTAAAAGTGGTAAATAACTGGTTAGCTCAGTCTGTCATTTTTTAGGCTGTGTTTGATGCTTTAGTTAACATTATAGCCAAATGTGAAATAATTGTTCTAAACATCTTTCCTTCCTGATATTTCATGATTGAGATTGACTAAGGGACACAGAAAATACAGTGGCACAGTACCAAAGAATCAAGGACTGGGCCAAACAGGTAGCAACTTCGCATACCCAACGAATTGAAGAGGTAGGATCTGGCAGAAAGCTAAAAACCTAAAAGCAAGCTCCACTTGGAAGATACTGCAGAGAAGTAGTCATCTTCTAAAGATCTTAAACACTAGCAATAAAGTAACCTACTATAGGTAATTTGCAAACATCACCCCAGGAATTAAAGAAAGAAAAAATGAGACGACACTTAAACAAGATGCAACCACACACATCCAATTCACCAAAGGCAAACCTAGGGAGCAACGAGGTGGGACAATCCGAAAGCCACCCACCTGGCCTATCTGAAGTGGTAACAACAAAGCAACTGAATGAGGTTCTGGAAAAAATTAAAACAGAAATAATCTCACAGATAACTGCAGAGATAATGTCTACAATGAAGACCATGCTTAAGGACACTATAGCTGATACAGACAAAAAAATAGATGAACTTAAGAAAACTATAGAAACCATGAATGCTCAGCATAGGAAAGAAATGGAATCTATAAGGCAGATTCAAGCAGATATCCAAGAGATAAAAAATTCCATTGAAAGTATTTGTAGCAGAATAAGCCAATGCGAGGACAGGATCTCAGATATAGAAGACAGGCTTGCAATTAGTGATCATGAAATGGAAAAATTCTTAAAAATAGCAAGGGACCATGAAAAATCAATTCAGCAGCTGCTAGATGACTCAAAGATAAACAACTTAAGAATAATTGGAATAAATGAAAAAGCAGGAGATAGCATCAACGACATTAAAACCTTGTTCAAAGACATAATCAGGGAGAACTTTCCTGGAAGAGAAAAGGAATTTGACACCCCTATAAGTGAAGCTTTTAGAACACCAACTAGACATGATCAAAAAAAAACTTCAGCCAGACATATTATAGTCAAGATCCCAGAAATTCAACAGAAGGGCAGAATCTTAAAAGCTGTTAGGGAGAAGAGACAAATCACCTATGAAGGAAAACCCATCAGAATCACAGCTGACTTTTCAGCACAAACCCTCAATTCAAGAAGAGCTTGGAATGATGTATTGCAAGCTCTAAAGGAAAATAATTTTCAGCCCAGATTGATGTACCCTGCAAAACTATCTTTCAAAATTGATGGAGAAATAAAATACTTTCATGACAAAGAACATCTGAGAAAATTTATGACCACCAAACCAGCACTCCAAAACGTTCTGAAGGACATTCTAGAAAGAGATAGGAACCCCAACAGAAGGAATCCACCAGGCAGGGCAAATAATTAAATAGCCGGAAAGCGGAAAAACAAAGAGTGGGAACCAACAACAGGAAAATATCATGACAAGTCAATACATATCAGTTTTAACCATCAATGTTAACGGTCTCAATTCACCAATCAAAAGGCACAGACTGGCGAAATGGATCAAGAAGCAAGATCCAACAATATGCTGTATACAAGAAACACATTTAATTCAGAAAGAAATTCATAGACTGAAAGTCAAAGGATGGAAAACAATACTCCATGCCACAGGAACCCAGAAAAAAGCAGGGGTAGCTATTCTTTTTGCAGACAAAGTGAACTTCAAGCCAAGAAGGATTCAGAGAGATAAAGACGGTCATTACATCCTTGTAAAGGGAACAATCCAAGAGGAAGAGATAACGATCATAACTATATATGCATCAAATACCAATGCACCCAGCTATATAAAACAAGTACTAAAGGACATGAAAAATCAAATAAGCACTAATACAATTATATTGGGAGATCTCAATACTCCACTGTCACAAAAAGATAGATCAACTGGACAGAAAATCAATAATGAAATAGTAGAACTGAACCAAACTTTTGAACAAATGGACTTAGTAGATGTCTACAGAGTGTTCCATCCCACAACATCAGAATACACATTTTTCTCAGCTGCACATGGGACGTTCTCCAAAATAGACCACATACTAGCTCATAAAACCTGCTTAAGTAAATGCAAAGGAATTGAAATTATCCCATGCATATTATCAGACCATAGTGCAATGAAATTGGAAATCAATGGCAAAAGATCCCACAAAAACTCCCTAAACACATGGAAATTAAACAGCATCCTCCTGAACAACCAATGGGTCACAGATGAAATTAAAGAAGAAATTAGTCACTTTCTACAACTGAATGATAATGACAGTACAACATACCGGAACTTATGGGATACAATGAAAGCAGTCCTAAGAGGGAAATTTATAGCATTAAACACTTATATCAGGAAATTAGAGCAAGCGCAAATAAACAACTTAAGGGTGAACCTCGAGCTTCTAGAAAAAGAAGAGCAGGTTAAGCCAAAAGCCCGTACAAGGGAGGAAATTATAAAGATCAGAGCAGAAATTAACGTATTGGAGAATAAAAAAACAATACAAAGAATCAATGAAGCAAAAAGTTGGTTCTTTGAAAGAATAAATAAGATTGACAAACCCTTATCCAACCTTATTAAAAAAAGAAAAGAAAAGACTCAAATCCATGCAATTGAAAATGAAAAGGGTGATATCACGACGGACCCTGCAGAAATCCAGAAGATCATCTATACCTATTTTGAAAATTTATATTCTACTAAGATGGAAAATGCAGAAGAAATGGACAGATTCCTAGATTCGTATGAATTACCAAAGCTGAATCAAGAAGATTTAAAAATCCTAAATAAACCAATATCAGCCAATGAAATTGAAGATGTAATTAAAAACCTCCCAACAAAGAAAAGCCCAGGCCCTGATGGATTCACTGCCGAATTCTACAAGAAATTTAGAGAAGACCTAACGCCCCTACTTCTCAAACTTTTCAATGAAATTGAAAGGGAAGCAATACTCCCAAATTCATTCCTGGAAGCAAGCATTACCCTGATACCAAAACCAGAGAAGGACCCAACTAAGAAAGAGAACTACAGGCCAATCTCCCTAATGAACATAGATGCAAAAATCCTTAATAAGATACTGGCAAACAGAATCCAACAAATCATCAAGAAGATTATACACCATGACCAAGTTGGATTCATCCCAGGGATGCAGGGATGGTTCAACATACGTAAATCAATAAATGTAATACAGCATATTAACAGAACCAAAGACAAAAATCACATGATCATCTCAATAGATGCAGAAAAAGCTTTTGACAAAGTCCAGCACCTTTTCATGATAAAAACCCTACAGAAAATTGGAATAGAGGGTCTTTATCTCAATCTGGTAAAAGCTATCTATGACAAACCAACAGCCAATATTATACTAAATGGCCAAAAACTGAAAGCCTTCCCTCTAAAATCAGGAACAAGACAAGGATGTCCACTGTCCCCACTCTTATTCAACATAGTTCTGGAAACTTTAGCCAGAGCGATTAGACAAGAGAAAGAAATAAAAGGAATAATGATTGGAAAGGAAGAAGTTAAATTATCATTATTTGCAGATGACATGATACTCTACACAGAAGACCCCAAAAACTCCACTAAAAAACTGCTAGATTTAATAAGCAAATTCAGTAGTGTAGCTGGATACAAAGTCAATACTCAAAAGTCAATAGCCTTCCTGTACACAAATAACAAACTTACTGAAAGAGAAATTAGGGAAACAATACCTTTCACAATAACATCCAAAAAAATGAAATACCTAGGAATCAACCTCACGAAGGATGTAAAAGACCTCTATACTGAAAACTACAGTACTCTGAAAAAGGAGATTGAAGAGGATATCAGAAAATGGAAAGATATCCCTTGCTCCTGGATAGGAAGAACCAATATAGTGAAAATGGCCATACTTCCAAAATTGTTATACAGATTTAATGCAATTCCAATCAAAATTCCAACAGCATATCTCACAGAATTAGAGAAAACAATCCTAAAATTCATTTGGAATCAGAAGAGACCTAGAATAGCAAAGGCAATTCTGGGCAACAAAGGCAAGGCAGGGGGCATCACTATCCCCGACTTGAAATTATACTATAAAGCTACTGTGATAAAAACAGTGTGGTACTGGCAAAAAAACAGACCTGAAGATCAATGGAACAGATTAGAAGATGCTGAAACAACCCCAGACATACTAAGCCACCTTATCTTTGACAAAGGTGCCAAACACATTCGCTGGAAGAAAGATAGCCTCTTTAATAAATGGTGCTGGAAAAACTGGCTCTACACATGCCGAAGATTAAAACTAGATCCATATCTTTCACCATGCACTAAACTAAATTCAAAATGGATCAGAGATCTAAATATTAAAACAGAAACATTAAATCTGCTGGAAGGTAGGATAGGTAAAACCCTTGGAGACATTGGTGTAGGCAAAGACTTTATGAATAAAAACTCAACCGCACGGGAACTATCCCAAAGAATCAATAACTGGGATCTCATCTTATTAAAAAGCTTTTGCACAGCAAGAGAAACCACCAACAGAGTGAAGAGACAACCCACAATGTGGGAAAAAATGTTTGCCAGCTGTTCCTCAGACAAAGGATTACTATCGAGAACATATAAAGAACTCAAAAAAATCAGACCTCCCAAATTTAAAGACCCACTCCAAAAATGGGCATCTGAGATGAATACACATTTCTCAGATGAAGAAATACTAATGGCAAATAAATATACAAAAAAATGTGCAACATCACTAGTCATTCGAGAGATGCAAATTAAAACAACACTGAGATACCATCTCACCCCAGAAAGAATGGCTACTATTAAGAAATCAACTAATAACAAATGCTGGAGGGGCTGTGGGGAAAAAGGAACCCTTCTTCACTGTTGGTGGGAGTGTCGACTGGTACAGCCACTGTGGAAGTCAGTGTGGAGATTCCTCAGAAAACTAGGGTTGGAGGTCCCATTTGACCCAGCTATTCCCCTTCTGGGCATCTTCCCAGAAGAATTAAAAACATCGTACCACAGCGATATATGTGCACCCATGTTTATAGCAGCACAATTTGTAATAGCCAGATCTTGGAAACAACCCAAATGCCCATCAACTGAGGAATGGATAAGAAAGATGTGGTATTTTTATACAATGGAGTACTATTCAGCCATAAAGAAGGATAAACTGGAGACTTTTATAGGTAAATGGATGCAACTCGAGAAAATACTCATAAGTGAAATAAACCAGAAGCACATGTGTAAGCATCGTATTATCTCTCTAGTATGAGAAACTGAAAGAGTAAATAAGATCCAAAATGTACAATAGACATGGTGAATCAAAAAGAAACTGGTCAAAAGGAAAGAGAGACTGGAATAGGGAAAAGAAAGAAGGGAAAGGGAAAAAAATTGTATATATATATATATAAGATGGTTAAGATAGATACACTACCATTTTTACTTAGTTCATTGAAGAGTAAGGTTTGTGCCAATAATGTTTGGACAATTGAATGCTAATGTCTGGTGTCCTGAATAACTAACTTAAAGATAGTAATACGTAATGTATTAACCAGTGTTACCCTCCTATTATGTTTGTTTGAAAATTTGTTCTTCTTTTGATTTGTTTTGTTTTTTCTTCTCTTTAAAATAAAAAAAAAAAAAAAAAAAAAAAAACCACCAGCAGATTTGAAACAAAAACTATGTTGATTATAGTAACTGTGCCTGAACCTAAAACATTTTTCTGTAAGACCCTAGCTTCTCAGGATGAAACTGCCCCAAAATACATCACTTTTCTAACAGTTACCTGATTAGGAATAGTATTTCCAGCAGAATGCCCTAACACCCAAATCCAATAAGGCCCCATCTGATTCCTTGAGAGTGACAGAAATTTTACAGTAAAAGGTCATTTTTGGTAAGAATAAAGTGCCCACACAATATCCTGCCCCTTATGGAGATGCCAAGCCAAACTGTTGACTGCTTGGTAAATAGGTGTATGCAGCAATCCATAGACTTACAAAATACCACTTTTGGGGCATTCATGATTTGTCCGATGTTGTAAATATACTTGACATTATGGTAAGACCAGCAATGAAATTCAGGACCACTGATTTCAGGAGCTGTGTGCTTTAGAACCAATATGGTGAAATGTTCAGAATGGAAATACATTAAAATACCAGCATCTCCCACTGTGTGCTATGAGGCTGTGAGAAATTTTGAATAAGCTCATTTTAATTTCACTATGTAACCTGCAGGCAATATGGATATATGTGCGTATTTTAATACAAACTGTTTTAAAATCCATGAAATAAAAATTCAGTGGAAATTTCTCTTTTCAATGCCAATCCTTTTCTTTCCTGATATATAACACATTTTTTAAATCTTTTGGATAACCAGAAAAAGGTAGGTGATAAACAATTGGAAAATTAGTAAGTCAAAACCTTATATACACATACTGAATAAAATATGGGCTCACACACACACAAAACACCTCATTGAAGCTGACCCTTCATTGACTAAAATTTGAAGAGAATATTATTTCCTCTTTCTCAGAGGTGTTCACTGGCCACATTGGGTTTCCTGTAGCTACATCTTTCCTGGCCAAGATTCATCAAAAAAATTTTTTTTGAAACACAATCCAGCAATCTGGCAAATATCTCCAAAAAGTAGCAGAACTGGCCAAATCCAGAAGTTTAACAGCAACCAACCTCCCTGAGGCTCATACTTGGTCACCTTGTCAGTTACGTGATACTAAAACTTCTCATGAACCATTCTCAAGCCTACAGCTCTACTAACTTTACAAATCTCA
Organism: Erethizon dorsatum; assembly: GCA_028451465.1. Taxonomy (NCBI): domain Eukaryota; kingdom Metazoa; phylum Chordata; class Mammalia; order Rodentia; family Erethizontidae; genus Erethizon; species Erethizon dorsatum. Next base: position 17,337,258 of record CM051825.1, read on the forward strand.
AAATCCCAACCTTGTAACCTGATAAAAGCTAGTTACTTAATTGGCTAATTTTGAATATGAGAAGCACCCAAAATAACTGTATGTTTCCATACCTCAAGATTTTGAACATCAGGAAAAAAAATAAAACACATAACCATACCGTTCCAATTTAAAACTTCCCATAAATAACATTTGAGTAGAAATGTCAACTAATCCTTAGCCTATTCATCAGCCTAAAAGAACGGCAATAGCCCCATCTCAAGAGCCAGTAGAAAGAGTATTCCAACCTTTTATTCTAGAGAGAGATAATCAGCAGAGCTCTGCAGAAGCTGAGAAAGGCAAGTTCACAGCAAATACAAACAGAACCACTTCTAAGAAAAGGAATTATTTGGATGATCATCTAGAGCCTGTGCTAATACCCCTTCATCACCCTGGCTTGGCTGCATCCAGTGATTCACAGATCTGTACCAGACAAGCCCCTGCAGATGCTAACTTACAACATTCACTGCACGCCGTTCCCAGGGAGCTCAGCCTATACTTCACCATGGAGACTTTTCACAGAAGCTGTAGGACACCTGGGCTCAGATGTATTCTTCCTTCTTTTCACTGACAAGTGAGAAATACCTAGCATGGGAACAGAAGAATAAATAAATAAATAAATGCATAATCAAATCCCTTATCTCAAACGAAGCCAATGATCATTTAGACTGATAATTCACCAAAGACCACGTCTCAACTCAGTATCCTGTCCTGAACACGAAATTCAGTATTTTTTGCTGTTGTCCCCAGGGGACACAGCAGTCAGCTTTTTCTTTTCTTTTTTCTTCCCTCCTCCATAAAATTGAAGCCAATTCTGGAAGACTTCAGATATAAATTCAGGCTGAGATGAAAATGTGCAAAACAGCTTCAAGCCACCAAGGGCTGGAGGTGTAGCTCAGTAGTAGAGCATGAAATAACCACCATGCATGAGGCCCAGGGTTCTACTCCCAGCTTCACAAAAACAAACAAAAAACCAAGCCATTTGATTTTACTTTCTGCAAAAGGGGATGAGGACTAGCACCTTTTGCCATTTGGGGTTGATCAATAAGATCACTTTTACAAAGCACCCACAGTTCCTGAGAAAGCAGGCACTATGTAAATACAGAGTATTATTAGTGGCCATAAGCCTGTTACTGAGCTCGGAGCCAGAATATAAAGCCAGCTTTGGCGAGGCACCAGTAATCAGCTCTCCTGGGGCCCCCAGCGCCTGGGCAGCAGGTGGGGAACAGAATGGAACCAAGACATCTGAAATTTCTGGGAGAAAGGAAGGGAAGGCGGGGAGCAGGAAGCCAAGGGAGGAGAGTGTGTAGGGTAGGTACCACCGGCCCGGCAGGAACGTGGGTATTTGGCACCTGCCACACAGCTCCTTCAGATTGTAGACTGCCTGTGTTTCATGCGCTGAATGTTTGCAGGGCTGTGAAATTTTCCACTTGGCTGTTTGCCATTTCCACCCACCAACGACACTCACACAGAGATGGCACACCGAGGCCCCCTTGGAAAAGGACTGGATATGGTTGGTTTGTTGCTTTTAGTGAAAAGACCTATTCATAGTCTCATCATGAATATTTTCCACACCTGGGTTTGATTTTCACCCTCCCCCCCCCCAAGACAAACCCAGCAAGAGCTGTCACAGTATCATCAAAGGGTTTTGACTTGTGTACCCTTGAGCACATCTGAAGGACAGGAAGCTATGAGAGTGGATTTGGGGAATGACGAAAAACACAGAATTCAAGTGCTGCACCAGGATCCTGTCTGCTTCCCGTCTAAATCAGCTGTGAGTGCCAGTCAGGTTTTTCCTTTCAAAGTCACAAGCACCCATTCATTGAACAGAGGTGGGAGTTGTGGTATTAGCATTGTGGGTGTGCCAAGTAATATTTCCATGAGAACAATGTGGCCCCCATCTCAAAAAAGAGTCAAGAGGGAATAACATCAAATCTTAGATTTGGAATTGGCAAAACACTGATAAGTGTGGCTCAAAATAAAGCAATTTTTAAAAAGACAAAATTAGGACACAAAGAGGTACCTGCTTCTGGTATATTTAATCATCATTTTATAGTGAATCCAGTTTACCAAGTGTTTTCTCATTAATTAACTCATTCACTGGAAAAAATTTTACTTAGTACTACTATATCCACCAATTTCTTTGTTCAACTGGGGGACATAATGGTGAATAAAAGGGAAGAATTGTGCTCTCGAGGGGCTCCTTGACTCAAGAGGGACAGACATTAAAGAATTATGGCCCAGCACAGTGGCACATGTCTGTAATCCCAACTAACTCAGAAAGCTAAGGCAGGAGGAACAAATTCAACAAGTTCAAAGCCAGTCTGGGCAACTTAGCGAGACCCTGTCTCAAAATTAGAAAGGGCTAGGACAGAGATGGCAAACCTTTTAGAGCTTTCAATGATAACAGCCAGCTGTGGCATGTGTGCCACAGGTTTGCCACCACTGGGCTAGGATATAGTTCAATGCTTCCTGGGTTCCATCCCTAGTACTACTTAACAACAACAACAAAAAAAAATCATCACACATAATTTTCAGTCTACGTATGACACTTGAAAACCAGATAGGTAGAACGAAGGAAAAATAAACATTGTGATTTAGAATACTAACAGAGCCACCTCATTTTGGAAGGTGGGGCTCTAGAAGGTCTCTCTTACAATAGTAACAATCAAGTGGGGAAGTGAAAGGTAGCAGTGAGTGAGTATCAGGTTTCCAAGGAAACAGCCAGTACATCAGTTGGTTAGATCTACAACTAATTTCTGTTGTTCCATTTTTTGGGGGTGAAAAGAGAGGATCATTTCAACAGGGTCTCCCGGATCAAGAAAGAAGCAGAACTGTCTTCAATACCTTGACATAAGAGTCTTTCTTCTGACTGCTCAGCTGTCGAGCAACAAGCACTAGTAACTTCTTCCTGGGGATCGCCGTTCAATGCAGGTGTTGTCCTCCATGTAACAAGGAAGATGACCCTGCTTAAGGCACCCCCAGTCACATCCACCATCACAGGAAAATGAAAGGAAGCTCTCGTGACACCTGCCTGCTACAGCTGGTTTTAAGAAAACCCACTCAAAACAGCTCACATTACATGTAAATTTCTGGGAAAAAAAAATAGTACCTTAGCTTAGGTTCCAAATTTCTGGCTTCCCCTTGGCTAATAAGATATTTGTTATTTCTTTCCTGCAGTATTCATGCCCAACTATAACGGTGTCTACCAACCTTCTCTCTCAGTTCTTGGTTTAGGGATCTGTTTACTTACCCAGATGAGCAGCATGATGCAAAGAAATAAAAAGTAATGGAAAAGCTGTGTTCATATGAAGTGTTCTCTTGTTCCCTCTCATCCCAGATCTGGCTCAATTTAATTCTTCCACTAAGGAAAATCAGTAATTTGCATTCTTCATCCTACAAAACCAAGGCATCCTCAGGCAGGCTCATTCATGTTCTCTTCATGAATGGAGCAAGTTTGAAAGTCTGTCTGCAATGGATATGCCAAGCGTCTCTTCGAGTCTCTTTCCATTTAAGATGCCCAGTATAAAACATCATTTCTCCTCCAAGTTTCTCATGCAAACAAAAATGTTAATACTCCAAGTGCTAAGTCTCAGAATACAAACTGTGACTTTGACCTCATAGTTTCGACAAACCTTAGCAAACTCAGAGAGGAGAGAGCACTAAAAAGGACTTTCTGTGGCCAACTTGTCCAATACCAGGAAATTATGCCAGCCTGCCAGTTTTCATCCTCTGTCCAGAGGAGAAAATGACACAAACGCCAAGCTTACCTTCCTCTGACTGCCCACAGTACTTTACAGCCTCTACTTACTGCTTTTGACCTTGGTCCCTTTCAATTCAGCACTCTGTCACGCTTTTTATACTCCTCTGAACTTAAGTCTTGAAAGTTCAAAAAGTTTATAAGCTCCTTGATGAAAGAAACCTTGCTATGCCCTTCTTTTGTAAGCACCTAGCAGTGTCTAGTGGAAGAGCCTGAATTTAAATTAAACGAGCCATATCCAAACCTGTTCTAGGACTTAATCTTTACGGCAGAGGAATCTCTCCTGAGCAGCTATAGTTTAAGCTCCTCTCACCTTTCTCCATTCTCCAGGACTTGGAGCTCTCATCTCACCTCTTGTCCAAATGAAAGCCTTTCCCAAGCTGGAAAACAAATTATAACTTCAGCTTCTCTTTTCTGATCCTCCAGGCCATTCCATTTTCAGTCATCAGTGGCTTCTGCACAGTTGCTGTTTCCTCTCAAGACTTCTATACCTGCTTAACCGCCTCATCATGGGAGCCAAGATCTCCGCTTTCACAGCTTTTCCAAAACCACCATCACAGAAACCTTCCTCCTCCAGGAAGGCGAGACGGGGCGGGTTCCTAACCTTGAACCAGTATCAGAAACACCTGGAAATCTCATGAAACCATGGATTTCTGATTTAGAAGGTCTGACGGGGGTCCAAGAATTTGTTTTCCTTATGATCCCCAGGTGATGCTGATGGTGCTAATCTGGGCTCCATACTTTGAGTGCCTGTGCTCTAAAGGTCTTTCTGTCAACTACACACCCAAGAGGTGGGAGATCTTTGAATACACTTCATTGCCACAGTGGAAAGAAGGACACCTGTGTATTACAAAGAAGTGACAAAGGACCAAGCAAACAAAAGCGACCACACACTGTATACATGTAAAATCTGGGAGAAACTTTTTGTGGTCACTGCACTTGAGCTTTTCAATTGTTCTCCTCCTCCTGGCTCCAAGTCCTATGGGGTCAGTTCTGCCCCCACTCTCTCCCCTTCTTTTCCTTTCCACTAAAATGTTTTCCTTGGCCTCCAAGGATCCCCGGTCACTGCCACCCTGGAGCACCTTCTCCATACCCTGGTAGGTTCCCAAGTGACTGTCACCTTTCTCCCATTTACCAACAAGCAGGTGAAGGTGTAGTATTCAAAGTTGGTATTGGAACATGTACAACTTAAAACCTTGGCATTTGATTTCTACCATTATTTTTTAGTAAAGGTCAGGACAGTTTCCTGCCTTCTAAATGCAGTTGACCTTTTCTGAAGCCCTCAAACTAAATGACTGCTCCTATACTCAATAATTTACCAATAGTTCTTTCAATTTTCTTTCTCTGCTGTTTAGTAGACTACAATTTTTGCCTGAGAAACATCTTTCTGAAATGACCTCTTCTCCATTTTCTTTGTTATGGGCTGGAATGACTTCCTACTTTGGCTCCAAAGGAGAGCATAGGACCCAGGTCTGCCCAAACAGTTATCCCCCTAGTCAGAGTGACTGGTTTTCCAGCGAGGCACATACCACAGGCAAGCCAATCAAAGGCTTCTCCCAGAGGCTGGAAGCAAGAGAAAGGAGGTATCCTCACCTAACGAACAGCAGCGCATGGTGCTACCTAGAGCTGTTTTCACCACCTTGGAAAGACCGCCCACTTGAGAATGAAGTTCTGAGTTCTGCGGTAGAGTCCTGATGATGAGGTCCCCTGGACCAGCCATGCCCAAAGTGAGATTTATCCCTGGAGCTTTTAGTTACGGTTAGACAAAATACTAAGGTGGTCCCCAAGACTGTCAGTCAGTCCCTTGATGCGCGCGCATATACACACACACATACACACACACACCCTCTTGGTTATTCAATGGCACATAAATCTAGGTGCTGTTTCTGTGAAGGGATTTTTGAAGATATGATTAATGTCCCAAACCAGGTGACCTGAAAATAAAGATTATAGTTGGTGGTCCCGACCTAATCAGATGAGCCCTTAAAAGGGCTGGACTCTACCAGGAATGAGATTGAAACCATGTCAAGACCTATTGGGAGGGGGCCAGGGATATAGCTCAGCGGCACAGCGCCTGCCTGGCAAATGCGAGGTCCTGAGTTCGATTCCCAGTACCCCCCCAAAAAAAAAAACTTATTGGGAGGGAGATAAGCCACATGGCAAGGAAATGAGCTGGGTTCCAGAAGCTGAGAATGTTCCTGAGCTTGCAGCCAGTAACAAAACAGGGGCCTCAGTGAGTGCGACAACCACAAGGAACCAAACACACTATAAATAACCATGTAAACTTGCAAAGGACCAGGAGCTCCAGATAAAAATGAGGCCCAGTGAACACTGTGCTCAGCCTTCTGAAACCAGAACAGAGAACGTGACTAAGCAGAAAGTGTGAAATCATAAGTGGGTGTTGTCTTAAGTCACTATATTTGTGATAAATTGTTGTGCAGCAACAAAAAATTAATATACATGTGTCACAACAAATGTTGGGGTTTTTTTTGGCTTGAATCACTGTGAATATTATTGGTCTATTACAACCAAAATAGATAAAAACTTTTGATTTCTCTGAGATGGTCTTGTCTGGGAGTTCCTCTTATCACTCTGCCCCTCCTCTTCCTCATTGTTTTCCTTTTTCCAGTAATTCCTCCTGGCTATAGGTTCAGTTCTCTTCTCTTTCTCTAAGAAGTTCTTTTGATTACACACAGTTCTTAAATCTCTACCCTAGGCCCTGGCATCTCCCCCAACAAGCTCCTGAATATATGTAGCATAAATAAATTATGTGTGTTTCAAAACGTCCCGTCTTCCCACCCCCCAAATCAGTTCCTCTTGAATTTCCAATTCATGCTAATGGTATTGCTATCTTCTAAAATTTTCTGTCCCAGTTCATTACTTGTCAAGTCCTATTAATCCTGCATCTGCTCCATTCCCATTGCCACCAAGCTAGTGCAGATGCTATTCCTCTCACTGCAGCCTCCAAATTGGTCTTCTGGCCTTCGGTCTTCTCTCTCCAAACCATGAGTCATCTCTGTTGGCTCAAACTTCCTAAGGTAGAGATTAGATAACATAACTTCGCTAGGCCATGGTTCCTACGACTTAGTAGAAATCTTCTAAATTCCCTGTCTGATGTTGAAGACCTTTGCAATCGGGTCCAAATGTACCTGTCCAACCAACTTCATTTTCTTCTCCCTTCTTGCACACTGGACTCACTACACTGAGCTTCTCACTTCCTGTCTGACAGTCCATGTTTCTACTCCATGCATCACCAATCAGGCCATCCCTCCTAAGGCCAGCTCAAATCCCACTTCCCTATGACTCTTTCCTTCATCCATTTATGCTACAACTTTCTCTATTGCAGGGCTTTAAAATTTGTTTTGCATATGAACTCCCATAGCTTTTATTCCTTTTCCGTAAGGTATTCATCATTCTATTCCTTATCCTAAAATAGGTGTCATCTCCCCACACAGACTGCAATGAACTCCATGAAGATAGGTAAAGTCTGTGTGTGTCTTCCTTTGGAGATGGTAATCCACTGATAAATTCTTGTAGATGGCTGAAGAGGTGGTATTTTACTTTCACACTGAAATATGCTCAAGCCTCTTCCTCTGTGGTTATCCAACGTGAGAACTCACCTCTGGGTGAATTGGAGAAGAATCAGGACACAAGGTGTTGTGGTCTGTGTCTAGAAGTCCCTCCAAAGCTTCATGCAGTCATAGGTGGGGCTTTTTCAGAGGTGGTTGAATCTAGAGTGTGTGATTGATTCACGGTGCAATGCTAGGATTAAGGGTGCTAGGATTAAGGGTGGGTGATTACTAAATCAGTCCACTGATTGGTTTAGCACTGCCCTAGTTCCAGTAGCCTGGACACAATATAAGGGACAGAAAGAGGCTTGTCTTGTCCCTTGCTTGCTTTGCTACCTTCTCCCCGCCATGAACTGTTTCTCCTCTGCAATGCCTGTCTGCCATGCCACACTGTCTTAAAGCCAGCCAATTATGGACTGAAACCTCTACAAACTGTGAGCTAAATAAACCTTTCTCCCTTTAACTTTGGTGTTGGGTATTTAGTCTCAGCAATGAAAGAAAAGTAACTAACACAAAAGGAAATGGCTCAATGAAATATTCTGCGAGAGCTTTGTTTTCAAACTCAGGTCTCAAAGCTGCTCTGACTCCACCAGTGCTGTTGGGAATGGCAAAGTTGGGAAATGCATCCTCCGGTGAGCACACCCAGTCAGCAGGCCACAGAGCTGGCGGCTCCCAAAGAAGCATCTACTGTACGACAGTCACCAGGAGCAAAAGCTCTCCTTCCCCCAGGAAAGGAATTAGAAGCTCAGCGCTTTCAAGAAGAACTGGAGGGAGGCCAAGGCGGAATGAAGGGCAACACTCCAGGCATCATGAAGGATCAGATTTATTCTCAGATTCTACCTCCTCATTCAACCAACCAACAGCTGATGAACTGTGTGAATGATCCATTGTACAACTTCTTCCAAACCATCAGTCCTTGGATTTCTAGGGTGTACTGGGGACATTTTCTATAGATTATTAACTGGTTCATGTTTAGGGAATAAAAACTAAAATTAATATCTGTCCAAAGAACACTTAATCAGAGAGATAAATATACTGAATAAATTCCTATGATCAAACATTTAAAAAAATTATTCATGTTGATCCATGCCACTGTTTTCTGTTATTAGCATGGCTTATCACATAAAGGTAAGGCTTCACCTGTGCAGATACAGCCCCCGCAGGTGAGCGTAAGTGTACATAGGTTACGTCTCCTCATTGGCCCAGCACAAAGTGTGCTGTGAAATATAATTATGCATCCAGAGAAAGCATTTCTGCTTATCAGGAATAAAATGAAAATAAAACATATGTTGAATAGACAGGTGTAGCACACCTAATCCTAACCTGAAGGACTGCAGAATGTCTCCAGGAAGTTATTTTAAAGTGGCGTGTGCTCCTTTGGGACAATTTCCTCCTGACTTTATTTGTTGAACTACTTGGGGGCCCGTGGGGACTGCAGAATCCCATCCGAAGGTGCTGTGGCCCAGGGCATAGTGAGATCCTGATCAGGAAGCGGGGACCACACCGTGGTAACCCATCCCCTGGGTTGTACATCCTCTTTCGGGCTCTGTGGGTCATCGTGCACGTTCTCCCTGGAGGCGAGTTTTATTCCTGCCTGCTTGAAAAGGTCTGTGTTTAGTTTGGCTGTTGCAGAAGTGCTTGGTAAAAATGGGGAAGTCTTGACACTTACGTCTCACCCTTTCATAATGTGTAAAGCATTTCTAAGTCAGAAGCAGTTAAGGTCCGTGAGAAGCTACGTGTAGAGTCCAGTCCTTTGACTTTGAAGCGTCTCTCAGTTTCTGCTCTATTTTTTTTTTTAGAACAAAATTAGTAAAATTTGTAAGAAAGAGTTAAATATTTTCCCCTCCTTCTATTTTTGTTCTGATCTCCTGAGTTATAGGAGAGTATCCGCAACAGTTTTATTTGGCTTGACTTTGCAGAGCAGGGAGTCAGGATAAAATGCCAAGACGGACTCTACATACGCCCCTCACCCTCCCTTGTGAACAGACAGCAGTAACTATTCACCAAAAGCTCTAAAAGCACAGCACTGGAAGCATCCTATCAAAGCCACAACTTCCCTTTCTAACATATTACCGTGCAAAAGTATGGCTACAACCAGATTCTCAAATCATACTTTCAAAGTAAGAGTACTGTCACATGACTATGATTTAAAACTAACAGAATTATCTTCCAAAACTCAAAATCAGTGGCAGTTTTAACTCCTCAAATTTTGCATAATGTTTGGACCAACAGGAAACAGGAAAGTATTGTCCACCTCATTTGCCTTCTTGTCTACTTGTTTTATTAAATTAAAAAGCCCACAAATACGATCCCATGTGAACATTTCTCTATCCCATCGCAGGTAGCAGCTTCCTTGCTTAAATATTACAACTTTCTGATGCAATCGGAACAGACTTAGTGCAAGACAAAGGAGCTATTCAAAATGTCTCTCCTTTTGGAGGAGGCTTAAAGAAAATGATTCTTGCTTAAAACCAAGCTTTCAATGGTCTCAACTATGCACACCAAGTAACAGGAACACCACTTGGCATTAAATCTAGGGATTACCTGTTGAAACACCAAAGGCAGGTAGACTTTGATGTGGGTTGCTTGGTGCCAGGTAAGTACTAAGAAATGCAATTATCCTTCCTTTCAATGATGCAGAGTTGACAACTTGATACCATATTTGGAGCAAAGATTCACAGTGTGAAGGACAGGGGAGGGGGCCGAGTGTGAGCACATGCCCGCATGCCATCTGGAGCCCATTACAGGTCACATACAGAGGAAATCCCTGTATTCCACGTGCTATAATGTTTTACACTCAAATAAAGAGAAGTATCAACTGGTATTTTCTGAGTAAAAGACCTGGGCAAGATACAGCTGCAATTTATCTTCAGGGGCCAGAAACTCAATTAAAACACCTGATGATTGTGTTTCATTAAAAACCCCATGAGATCTCTTTCTACAGAGAACATTCTACAGGTTTCCTACATCTTTTTAAAAGTAAGTATTTTAAAAGCCTTACAGTCAGCAACATGTTTGGCCCTTGGCTCTAGAACATACATTCTCAAGCCCCAACATACAGCACTTGTTTGTTTCAGAAAAAAAGAAGAATAGAAGTTTTTCCTCTCCTTCATCTTCCACATTTAGGGGTTTTGCCTAATATCACAGCTCCAGGGATTCTCACACTTACAACTGCTAACGTATCAAAAAAGGAGAAAATCTCTCACTCCTTAATTGTTATGTCGAATAAGCTCTCAAAAGTTCATTTTTGTTACCTTTTTCAGGCAAAATAAGAGGCCTTTTACAAAAATTCTATTGCTAAAACAATGGAATTCTCCTGGGAATGACTTCGTTATGGAAATGAAGTGACAGCTTCTTTTATCCAGCCAGGCAGAAAGTGTGCATTTATAAAAGGCATTCAGAGCACTCGAGTGTTGTGTGTGGGAGGACAGAAAATGCTATTTTTAATTCAGATTGCAGCGTTCCCCTCATGCAGGTCTTTCAGTATAATCATAATCATAATAAGACTGATCTAAAAAGAAAAAAAAAATTCCCATTCCTGCTGACCCCAGCAGAAAGAGAAGGAAAAAAAAAAGTGAAAATGAAAATTAGCATGATTAATACAGCTTCCCTCTGCTTTTAGACCTGTCTGCAGGCTCAAAGATCCACCTTCAAGGCGATCTGAGCTGACTGTCCTTTCCCACGGCTAAAAAGCACTTAATGTCTGCTAGGAACCTCGTTCCACCTTCATGCACCCATTTGCATTTCTGTACCTATGACTTTTTCACTGTACTGAGTTTGCAGAAGCTGCCTGTGCCTGCCGGGAAAGGGTGCGCAGAGTCCTCCTTCTGTTTCTAAGACTGGACTTGCAATGGATGAGTGAGGCCAGCCAGGTGCAAGGGCCACCCTGGGAACCAGACTTTTAATTTCAATCACTGGAAACCTCTATGGTCAGCACAAGGCACCGGCAGTTGTTTTTGTACGAAGGCTATTTTCTAGGTCAGGTGTGGTAAGAAGTGCAGTGATGACTGGAAGCCATTGGTAAGGAAGTGCGGACTGCAAAAAGTCTGATGCTGCAAGGAAAATGGAACTACAAAGGCTGATTGATGGAACAAAACCCTCTACCGTGGTAATGGCTAAATGACTGGCTTGAGGCCACATGTGCAGCATTAAAGAAAAAATGAAGTCAGAGTTACCTTTAATGGAGGCAACATTCATATAACATAAAATTCACTGTTTTAACCATTTTTCAAGTGTAAAATTCAGTAGCTTTTAGTCTGTTTACAATGTTGTGCAACAGCACTACTAATTCCCAAAGATTTTCATCATGCCCCATAGAAGCCCCGTACCCATTAACAGCCACTCTCTGTCCCCCTCCTCTTAGACTACTTATGACTAATCTGCCTTCTGTCACCATAGAAATTTGGTTCTTTTGGGTGTTACATATTCAATGAATCAAACCCTACATGAGCTTTTGTGATGGGCTATTTTCTCTAGGCATAATGTTTTCAAGGCCCATCCATAATTTGGCATGTAACAGTACTGTATTCTGGTTTTGGCTGAATAATACACCATTATATGGACTTGCCATATTGCTGTCCATTTACCCATTGGTGGACTTTTAGGTTGGTTACACTTTTTTTGGCTATTATGGGTAGTACTGCTATGAACATTCATATGCACATTTTTGTTTGGAAGCTGTTTCCAATTCTTTTGGGTACACACCTAGTAGTGGAAAGGCTGGAACATAAGGGAATTCTACATGTAACTACCTGAGGAATTGCCAAACTGTCTTCCATAGTGGCCATATGATATATTCTTTGTACCATCCAGGTACGAAGATGCCAGTTTCTCTACATCCTTGCCAATATCGTTTCCTTTTCTCCTTCCCTCCCTCCCTCCTTCCTTTCTTTCTTCTTTCCTTCCATTCATTATGGTCATCCTAAGGAGTGTGAAGTAGCATCTCCTAGTGGTTTTGATATTTAATCTCCCTAAATAATATCTGAGCATCTTTTCATGCACTTCTTGGCAATCTGTCTTTCTTTTAGCAGAAATATCTACTTGAGGTCTTTGCTCATTTTTAAGCTGGGTTGTTTATCTTCCTGTTTTTGAGTTATAGGAGTTCTTCATATATAGCAGAAACTACTATATATTTCTGATAATACGATATGTTATCAGAAACATGATTTCTCCTATTCTGTGATTGTCTTTTGACTTTGATAATATCCTTTGATTCATAAGTTTTTATTTTGACGAAGCCCAATTGATCTATTTTCTCTTTTGTTATTTTTGTTTTTGGTGTCATATCTAGGAATTCATTGCCAAAATTATGGTCATGAAAATTTACTCCCATGTGTTCTTCCCAGAGTTTAAAAACTAGTTTTAGCTCTTACATTTAGGTTATTGATCCATTTTAATTTTTCATAATGTGAAGTAAAGGTCTAACTTTCCTTTTGCGTATGTACCAGGTATCTTTTGCCAGCAGCCCAATCATCTTTTGTTGAGAAGAAGGAAGAGATTTTGAGTACAGAGTAACTTAAGTACTTTGTCTTCAAAGAACTTTATATATATATATAATTTATATCTATAAAATTTTGCAAATTAACTTCAAATGGCTTTGATTGTACTGTGACTGTGTTCAGCACATAATGAATATTTAAAGTTTTTTTTTTTTTCCTCATTGCACAGTCTGAAGCTATACCAAGTCTTCAAGAACCGTGACCTACCAAAGCCATAATCCTGGGCTTTCCGAGCAGCCAACCTGCCCTTGGGTGCAAGGACTAACTTTCAGGAACAGCAAGTATGGTAGCTTGAACGTGCTGGGTTTTCTATGATTTAAGTTCCCTTTTGCCCCTCTGTTTATTCCCCGCTGGTGAACTGCCCTGTCCTAAGATACCTAGAGACCTCTGCTCTTTCCCAGCCCAACACTCACACACTAACATATTGGCTATTTGGAGAGAACTTCATAAACTAACTCATCCTAAAGCTTGTGTGACCAACAGAAATAACATACTTCTTGTGCAATGTCTAAGTCTCTGTTTAAGCAAACAAAATAGAGGCTTTAGAATTCTGGGCTTCATCCATTCAGCCAGGGCCAGAGCAGGAGATTTTCAAATCCCCCTAGAGCATCAGTTCTCAAATTTGGTCGCACATTGTGGTCCCTTGGGGAGCTTTAGAATATGCTCTCTCCACCCACAGAGATACTCACTGGTCTGAGGTGCAGCCAAGGTAATAGGATTTGAGAAACTCCCCATGGAAGACTAACTGGGGCAAGGCAGGGAAACACTGCCCTTGAGTCAGTTGTTGGAAGTTGCTACTTCTCTCTCTCTCAAAGGTAGCCCCCTTCTTGCTACCCCAGGACCACCGCAGGCAGCTGGAGATGCACATTCTTTGGTTTTAAAAGTCTTATAAATTCAGATTAAAACTAACAAAACTTTAATTTCTCATCTAATTTGCCCAACAGCCCTGTGAAAGTAGGTTTATTATTCCCACAAGACAGATGAGGTAGCAAACTCTGAGAGATCGATTAAGCATGAGCCCCAGATCACAAACCCTGAAAGTGGCACAGAATGGATTAGAATAGAATTCTTCCAACGCGAAAGCATGTACTATTTATGCTGCCTCTCTTTGTAATATCCAAAGGGCTACTCTTATCAGTGGGGGCATATAGTTTCGTGGTAAGACCCACAAAGAGAAAAGCAGCTCCACATCTCCCATCTGGCACCTATCTTGTGGAATAGGGCTAGGGAATGTACAGATGTGCCTCAACTTAAAATGGGGTTATGTCTTGATAAATCCACTGCAAAGTGAAAATTCCCTACACCAAAAAATATATGTAATGCATTTAACCTATGACGGGGTAGTAACTCTTTCCAGTATGTAGTAAAACTGGCAACAGGTCATGAAATACCTTTAATGTGGTACGAGAATAGCAAAGCCCGAGGAAAGTATCACTTATGAATCACTCTGATGTCTAGATATGATTACAAAGCTGAATCAGAAAATGGCAAAACCAAAGGTATAAAAGAAAAATCCCCAATGCTTAAGATATTCAGGTTCCTATAATAGAGAAGACACAAGTTCCCCCTAAAATACTGTCCGTCTGCCAAAGGCCAGGGCACATTAACAAGCAAACACCATGATATAATAAAGTTGGAATGGACAAAATGTATCGGTCATGGTGGTAGGAGCTGAGAAGTGGGTTTCAAGTCACTCTTCCCTCTTTCAAGTTGGTGAACTCAAACAGGTAGATCTGCACACACACACACACACACACACAGTATAAGGGAAAAACACATTTCAGTCCTTCCCTTTTTCGTAAGTGTAACTCTTTTCCCCTAAAACCAGGAGAGAGGGTTGCGATGTTATCTCTGTCTGTGTTATTGGTACGCTAAGGAAGCTGGAAGAATTTCTGTGCAGCAGACTTAGATGCTGGCAAGAAGTAAGGATTTCCTGGAGGTTTTCTTAGGCCAAGTATCAAAAGTTGGTTGGAGGAGAAAAATTTTCACAAATGGCACTTGTACCTGCTTGTCTCCTAATTGTAGTGAATCTGTCAACTTTTTTTCTAGTGTATCAAGACTTTACCCTTCAAAAGCATTCTCAGTGTACTCTGAATTGCTGTACTTTTAAGTTAACTACTTTTCAAAGTGCTGCTTAAAACCTGACATCTTCAACCACATTTCAGGCTCAGAATATATCTAAATTTGCAAAGTCTCATTGGTTCTCAACAAAGTGCTACTTAAAAAATATACCTGACAGCCAATCTTGAAAATCATTTGTGCAGAAATTGTGTTCAAATTACTTTTTATCAAGACATTTACAAGAAAACGTAGTTTTCTTTGTAATAGGCTAAAAATAATGATATCCTTTATCTTCAACTGAACATGTACATATGTTGTCTAGGCTGTTGCATTTAAACAAATTGAAAAACAGTAGGATTCTGGCTTTCGTCCACACAGAAACAAAACTTGCCCAGAATATCACTTTGAACATTAAAAAAGTACAATTAAATGTTATTTTTCACCAACTTTGAACCTACATATAGAATCAGAGTTGTCAACCAAGTCCAAGACATCAAATTATAAGACCTAAGGTTTCAAAAACAGAAAACTCAGACAAAAGTAATCAGTACAGTCCAAATTTAAGTAAGAAAAAAGAAGAAACTCAGAGGAGAGTTATACACTTTATATTCCTACAAATTCCTTTTGGGTTACCGGCCCATCTGCTATTGAAGTTGACTCTTATGACAACAGTTTGCTTAAATTGTCCCAAACGCACATTCCTCAAATGATCCTAATTGAATATTTCATTGAATGCTTATCATGTGCAAAGTACCACTTGGTGAGTTTCTGAAATGGATAAAACATGTTCATCACCTTCAATGCAGAATACTGATGTTTAGAACACACACCTAATTGTCACCAACGATAATAATTGTGGATGACCCCCATCACCAACAGTGGTCTGTATGTTTTAATTGTATTTTGTTAAGCTCGAGTCCTGCCTTTAAATAAAATCTTACATAAGAAATGGATGTTGTGACATGGAGGCTATTCCTGCTGTCTAACCTATTGGTTCCCCTCTTTCTCATCCACCACCACCAAGTATTCTGAGATCAGCTCTGGGGTTGGCAGGGGGCACCAAAGAATCCTTAGGCCACTGGAGAACGTGGTATGACTGCCACTGATCTGAGGAATCTGCATTATTTACCATGGTAGATGCTCCGTTATGCATGAGCCACGCCAGAGGATTTGTGATGCCTGAGCAACAAGGGAGCGCTATTTACTGCACGTGCTACGCACACCATGCTGTTAGTTCCCAGTGCTGAGTCCATGCTGTCCTTCAGCAGGTGACCCTTGCACATTTCTCTTCTACTTGCTGAATGCCAAGACATTTCATACTCTGCACAGCTAGACACCACATTAATTCCACATATTTCATGTCTGACCCACCATGCTGGGTGGTATTCATTGTTTATATGGCTCTCATCTAACCTAACCTGTGAGCAACACAGGGATAGAGAGTACACTGTACAGTTGTACTCCAGCTTTTAATACACATAATACTATCTGCAGCTGTATAATACAGGCTTCAGAGATATCTGTTGAATGAATGAATGAATGAAGACGTATGGATGGAAGATGGATGGGTGGGTGGGTGGGTGGATGATATGACTTGATACATTGTCTTCAAATCAGTAGAAAACTTTTAGAAAGTACATATATATTTCATGCATTTTAAAATTGTGGTAAAATACACACAATATTAACTTTACCATCTGACTTATTTTTAGAGTGCAGTTCAGGGGCATGAAGTACGTTCACATTGCTGTGCAGCCAACACTACCATCCACCTCCAAAGCTCTTCATTTTGCAAGATCAAAACTGTTGCACATAAATACATCTTTTAAAATATATATATATTTTTTAATGTGGGTACTGGGAGTCGAACTCAGGACCTTGCGCTTGCCAGGCAGGCTCTTATGCCACTGAGCTATATCACTGGCCCGAAAATATTCTTAATAATGTAGTTGAACAGCTAGGGTGTAGATTACCAGGGTTTTCACTTCCCTCTTGCCCCCACCTGCTGCACACCTCATCTACCTCTGGGACATTCTTTAGTGAGAACAGTGGTAAATGTGGGTGAGAAACATGGCCAGTGAAATGCCTACCTACTAACTCAGCAACTAGCTAACAGTTTGGGATACTCAAAATGAATTCCCTTGATCATTTCCCTAAATTGCAGTTGATTTCTAGTCACATGGGTTGTCAGGAGTAAGCTTTCACTCTTGGGACTGCTTGGGCTTCTCAGAAAGTATGCCTTTGAGCAAGCAGAGCTTGTATATAAAAGTCTGCACGTAACACACAGGTAGCTTATAGAATGAGATCCATGTGACTTGCTGTTTTAACATTTTGGAGGGACGGTGAGATGGCTCAGCGGCGTAAGCGCCTGCCTGGCAAGCGCGAGGGCCCGAGTTCAACTCCCGGAATCCACATACAAAAAAAAGGGCCGGTGATACTGTTCAGCGGCACGGGTGCCTGCTGGTGCGCAAGGTCCTGAGGTCAACCCCCGGTACCCACACAAAAAAAAACATTTTGGAGCCCAGGACATTATATGGTAACACTCCCTCCACCCCACCTCAGGAAACCAATTATTAAATCTATTGTCCATTTTATCAGTGGCCCCAAAGAAATTGAAGAAACAAATCAGGCTGGTACATAGATCACATATGTACAGAATAGTTTTTTTTTTTTTTTTGTGGGTACCGGGGGGTCGACCTCAGGACCTCGCGCACCAGCAGGCGCCCGTGCCTCTGAGCGATATCACCGGCCCCTTTTTCGTATGTGGGATCCGGGAGTCGAACTCGGGCCCTCGCGCTTGCAAGGCAGGCGCTTATGCCGCTGAGCCATCTCACCGGCCCCAGAATAGTTTTTAATTTAAAACATTCTCATGTAATGACTGCATCTCCAATATCACATGTAGACAAATATAAAGCAAAGGAGAAAGAGACCCAAAAAGAGTGGCAAGTTCTTTTGGTGAAGGGAAAGAGGCTGGTAGGGGGAAGCAGGTGACCTAGACCCCAGGTCTGCAAATGATGCAAACTGCTTGCTCCAAAAGTCTCTCCATGGCTCTGAGCCTCAGGTTCCCAAGTGAAAAATTACATGGGGG
The DNA here is from genome assembly GCA_028451465.1 of Erethizon dorsatum. Lineage (NCBI taxonomy): Eukaryota > Metazoa > Chordata > Mammalia > Rodentia > Erethizontidae > Erethizon > Erethizon dorsatum. Next base: position 17,355,252 of record CM051825.1, read on the forward strand.
TAAAAAGAAAAAAAAGCCAGGTGTAAGCTATTCCTGACACCCTTCCTGCACCAGCATCCAACAGAGTCCTCGTGGGGGAAAGGATAGAGTCACAGCACTTGCTATTCCCCTCAGTGTGGCTGCTGGGGGCTCTAGAGACAGAAGAGCCCCACCTTCTGCTCTGCTGGGTTCTTCTCCTCCCGATTTTGCTGCCTAAACTCTGGTTCTATTTTCTAACCGGGATCACTGCTACTGCTTTCTACTTCACGGTGACGTAGGAAGCTGGGCCACTCTCAGCCAGCTCCAGTCTAAAGTTCTGTGCTCAGGTGTGGTCAGCCAGACACCTACACACTCGGGAGGAAGACACTCAGTCCCTGCTGGAAGAAAGAGGCATGGCAGTGGCTTCAGCATCAACCTCCACTAAGCAGGACTCATCACATTTCAATCGAACCAGCTCACAACACACCACTAGACTTTCTTTTACCAAGAAATAAGTAAACAGGGCCGGTGAGATGGCTCAGTGGCGTAAGCGCCTGCCTTGCAAGCGCGAGGGCCCGAGTTCGACTCCCGGAATCCACATACGAAAAAGGGGCCGGTGATATCGCTCAGCGGCACAGGTGCCTGCTGGCGCACGAGGTCCTGAGGTCGACCCCCCGGTACCCACAAAAAAAAAAAAAAAAAAAAAAAAGAAATAAGTAAACAACATGAAAAGGCCCCTCTCAGGTGGGTGTAGGGTCTTGGCGTCAGTACTAGTTTTGTGCATTCTGTCCTTTGGTCAAGTTGACATCCCAAATCTTAAAGCGTTAACAAGGGAAGGAAACAGACAGGTTCTGTTTGGGAGGTTAGGTGCACTGGCAGCCCACTAAAATACAAAGTTAAATATAGCAATGAGATTTCCCCTTGCAATAAAAATGAAGGGGGATTTAATATGAACAGAAGCCAGACTTGCTGAAAAAGCAGACTTTGTCCCTTGCACAACTGCACTTGACTATTTACAGAGTACTTACATTTCCAAAAATACTGTACTATGGTAGAACAGACCTTTAGATGCAGTGAGGAGGCTCCTCTTCCAAAAGTATGCTCAGGAGACCATGTGTAAAGAAAACAGAGGTGGATCTTAGTGCAATGATGACTGAGAATATCTACATATATGTATACTATGATGATCCTAATTTTTATTTTATTTTTTTGAAATAGGGTCTTGCTATGTTGCCCAGGTTGGTCTTGAACTTGTAGACTCAAGCAATCCTCCTGCCTCAGTGTTCTGGGTAGCTGGGACTACGGGCAAATACCACACTCGCTGGCTCAATACTTCTATCTTTTAAAGGTGTAATTTTTCTGTCACTTCAGTGGCAGCCTAAATGAGTAATAAAACCTCTGCTTTCTCCCAAAAGCCTCTACTACCCAAGTAAAAAGGAATGTTTCAGTGAAAAGTGTACAAGCCCATTTCCTCCCAAAAGAAACAATCCTTCTTTGCAATGTTCTTTTCATCTGTAGGACCTCACCGACTCCCATGGGACAGGCCCAGACTTAGAGCAGCACGGTTTTGGCAGGGAATTCACAGAATATCTTGGCATTGGAGTTTACTATACCCCTAGTTACACAGGAAGGGAAGATAACTCAAGCCCAGAAAAATAAGAAATATTTCTAAGATAGCACAGGAGTTTGGCCTATTCTCTGGTGCTTTGTTTTTATTTTTTCACCTGCTGTGACTCATGGTTTGGGTGACAAGAGACCACGCAGCATCATTTGAAGTTCATCACTTCCTTGCTCATTTCATTAACAACTGGACTAAATGAAAGATGTATTTTGAAGAGAATGGTCATTTTGGGACTCTAATGATTTTCTTCTAGGAGGACTCTATTTAATCCTTTTGCATAAGCAAGGCTCGTGTCTCCTCTGACCTCTCCCTTCAAAAATTTCCATAAAATAAGACATCCTTGGGTAGATCAGGCCACTAAGCAGTAATTCAGAAAAGGGTGACTTTTGCTTTAATTCTTCTACTCACTGCACGTTTAATGGTAGCCAAGACATTTAAGTTTTGTGGGAAACAAAGAATCCATTCACATGATGAATTAAAAAGTATTAACGCCTATTCCAGACATGTTAGGAGAACGGAAGAATTAAACCTGGTAAACCACCTTGAGATTCCCAGGTCAAAGATGTGAAGTGAGCATTACCGTTCATTCCAGTGGAGTCTCCCTGAGGGCCTGTAGCCCAGGGGGTCTCATGAGGACTCAAAAGCCCCAAACTTGGCTGTAAGAGGAAGCACTTTCCCCCCAGTACTCCTTTTAACTAATTTCCTTCTCTGCAAAGCAGGCAAAGGGCATGTCAACAAGTATGGATAACATCATTCAATGCGGTATAGTTAAGTTGGTACTAAACCGATGCATGGATAGATGGATGGATGGAAGAAAGGAAGGAAGGATGAATGATGGACAAACGGCCAGCCAGAAACCAAAGACATACATTCTTCCATGTCACATATCATGGGTGCTGATCCTTCTCTCTCTGTATCATTTTATTCACTATTTTCCCATTGCAAATGTTATTCATGTTAACCGGTCCTCTTACTTCTCTTGGAGTAAATGTCACCGCTCACTCAACTCTGTCCTTTCTACACACACCGGACTCACCCTGCTGAACTGCAGTTCCAATCTGCTTTCTCCTTTCAAAGCCTCTTGCTCCTGAATTAAGTCGACAGTTTCCAGGCTAGACCGTCTGAGCACAGAGCTTGCATCCACTTGCCTTCCCAACTCTGTCTCCCACTTCTCCCTACCATGGGCAAAGAGGCAGCTCCCCGTTCCCTCTTCACTTTCCAGAATATGTGTCTTTTGTCTCATCAGCCCTGACTGTTATCACCTCCCCATCCCAAAGGGATGCAAACTAAAGCCCAATTCCTACATTGAAGCTGGGTATGGTGGTGCACATTTGCAATCCCAGCACTCACTCAGGAGGCTGAGGCAGGAGGATCGCCATGAGTTTGAGGTCAGCTTGGGCTACATAGTGATTCAAGGCCAACCTGAACTACATGGAGACCCTGTCTCACCAACCAAAAAACAAAACAAAGCACAAAATCCCCTACTCTGAGGAAATTTTTCCACTTCTGTAACTCAGAAGCATGTTTTTACCATTATTATACATCTTAATCACTTTCTGTCTTCTGCCATAACTATCTGTATACATTTTCAAGTCCCTTTTCAGATCATTTGACTCTTAAGGAAATAGAATGTGGCTTCTTTCCCCTGCATCACCTAGCAGTTTGTTACTCAACTTAAAGCCCTGGGACCAGCAGCAGGATCTCAGGCCTGACACCGACCTCTAGGATCAGAACCTGCATTGGAACAAAATGCCCTGGTGGTTCCTATGCAGTGACCCAGCTCATGATTGCCACTCATTTAACACTTGACTGGTTGAACTGAGTTGGAAAACAAAGTATCAAAACCAAAACATTAGTATATGATTCATTCAAAGATCATGGTGAGTGACTACATTAATGCTTTAACCATATAAAAACATAGTAAAGCTATACAGACAGCAGAAGATTAACTTTATCAGCTTTTTACACAAGAAAGACGAATATTACTGTGGCCAGCTAAGAACCTGAGAGGATTTTATCTTTTCCTAAAGCTTGTCTATTTATGGGTGGAAGTCAACGGAAGAGCTGCCTGCTACTGCCAATAGTACAATCCTCCCACTTTAATCAATCAGTTGGCTGTGTAAATATTTAGTAGAAAAAGTTATAGAATGTTTTCTGTTACATCCAGGAGACTTATTGAGATGTGTATAGGATGGAAGATTTATTCTCACCTGATGTAGTCACAGAACTTTGTACTGTTAACAGTGCTTTTGATTCTTTCCTACACGATAGTAAGGAAATATAGACTTGATGCCACACGCACTCAACTACTGTGAAGTAGGTGCTTAATTAAGTCAGGGACAGGAAGTAGAAGTCAGGGAAAGTCCTAGAACAAACGGCACTACGTGGCCACTAGAGGGTGCTCATTCATGAATGACATACTCCTGACATCTGTGATTCAAACAGAAGATAGTCCCTGATTATTAATAGGGAGAAAGCTTCAATCCGCCACTCACCTCATACATGAACAGAGAGCTAACATCCTCAAAGGCATGGAATTACACCTAGATTCCTTTATGTTTTAACACAGCAGGAAATGAACTTGAGATATGGTGTATGCAACATTTCCTTCAGGGCACCTCATTTCCATCGTTCAGATGTCTACAACCTTCTACTATCCTTCCTTCCTCAGAACCAAACTACCAACAACAGAAGCCCGAACTTCTGAGGGCTTCTCCGGACTGCACGTGCACGTTCCCAGAAGTTCAAATCGATAACATATCTGCTGCAAATAAAAAGGATATTTCCTTCTGGAAGCAGGATAAGCAGAAGCCAGGTTGGGAAGGGCTGAGGAAAGAAAACAGTACCCAGTTCCAAAGAGAATCAGTAGGGAATAACCGATGCTCAGTCCCAAGCCAACATATTGTTAGTGGTTGCTTGGCAACCAGGTGACTGCCCAGGTGACCGGGCTTCCTTCTGCACCTAGGCTGATACTGATACAGCTCTGACCTCTCCCTCCCCTCTCCCCAGCCTTCTCCTCACTGGGTGCCCCAATCTTTGTACATACTCCTGGGTTTAATTACCAGGCAGGATGCCCTGAGGCAGTCAGGTGTCAGCTGGCACCAAAACACACAAGAGGGTCTTCCTGCTGCTGAGTCTCTCGGTGACCAGCATATCCTAAAGCCAGCTCCTCAGAAGTCCTGCCAGCACAGCTGATGCACAAGGTTTCACCACACAGTTTTCCTGCACAGCGCTCCTTCCTCCTAAAGCACCGTTAGTTCCAGCGTCTGTAAGCAACTCCAATAGAGGACACAGTTTGCTCTCGATCGAAGAACCGAGAATTGGCTAAACATGAAAACAGGCACATCTCTGATTACTTCTCAAACTGAAGGAAAGCAATGCATTTCTGATCAAAAGCAACGGCATTAGCTTTCTTATTGGTCTCTTCCATTTAGGAGTCTGTACTCCAAAGACAATGTACGTTCACCCAATTTTCAAACACTGAATGAAAAAAAAAAAAAAAACTGGCACTTCCAAATTCTAAACACTGAAAAGACACTCTCTTAAAATACAGACGATTTTAGAATGCAAGCCTTTTTTTCTTCCAATATGTCAAAAAGCAAAAAGAAATAGAATGGGCTGAGCAAAGTACGTAGCAAGCCCAGTGAGCTGCTTCTTCAAGAAGCTCTGCCCACAGATTTTCAGTCACCAACAGCAATAAACAGTCATTCCTTCCCTCCTGCAAGTTAGGGTGAGAGCCAAAGTCAGAATAGCAGCAGGAGAGTGAACGCCAAAAGAAATGCAAGGAGAATGCTTTGGCCCCTCTGTCTGCCACCCTCTCCACCTAACCAGAAATGAACAAGTAGCACTTTCTAGGAATTTCTGAGTGGCTGTGATCACCATGTGTCCTTCCTGTACCCAGGTTTCTTCTGACCAAATATTATGCAACCAGATGTGGTTGAGAGGCCCTTGGGACTCACCACTGAAAATGCAAGCTTTGTAAGTAAAATTTCTGTTCCAGTCTGTTCTTTAGGTTCAAGCATAAAGTTTAGGTAGCTGGGCATGGTGGTACAAGACCGTAATCCCAGCACTGAAGGAGGCTGAGGCAGGAGGATGACAAGTTCAAGTCCCACCTAGGCAACTTAGGGAGACCTCATCTCAAAATAAAAAATATGGTGCCGGTGAGATGGCTCAGCGGCATAAGCGCCTGCCTGGTAAGCGCGATGTCCTGAGTTTGACTCCTGGTACCCACATACGAAAAAAGGGCCGGTGATATGGCTTAGCGGCACAGGCGCAGCTGGCACGCGAGGTCCTGAGGTGGATCCCCAGTACCCACAAAAAAATAAAAATAAAAAAAATAAAAAATACAAAAAGGGCTGGAGATATATAGTTCAGTGGTAGATCGCCCCAGGGTTTGATCCCTAGAACTGTAAATAAAGTATAATTACTAGGGCAGTGGGAGGGGCGGTGTGCGGAATCCCCTCTACTCCAACAGAACTCATTTCACATAAAAACTTTTCAGCTCCTGAGAAGAAATATTAGACACCCATTAAACAGTGGACATCCTTTCAAACAAATTCTGACAGGACAGAGATTACTGTTCACACTAATGGAGAGTGATTAAAAGCTCCAAGATTCTTTAGTTACCTTACTCTGAAGCCTGTTCCCGCTTTAGTTTCTATGCAAAGTACATCAAAAGGATATTGACATCACTGGAGATTTGGACGTTGAAAGTTTCTAGTACTAGTGAGAAACTACTCTTGGAGCTACAGGAAAGGGGGAGTAGAACATTAAAGTTGACTTCAGTCCGTTCCCTGCACCACAATACATAATGACCTATAAACAGCTTAGCCTGTCTGTTTAAATATATACTGTACCTCCTCCAGAAAAGATAGACGCCTCAGATCCCCTTGCTATTTCAAAGGAATCTTACGCACAAGTCAATCTGACAGACTGTGGTGGCTTTTACGGATGCCTGAGAGGGACTGAAATGATCAAGAATGTCACAACGCATCTTCCACAAGAAGGGCGCTCACCAGCTGGGTTTGAAAAAAGGGTCAAAGCCATCACAAAAGAGAAGCCGCTCAGGTGCCAATGAGGGCAGCTAAGGGCACTGCAGGGAAAAAGACACTGACTTCAAAGTCCCCATCATACTGTCACGCTTCCTGCATCTCTGCCCGGAGGCGTCTGCCCCACAGACCCACATGGAGAGCACAGAAGAAAGGTAACGAGTTCGGTGTTCTCTTCCCCGCAGCATCTCTCCAGCCCTCACTATGTGCAGGGCAGAGAGATTTGGGGCTCTTGCACCCCTGAGTCCCAGAGAGCCCAGGCACTTTGATTCCTTTGAGCTAAAGAGTCTCCTTGTATGTGAGCTCCATATGACTTCGGCTTTTCTCATCGGACTATCTTTGCCATTAGAGACAGGCGTCTATGAAAAGTGACTCAACCAGCCCGTCCCAGAAAGGAAAATAGGAAGGCAATACAGTACATTCCCCTCTCTCCCATGCAACAGCATTCTTTCTCTTTTCTCTCAAATCAAAACTGGCTCCTCGTCAAATCAAAAAGCCTTCAATGTGCAATGGCCCTTGTGTAGCTTAAAACAAAAAAACCCTGTCAGTTTGCAAGAATTTTACCAAGCAGCAATACATGATCATTCCTTTCCCAGGGCTGCAGGGAGGATGTGGCGGATGGCCTGGCCTGCGAGTCCTCCTCTCTGTAGCCTCACTTCCTTTAACTTTCTCAGCTACCTTTAAAGCATTTTATCTCCACTAGAGGGCCAGGATGGAGATGAAATTTCAGCCCGCCGCTTTTGCTGCTGTTACAAGATTCTATCCTAAACTGTGGGGAGGAGGGTTAGAAGGGTTAAGTGTAAAGTTGGGGTTAGGGCAACAGTGTTACTCAAAGGGGGCTTTCCCCAGACTCACGGCACCCCCTGATTCTGCTAGAGAAACCTCAACTCAGAACGAAACTGTGTTACAATAATCAAAAACAAAACTACCACAAGGGACAATTTCAGTAGCCACATGGACTCAAAATTTCAGTTATCTTCCTTGTTTCTTGTATTCAAACAGCTCCCCTGCTTCCGCCGACTGCACATCTGTCTCTTCAAACCGTTCCCAGGGTAATTTTCAACGCCTTGGTGCCTCCCCTAGGAACCCCAGTCCACTTTCTCCACTGCCTCCTGGGTCTTGAGCACATGTAAAGCCAATCTCACCAGAACATGGTTGGCCACATCACCAACCCCCAGCCCCAAGTTCAGGATCCTCCCTATAGCATCATTCTGTCCATTTTAAACAGCAATAAAACAGTCACCCCATCCTCTTCACCACCACCTCCCTCAGACCAGAAACCAACAAGCACCATGTCTCAGTTCCTCCTATATTCTCAATCAACAGAGAAATCTTCTAGGAGAGGTGTATTGTCGCCACCTACCACGCAAGCAATCAACACCACAGGGACACCAGCTGGACGTCCTCCAAGGGACTGAATTCTTACACTGTCACATGGAGGTGGTACCAGGTTGAGGGCCTGGTCCCCAAAACTGTCCCCTTCCCACTTCAGACTCCAATCAGAGAAGCCCTGGCTTAGTCTCACCCGTGTTTCTGGCCAACTGGTTACAAACCGAGGTTCCTACAATCCTGTCCTCAGGTTCAATTAATTAACTACTGTGGCTTACAAAACGCAGGTAAACACTTACCTATGTTTATCAGCTTTTTATACAGGATATTACAAAGGACACAGATGAAAAGTGCATATGGTAAGGAATAAGTGAAGGAGCGCAGAGGTTCCAGGATGGGCGCCCCCCCCCACCTCTGCCTGATCACCAATCTGGAAGCTGATCTGAACCCTTGTTTGCCTGGTTTTGATGGAGGCTTCATTATGTAGGCCTGACTGATAGAATCACTGACCACTGGTGGTCAATTTAACCTTCAGCCCCATCCCTTCCCTGGAGGTCTGGAAGGAGGGCTGAAAGTCCTGACCCTTAATCCTGCCTTTGTTTGCTGAGTGATTAGCACACAGCCTGAAGCTACCTAGGGGCAGCCAGACAGCAGTCAGTCATTAGCATACAAAGGACATTTAATCACTTCAAGATTCCAAGGATTTCCTCTAGGCTAGCAAACAGGGAAGAAGACAAAATAGTATTTCACACTCTCACACCTAGAAATGTGTTAGTTGCTGTGTTCCTGGGTTCTCTCTGCATTCAGGTTTCTCTTGACCAAACAGGACACAGTAGGACATGGTTGAGAGGGCCTCGTTCTTTGGTCTGATACATGGGGTCACCTCCTCAGTCCAGTGCAATGTCCTCCTTTGTCTCTATGAACTCTCCATTCTCCCTGTTGGCTCACGCATGGAGTTTCCAACTTATCACATTCAGGGGCTCTGCTTTTCTCAGGCATAGGTGGGGTTCCTTCTAGAATGTTCTCACAATTGATCCGGAGCTGATGGCTGCCAGGTGCACGAGTGTGACTCTCTGATACAGGAGGGAGCTGGTGCGGTGCAGTGTGGAATCACAGAGCATCCCAGGCCAGTTAACTTGCCTCATTTAAGTTCCTTCATTTTAAAACAAGAGCAGTGACTTCTACTCATCCAGGAGGCACAAGGCTAGAAAGACAGGCAGGCACCAGATAGATGAGGGCTGTGAAGTACAGCCTGCGGCAGTTTGGTCAGTCAGTAGCCAACTAAATGGGCTTTAATTTGGCCACATCCTTATGATTTTCCCACTCACCATGGCTAATTAATGTGAACCACTGTGTTGTTACTGTTACTAACGCTTTTTTAATTTTAGTCAATATCTTTGAGCCGGGCCGCATTATTTGAAGTCCGGGCTTCAGCGCCTGCCATGGGCATTACTGTTCTGACACTGAGGTTCATTCCCATGTTCAATTCATTCTTTCCCCCTACATACACTCATCGAGTGCCTACAGCGTTGGGGTGACGGGCCTGGAAGGAGGTGAGCTGTATAAAAGGCTAAGTGCAAGACAGCAAGAGACAAGCGTCCCTTCTGGGCCAAAGCTTTGAAGCATTTAATTGCTGGTGCAGTTCTTCAGTTTTCTCCTCTTTCCACGTGATCTCGAAGGAGGCCTCTAGGAGGCTGAATAAAAAGATCAAAGTAGCTGCCCACTGTGGCGCAGGCCAGTAATCCCAGCACTCTGGGAGGCTGAGGGTGGAACATCGCAAGTTCGTACCCAGCCCAGGCAACTTAGTGACTTAGCGAGACCTTGTTTCAAAATAAAAAACAAATAAGAGCTGTGAATGTAGCTCAGTATGAAGGCCCTGGGTTCAATCCTCAGTACTGGGGGAAAAAAAATAAAAGAAAAAATTCAAAGCAGGCTGCGTCGTGAAGTTATACACGGAGGACAACTATCCTGGAGAAACACCACATCCACAGCAGACGCCGTAGGAGTGAGAAATAAACTTATTTTGTTAAGCCACTGAGAGTTTAGGATTGATCGTTTCCTCCACAAAAATTTATCCTATTTTGATTAATGCAAGCTTTCATTTTCTCTATTATTTCTCTATTCTGTTTGGCGACGAATCTGTATATGATAATGCGTTGTGACATCGCCCATATTTGCCACACTTTATTTATTTTAGTGTCCTAACCAGCAATCATGCACAGCCTCCTTGACTAGGCTAGAGCCTCATGAAAATAGGAACCTTGGCTTTGACTTTCAGAACTTCTTATCCTTCCAACTCACTTCTTCCCTTCCCCCCAGTTTCTCCCCAAATTTAGGAGCCAGTCTTGCACACAGTAGCTGTTTAACTCATAGTTGGTGACTTGATAAATGATCTCCGGGAAATCATTCCCAATATTATAGACAGCTAAGTTAGATAGAAATTGATATGCAGTCAGAGAGAGACTGGGCCCGCAAGGAAGGAAGTCAGCAGAAAAATAGAGACATCGGAATTACGGCTGGAAGCAAATCTGAAGAGAGCCAGGACTCAGGATGGAGACACAATAGCCAGGCCTGTAAGATAAAACAGCAACTTAAGATTTTACTGCAATTATCACTGCCTGGTCAGGTGGGCCCAGACAGGCATCAGGTGCAGAATACCCAGACCTGTACTCCCCTCCCTTCCCCAAAATGCCTTTGTTCTTTCCATATATCCTTGCTATGTGACTTGTTTCCCTATTGGATCAGTATTAGCTATACTTGTAATCCTGCAGGTTGATTGTAGTTTGATCCACGTACCCACGTTGTGATTTTGCTGTAGACCAAGGCCCTCCACAGCCACCTACTGAGGATCCCTTCTGGAAATCCAGGAGCCATTCTTCTTCCTCTTATTCCCAATAAAACTCTCCTAACTTCTGCCTTTGGTTTGAGACTTTTTTTTTTTTTTTTTTCTGTGGGTACCGGGGGGTCGACCTCAGGACCTCGCGCGCCAGCAGGCGCCCGTGCCGCTGAGCGATATCACCGGCCCCTTTTTCGTATGTGGGTTCCGGGAGTCGAGCTCGGGCCCTCGCGCTTGCCGGGCAGGCGCTTAAGCCACTGAGCCATCTCACCGGCCCATGGTTTGAGACTTCTTCCCTTGATGTTGTCACACCACGAACTCAGTACATTTGACATCTAACAGGTCAGGAGTTATATTGTTCCTATATCACCAACATGGAAATGACAATTACTTATTTTCATAAAGCAACACCACTATGCAGGCATGGGCCACCAGGAGTTAAGTGCAACTGCCTACAATTTTTCATCCAATGACCTCAGGACTCTATGTCAACCAGGGCCAATCACAGGCTTGGTGATCATTTCTTACTGATTTGTGTTGATCTCAGTGTCTTTGGGCCCACTTAATGATTTAGGTCTGAACTTCTAAGATTCTCATTGACCCATTTGTTCATTCATGTAGCCTCTGAGAGGCAGTAGAGAAGAAAAGCTATGGACTCAGACCAGCAGAGAGGCCATGGACCATAAAATCTCTTTCTACCCACTGGCCTGTAAAGTTCAAAATGCAGCATGCACAGTTGTGAGGATTATGGAAGTTAATATATGTAAGATATTTAGATAGTTATTTTAAGCACTAGGATACAGCAATACTTGGCATGTTGGAAGTGATTAGAATCCAAATATTATTTATTGAGCACCTACTACATGGCAGGTATTAGAGAAATGAGAAACAGTTTTCCCAATTCCTAAGGCGTTTATAGTCTAGTCAGGCTGAAGATACATTAAAAAAAAAAAAAAAAAGTGAGTTGAAATGTTACAGAGAAAGAGAATATGCAATGCACACATGCACAAATGCATACGTGCACACAGATATGAAGGTGGAAACACAGACACCCACACATGCACACTCACATGCATGTGTTACTACTGGCCATGGGCAAGTGACAGACTAAGAGGGTGCTCCTGATGCTTGAAAGAAGGGAAGCCACCAAAGCCTCTCTAGAGACCATGAACTGAGTCTTACAGCCGAACAGGTGCTGGGCCGGCACCCAAAGGATGTCAGGGGACCTAAGGAGTGTGAGCAGAAGCGTCAGACAGCACGCACCCACTTACCCATTCAACAAATGCACATCAAATGCCTAGCATGTGCTTGGAAGGGGTTCGAATACTGGGATGCGGGATGCAGGTTTAAACACTGGGATAAGTAAGGTTTCTGCTTAAACTGAGCTAACATTCTCATAGAGGAGACAAACATTAAGCCAGGAAACAAACACTTAAACCCAAGAGCTGTGAGGACAGCACAGTGGACGAGGTGGTGAGAGTGAGCTGGGATATCTCTTGATTGCAGTTAGGGTAGACATAGGACAGAGCAGGAGAGAAACCCCGCCCCACCCCTGACTTCTATGGGAGAGTTTCCAGAGCCTTCCTGCCCCTTGTTGTGTCCTTTTCTTCCCAAAGGGGTGCAAGGAATGACCTGGCTGTGGCTAAAGCCAACCTGGCTGTGGCTAAAGCCAACCTGGCCCATGCCTGCCCCTGGGTGGTGTTAACTGTACTGGGTAGAGACAATCAACCAAGATTTCAGCTTCTTTCTCCTTCTTTCTCTGCACACTGAGAATTTTCCTACTTACCTGGACTAAAGTGGGGAACTGGGAACTGGGGAGATGGTGTGGCCCTTCTGACCGTCAACCTAACCACAACTGTTTACTTAACTGCTAACAATCACATAGGTGCCTTTAGGCTTCCACTTGCCTTATGAGCTTTGTCTTATTTCTCAGTTGGCTCAGAACTTGGGAAGGGAAGAGAATGTTTTTAAAAGTTTTCATAGGAGAAAAACCTTTTCTCCCCCAAAAGAACTCAAAACTATCCTGATCTATCAAATCTGTCGCCTTAATTAAAACTCCTCAAATCTCTTCAAGATGGAGAAGTCTGGCCCCCAAGGCAGATGAAATAACAATGACTGTTGGGAGGTGGGGTGGAAAAAAGAATGAGTTCAGTGCCAGCCAGCATAAAGTGTGGGTCCACGGTCCACGGTCCACAGTAAGGAGCCACAAAAAGGAAGACAAAGAAATGTGAAATCTTTAGATAGTCTTACCTTGTGACTTCACATCTACATTTTTTAAAACCCCTGTGTTATGGCTTGTATCTAGATGTCTCCCCAAAGCCTCATGTGGTCATAGGTGGGGCTTTTTCAGAGGTGGCTGGATCTAGGGTGGGCAATACTGGGATCAAGGGTATGTGATAACTAAATGGGTTTAGCCTAGTTCTGGGTGTGGATAACAGAAGGCACACCATGGTTGTGGGTTGCACCAACCAATAGGCTTCTAGCTTGAATGGGATAAAATGGACAGAAAAGGCAGGCTCAATGTTTCCTGTCTGCCCTGCCATGGACTGTTTCTTTTCTGCCATGATGCTTTGCCTTGGAGCCAGCTGACTGTGTACTGAAACTACAAACTGTGAGCTGAAATAAATCTTTCCTCCTTTAACTTGTGAGTGTTGGGTATTTTGTCCAAGCAATGAGAAAAGTAACTAAGACACCCTGTTAGAAAAAAAGATTTCCTTGAATTTATATTTTCTTCGAAAATTTTGAAAACATTTCCAATATACTTACATACTAGTACCACAACTTCCTTGGGAGAAAGAATAAAAATATGACATTATCCTGAACAAGTATTATGGCACGGTTACTCTCCACAGGCATTAGAGAAATTTAAAATAAAAGATGAAAAAGGAGATACATGGCTCCTAATGTTCAAGGGTTTTCCCTCTACCTCTCTGCGTAGAAAGACTGCTCAGGCCCCCAGAGCTATGTATTTCAAAAGAGGAGATACAGGACGTGTGTCAAGTGGGTGGCAAAGATTTTTTAAAATGTTTCCAAAGTTCAGAGGAAAACAGCACTGGCTGAAACAAGAGTGCATGCAATAGTCTCATAAAGGATGTGACAGGTGGCAAACATCAGAGACATGTGACAGCTGCAGGAACACATCAGTGGAGAAACTGCAGTTAGCAACTGTCACTGTAGTAGAAACTCCTGGAAGAAAAGAAATAGGCACTGTATTTCCTTGTGCAGCCCTAGCAAAGCACAACCTCTCCACCTACTCTTGATGGCTAAGGCGGGGAGGTGCTCAGCACTGCTGGTGCATCCAGAGGCTGCAGAATGGTACCATGGGCCTAGCTTTTCCCTCATCAAGTTCCAAGCTGGAAGGGGACAGAGGAAGTATTAACATCAGGGAGAGCTAGCAACGATGACACAGCCACACTCCCTGCACTATCGCAGGCCTCAGGAGGGGAAAGGAGGGGATGAGCTGGAAAGTGAAAGGGGTACCAGGGCTGTGCTCATCCTGCCTGGGATACACGGGCTGCCACAGGCATTATATATTTTCTGGCTGCACAGACATGTTGCTATGGAACCAATACACGCCACTGCCACTTGGCCTTTAGCAAATAAAATCACAGTGCCGGCAAGAGCCTTTCGCTAAATTTCCCTTAAAGGGATACCATCGATGGTGAGTGCTGTTTGAGCTTAGAAACAAGAGCAGCATTGTTCCCAGGCTCCAGTCCCTTGCACACTATGAAACAGAACCCAGTGACTCATGCTTTACAAGGTGTTCATGCCTGCAGGACTGGCCTCTGAGCTGCTTTTCAGGGAAAAACTCATGGCTTCAGTTTCTGTTTAGTTTCCCCCTGTTTGGTAAAAAGCAAATGGCTTGTGATATCTTGGATAATAATTTGATGCCTTCTGAGTGTCAACATCAAACTACTCTGGACTCCAGCAGGAAAAGTCGTCTGCGAACTCAGGGTGGTCCTTCCTTCATGCCTTTACTAATTTCTTGCCTTGACCTCTCTTAACCACTTTATAATGTAGGTGTGGAATTTCGCATTTCTCCTCTGTCCTAAGGCTCTTAACTGTCATTCATTCTTATTAATCTCTTCAGTCTATAGAGATGCTTAGATTTCCTCAGAGAGCAGCAGATCTCAGTGTCCCACATTACACTGTGGTATACTTAGTCTAGGGACACATGTTTCAGTCTTTTCTTGGATAGACAGGGAAATGGAAACCCTCAAGTTCACACTTCACTAAGATTAGAACTGAAAAAACCCACAAAGGTCCATGTGCTAAAGGCTTGGTCCCTACCCTACAGTACTGTGGAACCTTTAGGAGGAGGGGTCTGGTGGGAAGGCGGGTCACTGGGGATGTGCTCCTGAAGGGGATTAGGAGCCCTTCCCTGTCTCTCTTTTGCTTCCCAACCACCATGAAAGGAGCAGTTTGATCCACTATCCACTCTCTGCCTCAATGTGCTGCCTCACCACAGACCCCAAAGCAACAGAACCAACCAACCATGGATTGAACCCACCAAAACTGTGAGCCATAGCAATTTTTTCCTCCTTTTATGTTGATTACCTCAGGTATTCTGTCATAGTGACAGAAGCTGACACATTTCTAATAAACACACATTTGTGTGGACCCATCCAGGGATAGAAGTGATACGATTGATACTCAGGTGATAAACAGGTGATGGCCCAGTGAGTCTACGTCCATGTTCTACGTTCCCTTCCATGCATTGGTGGAAACTGGACTGTCTCTGTGGATAGCGAGATATATTAAGTTTCATAGTGATGACTCAAGTAGTGCTGAAGAGTAGTTCCCAGTGGTTAAGAATAAGTGATTAAACTGACAAATGTGATAAAACCATGGACACTGGCTCTTAATACTACATTTAGAGTCATCCTTAGGTGAGAGGAAATGCTTTGCAAATACTTCTCCTACTCACATAAATGAACTGGACCCAGAGCCTGATCTAGCACAGGACTCCTTGAAAGTGCCAGCAAGTCCCCCTTTCCCAATTCCACTGGAGAAGTTTGTTCTCACACTTGTCTCAGCCTTACCACATGACTGCTCTCATGTAGAAAACAAAGTTTCTTAATGAAGAAATGTTCATCTGAAAGGCACAAAGACTGCAGGGCAAATTAGTTCTGCACTACAGGAGCCCCGGTACCCATTCCTGTGCAGATGTGAGCCGCCCCCCTCCCAGGTCTGCAGCTGACTACTACAGCCCTGCAGGCACACAGAAGCTTCTAGCTGTAAAACACATATGCCATGAAGTCTCAGCACAGAACACATGATACTGCGAATGCAGAGGTCTGGAAAAGCCACAAAGGAAAATGTGCCCTCTTGGATGAGATCCTTAATATAAGTGTTCTGGATGCACCCATTCTGCCAACCCCTCTTGGTAGCAGCCAGGTTTGATTACTAGGAGGTCAAATAACTAATCAGCTCTCTTCCTGACATTTGCCTTGGGGGAATGACGCATTATCATTAATTTATTAGGACTGCATTAAGTCCAACTAGCTATATAAATGTATGTCCTCAGAAAGAAGCTGTGGATTCAAAAATCACCATGCAGCTGGGAGTCTAATGCCTCTCCTGATCACAGCTCTACTACTACCTGTAACACTGCAAACAAGTGACTTGAAGAGCTCTGGGCCTCAGCTGCCCATTTTATACATAGGGCCTTTGCCAGACTGATTCTAAGATCCCATCCTTGGTGCACATCTTACTATTGTTTGTCATGGTATCCACAGGACAGCATAGCCACGTGAACAAAATGTGTGGCTTCCCCTTGCCCATGGCCGTATCCTCGTGCACCAGTCACTGAAGGAAAGAAACTTCCTCTCCTGTCCTTTCTGCAAGCTGGACAAGGTGACAGTACTAGCTCGCAAGATGCAAAATATGGAAATACCAAAAAGAAGTGGCAGGAAAACCTAGGAGGGAAGGCCCTGTCCACAAAGGACCAAAGAGAGTTGAAGAATCTTGCGTTGAGCAGCAGAAAACTTAAGAGCATGAATGTTATCCAACACTATTCCTTGGTGCCAAGTAGCACTGGATAAAATTGGGATGTAGGTAAAAGGATATGATGGATTGAAAGGATCACTCACTCTATGCATACAGCAGGTTCCTTCTTTCCACTGATACGATGTTGGTCTAATTTCTTTGGGAAACTAGAAGAGAAAAAAAGATTTAAGAAAAAAAGTGAAGTCCATTTGCTGAATCAGGGCAGGTATACAGGCCTAGAAATTATATGGAATTCCAGCATCTAGACATGTTGGGTGGCAACAGAAGTTTAAAAGCAGAACTTTAAACAATCAATATGCAAAAAATAATCACGTGCATGATTTGTTTGTGATGAGCTGTAGGATCCTCATGACAAGAAGTACATAATGTGTGCTCAGGAAATAATTTTTCAGGTGGGTCTCCTAGAATGTCTTGTCCTGCATGCCCATCACGGGGCTGACTGAGGATGTCAGTAAACAACCAGAGGACCCCATAAACTGCACCTCGTTCTTTCCCTAATTTGGCTCACGTGAGAATGTGGACTTGGCAGAGAGGCTGGACTGGTGATCCCGGGAGAAGCTCTGCGGTGTCTGGGACACAGAAAGCCCAAATCAAGCGTGGGAAAGAACCAAGATAATGTGAGTGTCAGAGAGAGGAAGCTGAGAGACAGAGGCAGATAAGGGAGTGGCAGCAAAAGACTGTTTCAGCCACACCACAGAAGGAACTCAGTTCAAGATTTGGTTCTTTCAAAATTTCCAGAGACTGTTTTCAAGATGCCTCTGGAAGTCTAAGAGGGATGACAGGCAAAGCTGTTCCACTCCTGAGTTCTGCTGGTCAGATTCCCACAGCCTCCGGGGTTCATTCTACCAGTTGGAAGAGGTCTGCTGCCTCCCTGCCTTTTCCTCAAGAGGATGTAGGCAGGTGGCCATGGGAGCCAATGTGGAGAGTCACCTCCCTAAGATGTCCCTCGAGCTGGAGGCAAATCCTCAGACTCAGTTTCTCAGAATCTGCAAGGATGCCTCAAAGTCCTAGAAAGAAGTGCATGCGTGTGCGGGTGATCCCCACAGTCCCATCAGACTATCGCGGGACGTCGAGGCCACTCCTAGGGCAACGTGATTCTGGCTACTGAGAAGGCTTTGATCTAATTGAAAAGCCGCCCGGAAAACAAGGAAGCCGCGAAAGACGGTACAAACCTACAGCATCCCTGAGAGCGTCTTCTTTTTAAAGCTGCACTTTATAACCCACTCACACTCATGACAGACAAGACGTCTACAGGAAGAATGATAGAGACCATGAAAGTGAGTTCACAGTCAGACCCAAGTCTGTGCCTCAGCTGTCACCGCCTGGCTGTGCGATTCCAGTGACTGAGACTCTCTGAGCTCCTTCCTTATTTGCATAATGGCACTAATAACACCTGCTTCGTATATCATTTCATGTTCTTACTGCAGCACCTGGCATGTAGAAGAGACTTTTCAAAAAAAGAAAAGCCTTTATTACCATTCGGCACAACACATTTGCATATCTGTAACAAAAGAGAGACTTTGATAATTTTATAGTTCATCTGAATGTAAGTACTTGTGTTGTAGTCTCTTCTCGCCTCCCCCATTGGATGAGATAAGAACAAAATAAGAGTGTTTATAATTAGATAATATAGATGAAGGAAATCCTCAAATAACAGAAATCAGCAAAATCCTGCTAATAATCACTGTAAACATATCCATTTATATGGCTCCAGGCTCTCTCCCATGCCCAAAGATATACCCAGTTTATTATACACATACTTATAATTTCACACAGCCATATATAATTTATTTATAACATACTATGAGTCTTCATAATATTTTGCTGCCTGATAATTTTCTTACTTGGTATACTAAAAACCTTAACATCAGCAAGTCCAGCTACATCACAATTTTTAAGGACTGCAAGAGTTTTGCTTAGGAAGAATGAATCAATAAACGTTTATTTGTTGAAATTACAGAATCTACCAAAGTATTCATATTTATGAGAAATAAGTACACACTGTGTTGGCATGTGGTTCTTTCTCTGCTGTATTTTCTTCTCAACCAAGAAAGGCAGATTGCATAAATATAATAAGTTTTAACAGCAAAAAAAACTGTTTTCGTTTGAGTGAGTGTTACTTAGAAGAATACAAAATAACACATACACCACAGAGAATAAAATGACAAATCACAATATTCGTGGGCATCCCATCTACAAAAAAGGGACAAAATTTTAATGACTAGACATAATAGTAGACAAGGATGCCTATTTCAAGTATGAAATCCTAAATCTGAAATTAAACACATATCCCTGTTTCCAGCCCCATTATGGTAGAGTTATTTAATGATACAGGGAAAGCCAAAATGAATGTTGTAGTCTTGAGTGCCCTAGACATTAAGTCGCACTACTGAACTTCAAAATCTAAAAATGTTTGGGAGGCTGAGGCAAGAGGATCCCAATCTGAATCCTAGCCTGGGTAATTTAGCTACCTAGTGAGACCCTGTCTCGAAAAAATCAAAAAAGGGCTGGGGATGTAGCTCAATGTGAAGGCCCTGGGTTCAATCTCCAGGAGACGGAAGGAAGGAAGGAAGGAAGGAAGGAAGGAAGGAAGGAAGGAAGGAAGTTAGTTGTTCAGGACTCAGCATATTTAGAAGGTATCAAAAGTTGGAATGGGGGCCAGTGAGATGGCTCAGTGGCGTAAGCACCTGCCTGGCAAGTGTGAGGTCCTGAGTTCGACTCCCAGATCCCACATACGAAAAAAGAGCCTGTGATATCTCTCAGCAGCATGGGCGCCTGCTGGCGCGCGAGGTCCTGAGGTCAACCCCCGGTACCCACCAAAAAAAAAAAAAAAAAAAGTTGGAATGTCTGTGCAATGTCAGTATCTCTGGTCTAACTTCCTCCTCAAAGAGAATAGTAGGTCTGGTAAAACATGTGATATGCTTTGTGTGAGTTAGGTGACAGGTCCCTTGCCTTCAATAAAGAAACCTGTGCCACTGCTCTAATGGCGATCTGCAACATTTCAGCACAGGACCACTTCTGAGAGCAGCTAGCAGTGGGAATGTCCCCACAGTGTCAGAGGGTGTGGGGAGAATCCTTCTTCCTGAAAGCAAGCAGCTGGCTTTTCTAAGCATTCCCAATGCTGTTCCCGCCTGCAGGCAGGAGGTGGGGGGCTGGCAGGGAGCCCCGGAGAGAGGAAAACAGGACTCACTGAGGTAGCAGGGAAACAGCAAGTCAGACGTGGGCTGTGAAATCCTGGAGAGACCAAAAGTGGAGTCCACAGGAAATTACAGGTGAAAGCCCCTTCATGCGGCCCACCCAGCAAACATTCCCTAAGTGTTTCACCCTCGGCTCGGCTTATACAATTTTCAGGGGGAGCCAGAATCTGTCTTGGGGGTCATGCCTGTAGAAGAGACTTCTACTATTCTAGTTTGACCGCATGAGCAAGAATTAACATTAGGAGAGAGGAATACAGACCCTCACTGTTGGCACTGGACGGTATCAGAGACTCTTTTGGACAGCTCACACCAGGGATTCGCCGTATGGACGAGGAGCTGAGCTCCCTGTAACAAATCTCTGTGGCTGGTACAGCTCAGGAGCTGGAGAGCTGTCTACGATCTAACTATGACTCCTTCCAGCGATGGAGTTTTGCCGTTGCTCCACTTTCCCATGAGCAAGCAGCAGATGGTCAGGCTGTGTTGTATGTTAATGTGATGTCCCCCACTTTTGTGGTATATGGGATCAAAGCCAGAGCCTCAGCCCTGAGCTACATCCCCAGCCCTTTTTAAATTGGTTTTTATTTTGAGACAGGGTTTTGGTAAGTTAGTTGCTAAGTTGCCCAGACTGGGCTGGAATTTGTGATCCTCCTGCCTCAGCCTCCAGAGTGCTAGGATTTCAGGTGTTTGCCACCAAAACTGGCAGTCACAATCAAAGCTAAGTTATACACATTCCTAAATTTGCTTTCAAAGGGTCCTTCGTATCCTATAAAGGTATACATGTGATGGTTGGTAACACATTCCTCATAACAGACCTAGCCATAGAAAGTTATAGTTTGGATTCTAACATTCTCATCCAATTATGTGTCTCCAGTAAATGTGACCTAGCCTGGAAAACTATGTTGATACTACATCTTCCATGGTTACCATATGTTTATTGACTGCTGACTTGAAAATGTGGTCTTGCCATTTGCTATAGTTTGGCTCTTAAATGTTTCCTAAAGGTCAGTGTGTTGGAGACTTGGTCCCCAGAGTGGTGCAATTGGGAGGCATGGAATCTTTCAGAGGAGGGGCCTAGAGGGAAGTCTTTAGGTCATTGGAGGCATGGCTTCCAAGGGAATTGTGGGACCGTGACCCCTTCCTCTTTGTCTTTTGCCATCAGGCGAGCAGCTCTGCTCTGCCATGTGTCCTCGCCATAGGCCTAAAAGTAACGGGGCCAACTGACCATGGACTGGAATCTTCGAAACCATCAGCCAAAATAAACCCTTTTTTCTTTATAAGTTAATTATCTTAAGTATTTGTTGTAGTGTCAGGAAGGTGACAGAAGCACCATTATAATGTACCATCCTCAGTAAGCATCAGCTTTCTTAATATTAGCTACAACCATTTACTGAGTACCTGTTTTCAGCTGACACATTTTTATCTATTATCTGTAATCCTGACCACACAAAATCTCTAAAATAGGTTCCATTAGCCCCATTGTACATATAAGGAGAACAGGGCTCAAGAAAAGTAACCTATCCAAGTCACACGAACTGCAAGTGACAAAGCCCTGTTCGTCAGGGTTTCATGGCCAAGGGGAAAGAGATGAGCTCCTAGCAACGTGCACACGGGTTTTTATATTCAAGTCGTGATGCATAAGCACTCTAGCATGCACAAGCACACACACACACATACACACGCACACACACACACACAGGCATTTGCTTTCGTTAGACAGGCAGATATTTCTTTTTTCAGGTAATTTGTGGGGGGAGCAAGCAAAGATGCTAGAACAAAAATTACCCATGCCGTTCAGCAGAGAGCCATGCATTAGCCGCCCAATGGGTGCTGGGCCAGCGCTCTTCAGGCAGCACGGCTGACTCAAAGTGCTGACAGCCGCAACGACACAAAATGTAGCCTTGGCGAGTCAGTCTAACAATTACTTTGCATCATTCTGATTATGAGCCACAAGCATGCAATCAAAGCAAGAACGATCTTAAATGATCTCCATCAGCATTTTGCTTTAGTTATCAAAGCATGGCAGATTGAACATATTCTCATCTGACCTAAACGCAGTGTTAATAACCCAAACACAAAGAATGTACGAGAATAATAATGGGTGAAGATCGATGGCCTTGCCGGGGGGTTATGAAAGGGGTGAAGTTTGTTTTGTTCAACTTTTTCATTTATTAACTCAGAGCAAGGCAACTTTAATTATGTGTTTCTCTTCTCATAAGTTTATCTACAGTTCCACTCCATTTAAATTAACTTTTAGGTAAGTTTACACATTTCTTGGACTTAGAATTGCATGATGTATGCCTTTCTACGAGGGACATTTTTCATATTCAATTGTAAATTTTTGTGTGTTTTCATCTCCCCCCTGAACTGACCAAGCTCTGAGAGCAGAAATTTTATATCAGTTATCTCTACATTCCTCAATCCTAGCCCAGTGCCTGGCATTTGTACCAGACATTCAAAATATGCAGAAATGAATGTATTCTTATAGGGTCACAGACAAAAATGCATGTGTACAGATTTCATGGATGGCCTTAACTCAGGAAAATCACTAGCATTTCACAGGGTAGTACCTGATCTCCAAAACTTGTCTAAAGTGGAAAAGATGTTATTCTAAACATATACCATGAAACTCTAGAGAGATCAGTTCTTAGGGAAGGCAAACATAC
Organism: Erethizon dorsatum; assembly: GCA_028451465.1. Taxonomy (NCBI): domain Eukaryota; kingdom Metazoa; phylum Chordata; class Mammalia; order Rodentia; family Erethizontidae; genus Erethizon; species Erethizon dorsatum. The sequence continues at coordinate 17,377,913 of CM051825.1, forward strand.
AAATATAAAAATTTGTTGCTCGGCATGGTGGTACATGTCCGTATTCCCAGCATTTGGGAAGCTGAGGCAGGAGGACTGCCACAAGTTTGAGGCCAGCCTAGGCTACATAGGGAGTACAAGGCCAGCCTGGACTACATAGGAAGACCTTGTCTCAAATAAATAAAAATAAAATTTAAAATCCAATAACTATTGCTGTTATTTTTACCAAAGAAAATCATTTTCAAAGGATTCTTAAGTTTTAAAGCTTAAAAGAAGATGAATAGTATATAGCGAGTGGTTTTCAAGGAAAGCAAATATAATCACTATAGGTTGTGGAACCAGTTCTAGGAGAGAAATACTGATTATTTATACTGCAGGAACAAAGAAAGAGTTCAACTTTATTTCAGTCAATTCTATTTCTCAAAGAACAAAGAGAAAGGGGTACAAGTTTTCATGTCTTGGCCCTATGGCAACCAATGCCCATTGCTTCACCAACACATCCAGTCCAGTTGGGGCAGGAAGATCCTACGGAAAGGGACAGGAACTCATTCTGCCTTTCGGTAAATCTTATACCTGCAGAATACAGTGACTCTCCTTGGCATCACTCATCGTTGGCATCCTAGTTGCTCTAGCACATTAGTGATGCTGTACAAAATGACGAGCTCACCATTTTAGGGAAGAAAGAGCCGCAGATAGATGAGGATTTGACTTTACGATTTCCTAGGTGTCTGCCTTTGTGTGTGTGCATGTGAGTGTGTGTGCACCTGTGCATGCACGCATGTGCATGTGGTGTGAGTATGTGTCTGTGTGTGTGTGTGTGTGTGTGTGTGTGTGTGTGTGTGTGTAGGATTTGCGATGCTCTCAAAGGCTGTTCTATACAATTTGAAAAAGTCAATGTTTGACACTCTTCCGTTGGCGGAGTACACTATGTAAACTCTACCTAGACAGCACCCATGCACCTTAACAATTTCAGCAGCCAGGTAAGTTCACTGTATTAATGCTCAAGATGTTAAGCAGAAGGCATTAAAAAATTGGCAAAACAACAGTACCTCAAAATTCCAAAATTGGCAAGTGCCGCTTCAGCAAAGCTGCACCTCTGACTCTGAGATGGGGAAGAGGAGCAGGATGTGATTTTTAGGGTGAAAGGGAGTAGGTTGTCTGCACTCTGCTCTGCATGGCCTGTTTCTACACTACAGCTCTTCTCACTGCACCTAGTGGCCAGAGCAACTTCACCCAAGTTTTTTGTTTTGATTGTTTGTTTTTATACTAGAGATTGAACTCAGGTCCTCTACACTGCGCACAATACCCAGTCCTTTTTGTATTTTTTATTTTGAGCTAGGGTCTTGCTAAGTTGCTAAATTGTCTAGGGTGGGCTTGAACTTGAGATCCTCCTGTTTCAGCCTCCTACAGTGCTAGGATTACAGAAATGCGCCATCATGCCTGGCTTTCACTAAAATTTAGAATAAATTTAAATGTGTATTTGAAAACAAGAACGAGGAGGAAAAAGACGACTCCTGTTGTCACTTTGCCCTGTGTGGGAGACTTCAGGGAAAAGGCAGGAGTTAAACTCTACGACTTGAAGAATTGTCGCCTGTATTAGAAAGCTTCCCGGGCCGGTGAGATGGCTCAGCGGCTTAAGCGCCTGCCCGGCAAGCTCGAGGGCCCGAGTTCGACTCCCGGAACCCACATACGAAAAAGGGGCCGGTGATATCGCTCAGTGGCACGGGCGCCTGCTGGCGCGTGAGGTCCTGAGGTCGACCCCCGGTACCCACAAAAAAAAAAAAAAAAAGAAAGCTTCCCGTCACATCTGGCAGCACACTACTGATGCTAAGATGCTTAAAGCACTTGCCCCAGTCAAATGCCAAGGTCTAAGAAACAGCTCTGGATACAAAGCTGGAGTTGAGTAAATACCCAAAACACTGTAGTTTAACACTCTATGAACCTTACAGTTTTCAAAGTGATAGAGTGTTCAGCAATCAACATCACTCCATTATAAACATAGTTTTAAAAACGGTATCTCCTAAATGTCTAGCACAGCCAGGGGCTGGCAAACATTTTCTATAAAGAGCCAGATAGCAAATGTTTTGGGCTTTGTGCATTAGATAATCCGCATCAGCTACAAAAATCTGCTATTGTGTTGCAAAAGCAGCTGTAGACAACAACCATACAGATGGGCATGGTAGCGTTACAATAAAACTTTATTTACAAAAATAGGTTACCCATCTTGTGATCGAGTCCTTTATTTTAGGTGGCATTTATACACAATGGAGCACTATTTGGCCATAAAGATAAGCTTGAGGCATTTGTAGGCAATTAGATGGAACTTGAGAACAGAATTGTTAAGTGGAGTAAGTCAGATACACAAGCTGAAATATTGCATGGTTTCCCTTATATGAGAAACTAAAAGTATCTATATGCAAGTGAGGAGCAAAGTGGAAGACAGATAAATAGAAGTGGGGAGAGGCTCAGATGGTTCCCCGAATTATCTATTTGGTTTGTTTTAAAAATATTTTAATATCTAACTTGTCTCATTTATACCACTAGCTTCTCTTAGTTTATTGAAAGGAAAGTTCTGTGCTAATATCTGTTTGTTTCTTCTTTGTAAGAGAGAATTATTTTTGTTGATGTATGGTACTCTGAGAAACTACTTTGAAGATAACGATAGATGGTAGACTATTGTTATTCTCTTATTATTTTGTTATAAAATTTTGTTTTATTTTTTTCATAAAATTGAAAACAGAAAAAAAAAAAAATGTAAAGGCCAGGGGCAGAATTTGGCCCCTAGTCTAGAGTTTGTCAACCCCTGGTCTAGAGAATCATTCTACTGGAAAATTATGATGAATCTGTGCTTTGTCCATTTGTTACTGGATAAGCAGGCAATGGCTTGGTCCTGCAGCAGCCCCCAGCAAATGCCCTCCACAATAAGTAGCCAAGGGCAAATCCTAGAAAGCCAGGGGAGGTTTCCAGGGGAAGTCACTGTGTGCCTATCTCTGCGTTACACATGTGCAAAGGGAATAGGCCACCCCATGGACCCCCAGGTACATGTCCAAAAGCCATCTGAAGTAGTACTACCTAGGCAAAAGGAAGACCCATTGCTACAACAACAAACACATGGCCCAATTTAAAAAATGTGCTGGGAATCAGGCATGGTTGCATATGACTGTAATTGTAACACATTGGGAAGCTGAGGTAGGAGAATTGCAAGACTGAGCCCAGCTTGGGCAATTTAGCAAGACCTTGTCTCAAAATTTTAAAAATAGGGCCAGTGAGATGACTCAGCGGCATATGCACCTGCCTGGCAAGCGCGAGGGCCCGAGTTCGACTCCAGGAACCCACATACAAAAAAAGAGCTGGTGATATCGCTCAGCGGCACAGGCGCCTGCTGGCGCACGAGGTCCTGAGGTCGACCCCCCATACCCACAAAAAAAAAAAAAAAAAAAAAAAACTAAAAATAAAATAGAAAGGGGCTGGGGATGTAGCTCAGTGCAAAGGTCCTGGGTTCAATCTCCAGTTCTACCAAAAACAAAACAAATGAAAGGCAAGAGATTTGATGGATTTGAATCAATATTTCTCCCAAGAATATAATTCAAACAATAATACGAATGACCAATGAACAGATAAAAAGACACTTAGCATCACTAATCATTGGGAACTTGAAAATCCAATCTACCATTAACTACCATTTCACATTTGTTAGGATGGCTTTTATGAAAACAGCTAACTAACCATGAGGAAGAAAAGAAAAAAAAAAAAAGCCCAGAAAATAACAGGTGTCATTCGCAAAGATGTGAAAAAATTGGAACTTGTGTGCACTGTAAATGTAAAATGCAGTGCTGCTATGCAAAACCCCATGATAATCCGAAAACAATTTGTAAAATTGCTAAATAAATACCAATTCCATGTCTGCATACATACACAAAAGAACTGAAGGCAGGGACTTGAGATATTTGTACACCACATCCACAGCAGCATTATTCACAACAACCAAATGTAGAAGCAACCCAAAAGTCCATCAACAGATGGATAACGAGATGTGGTATATACTCACAGTAGAATATTACGTGGCTCTAAAGAAGAAGGAAATTCTAACACAGGACACAACATGAATGAATCTTGAATTCATTATGCTAAGTGAAATAAACCAGTCACGAAAAGACAAATTCCACGTAATTTCATTTCTGTGAGGAACTTAGAGTAACCAAGAATAGAATAGAAAGGGGAACACTGGTTGCCAGTGGCCAGGGGAAGGGGACAGTGGAGAGTTACTGATTAATGAGCATGAGTTTCACTTTGTGGAGGTGAAGAGTGTTGGATGGTGGTGATGGTTTTGTTACAGTATCAATGACTTAATGCTCCTGAACTGTACACTTAAAAATGGTAAAAACAGTCATCGTGTGCGTATGTGGTACCGGTGATGGGACCCAAGGGTAATCTACCAGAGAGCTCCATCTCCAGTCCCTCCCCACCTCTTTTTTTTTTTTTTTTCTTCAATATGTGGGTACAGGGAGTCGAACTCAGGACCTCACGCTTCCCCACCTCTTTTTAAGACAGGTTCTCATTAAGTTGCCCAGTCTGGCCTTCAATTTGTGATCCTCCTGCCTCAGCCTCCCAAGTAGCTGGGATTACAAGTATATGCCACTGCACCCTGCGGAAAGAGTAAATTTTATCTTATCTATATCTGACCACATGAAGGAGGAGGGAAGAGTCCTGTGATCCCTTTGCCCTACACAGGAGATTTCAGGTGATCTGTTCAGACCAAGATATCCAAGAAGGTTCAAGTTCGTCATTCCTGAGAGGGTTGGTTTATGGGAGGCATCTGGGGAATTGCAACTTGGTTTGAGTGTTCTCGGAAATCAGCTAACATTTGACAGGTTCCACATCTAGGGAGCATTTGAAGTAAAAAAAGAATATGGGGGCTCCTAGAGTGAATTCTGCACATTAAGATTTATGATCTGGCCAGGATGCCTACAGTGCTCTTTTCTGAGTCTTACAATTTCAGAGATTCAATTTGACAGTGGATCAAGAGTAAAGTCAGCAACAGGAATAAAATTCTGGAAAATTTATCATAACCGATGGGGGACACAAAGTTTAAAGAAATACCTGTGTTAAGGCAAAGCAAATCTGTCAGGATTAGAGCGAAAACTCAGCCTCCGGTTCAAGGTAGGAGAAGTCTCTTTCTTTGCATAACTCTGTTCTCCTTGATCAGACATGTGTGTGACTGCTTTTACTTGATTCATTTGAAATGCAAGCTCCTCTGAGTTGAATTCTGGGTGACACTCAATACAATATACCATGCCCTAGAGGTGACCTCATGGAAACTGTCCCTGTTGACATATCACCGTTCCAGGGATTACTCAGGGATTTTGTGAAAATTAAACCAATACAAGGCGGCATCACCTACTACAAGGAGAAGGATGCTGACTCATGTTTTCTCTGCCAGAGGAAAATGCTATCACTTCTCCCCATATTCTCAGTAAGAACAGACGGCTACCTGACCAGTCCAAGCTCAGCGGAGGAGGAAAGTCCTATGGCTACATACATACAGCACTGATGCCTACCCTCTGCTGACGGCAGGTTTTCCCAGGCTGTCCAAACAAGGTAGAAGGCTGGATAATCATCTGGCAAATTTGGATCATTAATTCTCAACTCACTTATCAAGAATGGCCATCACAGGATCCTTAACATCCCAGTTAACTGAAACATATTCTGGGTATCAGAGTTTTGTAAATATAGAGTAAAATAAAGCTTTCATTCAGGGACACAAATATCTATTGTAACCACCTTTTTGATGGATTTTGTCAGACAATTCAAAGCATGGAAGAAAAATGTGTATACAAAAAAAACCTTCTGGAAGTAAGATATTCAGGGAATGGTATGTACTAGATTTTTGATATCTAAAGCCAGTTGCTATGGTTTGGATCTTAAATGCCCCCGCTAAAGCCCTGTGTGCTAGGGGCTTGCTCTTCATGGAAAGACAATTGGGACATGGTGGCACCTTTAAGAGGCGGGGCTTAGTGGGAGGTCCTTAGGTCTCTGAGGGGTGCCCTTGAGGGGACTGTGGGACCTGCCCCCACCCTACTGTCTTTGCTTCCTGGCCATGAAATAAATGGTTTTGCTATATCATATATTTCTGCCATGATGTGCTGTCATACCACAGGCCCCAAGCCACAGGGCCAAGCCATTGTGGACTGGAACCTCTAAAACTGAGAGCCAAACCTTTGCCTTTTATATGCTGCTTGTCTCAGGTATTTTGTTACAGTACCGGAAAACTGACTGACATACTAATGATATGCAGGGAAATGTTTAGCGACAGCCAGAGGGAAGAGAGAAGCTTTGATCGGTAGCATCCATGGGGTGTGTGTATGAAAAGAGTAAAGTTAAATTTGATAAAGCTGACAAACACCTCCTCCGTCAGGTGAGCAGCTCAAAAGCAAGTGACAGTCACACTGGCAGCATGGATTCTTGCTGTGATGACAATGGTTCCTCACCCATCTGAGGGGTCTGGAGCAGTCATTTTGTGGAATGTCCTTTAATCTGTATTGTTCTAAGCATAAAAAAAACTCAGAGACACCCCACTTGTAGGACACCCCACAAAACAAGTGATCTATATTCCTCAAAATTGTCAAGGTTATCAAGAACAAGTGTGAGAAACGGTTACATTCTAGAGGAGCCTAAGAAGATGTAACAACTAGCCAGGCGTGGTGGCACATGCCTGTCTTCTCAGCACTTGGGAGGCTGAGGCAGGAGGATCACTGTGAGTTAAAGGCCCAGTTGGACTAAATAGTGAGACCTTGTCTCAAAAAATGAAGAAGAAGTAGAAGGGGGGGGAGGAGAAGAAGGAGAAGGAGAAGGAAGAAGAGAAAGAAGGAGAAAAAAGAGGAGGAGAAGGAAGAGGGGAAGGGAAGGGAAAGGGGAGGAGGGGAGACAACTAAATATAATGTGGCACCTGGGGTGAGATCTTGGAACAGAAAAAGGGTATCAAGTTAAAAGCTAAGAAAATCTGGGCAAAGTATGGACTTTAGTAAGAGTAAAACAATTCCACTTGGCACTCTGTGATTTATATATAGTATTTTGCTTAATCCCCCTAATGCTATTAAATGGTTTTACTCCCATTTTATAAACAAGAACAAGGAAATATAAGTATCTTGCCCAAGGTAAAAGCATTAGTAATTGGGGAAATTCAAGTCGAAATGTGTGTTGAATTATTCTAAGAGCTTTAGCAGTTTTAACTCCGTTATCTTCACAACAACCCCACAAAGTGAGCAGCTATTATTATGTCCAACAGAAGCCCAGAGAAGCTAAGTGAGTTACTCAAGGGTTGCACAGCAGGATAGTAACAGCAGAGCCAGGATTTCAACCCAAGAGACCTGACTGCAGAATCACAAGTATCCCTTAAGTTCCACCTCTCAAATTAACCAGCAACGACTGATATTTTTCTTTCTCCTCCCCCAGTTTAGTCATTTTAATATTCCCTGGTATTCTAGAAAACCTTTCATCACAATGGCTTCTATGGGTTGGGGTAAGGACCCGGACTGATGGGGAAGGGGCAAAAGGGAATATGACAATCAATCATAAAGGGCCCTGGGACACTCAAATGTGTGTACAGTTCACTGTGCACAAACTTTACCTAAGAACAAGAATTAAAGACAAATACAGGTTGAGTACCCTTCATCCAAAGTGTTTAAGACCATAACTGGGATTTCAGATTTTTTTTAAATTCTAAAATATTTTCACGTACATAATGAAATATCTTGGGAATAGGGCCCAAGGTTAAATACAGAATTATTTTATGTTTCATATACACAAAACCTAAAGTCATTTTATAAACTTTTTAGTGGGCCTGCGTTTTGACCATGACCTGTCACATGAGGTCGGGTGTGACGTTTTCCACTTGCGATGTGCAGCTGGTGCTCCGAAAGTTTCAGATTTTTGGAGCATTTCAAATTTTCAGATTAAGGGCGCTGAATCTGCATTAGTTAATAATACACATTAACTGGCCTTGTGATGCGTGAACTAAAATTATATGGACTGAAGGGTGGACAAAAGGCTATGTGGGAAATAATGAAAATATAGCAAAATATTAATCATGTAATCTAGATAACGTAGGCTGGGAGTCCGCAAGTGTTCACTGTACAACTCTTTAACTTCTTTGCATGTCTGAAATTTTTCCTAATAAAATGTAAAGAAAAATGTGTCTCTTAAATAAGTTTGCAGGTTCAACCTAGATTGGTTTCTCAAGAATTATTTGAGTCAAATATATAGGTAGATAATATTTTTCATTGCTTTTAATAAAATATTAGGTTCCCAATTTATTCTTTTAATGTCTTTTTACAAAAACTCCCCCTCCCTGGCAGTGAACAAAGCACTAATGCCAATGTGTGCAATTAGGCTGTTAAGTAACAGATATGAGCCAGTGTTTATTAATTAGCAAAAAGCCATCTAGGGTGTGAGCTCCAGGCTCTGCAGAGCTTTATACTCCACATGGACTCTCCAATCATTTTTGTGGCTTGGATAGATTTCAAGACTTGTACTCATCACGATCAAAAACACATCAGTATTGCCATAGTCAATAAGCATCTACCACATAAATGTGTTAAATAGCACATTTATAATACATCTATTTCTTGTATCATTTTCATGAACTTGGTTATCTACTCTACCTTCAGTTGTTACTTGGCCTTAGCTGTTTCAGAACCTTTTTGTTTTTAACATGAAGATTTTTCTTGAGACAGGCGCTCATGAGATGATTTAGGAAAAATATGCCTCTTCTGATTCGAATATCAGATGGTTATTATCTTTATAAAAGTTACGATCTACTCCAGACCATTGTAAGTGTGCACCTTTCCTGGATTCAGATGCTTGACAAATTCAGTAGCACCAGCAGGTGTTAAAGCTGCCTCGAGGGATGTGTGGCTACTTTATCTGGAGAATCAGTGGCTGCACCACTGCCACAGGACACAGTGTGCGTGCTCCGTGGCTGGGATGCATCGGGAATGGGAGCCGACTCTGCTTACCTTCAGAAAATGGCTTCGGAGCACGAGGAGTTGTGCAGCAGAAACACTTTCCTAATCAGAATGCAACCATGACTCAGGCAAAACAATAGCCTTTGGATTTTAGGAAACGGAAAAGAAAGTCTGACATCTCAAGAATGATGCGTGGATCACACTGTACAAGGTCCCAGCCTGAAATGGTGAGCGTGGTAGCAACTGTTAAGATCGGTCTATTTGGTGAAAGCTTTTGGAATAAATTCCTTGACCTGCCCACTGGAGACAGGAATTCTCTCCGCCCTTAAGACCTTGATTCTCCACAACCTTGAGAAGCTATAATAGCAAGGGCACCAACTCTGGAGCCAATGACCTTGGACAAATCACCAGAGCTCACTGTTCTCAAATATTACATGTGCATAATAATGTTCCTGAGGATTAATGGGTTCGTATATCAAAATGCACTCAGAATAGTGCTGGCCCACCTGAAGTACTACAGAAGCATTTTACTGACAGATATCAAAACAGCTGATTGCTACCCAGTGATTTCAAAATAACCACTCTCCCCTCTCCTTCTTGCCATGACCTTTCTCACACTACCCTCCCCCGCCACCCACTGGAAGTCTCCTCCCTGAAGACTTCCACCTCTTCCTGCGTGCAGAAGGCCCTGGCAGGAATGCAGGATGTCGGCAGGGAGTTTAGAAACTCTTATTCACAAGTCTAATAAGTTGATTCAGTTGAGTGTGCAGCTAACTAACTACACCTTTCACTTCTCTTTTTAATCAGGGGTTTTCACATGCAGATTTTTACCACCCTACTTCCTCTCCCTTCTCCTATGAAAAAATCTTTTCATCTTCAGCTCTGTCCCACCTCACTGCTGAATTTATAAAAAAGGAAAGAAGAAAGAAACCAGCCCACCAGCTCCAAGGCCTTGGTGTTTTCCTCTGAATTTCACATTGACCGTATTATACATGGTCATGGCAATTTAATGGAGAACTGGAATCTAATGAGAAAAGGTAAGAGAGGAGCGCAGATCAAGGAATTCCAGAAAATCAGCCCCATCAGTCTCATGAAGACCTGGGAGCCAGTTCTCAGGGCTGAAAATACAGACTGCCTCTCACCCAGGGGCATGTGGTTCCTTTGCTGGCATTTCTTTAAAGCCATTAGTCACCCTCGTGCCAATTTACCTTTAATAAGGACACTCCATAACCAGGGGCCCACCTCTGTGGATTTGTCATCCTGCAGGCCTCAAGGTCACTGCCTGGAGTAACCGGAGGAGCATTACCTCACTCACTACAGCACAGTTACATCAGCAGTCAATACAGGAGGCTTCTGCTTAACATCCACGGACTTCTCCCCGGAGCTCCCCACTCATCAGAGACAAATCTCACCCTTAAAGGCAGATGACACGCAGAAGACCGGAGGGTCTCCCTGCAAAGCAAAGCCTTTGTTCAGCCTGCGAGGAGTGACAAGCCAACCTTGACAAGGGGGGAAGAAACGAGAGGAGGACACAGCATCCAAGCGACAGGAACAGAGTGCCATTCAGCTCTCTTCTCCACGCCGACTGTTCTACTTGGGACGCGCATTCTGGGGACTCGCATGGAGGTACGATCACACGGGACTGCCATGCTGAGGACCAAGAAACACACTCCTGTTCGGGAACGCGTCCCACAGCAATGATTTCACAAGGCACCGGGGGAAATGATCCTTACCAATAACCCAGTAACTCACATGCCAGTTGCTATTCTATTACTTTATACATATGACCTGATTTAGCCTTCCCAACACCCCAGTGAGACAGGTTCCATTTTTATGCCTATTGTACATGTGGGAACACTGAGGTACAGAAATCACATAGATGAGTGGCTGAAGATGGTTTTCAAATGCAAGAGCTGGGCTCTGAAGTCATGATATTAAACTGTCCAGTTAATAGCAGTGACAACATGTTATATTTGTGATGTGTTTTGTATTTTACATCTTCACATGCTTTATCATCTGCTTGGAATAAACCATTCTGTATATTTACTTAGGAATTTCTCTCCCAGCAGAGTCTTCCACGGAGAACTGCTCAATACCTGTGTGTGGAGTGAAGGTATGAAAGCTGACTCTAATTCACCCTTAAATCACTCTGTGAGCCAGGGTGGGAACATGCGTTTCTGTGTGAGTCAGCTTTCTGTTGCCATGACAAAGTACCTGAGAAAACCAACTTACATTATTGGTTCATGGTTTCAGTCCATGGTTGGCTGGCTCCATTGTTTCTGGGCCTGAAGTGAGATAGAACATCATGGCAGAAGGGACTGGAGGAGCAAATCTGCTTACTTCATGGTGGCCAGGAAGCAGAGAGAGAGAGAGAGAGACAGAGACAGAGAGAGAAACAAAGAGAGAGACAGAGACAGAGAGACAGTGATAGAGACAGAGAAAGGGAGAGACAAAGAGACAGAGACACAGAGATACAGTGAGAGACAGAGAGAGAAAGAGACAGAGAGACAGAGAGAGACAAAGAGACAGAGACAGACAGATAGACAGACAGAGAGACAGAGAGAGACAGAGACAGAGAGAGGGGAAGGGGCCAGAAACAAGATATCCCTGTGGAAACATAGTCCAGTAATACAGATCCACTAAGGAGGCCCCCACTTCCGACAGTTTCCGCCATCTCCAAACAGCCCATTCAGTTATGAACCCATCAGCGGATTAACCCTCGTGGTCCGATAACCTCCCCCAAAGCCAACTTCTGAACACTGCTGCGCTGAGAGTACACGAGCCGTGGGAGGCATTCTGGATCCACACCATAGCAATATGATTAACCTCGTTTCCAGAAGGAATGTGCGGACCATGGAAAGCCATGACTTATCTAAGGTTATGTTGCTTTGAATTTGAGCTCCTCCACCACTTACCAGTGGTTTTCAAAATTTTTAAACCCAGAAAATTTTTCATTAAAAAAATAAAAAACAAAATCTTTTACATAACTTTAAACTATCAGGGAGCTAAAGGAGAGCTGCTCCAATGAAGAGGTGCTGAGGGCAGCCCAGGAGTTGGGGTGAGTGGGAAGCCAGTGGGGCTCTGCAGGATGCGGTCGGCAACCCATGGCAGCTCCACACAATACCTTCAGGACACTCGAGCCAAAGCAATGAACAACAGCAAAGGGGACCTCTTCCTCCCCACCCATCTGAGGCACCCGTTCATGGCCTAACTGCTGATGCATCTCTTTCTTTTCCTTTCTTTGGACCTGTTCTGTGCCTGCTTCTTTCCCAGCCCCGCCTGAGGGTTTTCCCCTTGATCTCAGGTAACAGGGCAACCTCCTGTGGCCTCGCTTTTCATCACCAGCTAGGACAGAAGTCAAAGTGCTCTGGGGTTTTCCATGCTTCTCTGGATGTGGGCACTTCTGAGTAACTTCTGAGTAAGTCCGGGGTTCTTCCGAGGGGCAGGCTTCATTCTGCAGCGTAGAAAAGCTGGTCAGGAAGAGGGAGTTTTTCAAGGCACAGTGTTGCCCTTTTACCCACACCTGACTGTGCCCAATTCAGGCACACAGAAAGCCCAGGAGGGTCACAGAACATTGGAGCTGGAGAGGACCTTCGAGAGCCTTCAGCTCAGCCTCCTCAATTAACCAGGAAATTGTGCCCCACTCTTACCAAACAATTTGGCCAGTGCCACACAGTGGCTCAGCTGAAACTAAAGATTTCTGACATTTTGCCTTTGAACGTCTCAAACTGCAGAGAAGAAAAATGAGGATGTGAACCACAGGAGGAACCAAAGGACATTCTGGTGATGTCAAATGATGCGAGACAGTGAAACTTTCAGGTTGTGACTGAATTCATACGTACATCTATGTAAAACGATCTCTTAAGGCTCTCTGGGGGGAAAATCCATCACCTGGAATTACTTGAAGGATTGTCAAGTGTTTTAAAGCTCTGTAAAGCAAGGTGCAATGCCGAGAGACAGGAAAAGAGGAGTAACCTTTTCCCCACTGCCTAAGTTGTTCTCAAATATCTAGCAAGTGAGCAGGGGAGATGGGAGAGAAGAGCAGGGCTCCAAGAGGCTTTGCTTCTGCGCGTTAGAATGCAAGGTACTACACAGGGTCATTAGCATATACAATCTGCATTCACTCCAGATGAGATTTCATCATTGCAGCCTATTTATTCACTCCTTAATATAAATCTAAATTGCTCTCTCCAAATAGCAGAGAGCACTATGCTTTAGTAAGGGGAAAGAAATGATCGTGTCGAGGCATGCCGTGTCTTCATCTCGTCCCCCACCCCGCCACTCGGCCTTGACAGCCTTAACTTGCACGCCTCGCTGAGCTTCCCTGCTTGTCCTAGGACTCAGAAGACATGTGACCGCCTGCAGTTTCTCATGTCAGGCTCGCTCTGGAGGGGACACGTGGGAACACTCAGCGCTCCCAAGTCTTGTTCTAGGTGGACCCAGTGCCTGTGCAGTAGGCACATGAGACTCACAGGTAGGAAAAATGACACTAAATATGCCACAGTTGTGTATCTGACATTTTTTCTAGTACTGGGGACGAAACCCAGAGCCTTCACACTGAGTTACATCCTCAGAACTCGTCATCATTTTAGCTTAAGATGGAATCTCACTAAGTTCGTAAGTTGCCCAAACTGGGCTCAAACTTCAGATCCTGCTGCCTCAGTTTTCCAAGTAGCCGAGTTTACAGGTGTGCACACGTGGAGAAATGGATGTTCAAGCATGTACATCTTTTGTTGCTTTTTGTTTCTTTGTTTTGGAGGTGCTGGGAATTGAACCCAGGCCTTTGGGGATGTTAGACAAGTACTCTACCCCTGAGTACATCCCTAGCCCCTGACACTTTCGAATATGAACCTGGAAAATTTCACTGGTTGGAACTGCACCCGTCCTTTACAGACACTGAGACATGAAAACACAGCACGTCCACCAATCATCTTGGGGAAAAGGAGAAACGTGGTCTGGCAAAGAAGAAGGCACCAGCAAAGCACTTCGAGCAGAGCCCTGGCCTCGGTTCCTGATGAAAAGTAATGGATGGCACCTCTTCCCACAAAAGGAAAACTGATACCATCACCTACAGGTTCATACGCAAAGGTACTATTTCAAATTCTTTTTATTTTGGGCAATGGCAATTTTTTTCCTCCTTTCTGCACTTTAAAATAATGGACATTCTAAACAAAAGTTCTTTTTCAGCTTGCACATATGCAAAAGGAAGGTCACATGAGACTCTTTGCCGACAAGCATGCTAAGACAAAAAGAAAAATCAATTACCTATAAATTGACTTATGTGTCCCTCGAACGCAGGCCTATGTGACAATTTTCATCTAATAATCCTGTTTTCATGTGTTCTAACCACCACCATCTCAGCTATTTTCTGAAAAAAATAAAAAATTCAAGCATGGTTAGAACCTAAAAGAATTTAGATGTTTTCGAGTATTACTATCTCATGCTTTTAGAGCTTCATGCTCGAGTTAAAGATGGGCACTTAAAAATTAACTCTAACCTCGGGGTTTGGGGCTAGAAGCCAATGAGTTCCCACGGGGTCGCTGAAGATGCTGTGTGGTGGCTGGACACGTCCTGGAGTATTGAAGGGTTCTGTGCCAAAAGTAACAAGAAGGTGTCACCGGTGGACCCCGGGACTCAATTATGGCATGTAAAACTGTAACAAAATATAATTTCTCCACCAATCCCCTTTCCCTACCAAGTGAGAAACTTTTCAGATGATGAGGGGCCCACCCCCACCAAGGTGTTAGACACTCCAGTCCCGGGTGTGTCCTCTTGAGAAGTCTTAGAAATTCTCTGGGCCTCAGTTTCCCCTCTGGAGGAACAGTGGATTGCTCAAATGCTCTGCACTCTCCAAGCCTCCCGGGCCATGCTTTTCGTGCTGCCCTTCACCGCCAGGGACTGAGTGTGTTAAGAAGGCTGGGCCTCTGACCCCCCAGGAATTTGACAACGGCCTTCCTTGCATTGTTCCCACAGTAAGCAGAGCCAGCTGTCCAGGCCAGCCGGCCAAGTTAGGATGGGGGATCACACACAAGTGGGGACTCTACTTGGGGGAGCCCACCTCTAGCCTTCCCTTTCCCTGGGCCTTGGTCTGCAGGCTGGCACACTCCGAACAACATAAACACGAGCCTGTGACCTTTCCTAAATCACTCCTGGGGAGTTAAAATCTGGAGTGTAGCCACAATCATTCAAGAACCCCACACCCATAATAGTTACAATATCCAGGTATGAACCTCACTCTGAGGTGCTGTGGGACCCGTGTACCCCTAAGACAGCAGGTTTTCCCAAGCACATTGGCAGGTTATGGCACTGCAGAAAGGATAATAGGATTCAAGTGGGGGGGGGCAATCTCAGATGAGGGTCAGATAAGCCAAGATTTATAAAGCTGCAGCTTTGAGCAGCCAGAACAATGAAAAGTTTCCTTTCTGACTCCGGCTTGCCTCTGTGGTCCTAATAAGGGAGGGCCCCTGGAAAGCACTATCATTATTTTTAGTTTTTCTAAGGGAGGGAGGAGTTTTTGAAAGGGCAAAATGGAAAGGAATGTAGGGCAAGGGTGTAAGTGGTTGGGGGAAGGGATGGCGTGGAAGGAGGAGAGATGATTAAGAAAACTAAGGACTTTCAGGACAGAAAGGCAGCTTCTTATTTCTTGATAGATGACCACAGCTGGACTTCCTGACTTATAAAACAATGCCAAGGTCTTTAGATCCAGCTATGTAGAGACAAAGGAATCACTGGAAGGAAGTAATTTTTCTAAGAGCATGCCAAATAAGCACTTCATGTTTTGGGGTTTTTAAACTTCTACTCTTATAATGTAGCAGTCAAGGCCACACATAGAAGCATGCCTCGAGAAGGGTTTGATCATTTGTGCTTGATTTGAATGCAGCTTGACCTTTCACAGTCTTTAAAGCAACGCCTTCTCTAGATTTACAGAGGTCACTGGTGTTCCAGAGTAACAGGAGATGGATGTATCGCTCCTCCTTGATGATCTTACTATTTTAAAGTAGCAAAATGAAGATTCGAATCCAGCAGCTTCTCAGGAGATTTCGTCTTATGGGCTCAGAATACAACATTTTAAGGGAGGATTTCTTTTCTTCTTTTTGGCAATAGATGATAAAAAGTCTCCCTAATGAGCTGAAGAAGCCAAGAAATGTATTGTTCAATTCAGGGGCTGGGTAATTGCTGGAACCAGAAGTTCAAATGCCATCTAGTCTGTAAGGACCCTTATAAAATACAAACCACTTCATCACAAACCTATTTGCCTGCTAGAGTTTTTAAAGCGAGTTTGCAAAATATTCAAGTAAACAGCCTTGCAGCATGATTGACATAGGCCCGGAGCTAACAAGGGAACACTAGGATTAGTTTCCCAATTCCAAAATAGGACCTAAAGGAGTCTGCGCTGTAGGAGAAGAGTTGCTGTGTTTTGTTTAATGGAACTAAATTTGTGCCCATTTAAATCGTGAGCAGGTGGCACTGGGTAGCAAAGAAAGCCCTGAAAATATTCACATTTAGTGAAGGCAGTTGTATGTATAATTAGCCGAGATTTATTTTAAACTACTCTAATCTTTTGTACTCTTTTCTGCAATTCAAACTGGTGAGGAATAGAGAGAAGCTTTTGAATTTATTATGAAAGCACTGCCATCGTATTATCCGTTAAGAAATAAAAAACGGGGAAGGCATCGGAAAGTCTCTAATAGTATATGTGTCAGGATGAGATGGGAGGAAAGGGCTCACTTGCTTTCAGGGATGAGTTTGTTGTAGTTGGCAATGAGTGAGCGAAACAATGGTGTCCAGTAGGAGAGGTGATGGAGGAAGCAAAGGTGTACATCCGAGAAGCATAACAATTGCTTGTGGAAATTTTCAAGCATGGGACAAAAGACTCATGATAGGACACCTAATATTCATTACCTAGCATCAATAATTCTCACTCTGGCTGAACAAGGTCTTCAAGCAAATCCCAGGACTATCATTGAATGCTTAAATGTTTCATGAAGCATAGACTATTTTTTAGCTCCCCTACTGCCCTGGGATCTGTCAAGGCAAATGATCCTGGGCTACGTTCTCAGAGCACATTGGAAGGAGGGCATGAGCCCCAATCTTCACACTTTGGGGAGCAGTGTGTTCTCTTCCAAGCCCCAGCTCTCTTCTCCTCCAGTCTCTCCGCAGGTTTTGAACTGAACCCTGATACTCATTATTAGCACAGGAAACAAGTACTACACTGGCTGGAAATCAGGAAATCCTAAATTTTCTTCTCAGCTTTGCCACTTTTTCCTGAGCCTTAATTGGCCCAACTTAAGTAGGGATATGAAATTGCTACTACAAGATACAATTACGACATAGTTCTACAAGTAGTTGACTTTTAACGTCTAAGTTACTTTTTAATGTGCTTTCATGGCATTTGGGGAAAGTTGTTAGAAGCCATAAATTAGATGAATTCTACAGGGTAAGGTCTCCAATGTTAATGAGTTGGGGGCATACATAATTATTATGTAACTGTACCCTGGGAGCTATTTCCATGATGAGTTTATTTATTTTTTACATATAAATTAGAAAGAACTATTTCAACATGCTGAAATAGAAGCATCTAACGAAAAAAAAAAAAAAAAACCACAAATATTTCTTATAAATCAACATTTCCCAAAGAGGAAGGAGGCTGGCTCTTCCCTTGAGGAAGGTCCAGGTTCTCTGAGTAAAAGATCAAGAAAGCCCAAGGAAAGTGAAATGAAAGACGAAGCACCCCCTCTTTCGTCATGAACTTCCCAACCCCCTCACTAAGCCGGCTTACAATGCAACTCCAAATTTTCTCAAGCAACTGTCCGTGCCTGGGAAAATAATACGCAGATGAAGAGTTCTGTGCAAGTGAGGGAAATGTACCGCTCAGCTGCACTTCTCTTTCCTCTTCAACACACGCAGAGGCCCAGGATTAGGGGAGAGGATGGGAGTGAGGGAATTACCACTTTTTCGAAGTCCCATTCGAAATCAAACCCAAACCTTGAGATTAGCCTTTAAATGCACTTGCTTTCAAAAGCCAAACCACAGGAAATCTTGTCATTTTTAATATGTCCTGCCAGCAAATACATACCCTGTGTAACCTCACCATAAAACCCACAGCGCAGGCCAGTGTCGGGGACACACGGTTAGGTGTGGGGAAATGGCTGACCTGCCTGTGTTAGCCTCCAGGGGCGGCCACAACAAAGTACCACAAACCAGGGTGCCTCACCAACAGATATGTACTGTCTCACCCTCTGGAGGGCCATGATGAGGTGTTAGCGGTGCTGGCTCCTTCGGAGAGCTGAGCGGGAGAATCTGCTCCATGCCTCTCCTTAGTTTCTGGTGGTTTTCTGGCCACCTTTGTTTGGCATTCCTTTGGCAGCTTCTTTCCAGTCTTCACATAAAAATTTCCCTGCATCTCTGTCTTTGTGTCTAAATTTCCCCCTATAGAAGGATGCCGGTCACATTGGATTTAGATGTCACTCCAATGACCTTATCTTAACTTGATCACATGCAAAAAGTATTTCCAAATACAGCCACACACTCAGGTATAAGGTGTTAGGACTCCAGCTTCTTTCTGAGGGATATAACTCACTGCATAACCTTGCCTCTTCCTCACCCAATTTAGGAATGCTAAGTAAGGAAAACCAAGCCGGCTCCCACAGAGGTTGTCTTGTCCCACAGAACATGCCACCCATCCTGTAGGATGTCTACCACAGCTCTGAGGAAATGCTCAAAAATAGGCACGGAACACTTAAGGATACACCTTAGCAAACTGTAACTTGGCTTTATCATGATATCAAGGCCCAATTATTTACACTGCTTCCCTCCTGTACCCATTCTCAGACTGAACCACATGCCTACCCCCCAACCTGCATGTCAACATGGCCCCTGCCAACCCCAAGCTTCTGCCAATTGTACATCTGCTACACATTCAGCCCATCTTTGTTCTTCTTCCCTTCATAAATGTTGGATAAGTCAAGACAAGAGAATCAAAACACACTCAGAAAAGGGAATGAAAACACATCTTAGCCTCTTTCTATGGCTGGCATAATTATTAGGCCATATGAGAAACCATGCAAGTTATTCTTATATGTGCTCATTTGTAGTATTAAAAGTGCTTTCCAAGCATTATAATTGCAGAACATAATCATTCACCAATCATAATTGACAGTAATAACATTACACCTAATTTATGGATTAGGAAACTCAAGCTCAAAAAGGTTAAGAAAATCAGCCATGCACGCCCAGCTAGTAACTCAGAGCCAGAAAAAGGACCATTTCTTCAGATGTCAATGTCTAAATTTTTTACAACATGTAATATGAAATAATCTGTATTTGACTATCAAGAAAGATGGAAAGTTTTTTTCTTTCAAAATGGTAGTAATAAGCAAGGTGGTAGTAATATCATAAAGCAATATGGTAGCAATAATAGAATACTTGGTTTATAGTCTACATCTTAAAATATTTTTCAAAAATTCTCAAGTTTAGGTTTTATTTGTCCTGGTGAAAAACTAGGTAAGTTATTCTTCTCTCCATTTTACAGGTGATAAATGAAAGGGGTAGTTATGTAATTTGCCTAAATAATGCGTTGACAGTGGAGCTAGAGTAAGAGTGACTGTACTAACTCGAAAGGTGACGATGGCTTTTCAAAAAGGATAATTCTACACAACATCCTTAGAGACACATGCAACTCAAAAGAAAGTAATACAAATGAAGGGTAAAAAGAAGAAAATTGGATAAGTTCCTAGTATTTTACTGCCAGAAGATGCAACATATGTATCTGTCATGGCTGTTGCAGAATGGAGTACTTCATTGTGAGGGAAGCCAGCCCAGTTGGCCTCAACTGTCCCTAAGAACAGATAAAAGGCTATTTCTAGGCAAGGTCCACAAGACTTGTGACCAGTGAAAGCAGGAAATATCTTTTCTGGTTCATTCCAGTCTCCAACATTCCTTTGGTCTTCCACAACCTTAATTCTGAAAGAAGGCTTCCAGAAAGAAGCAACATCTGACCTAATGCTAGAAGAACAAACAGCTGGAGAAAAGAGATGTACAATCATTTCGTCCCCAAATGATCAAGGGACCATTCTGGTCAGAGGTGCATGTGAGGGGAGATGGCAGTGGGAGATGGCATGGGAAAAGAAGATAGGAGCCATGTTATGGCATGTCAAAGGCCTTGCTGAGTACTTGGGGGCAATTCTGTAAAACCTGAGATGCCCTGAAAGTTTGAGCAGGGAAATGAGCTTATCAGATATGTACTTGGTCCAGTGACTGACTCTCACAGTCACAATCCCTGCCCTGACTTCTCTTTCCAAGACTTTCCTGTTGTCGCACTTCCAACAGGGCACGTCAGACCACTACGATTCCTTACAGATCAAATGGCCTGCAATTCTATGCAAAAGTTACAGGTTTAGATGTTTTGTATTTCTTTTTGGGAGAAAATGACTGAAAATAAACAAGAAATAGACAAGTCACAGTTAAGAGGCAGAGCAAAATGAACAATCCCTCTGAATTAAAAAAAAAAAGAATCTAGGTCAGTAACTTCTCTCTGGTCGTGCCCAGGATCTTACACTATACAATGCATCTATGCATCCGTAAGAAGCTGTACGTGTGCAGGGATGGGTGCGCGTAGGAGGAGTCCTGAGAGGGACCGCTGAAGCACTCTCCAAGGACATGCGCGCTTAGTGACAGGCTGGAATGGCTTTCTTGCCACTCAAAGCTGCTACCTTGCACCTGGAGAGCCTGCCTCTTGAAACAACAATTAAAGTACACAGGAAGAAATTCAAAATTGCTAAACGTTTTAATCATTCCATGCCACCGGCTCCAAACAACTCATGCTCATCTCTAAAATCTCTAATGAGTAAGGTGATGCTCAATTCTCATGAGGCTGTGTGGTGGGGCATTTCCTGGCCCCCAAGGGCAGGTGAAAAACCTCCAAGAGACTCTGTGAGCAGGAGTGAATTGCTCTGCTATTAAACTTTTCCTCTGTTGCTCTGAAAGGAACAAGTTGTTAAAACCCTGACTTTAACAGGAAGGAGATGAAGCAGCACCTTCATTCATACATTATGTTTTGAGAACTTTCTCTTGTCTTTCCTGGACATTGATTCTGGTATGGTTTGACCCTCCAAGTGCTCACGTGTCGGGAGGCATGGTCCCCACTGTGCCAATGTGAAGGTGGTGGGGCCTCTGAGAGATGGGCAGGGCTTAGTGAGAGGTCACAAGATCGACCCCTTCCTGCTCTCTGGCTTCCAGTCTGGAGATGTGATCTCTTCTGCTTGTACTGTTCCAGCTATTATGATGCCATCTTCAATATATGACATGCGCGACGCTGCCCTCACCAGATTCAGTGCCTTTCTGTTTAGACTTTCAATTTCTCAAACTTTGAGCCAGATAGCCTTTTTCTCTGTATAAGTCCCCAGATCTAGGTACTTCATTATAGTAATGAAAAGTGGATTAATACAGCTTCCAACAGCAAAAACTAAAAGTGTATAAGGTTCCCACCCCACTCACTGGATTTATAAATGATAATCTTTTCACAAGTCTTCCTCCGTATCCAACATCCTGGCTGTGACAGGAACAACTGCTGCCCACTGTGCAGCCTTCACTGGAGGAGCTGGTCACAATGGTGTCTCGCAGGTATGGTGGCACCTTCACGCCTCCGGTCCATGTCAGTTCAGTTTCATGACACCCTATGCTTCCACATCTGTTTAATGTCCACTCATGTGCACACTGAACTCCAATCGAGAGCAACATGGCCTGGGCTCTTCAGTCTAGAGTCATGGCTGTTCTATGCATTCCAGATGGCAAAATATTAAATCATTAAAGTCCCAGACAGCCAAATAGCTTGGACTCCGGAGTACTGCCTGTGGGTAATGACACGGATACCATGACTTTTAGATCTCAGAGACACTGTTCCGATTCCACTTCATTTCAGGCCACTGACCTCCAGGCCGTGTGCTTCTTGGCCACTAGAAGTGCCAGGATACATAGTAAAGAAAACAATGCTTTGGGTCTTGGGAGATTGTTGACAGCCAAGCACGTGTTCTAAGTAGCATATGACCTGAAGGTGATTTTCATGACAAAAAACATTTATAATACTCCATTTTCCCTTTCTAGATTAAAAATTATCTCACGGCATTACTTTATCCCTAGACTCCCTAAGGTACATCTTGCTCAGCAAACTTTGGGCCCTTGTGGTAGTGCTGTCTGGCCTCTGATGCTTGCACCATATTCCTTATTTCCCACACACAGAGGATCTCAGTGCACTGTAACTGACTACAGTATGGCCTGTGTACTGTGTTATGCTAACTGTGATGTAGTGCCATATAGATACGGATTATTTTCATCTGTGCACCTTAATATTTTAGTACTTAGCACCCTGCTTGGCTCATAGTAGACAAACGTTAGCTGATAAACGGACTGGAATTAGAATGCCTGGTTCTGAATAACTGCTATCTACTCGTGGCCTCCATGATAGGAACAACAGTCTCATTCCTGTTTGACACTCACAGTGGGGACTCCATTTGGCTTTAGTAGCCCATGGTCACAGCTACACTGCCTGTGGCCATCAAAACTAGGAATGTGTCACCACCCCTAAACTAGAATGTGAGCTCTTGCTGCTTGAAGACAATCAGAAGCTAAGAGCTGTTATAGCTGTCTTCTTCTACAGAGCTAGGAAGCTCAAAGGAATCTTTAATGGGAAACTTTGAAAAGAATGTAGAGCCTCAGGCATTTGGACCTAGGAGCAATGGTCCCTTTGCACATAAGCCACCACTGGAGGACAGGGCAGCATCTCAAGTGTCCATTTTCATGATGTGCAAGGCTAGCACAAAATGAAGATTCATTTTGACACAGATGCTTACACCATAAATGATAAGTAGCTTAGGGTATGTTTATGCCACAAAACACAACAACTGAACCTAATCAAATAGAGGGTCAAAAATAATGGGGGGATGATCAACTTCACACTAGAACAATGTATTAATGATAAGTGAATCATGAAGGAGATGGTTCTGGGAAAACAATAGCTTTTGTTCAAACCCATCAATAAGTTTTTCTGCAAAACCTAGTATGCATTCAACACTGTGCTAGGATTTATGGGGAATGTGGGAGCAATCATTATCCTGTGTCTGAGGATAGTTAGTCTCTAAGCCCATCCTGTATACACTGCATTTCCAAAATGGGTATTTTATCATGCCCCTTGTGTTTACAGACTTTGGTGGCTCTCCATCCTCAGACCACTCTCAGAACACAATACCTAAGACCCTACTCAGTGCCACACGGGCCCAGCTCTCGTGTCTCAAAGTCACACTCCCCACCTGACAGCCTGGGACCATCCCTACTGCATTACTCACAGTTCCCAGGGTTTGAAAGACTGCTTCAAGCCCAGGCCTTTGAAAATCTACCCTTTTCCACTTAGAAGCACTTCCCCAGAGCGCTATGCCTGTTTATGCTTCACAACTGATCTCACACAGCGGCTCTCCCAGGTCTCCCCCATGAATACTCCTTCCCTCCTCTTCAGTCCTGATGTGATGCTCTTTCCTTTTCCACAGCACTGGGATACTCGATCCAGAGGATTCTTCCTTCCTCCTGCTCTCGCCTCCTTGGTAGATTCATGAAGCTCTACTTGTTCTCTACAAGGTTGTGCTTGTAGATTTGTGCTAAGGATTTTGTGTACAACGTCTCTAATAAATGCTTGCAAAAATCTCAAATTATAACCATTCTAACAGATGGGAAACTGAGTTCAGAAAAGTTCAGTGGTTTGGTTCAATTCACAGACACAGCAAGTGGCAGAGCCAGAGCCTTCTGGCTTCCATCGCTGCACTCGTTTCTCCTCAGCACATCACTTAGCACTGCTGCTACACACGAACTCGACCTTAAGGAAGATTTGCTTAAGATGCTAGCCCAGAGCCTCGGGAAATCTGCAATCTGAAAAAGACATATGGGGAGGTTCTCATAGGAGACCAGCTGGTGAGACCAGGAGGGTGGGCATTCAGAATTAACTGGGTGGTCAAACCCATGTAGTCCGTTTGCTTTCCAGAGCTTTCTTCACCTTATTGCCTGCCATTTAGAACACTGTTAGTGTGTTCCAAACACCATCCATCAGTTTCATTAATTTATGGAGTCAGCTTCAACTCCTTTTGTTTTTGACTCTAGCACACCAACTCTCCATGTCAGATGTTTCCAAGACCATCAAAGCCTCAATTGTTACTGCCTTTGTTTTGGTTTCCAGTTCTGTTAATACAAGGGGTAGTCTGTCCTAGTAATTAATAACCAGAGTAATATCAGGTTCGAGGTCAGCACATAAAATACCTCTGCAGTTCAGCTTTCTTTGCAAGAGATCAAAACATTTAAAAAATGGCAACATCAAAAAGAATCAACATGTAAACATGTTTCAACAGGCATTCTTTCTCCTTCCAGTGATTTCTCAATATTTGGAACTCTTTATTACTCTCTTTTGCTTCCAAATGGTAAAATATTTCACTATTTTCTTCTAAGCCTTTTCTGAGACTCTATCATATATACTGACAATTAGTGTTTTGTGCTATTTTTTGGTAATAATACTTCAAAGGAAAAACTAGAAATATTTTAGTTTGTCACATGGCTTGATTTTTGGTGACAGTGAAGACAGTGACGTATGTTTTTAACCTCTCTTGCTCTCTCCATTCCATCTCATTTCCTCTCCTTTCTTCCTTTTTTCCCTTAGTAGAAGCCGTTACTTACTCCCTTGGTGCTACATATTCCTATAGTTTCTTAGTCTTTTCATTTGATTGGCAAAAGAAAAATAGCATGAGATTAAAATACAATTGCTGCCTTCTTCCTTTATAGTATGGACCTCCCACTCATGAACTCCTGTCGATGCTGGTAAGAAAACTCAGATTACTATTTTATCACTGCAGGAGAACTGACACAGCATGCTTTACCTCTCTGCAAATGATTCCTTCAGATCCAGCACTTCCAAAATGCTCTCTACGCATTATGAAGCCCCATAAAAGCCATATGGACACTAAACATGATCAACCCAAAGGCGGCTTCACTGTTAATGGGGAAACATGAGAAGATTCCATTAAAGCTAGGAGCAATATAAGGATGCCCACCACGGACACTATTACTCAACACAATTCTGGTGGAGTTAGCCAATTCAGTTCTATAAAGGAAAGAAAGTAGGGATATAAAAATTGGGAAAGAGGTAGTAAAATCATTATTTGCTAATACTATGACTATAAATCTAAGCAAGTCAGCTGAACACTATTATCTCAGAATTCCATGGGGTAATCAAACACAAGTAACATGCAAAACTCAGTACCCTTCCTAAACGACAGCCATTAAGAAGGTATACCATTTGGTTTTTTTTTGTTTTTTTATGGGTACCGGGGGTCAACTCAGGACCTCACGCGCCAGCAGGCGCCCGTGCCGCTGAGCGATATCACCGGCCCCTTTTTCGTATGTGGGTTCCGGGAGTCGAACTCGGGCCCTCGCGCTTGCCAGGCAGGCGTGTATGCCGATGAGCCATCTCACCGGCCCGGTATACCATTTTTAAAAGCAACAACAACAAAAAATAAAATGTCTAGGGATAAACTGAAGGGGAAAAAGGCAAGATCTATGTAAAGAAAAAATTTAAACTCTGCTTACGGAGAGAGGAAAGATATGCACAAATTCAAAGGTCTACCTTGTTCTGAATATGAACCCAAAAAGAGAATAATTCTTCCTAAGCCTGATAGTTGAATATAATGTCACGAATGCCATTCTAATTAGCTTCAGACAGCTAATTCTGAAGTTCACATGAAAAAATGAAGAAAGAAGAGCCATAAAGACGAAATAAAAAGAAATAAGGAAAGGGTAGCATATTTTAAAAAGTTACAAAGCTCCAGAAAGTAAAACAGGATGCCCTGGCACAGAAGTAGTTAGCAAGATCAACAGAAAAGAAGCACAGCTAAATCCACACTGAAATTTAGTGGATGATAAAGTTGGCCTTGCATTTTAGTGGGAGTAAGAGGGACTTTCAATAACAGGATGGCCATCTGGAAAAAAATATAGTCCCATCCCTAACTCATATCCTACACTAAAATGAGTTCCTGAATAGCCAAAACTTTAAATGTAAGAGAAAATACTCACAAGCGAAATAAACCGGACACACATTTGTAAACATCGTATTGTCTCCCTAGTACGAAAATGCAATTTCACTGTGACTATTCCATTCCTTAGTCTTCTATTTTTACCTAGCTTTTACATGGCTTAATCCTATACTGAGTAATGTCTTTCCCCAAAAGGTATTTGTACATTCTCTAATTCTTGAGTTTGTTAATACATGAGAATGTTTACTTGTTGTCTTTAAAATAAATAAATAAAATTGAAATAAATAAATAAATAGGAGGAAGAGGAGCTAGGTATGGAGCTCAGAGGTAGGGCATATACTTACCATGAGTAAGGCCCTGGGTTGGACTATCATCACCCCTCCCCACAAAAAGTAAAAATTTAAAATACGTATAAGGAAGAGCCTTGAAAACATTATACCGCGTACAAGAAGTCAGTCACAACAGACTACCTAGTGCATGGTTCCATTTCTATGAAATGTCCAGAATAGGCAAATCCACGGAGATGAAAATAGGTAAATGGGGACTAAGGCCTGGAGGTACAGGAAATGGGGAGCAATTACTTAATGGGTATGGGGTGTCTTTTTCAGGTGATGAAAATATTCTGAAATAGATTGTGGTGATGGCTGAATATACTTTAAAAACCACTGAATCATACATATTAAAAGAGTGAATTTTATGGTATGTGAGTTATCTCTCAATAAAGCCATAATTTTAAAAGTACTCACCAAATGTATGAGACAATTTTTAAAAATATAATTATTGCGTGGAGAAGGCTTAAATATGCCAAAATGTAAAAGCCAAAAGAAGTCTGACAACATAATTTTTAAAAAATACTGCATGCAGCTGCTCGCTAAGCAGCACCCCCAGCTACTGCTTGGGTTCTGGTCTAGGAAGGCTCGTTCCTGCGTATGGACCCTGCTGTGCCACGGCACAGGCCATGTTACAATAAAGGCTCGCTTTGGTGTTCCTATAAAAGAAAACCTGCATGAAAGAAATATAAAAAGCCAAATGGTAAAAATTTTAAAAATCCTAAGACAACAGTACTAATGTGCTCCTAAAAAAAAAAAAAAAAATCAACTGGCAGGAAGACCAAAAAACCCAGTAGAAAAATGGGCAATGAATATGAATGTACATTCCACGGGAAAGAAAAGAGGGATGGTTCTCAAACATATGAAAATATATGCAACCATCACTATCATCAAAGAAACACAGATTAAAACTTGTAGAAAACGGAGTTTTCACCTCTCCTATGGGCAAAGCTTACAAGGTTTAGTAACACTGGTGGAGAAGCAGCGTGTTCAAAGGTAGCAGGGATGCAGGGCAGCGTGGTACCAAGCCAGAGGGCAATTTGGCAAGATTTACCCAAATTAAAACCACACATTCCTTTTGATCCAACAATTCCTCTTGAGTAAATTCTCCTCCAGAGATCCTTGCTGACACATAAAATGCTATTTATAGAAAGTTATCTACTGAAACACTGTTCATAGTAGCAAATGATTAGAACCAAACTACCAAAAAAAAGTCCATTAATGTAGGACTGAATACATTATGGCAACACCCTACATCAGAATACTACTTAGACAATAAAAAATAAATAGGTAAATAAAGTTGCTTTCTATGTTCTCATGGAAGAGGTTTTCCAAGATACAGAAGGATGAAAAGAGGTAAAGGACAGAACACCATATAAGATGTAAATGCTGTATTCTTTTAAGAATATATTTTTGTTCATAGAATTATAAAACATTCCCAAATGTACCAGCAAGAAAATGATAATGGTGCTTCTCTCCAGGTGAGAATTTGGGTGACTTAGGAAAGGAAGAGACATAGATACATACTGAGGATTGAATCCAGGGCCTTCACTTTGCATTGAGCTACATTCCTGATCCTTTTTATTATTTATTTTGAGGCAGGGTCTCATTAAGTTGCTAAAGTGCCCAGGCTGGGCTTGACTTACAATCCTCCTGCCTCAGCCTCTCGGTGTGCTGGGATTATAAAACACGTGCTACCATGTTTGGCTAGCTTTGTTATTTTTTTAATACAAGTATATTTAAGGAAAAATTAATAATTATTAAACCCTCAAACACCAACCACTCCAGAGACTGATTTCAACTTTTGCTACACAGATGCATTCTACTACTCCCGCACCAACGGATGAGGCTACCTCTCCAGCAAATAATTCTAGCTTCACAATCTTTTCCAATGTGGCCTCTGCTGCATGCAGCTGGAGACAAACCAACTAGATAGGTTCCTTTAGATTTATCCTCAGGTTAGCAAGAAAAAACAGTGATTTTGCCTATTTCAACCTAGCTCAATTGTCAGGTCTGCCACCATTACCCCCCTGCCAGATACAGAACAAAAGACCCATTTAAAAGGTCCTGCCAAACACCTCAGTGAGTTGCCTGGACAGCCCCTTGCTGAACTTGCTCTAAGGAGAGAAGGTCGGCACCAGGATGGCCACATGGCCCGGCTCCCATCCTGGACTCCAACAAACTTTTCGTTTTAATTCTTCCTGAGAGTTTTACAATAAATTCCTATGTTTTATACCTCTTCAGTCAAGCAGAACTCTTTAGATTCCCTTGAGGGTATATTTATCATCACAAAAGAGACCATGCAGCTTATTTGCCCTCTTTCCTGACTTTCCTGGCGGCAACCTTCCACTTTCCATGGTTCCCTGACAGGCCGGAGGGCAGAGCTGGCTAAAATTCATGGGTAACCCGCAACTTTGTCTTAGTCAAACTTCAGCATTCATTCTTCCAGGGGAGAAAAGAGTCTTCTGTGTTCCCTTCTCTTATGTTCACAGAGGAAAGATAGGTGGAAGCAGGTAGTGTGGCTCCTACGTCATTGAGAGAAACTACTGAAAAAAATTAAATGAAAAGCAGTTTAAGAAACACTTTACAGAATACAGACGTCCTACCCAGCTGGCCTTCAAAACAGTTACTCTTACCTCCTGCTACCAGCCTAGGTGTCCAGTGCGTCTGATACAAGAACCTGGAATTAACCTGAGTTCATTTTCAGGCTGCGTATCATGGTTTGACTGCTCATTTCTGTTTCCAAAGCTTGAAAACCATTTAACATTTCTTTTTTTTTTGTTGGTACCAGGGGGTCGACCTCAGGACCTCGCGCGCCAACAGGCGCCCGTGCCGCTGAGCGATATCACCGGCCCCTTTTCCGTATGTGGGATCCAGGAGTCGAACTCGGGCCCTCGCGCTTGCAAGGCAGGCGCTTACGCCACTGAGCCATCTCACCGGCCCATTGAGCCATCTCACCGGCCCCCATTTAACATTTCTTTAAAACTAACTGACTCATTTCCACAGGGTACACTGAGCAATGATACGTTCACAGTTACGGGAGCTAATTATTCTGGTTCAGGCTATGCAACAAAAAAACATTTGGCTAGTTTTGATTTTCTGGTATTGCTAAGCAAAAGTAGGGCATTCTAACAAACTGACTTTTACAATACAGAATATTTTCCACTCCTTTCATTTAGCAGACACTGACTAAGTACTTACTATGCTCAAGGGCACATGTTCAAGTCTAAACATGCTGCCTACTGGATATGTGGTTAGAAGCAATGATTTTCAAGAAATAACTGCAAAACTAAGTTAAAGTAACAGACGGCGTAGTAAAAATGCTACAGGTGAACAGACAAGGAAAAAATAATTCCCTACTAGGGTGCTATAGCTTGGCTTTTTGAGGCCCCAAAGGCCTGTGTGTTAGAGACTTGATCCTCAGTTTGGGACAACAGGGAGGAGGTGGAACCTTTAGGAGGCGGGGCCTAGTGGAGGAAGTGAGGTCATTTCCTCTCTTTCTGCATCCTGGCCATGGTGTAAATGGTTTGCTCCACCTCTCACTCTCGCCATGATGTGCCAGTTTGCCCTCAACCCAAAAGCATCACAGCCAGCTGACTATGGACTGAAACCTCCTGAAGTGAGAGCCAAAATTAATCTTTACTCTTTATAAACTGACTATCTCAGGTATTTGCAATAGTGACAGAAAGCTGAATAACACATGAGGTAATGCAAAAATGTCTCAGACAGGGAATGTGGAATTTGATGTGGTCCTAGAAGAGTATACACATCAGAAATACAGAGAAGGGAGGCAAGAGGAGGATCATCCAAGGTGAAGGAAACCAAAGAAGCAACAGAAACAGAACACCAGGAGAGAGGACGGGTATACAATTATATTCTGCTGGCGCATGGGCAGCAATGAGCAAGGTAGGAAGTGGCTGTGACCATGTCGCAGCACTCCCTCAGCACCCCGAGACTGTAAATAGCGAAGACACCACACATGCTGTGGCAGAACCCACTTTTAAGGGTAAGTAGGAAAGGGCCAAAAGAAAACATGGAGCAGGAATGATTAGAGAAGTTGAGGGAAAGAGAGGAAAGGCAGGTAAAGAGGATTTTAAGAACCAGGGGCTCAGCAGAAGCAGTATGGAAAGAAGCCTGGGGGCTCCTATTTGGTCCAATCAGAGGTCAACGGAGACATTAGGGAGAGCAGTGTCGAGAACTTGGATAATATTCAGTATGATTTCAGTTGTACTAATTATCTGGAGGAGGAGACAGACGGTGTTTTCAAAACATTTTTGAGGTGAACGAAGAGAGAAAAGGAAATTGCTTGAAGGTACCGAGAGAGGCAACTAAGAGCATCTACAGGATGAAGAGAAAGTTTGGGTTATGAGGGAGATAATGACAAGTAAAGAGGGAGTGGGACGGGTAGCTGGGCAACAAAGGTGGGAGAGTCAGGAACTGAAGGGATGGACCAGCCTAGAGGAAGGGGAGGTCTTCCTGCCCCTCCAAGGTCAGCGAGGACGGCAGGGGACACATGTGCCCATTTAACATCACGAGGGCAAAACAATGGACAGAACTAACACCAACAGAGTTGAAGGATTTGTAAGGTATGATTGAAAAATATGGTGAATGTTTAAAATTTTTAAAAAATATATTACAGTAAAAGACGCATTGCCATGAATCCCCTTCAAAACGCTCCCCCTTGCTTTGAACATATTTTCCCGTTATTCTTGCCACTCTCTGAAGCAGTCCTGTAAGCCCTTTTCTGTGAGTGTCTTTAGTTGCACTGTCCTGGCTACCTTGATGTCCTGAATTGATTCAAAACATTTACCTCATTTTGACTTCGGGGAAGAGCCAGCAGTTGTATGGTACCAGTTCAGGTGACTAACACATGGCAACACCACAGTGCTTTTACAAGCCTGCCTTTCTGCTGGGTGTCACTTGAGCAGCAGCGTTCACCCAATTTTATATAACACTCCATAAGCACACCTAGGAAAGGGGACTCCCAGAACTGCTTCCAAAAGTGGCAAGAGTAATGGGATCAGTGTGTTGGAAGAGAGGGGGATTAACTGAAATGTGTCTTTTATTGTAACTTTTTTTCATTTTAAATATTCACTGTATATTTTCACTGTACCTCATATGAGCGAGTTCTTCAGGATTTTCAAAAGGCAAGAGAAATGATGTTCCTGTACAGGAAGTGGAAGTGAAAGTCTCCAGAGAGGAATGAAGAGATGAGGACGCACCACAGACTGAGCAGCAGGATTCATATCAGGACGGGACCGGGGCCTCTGAGCACCTGGGCAGGCGGTGGGGCTCCCCAGGGTTGGTGTCTGGACAGGACTACGTGACGCTGAACTACTGGGAACACGGGGAATTCAACACCCATGGCATCTGGGCTCCTCAGGACACAGAGAGTTCAAAGGAGGTTGACAGAGTGACAGAGGAGCCAAGGACAGGAGAGGAGGGCTCATGGGGAGGGTGACAACCGGCTCCAAAGAAGGGAAGTAACTGCCTGCTATATATTTTAGGACTCACTGGAAGAGAGGAGCTTGAAGGTTGTAAATGCAGTTACTGTAAAGAGTCGCTACCACTGATTATGCTGATTGTCTCAGACAGATTGTCTACGTATACGGACATATTGCACTGCATGCCATAAACGTGCAATTATTACATGTTCATGAAACTTGTAAGAAATATTGAAGGAGATGAAAATGTTAATTCCATTGATGTGATCCTTACTCCATCCATGTATCGAACTGTCACACTATTCCCCATATATTTTGTACAGTAAAATAATAATGAAGACAGAGGAAAAATTTTTTTACAAAGGCAGTGGTCGAAGGGTTAAACTGCAGATTCCGAGACAGTAAGATTTTGAAAGGTCTGCGGGACGTTGGTTCAAGCCTGCACATGGGTCCTAAGAGGGGCGGTATCCGTGGGAAGCCGAGGTGAAGGAGACTGAGTAGGGAAAAGTCAGGTTAAACGGAGAAGCAGGCAGCACCAGGATACAATGATGCCACCTCACTCAAGCGGAGGGAAACAGTTCATAATGGTGTTGTCAACCCGGAGGTCCAAGTCCAAGGGCACAAGACAGAGAAATCTCTGAATCTTGTTCCTCACTTTCTGTGATCAAATCACAGGGATCTCATGAAAAGAAAGGATTCTGTGAGCCAGAAACAGATGCAGGGTCCGGGATGTATAGGAGGCCTTGCTGAGTAAAAGCGACGTGGGCCCAAACCCCAGGTCTCCCATCTTCCCAGCTGAATGACCTCAGGCTCCATGCTGCCCCTCGAACTCTCAGCTACAGCATCTGAAAGTCTGGGACATCTGAGAAGTGTTACAGCAATGCATGACGCTCAGGAGAGTGTCTGATGCTTTAGTAAAAGTGAGACGCTACTATCACTCTCCTCCAGCCTCATTTTCAATGAAAACTGTTTTGGGGAGCAGGAGAAAGGTAAGAAGAAAGAAGAAACAGTTGTGAAGCAAATAAAGAACCATTTACTATCATAATTTATAACTGTTTAAAATGTAGGCTACACAGACAAATGAAAATATGTCTCTACAAGACTTGTACAGAAATGTTACTAGCATAATAGTCAAAAAGTGGAGGCAACCCAAATGCCCATCAGCTGACAAACAGACTCCATGGTGTGGCCGCACAATGGATCATCACGAGGAATGCATTATTGATACGTGCTGCAAGAGGAATGAACCTTGAAACATTATGCTAAGTGAGAAGGCAGTCACAAAGCCCACATATTGCATGATTCCATTTATACAAAATGTCTAGAATAAGCAAAGCTATATAGAGAGAAAGCAGATTTGTGGTTGCCAGGAGCTGAATGTAGAGGATTGGGAGAGAAAATGAGAAGGGACTGCTAATGGGTATAGGATTTCCCTTGGGGAGATGAAAAGGTTCTAAAATGTGTTCTGGTGATAGTTGCACAACTTTGTGACTACACTAAAAAGCACTGCAGTGTACCTTTTTAAAAAGGTCCTCCCGGTTCCCAAGTACAGAACATTCCTCTTCCCTGGCTGAGAGGTCTTAGGAGTGGACTGGATGAAATGTAGGATTCCGGCAGCTCCCTTACTCGTGAATATCAGATGATGTAGTGCCTCAGCCTCTGCAAAAATTCTAGAGAGATCCGGGGAGATCTCTTGTCTTCTTTCCATTTGATTCTTTCAGTCTTAGACACTGCATTCTTTTTCTGCATATGAGCCCTGTGGTTAAAAATCAATCTCTGCTTGATCTTCACAGGCAAACGCTTTAAGGTAGATGGGTCTTTCATGCCCAGCTTAAAGTTTAGGAAGACTATCGAGGGGGAAGCTCTGGGCATTGGCTTTTTGCTGTATGTACCACGAGGGCAGGGCCCCTTCGTGAAAGCAGTGTTTCTCTAAACTACTCCACTTAACAAGCACTGTTATTGTCTTCAGGGAACAAATCTCAAGGAGACGGTATTGAAAAATCATTCCCCATGCTCCACTGCATGTTTGACTTATCTGATAAACATGTCAATAATTGCTTGGAAAGCAACCTCTAACATCATATTATCAGTTCCAGGAAATCAACCTTCCTCATAAAAACCAACAGTGCTTTTAAGGGAACACTGACATTAAAAAGCCAGCATTAAAATGCCATTTCATTTTCAAAAATAATTACAATTGCAATAATAATAATCATAATAACAATAATTTCCACATGAACTAAAACGTCTCTAGGTTATGTTAGCTTTTGACCACGAAAAGCAAGACTGAAACAAAATAAAAACTGCCTTTGCTATTTGAACATTCTGAGAAGCAAATGTGGAAACATGTCTCCGAGAATTTCCAGGTAAAGCGTTTTAATGCACAGGGTTAATAAAGTCTCTTTAAATGCTAATGTCTCTTCATAAAAATGTGCAACACTGAAGACACAAAACAAATGATGGACCCTCGTGTTTTATATGAGATTCCTCAGGTCAGCAGAGTGTCAGCTATAAAACAGAAGCTTCTACAGAGGGCTAGCACATTCAGGTACTGTAAAGTAACCCAATGGGCCAATTTGTAGGAAGAGGTGTCAACTCCACTGGATAAGCATAATCCACAAGTGAATCCAAGCACTACTGGAACCAAGACCAGCATGATTCAGGACAGAGAGCAGCTTTAAATTGAGAAAAAGTCAGCAGGACATTGGAAATTAAGCGTGTGTTCCATAAGATTTAAGCTGAACCATAAGAATAAAGCTCTCATGTATCTCTATGTGGAAAAAAAAAAAATAGCCTTGAAATTTGTCAACTTGAGTCGGTCATAAAATATGAAACCATTAAACTTAATGATTTATATTTGTCTCTCAGCATTTCACATTGACATATAAGTTATTCAGTGTACTATTCTGTTTGCGATGGGGGGGGTGTTAAATATTCCAGATAAGAGCACATTTTTTCATAGGGCTTGAAAAGAGTGACTTCAGAGTTCCCCTTAACTATTGCTTTGATTGGTAATTTTTAAATGCTGGATTCTCCTAACACACTCTTAACAGTGTCAGAGTAACTTCCAGTGACTTGGGTAACATTATACACAGTACAGTTATGCGAAAATACAAGTTGTCTTTTATGTTTCAGCATTCAATGCTCAGTTAACAACCTGAGAATATTTCATTATAATGCCTTACTTTAAAAGAGTACAGGGCCGGTGAGACGGCTCAGCGGCTTAAGCGCCTGCCTTGCAAGCGCGAAGGCCCGAGTTCGACTCCCGGAACCCACATACGAAAAAGGGGCCGGTGATATCGCTCAGCGGCACGGGTGCCTGTTGGCGCGTGAGGTCCTGAGGTCGTCCCCCCGGTACCCACAAAAAAAAAAAAAAGAGTACACTGTAGTTCATAAAGTGCTTTTTTCTCACATGCTTGAAGGCTTTTTTGTATTAAACCAGTTTTGTGGTTCAATTTCTGCAAAACCCTTCCAAAGACATTTGTCAACGAACAAACACTAAACATAAAGGTGATCTGGAATCTATGAAGACCATCTGGGGAGAAATGATTGCTGACTACAAATGGCACAGAGACCATGACACTGAAATCATTCTGATAGTTCTGACAGTAAAGAAAAACCATCAAAAGATACAACAAAATGCATCAAAATTGGAAGGAAATGTTTCTCACACAGGCTAC
Organism: Erethizon dorsatum; assembly: GCA_028451465.1. Lineage (NCBI taxonomy): Eukaryota > Metazoa > Chordata > Mammalia > Rodentia > Erethizontidae > Erethizon > Erethizon dorsatum. The sequence goes on from CM051825.1 coordinate 17,413,368, forward strand.
GGTACTGGTTTAAACAGAAGGGAAAGACCATTCAACATGATTTCTGTTCACTAGGTTTTAACTACAGCAGCATTAAAGTCTGAATCTGCAACTGCAAGTCAGAAAAGCAGCTGAAATAAATGTTTCTTACCATGGCAGGGTGTGTGCTGCAGGGGGGCGAAGCCTGCTTTTGAACACGGGAGCAGATCACTGTGACAGCCCCACTCTGACAAGCTTGCAGAGTCCTTGCCATTCTATTTCTACCTCCTAACAGAACAGCATCAGCAACATTTGTGATCATAGTCTGTCAGCTGCTCTGCTAACAACAGAGAAATTTTTACTCGTACATGGAGACTAAGTTCTCTAAGCAGGAACATCTCCAGGACTCGGCTTCCACCTTTTCACTTTACAATCTGATGCAGGCGAGAGAAGTATTTCTACACATGCACACACATTAGAAATGAACAAGGTTTTCAATCTGCAAATTGGCTTCATGGGGCAAACAACTGATTCATCAGATATGTGTAAAAGCAAATATAAAATCCATGAATTATTCTCTGTGATGACAAACTATAAAATGCTCTGGAATTTTATGTTAACAAGCTCTTTTACTTCAATGTGTAGGATTTTCCCCCTTCTGTCTGTGGAACACAAACACACACACACACACACGCAAGAATTATAAACTTCAGAGTTTTTTAAACTTTAAACACCAACACAGTAGTTATATTGCAAGATATCTGACAACAATACTAGCAAAGCATTCTTTTCCTCCTCACTTCCTTTAAATAGTTCTCAGCTTTCCTATAATTTTTCTTTTGCCTGTGCAAAAGATGTTCATAGCTATGAATCCTACTAAAGATAAATTAGGAGATAAAAATCGGTATTCGGATTCATGAGAATATTTGAAGCACCTCCAAAGGGAATGTTTCTCCAAACAGAAAGAGAGTATTAAAATTTAAGAGCAAGGCTATCATCAAACTGAAGGCAGAGAAAAGTACACATAAGTCTACTTGACAAGCCCACACTGATAAAGCACAGGTAAGTGCTGTATCTGGGTTACATGCCCGGGACAGGCTGTTCCCAATTTATGAATGGGTTGTGCACAGAAAAGTTCATTTGTAAATCAGTTACTTGGAACTTAAAACTCATTTTCTGAGACAGACCATGTTAGTAAATAGTGCTTAGTTTTGCAGGAAGGCAAACAAAAGCTACTGAGCCCCTGATGTGGACAAATGCTAGGTCTAATAGCTCTCACGCAAGTTGTTCCTATGCTCAGCAGGGAACAGCCAGTGAGGAAATCAGGAGCAGCTGGGTGAGAAGGTTTCTTTTTCCTCACCTGGGAACCTCCGAACATTTTTTTGGCATCTGCTGCCTCTCTTTACGTGCTTCTCCCACTGCCTTAATGCTTCCCACCCCATAAAAGAGCACAAAAATAATTTATATCATTAACCCTCAACCCCTCCCGCAAGCCCTGCTTCCTGGGACCAGCCTTGATCAAAGCCAGCAAAGGGTTTAGTAAAGACTTGTTTCAGAGTTTGACAGTCAGTTCAACCTTGGGAGAGTGAATGGGATATAACCAAGATCTAAGTATAAAACACAAATGCCGAGATGTCACAAATAATGAGGACTGGAGCCAGGCAGGGTGGCCCATACCTATAATCTCAGTACTCAGGAGACTGAAGCAGGAGGATCACCAGGAGTTGAGAGGCCAGCCTGGGCTACATAATGAGTTCAAGGCCAGGCTGGATTGCATAGAAAACCCTGTCTCAAAAAATTTAAAAAAAGGGCCGGTGAGATGGCTCAGCGGCGTAAGCGCCTGCCCGGCAAGCGCGAGGGCCCGAGTTCGACTCCCAGAACCCACATACGAAAAAGGGGCCGGTGATATCGCTCAGCGGCACGGGCGCCTGTTGGCGCGCGAGGTCCTGAGGTCGACCCCCCGGTACCCACAAAAAAAAAAAAAAAAAAAAAAAACAAGGATGGGGGTAATGTCAGGGATTCCCTTGGAATTTAGTACTGGTGAAGAGAAACAGGACCCAGGGAAGTGCAGCTGGAAGAAGCAGAAGCAGGTTCTTGCCCCACAGCCATAGATAAAAAGGCAGGTTTCTGTCCCAAGCCCAGGACAGTGTGGCTGCCATCTTCTAGTGGTAGTATTTGATCTACTTTTTCATGTAGTTACCCACGATGCCTCCCTCTTCTTCCCCTGAAGAGGACATCAGCAATAGAAGTTTAGACCCAGGTGGTTTGAGTCCTGATACATCAACTCAGTGGGCTCATGATGTTCCTCGGCCAGAGTGGACGTCGTACAGTAACAGGATGTTCACAGCCAACACAGGTTAAACAATAGCGCCAGGCCGGGGGTGCATCCAGATGTGGCAGAGGCTGGTGAGTTGTGCGACCAATAAGTTTCCTTGTCCTCCTTGATGTACAGGCTGGCATTTCCCTGCTTTAGCTGTAGTTTACCACTTCCATGGGACTAAGTCCTGTCTATCCTGTGAGCAAACCTCCAAGGAGAACAGTCACTCTCCCTCTCCACAACTGCTGGCCAGATGCAGAAGATCCTCATGTTTCCCAGTATTCCTCAGAATGGCTGAGCCATGAGAGGAAAGGACCCTGGGTTTAGAAATCATCTCCCTCTGCATGCACCCCACCCTGGCTGTACAATGTCCCCAGTCACTGTAACATGATCAGAAAGGAAGCTTCCATTCCACTGTATCCCCACCAGTTGGGTTGTCTGTTACTGCAACATTCTTGCCCTGTCCACCATCACCTCTTTATCACAGTGAGGGTATGATCCTTTATGTTCATCTGCTCTGAATACTTCCATGGGTTGATTTGTCTTCAAATTAAATGTCCCTATGCTGCTGGGGCTTTATAATGCTTCTAGTTTTCATAGGTTTTCTCCTTCCTTCACAGTGGTCGGTATATTTAACACTGGAAAGCCCTCTTATACTCTTTAATCTATTCAGGAAGCTGGAAAATTAAATTTGTTAAATCATTAACCTTCCTTTGAGTGTCCCTCTAAGTCACTAGGGGTCTGAGTATTTCAGGGCTGCACCTATAGAGTAAAACACAGGATTTTGGGGTCTTTTTTCTCCTTCCTGAAAAGATTTTTTTCCTATTATTTCCAGTTAGCTATGACAGAAATAGGGACAAGAAAGGAAGTATCAGATTATTTTTATGACTACATCCACAGAAGTGACATTGCTTAAACTTTAAGGAAAGTAGCTTGCTAGCTTAATCCATTCATCTATTCACCATTCTTTCAACTTCCTTTTAACAGGGAAGAACAGAGACATAAAAGGAAAGATAAGCATGAAAGAGGGAAAGAAGTAAACATCCCTCACGCCTTGCTTCGGAAACATCCCCCTTATGGTAGGGCTGAGCTGCTACGGGGAACAATGAAAACTCTGAATTCAGCTATAATTTGAAATGGATTTAGTCTAATTCTGAAGCTTGGCTTTAAATCCTTGCTCCCTCCACTCTGATTTCCTCCACCCTCATCACACTGTTGCACTTCTAGAAAAGTCTGCTTGGTAAAATGACTATGTACTCTCCACAAGGCATCCTAAGAGAAAGAGAAGAGATCTCTCTTAGTTGCCCATGCACCAACTCTCTGACAAACGACGGCCGGGAGGTTTCCCAGTGTTAGGGAGCTCTGCAGTGCTACTCAGTAAGGATCCTGCCTGCCTTTACCTTGCAGCATCTGTGACAATAAGGTCACAATGCTTTCCTGAGTTCAGCACTCGACTTCCACTTCTGCTGCCAGAGAGACAGCCAGAAACAAGATGAGGTGCTGACTATAGTGAGCGCTCCATCCTCATCAGCAACTTGGAGACGGGAGGGAAATTTAGAAGCATAGGGCACTGTGGAAAGAACCCTGAAACAATGTATTTTTTTTGTTTTGTTTTGTTTTTTTTGTGGGTACCAGGGGGTCGACCTCAGGACCTCGCGCGCCAGCAGGCGTATTTTATGTAGAACTTTTATACAGAGCCATTGAGTTCCATTACAATTTTGAAATATATTTGCTATGAAAAAATACCTAAGTCAATAAATTAGTTAAAAAGAACACAAAAGATTCTTTATCCTGCCAGTTTCAACATACGTGCTTCCACAGGAAGCCTACAAGGGATGCCTAGAGGTCACTTCACAAAGTTTTCTGCCTTTGCCAATGTCCACTCCACAAAAGATGCGTCTCCTTTTTATATCCTGCACAAAACATCAATTCATATTGTATCACATAACGCCATTTAAGCCGTGTTTTCAATGCACCACAGCCCATTCATTGTTTGTGGAAATTTCCCATCATAAAAAGGTAGTTGAAGTTTGAGTTTACATGTTGCAAATGTTCAATTTCTGGGCAGACTCAGAACTTCTACAATTTCATATCTTTAAGAATATCAAATAACTTCCATTTACAGTTAACTATAAAACGGGGTTAACTTTCTATTCGGTAGCTTATTGTCAATAAAATGTTTATTTAGCTCAATGACTGACTGATATCAAAGAAAGTCTAAGAACTCAATTGTCAAGAAACAATCTTATAATGTTGACTAAGGGAAAAATGGAGATCTTTTTTCAAAGACCTTCAAAACAGAATTCCAATTACTGCAATGTGATCAAATGTGTACTCTAAGTCCCCACAAGGTAAATACACCCACTGCCCTCATGCTACCCAGGCTGCAAAGCCATTTGTCCCCAAGACTAAGTCAACTGGATGGTATAACAGGATAAAATTGCTGATGCTTGTCACGGAGATTAAAAAATATATTGTTATCCTTAAGCTACGGGTGGAAATTTATAAAGTAACTGATGCAAACAAGGGAATAAAAGCTAGATAAATAACAGAGAGTAAAGGACAAGCTCAAGAGAAAAGCAGAAAGACACAGCCAAACCTACCTAGACGAGCTTTAATTAAGGGTTATTAGCTCAATGGAAAGAAAAGACTATATGCATTGAAAAGACATGGTGCTTGCAATTTAAGCATGCATGCACTTTTTCGACTTCTACAAAGTTCTCTATATGGCATTTTCACTTTCATGTTTGGTACCTTTAGGACCCCCAGACTGATATCTTGGCAGAGTCCATGGAGTATGTGTAGGCTTTCCCTTAGTAAGTGACGATTCCATTGTTTGTGTTTTGTGTGTATAAGAGACCAAGTTAGGAGTATCAAATACAGCTTTGACTTTTGGTATTTTCAACTTAACCATGGCTTTATCAGGATACAAACCCATTGTAAGTCAAGGAACATCCACGTAGACCATCTCAGTGAGTCACTTCCCTAAATAAGGACCTGCGCCACCATGTCACCAGCTCCTCCAGCTTCAAACCCCTCTGCCAGGTCCTAATGAACCTCTAGCTCTGCTTTCCAGAGCTGTCCAATTCTTTCTTACCGACCTCCAATAAAATAGCACATTCCTCAGCCAGCCTCTCTGGGATAGCCCTCAAAGGCCATCTGTCCCCCTTCCCCATTCTTTATCACTGCTGTCACTGCACCTGGAACGGCCCCTCAGTTTGCTCCCTCTGTTGATGCTACACCTCCTTTCAAGGTCCACATCAACTTTTGCTTCTTGTAGAAAACTGACTGCTCCCATCACCTGCCACCTCTCATTTCTCTCTTCGCCCCCTGCACTCATAGCCACTCCCCAGCTCAACCCCTCAGTTGCATACTGTCATGCACTGTTCTGTGACAGTTTCTTGTGGATTGGTACTGGGCCTTCAACTACGCTTCTTTAAAGAACATTTAGACTGACCTGGGGTTGCAAAATTAGTAGAACTCACTTCTACCTTTCCCCCTGCCTCACCTTTCATCTGACATCACCATAGAACATGATATAAACCAGAAAACTAAAACTAACCTGTCAATATTAGTAACTAAACTACAGAATTGATTAGGATTTCACCAGTTCTTCTAAATAGTTATTTCTGTGTCAGGCTTCTTCCCCCTCCCACCCCCCAACACCCTGCTTCCACCAATTGGTGGCAGTTCTTTTGCCTTTCCTTATCCTTAAAGACATGGACACTTTTTTCTTCCCCTTTTCTTTTATTAGTAAATGTTTGTGATACATAATAAATATATTCATTGTGGGGAATTGGTATGTATGTACTTTTGAAGAAGAGTGGTCAAAATGCTCTCCCGGGTGCATCTGTCTGATGTTTTCTCTTGATTCTTCTTAGATGCTGCGTAACAACAGCCCCATCCAAGAGCATCCGGTGCCAGGCTCGCGCGGTACCTGTGTGTATCCCTGGGGACGCTCACTTTCTCAGGACCACTCAGGCAAGGCGGTACCTGCGTGGATTCTCCACTGCAACACCATACTTTTCTCTTTGTAGCTACTACCCGTTTTGGGGGCGGATGCCTTGAAACTTACAAAACCCTTGCTCCTGCTTAAAAATTTCCCCTCAATTCTCATCCATTTAATCTATTCTGCACATCTAACTCATCCACCATCAGCACTCTCCTATGGCAACTGTTACTATGGATTGTGATGGTGCTTTCTACTCCCTCATTCCTTTCCCATTAATGGGAATTTTTCCTCTTTCTCCCACTTATTTATTTATTCAGTTTTTTATTTATAGTAGTATGGACTTACAGGTATTTATTTTATTTTTTAGGTGACAGTCCAGTATTTTTTCCATGACTCAAGGTATTCTAGGTCTCAACTAGATTTTATGGCACTTGGGAGCAGATATGATTGTCATTTTTTTACACATTGTCCCTCATATCTAACGTGATGACAAACATACAATAGGTGCTAGATTCATTCATTCACTTATAATTCAACATTATACAGTATTTAGGGTCTTGCTCTGGGTGCTAGAGTTACAGCAACAAATAAACAATTGCTTCTTTCAAATGGTTTACAACCTCGTTTGTAAAGACTGGCACGTGTGCCCACAAGTCTTTGCTAAAGTATTTGGAGAGTACAGCAACGGCCCAAAGGGGAACAGACTCTATTTGGAGAAAAAGGTAAGAAAGACTTCCTTAAAATGAGAGAGTGTTCTGATTCCTTCTCCACTCCCTTGCTGACTCTAAAACAACTGACCGTTTAAACACCTAGAGACGAAACTTACTAATTAACTAACAAAATAAAATATTTAGAGATAAGTGCTAGCCAAGAGACCCATTTCCTACATCTTAAAAACTGATTCCAAAAATCAAACCTCTATGGCATACTTTTTAGGAAGATTTAATGTAGTAAGCACAGGCTCTTTATATACCGACTACGAGCTTTATAAGAAAAGTGGAAACAGCTAAGGTTAAAAAAAAAGAAATCTAAAAAGCCATTTTTCTTAATCCAGTTTTCCAATCTGATTTTATAGTTTTTATTCCTTCAAGAGTGAGTAATGAGCAAACAGGAAGCACCATCAATCAAAAAATGGACTCTCTCTCTGTTTCTCTGCTTAATTCAATTTTCTTGTACTACTGCTACTGTTATTTTCCAAACAAAGCTGTTCTTTTCTACGTGTAATAGTTTAGCCCTGCAAATGTCCCCAGGAATAACAAACAAACAATCCCAGCACATTTTCTACCACAAATTACACTCGGCAACATTTTTCAAAGCCTTCTGAATTCCAAGCAAGCAGAGACACATCCAAAGCACACTGCTTTCTTACAAGTTCCCGACACAATAGAGAATTTGTATTCAGACACTTAGTGACACTTCAACCTGTTAATATTTAACTCCCGCAATTGTTCCAAACAAAGAATCAGCCAACTCTCTTCAGCACACATAATGTTACCTCATGCACTTTTAATTGCCATAGTAAATGTAAAGCATTAATTTCACTCCACTATTTCATCTCACCCTTCCTAATTAATGTCAAAGTGTCTTTTCCATGTTAGAGAGCACATGACACATGCACATATGTCTGTGGGCCTCTGTACACATGCGCACATATGCATGAATGCACCCACAAAAATGCTCATGTGCCCACAGATCCTCATCTCCACGTCAGTGTCCTTTTGTAAACAGAGCTTGTTCCGCCCCCTGGCATGCATGAGAATTCATACAAATAGCATACAAGCCAGTTGATTTCCTTTGGTTAACTTTTACAGGAGAGTAGGATAAAAAGCTAAAAAAAGACAAGTAGACACTTGGTGGAGTCTGTGATTAAGACACAGAAGCTGATGAGAGAGACGGGCTGATGCGTAAGGGGAACTTCGGCGCACCAGCCCACACTTGGTGAAGGCAGACGCTCCGAGCTCCGCCTGCCCCACTCCCAGTCTTTAGGGTTCAGCTCCTACTTAGGCGGCTCTTGTTCCTAGCTCCACCCACCAGATGCCCCCCTTTTCTGCCCAAAGCTCCCTAAATGAGGGTTATTAAATGAAATAAGGAAACATTTTTTTCTTAAGTCTGTTATAAAGGCTTTACTCCTAGACAATATTTACTGTAGAATCATGTCATTTATAGCTCAACAGACAGTGGACAACTCTGTTACAGAGCTTGCCAGAAAATCTTCAGAAAAATTCTATAAACATAAAAGAATTTCCGGGCCAGAAAAAGGAAAAGGAGACAAAAATAATTCATGTGTTTTTAAACATTTTACACAATAGATTTTTCCTCTATGTGAATGGTCCTGTGTTTTATTCTCATATGTGGTTATTGTCCCTAAGAGTTTACTCCATATTAAAAAAAGATGGCAGATTTACAGAAATAGCACATTTACAGACCTCTTCAATTCAAAGAACATTTTTTGTAGTCTTGGAGATTGAACCTGGTGCCTCAGGCTTGCTTTGCTAGGCAATTGCTTTACCACTGAGCTGTATACCCCCAACGCCACCAAACATTTTGGAGTACATTATCTCATCTGATTAGCCCAATATCATTGTGAGATTGATGATTATAATTACCACTATTTTATAAACCAGAAAAAAAACTTCCCAGATTTTTAAGTGATTTCCCTAAGATCATAAAGCTAATAAATTACAGATCTGAAACTCAAAACCAGAATTTCTCATACCACATCTTATGTTTTCTACTTACATGAATTTTACTTAATTTTTCTTGAATTCATTTTTTGTTCCATTTTATAAAAGTTAGACTACATGAACTCTGCTCATTACCTAAGGTTTTATGTGCTTCCAAATGAAACTAAACCTTTAATCCCTCAATTTCCCTCTAAAGTTCTCCTTTCTGGTTAAACTGAAATGCCTAGGTTGCTTCATCATCTGCTGCATATGTGCCCTGGGATCTCCCTTTGAGAGATCTGGTGTTCTATGCTCTAATGATCTGGTCATTTCTAACCATGTTCAAAAAAATCTTCTTTTTTTTTTTTTATTGTTGATGTACCATTTGCTCAGTACTTTTCAACTTCACTACAACTTGCATGTTCTAATTCTAATATTTAGTACAATGGATACACCCATTATAGAAATTATAGAGTTCTCATTTTTACTCACTTGTACCTGTCTACAGCTCTGTGTGTGTGTGTGTGTGTGTGTGTGCGTGCGCGTGTGTGTGCGTGTGTGTGTAGGTGATGATGATGCTAGGGGTGGAACCCAAGGCGTTGTACATGCTAAGTAAGTGCTCTACCACTGAAACACACCCCCAGCTCCAAGTACACTTCTAGAATCTCCCTTCCTTATCCCTGCTATTACCAAGACCCTTGAATTAACACAACCCCTTGAATTAACATTAACCCCTCCTGGGTCTGTCAATTTGTCTATGCAGAGACAGTTCAAAGATATTTCACCATAACTATTTTCAGCTTGGTGCATTCTAATGTCATAAATACTTAACTATGCTATTATCCTGTGCATGGCAAAGCAGGAGAGGTAGGCTTATAACAACAGATCTATTTAGGTCCCAACACAGCCTGATAATTAGACCACTGGGAGAAGAGAGATGGAGAAGATCGCGAGATGATGGCTTCATGGACACCAGATAAGCCCCTGCCAGGGTACATGCAGGAGGTCTTGCCAGTGGTCACAGTTTTCCAGCAGTGACACAGGTTGGCACTTGTTGGGCTCTAGTCCACAATGTCTGAACAGTGGAACAAGTCAGACTCTGGGGCAGATCGTCTTCCCTTCTTGTTGCCCAACTCCACTTTCCCTGCTGTTTTAATTGGATTATTTTGAAATCTGCTATTTCTGTCTCACTCCTTTTCCCCAAACTGTCATATAAGTACTGCAGCTTGACTATCACACAGCTGCCAAATTTCACTCCAGAGATGGCTGTGCCTCAGTGCCAGGCGAAGTGATGATCCCTCTGTGCCATCTGAAGACTTGTTGAAGGGGTTAAGCATCTGGAAGGGGGTTGCCTTTGTGCCTGAGAGGACTGTTTGTTTTGTTTTATTTGTTTTAGCATCACCACTGGAGGAGTAGGTCATTAGCTCCACCTGAGCTTGAAGAGGACACGAACCCAAGAACTACTGGATGCATATGTACTGAAATGCACGAAGAGAACATAGCGAGGATTGTGGCTTTTCATAGATTCTTTTCTACCGAGACTTCAAAGCCTTAAAATATCAAGGACAGAAAATGGCAATTTTTAGAAATGGAAGAGGCCTCAGAGAGTAACCCATTCATGTTCCAGATGGGGAACTTGAAGGCCCAGCGTCACTGACCACCTTGTTCAAAGCCCTCCTGATTCTCAAGTCCAAGGACACTGCCCTTGAACTTGGGTTCCTCTGCAGGCAGAGGATCCTATCTCTGCCATCACAGCCGAACACAGCCCCAGCTTCTAAAGCATGCAGTACTAGCCATGAATTTATTTGGTTTGATTATATTTATTTGTTTTAGATAGTCACCAGAATCTCCACCAAAACAACCAGTGTCAAGTAGAAAAAAAAGACAGAGCAGATACAGCCACAGCCAGGGTTCACATGGCATTCACTATGGGCCAGGCTAGGCAATATCCTAGGGCAGTGATGCTGAACATTTTAGAGACCCAGTGCCCAAACTGCAACCCCAAACCCACTTATTTATCACAAAGTGCCAACACTGCCATTAAACGTGAAAAGTGAGGTTTTTTCTGTTTTTGTTTTTTTTTGTGGGTACCGGGGGGTCGACCTCAGGACCTCGCATGCCAACAGGCACCCGTGCCGCTGAGCGATATCACCGGCCCCTTTTTCGTATGTGGGATCCGGGAGTCGAACTTGGGCCCTCGCGCTTGCAAGGCAGGCGCTTATGCCGCCGAGCCATCTCACCTGCCCGAAAAGTGAGGTTTTAGTTTAGAAAAAACAACTATACAACCCGTGATGTCATCAAAGTGCATGCTCACTGTGGCACGTGTGCCATAGGTTTGCCATGAAGGTCCTAGGGTCTCTAAGTACATAACTTCCAACAGTGATTTACTGTCCCCATTATAAAGAAAAGAAAAATGAGGGACAGAGAAGAAAGAATCTGTTGAAGGAGAAGATAGAGGGACAAAATATAACTGCCAAGTCAAAGAAGCTACTTTCCCAAGTTTTGCTAAGACATTTCTGAAAATCTAAATATCAGTATGCACTTCTCATTTAATCTAAAGAAATGATCTTTCTTGATGCTGCTTGGTCTACAGTCATTTCTTAACTTTAAAAAATTACTCCCAAGACATTCTATGTGTTATTTCCAAATCTTATAATGGTTGTTTCAACAATGAATGAATGATTCACCATTTAACACCAGCTGAGCAAAAGGCACTAATGATACTGGGGTGTTGGATCTAGAGTTGGGGAGGGGGCACTGAATCATTTTTATGTCCCCTTTTACTCTAAATATTATCAGCTACAATACTTAACATTATAGAACTTAGAAAAGGTATTTAAATGCTTCATTTTATTTGATGAACACTAAGAGGAAAAAAAGTAATTTGAAAAGTACCACAGAATATCATTTTGATAAAGTTGTGTTAGAGGTCTATCTCTGCCTCTAGTCGTGGCTCACCTTCGGCCTGCATGGAAAGCAGCATTCATGTACTGGGGAAGGAAATCCCAGCAGCCATCTATCTGCTTTAGGGTCCCCATGTGGAAAGACTCAATGGCAGATTTTTATATTAACCATTTCTAACATGTTTTACTCCAACAGATAACAAAATATTCCACTGTACTTCATGAAAGTTGTTACAACTATGTGTATGTTTCTATCCTGACACTGTAAATCAATTACTTATATAATTTATACAGAATAAAATGCTTCATAGAGAAGGCTGCTAAATTATTTTATTTTTATTTATTTTTTTTTTTTGTGGGTACCGGGGGGTTGACCTCAGGACCTCGCGTGCCAACAGGCACCCGTGCCGCTGAGCGATATCACCGGCCCCTTTTTCGTATGTGGGATCCGGGAGTCGAACTCGGGCCCTCGCGCTTGCCGGGCAGGCGCTTATGCCGCTGAGCCATCTCACTGGCCCCTGCTAAATTATTTTAGAGACTCTAATGTACTACACAAGACTTTTGAAAAGCTATGCCTACATATAAAACACTATGTACTCTTGGGTCTTTGACCCTATATTCTTCATTTTGCCATGAAAAATATCATTAAGTGTCTTAAAATAATGCCTTCCCCCAAAGTGGCTATGAATTATGGATGCTGCCTCCATTGCAAGTCTTTCAGTCTGGTTTCCAGATCAAAACAGTCTCTCTAGTGGTCACATCTTGGCCACTTTAGTAACTGGTGCCCTTCTGGTCAGCGTTGTGTTGAAAGTTAAACTTGGGGGAGATGTCTATTTTAAATATGTAGTGGGCATCAAGATGGTTTGCTTAATGATAGAAAAGGACATGCCAATCCCTGAGTGGAAAAGACCCTATGTTCCAGAAGGCACATGATTCAGAGGATGGATGACTAAACTGGGCTTGTCAAAGGAGGGGAAAAATGCTGCTGGGATTTCCTTCCCCAGTACATGAATGCTGCTTTCCATGCAGGCCGAAGGTGAGCCACGACTGGAGGCAGAGATAGTCCTCTAACACAACTTTATCCAAATGACATTCTGTGGTACTTTTCAAATTACTTTTTTTCTTTTTTCATGCTAGATGTTTGAGCCCCAGAATACAGCAGCTAACAGGATGACGTAAGAGGGAAAAAGGCCCATCACTGATAGTAAACCCAAAGCAAAAAAGATTGCTTTTGCCAAACCCATGTGTAAGTCCAAAGGAAAGAAAAGACATCTCCGTGTGGATCCTGCTATCTAAAAGACCACTAGCTAGAAGCACCCAGGAAGGAAGGGAAGAGGTAAGAAGAACCCCACCCCCATAGACGACGCTGAGCAGAAGGGCACCAGTTACTAAAGTGACCAAGATGTGACAACTAGAGAGACTATTTTGATCTGGAACCCAGACTGTCTTTAGAGTTAACTAAAGTTAATTATGCTTGTGCGCAAATGGTAGAATTGATTTTTATTTAATCTCACTCTGTAATGTAAATTATAGTGGATGAAGTAGGAAAAGATACAATTAGTAAAAGAGTAAGGCAAGTACATTCTGGCAAAGCGATCACCCCATTTCTTCATTTGTGGGGTTATTAAAGAAAGAAAGTAGAGGAATCCCTCCTAATCTGTTTTGTTTACAATGGTTTCAGTTAGCCACGGTTAGCTGCAGCCTGAAAATATTAAATATAAAATTCCAGAAATAAACAATTCGTAAGTTTTAAATTCACAACTTTTAAATGTTTAAACAATGCTAAGTTTAAAAATTCTAGAAATAAACAACCTCTAAATTCTGTACAGCATGACAAAATCTCAGTCCTTCCCACCCAAAAGAGAATCGTACCTCAGTCCTGTGCATCCACACTGAATATATGGACCCCGTCGGTCACTCCGCAGTCACCCTGCTTATCAGACCCACCGCAGTGCTACCATAGTGCTTGTGTTCAAGTGACCCTGATTCTACTTAACAATGGCCCCAAATTGCAAATTGGTATTACATTATATTGATAGGATTGTTCCATATTTATTACTTCTGTTAATCTTTTACTGGGCCTAATTTATAAATTAAATTTCATCACAAGTAGTGATGTCTAGGCAAAAGCATAGTATACATGAGGTTCAGAACTATTCCCATTTTTCAAGCAACTCCCTTGGAATGTATCCCTCAAGGATGGGGAAAGGTATACTATTACCATAGACCATGATAGAGGAGAATGACAGCCACTCTTCTAACATGTATATACAGTCATAGAAAGTAAAACAGATTCATTTCTCATGTTCTTAATGATATGTACTGTCAATGTGATGCATTTATTAGGTTACCTAAATTAAGAGATCAAGAGCTGCATTATGTTTACTAGCCTGGCACTTCAGACATTCCAGGAACGTTTACAGAGGTCTTTTCTCCCTAGCTTTTTTATTTCCCAACCAGGTGCCGCTGTCGTCAATCACAACCTCATTGCCAGTCCCTGACTGCTCTTGGGTTCTTGCTGCTTCGTGTCTTCCACATCAGTGTCTTTCTTCGCTGGATGCTCCAGTTTGTCTCATCAGATGCCTTCCATGTCTCCCTTTAGAATGGTCCCATTCAGCTCCCTCTCCCTTAGGACTGCGCAGACCCCTGTCTCCCTGGTTCCCTCTGTATCTCCAATGCCTAGCACCCTAGAGAACAACAGCAGCTCCAAATGACACATGTGTCAAGTGACTAAATGAGTGATGAATGACTGGATGAGAATAAATCTAAAGACATTGCCATCTTTTCTGATGATCCAAAAGTTTGGCTTTAATTCTCTACTGGTCACATCCCAGGGCACCCTAAAGTCCCTATGGGGTCCCTGTGGAGTCAGTTTTTAGAAATGGTTTGGCCTGGACTTATAGGCTGCAAAAATGGTTTGTACAGCAATGCATAAGGATACAACCAAAAACTGCAGGACCACACACAAGGCCACAGCACCATTAGATATGGTTAAATACACCCACTATGCTGCCTCCTGGAGAAATTTATCCTGCTAAACCCTTGATAATCAACGTTGTCTGCATTTCTGCATACCAGCTAGCAATCCAGAGCTAAAAAGAATTGTTTCTTCCTTTCTGTTTGAGTCTCTATTGATTCTGCAGCTTAGGCGGAAGCTAAGTGCTATCCAAATACCAAATGTTCCATATGGTAGTGTTATTACCATTCTCACTGTGGCTATATACGGCCCTTCTACCTACACTCATGAGGTGCCTCATCCGAGTCTGGGAGAACATTAGGAACTCTTCCTGGCCAGTATTTGCCAACATATTTGTTGTCCTCTCTCCTTCTATGACCTCATTAATTTTGCTGAATTAATACACACACGTGTACAAATACAAGTTTTATTTTCTTATTCATTCTCATAATCACTTAAAGGAGAATAATTTATGACCCATTAAAGAGGAATTCTTATGCTAAAATGTCTTAATTAGGAATTCAGATGTTCCTTTTTTACTGAGAAATACAGAGCTGTTCAAATTAGACTGGAAATTAGGGGCCAAATGAATTCAGTGTCTACAGATACAAGCTAGTTGCAGGGAAACCAGGGAAAGGCAGTGGCTGAAGCCATCCAAGTGGCCCCGTGTTTGTCTCCTTAGTGCCAAATAATTCTTTGGCTCATTACCCTTCCACTTTTCAACATTAAGATGCAGCCAAAGAGTGGTGCGACTCAGAATGCCATAGTTTCCCCTTTTGTGTTTATGTAGGATAAAGTATGCACTGCCAAAGAGCTGGGGTAGGGGGGCGCTTAATCTACCTTCTCCTTCATTTATTTAGTGAAATGAAGCTTAGTTAGTAATGGGGGAAAGAGCTGAGCCAAGTAGGACAATTCACATATGGTGCCAGACGGTGAGGAACTCTTGTTGTGTTGTCCACAAGAGGCCCACAGCAGGCCTGGCCCAGGGCATCTGCTGTGCCACCCAGGGTGTATGGGACGGGAATGTGGCTCTGTTCTCCCATGGGGCTGACTGAGCCCAGGGTTCCCCTCAAAGCCCTGGGGAAAATGGGTCTCTCACTTGAAGTCTTCAATCGGCAGTCCCTCCAAGACCAGGATTACTCTGAACACAAATCAAAGTCATTCAGAAGTACATGCAACTTTTTTTTTCAGACAGCAGAGAAGGACAAAAGAAAAAAAAGGAGGAAGAAGGCAAGAATAATCATACAAGGCTGGTATGCTGCCATGGTCAATATCATACTTTATATTTGTTTACTTCTATCATGCTCGTTTTCCCACAGTATTAAATATTCTCTTGATATGTTTAGTGATTTTAAATACATCATATTTATTCACTTGAAACTATATCCCAAGAGAGGGATACTATTTTAGCCTAGATTTTACAAATGCAGATTCACCCAATGTCACACGTCAAGAGAACAGCAGAGCTGCAGTAGGAGCCCAGGCCGTCTGGACCTGCAGTCTTCCCAGCAGGACCTCCAGCCTCTGTGTCCTGCGGGGCTGCCACGGTCATATTTAATCACGTTACCAACACTGGGTGCACACACACACACACACACACATTGAGCTAGTGAGCAGTACAGCTCCAGGTAAATATTTATGAGGGCTTTTTAAAGTATATCTTTTTAAGAAAAGAAAAGCTTTGTTTTCCACTAGAAAATTATTGCTATCCAGTGATTTCACAATTGTCGAAAAATACTTGGCAAAAAAGGAAGAACTTGAAATTCCCTAGGGATCTTCCACTCCTTTTTGATTTAGTATTACTTCTCAAATGTCAAAATCTGCTAAATTTCGAGCCTGCTACTGTCTACAACAGGAAGGCTCTTCAAACCAGCATGATTTACAAATAAATACTCTCATGCATGCATATGCAACACACACACACACACACACAGAGTCACCATTTCTCAGAATCAATTGGAAAATCCTCCTTTTGTTTCCCAAATTCTCAGCATTGGAAAACTGTGTGGACACAGATACTCTCATAGATTTCCTCTGGAAATAGAAACTCATGAGTTTATTGGAAAGTAATTCAGCAACAAGTATCAAAAGTCTTAAAACCATAAAGTCTTCAATTCAGCAGTTCACTGATAGGCATTTTATCCTAAGGAAGCCACTAGTAACGGGAACTAATATAGAGCTACAAGAACATTTTTGGTAGCATAAAAGCAAGAAAAACTTATAAACAACTCAGTGTCCAGGTAGAGGCAATTGACTGAATGAATTTTAGCAAATCTGTTCAATGGTATACTACATAATCATCCAACATTACACTGTAGATGAAAACATATTGACTGTTAAGAACCAAAGGTTCCTGACACTGTATATTGTATTATTCTCTACTACCATCTGATGGCCCATCTCTCTGGCCGAATTTATGAATAACCTTTGGAATCATCCACCACATACCCTTTTTTGTAGGACTCAGGTTCAAACACACTAGGCAACCACTGAGCTACATGCCAGACCAGAATCATCCCTCCCCTTACCGATGCCTGGTCATCTATCCCGATCAGTAATCTCAAAATTGGTAGAAATGATTTTTCCCACTAAAAAAGCAACAACTCTATTTTTCTAAAAAGAGACAGGAAGAATATACAGAGGAAGAACACGTGACCGTGTGGATACATATCCATTATGTGTGTGTGCGCATGAAGAGATATGGCTGATACATCCCTATCACTGTCTGGGGGACTTCACAACTCAATGGTAATTCTTCTTGGTGAAGATTTGGGAGATGCTTACCTGTACCATGTGCTTTCATCCCAGTGGAAAACCGTCGGCAGTCAGCTCTTTTGCAGTAGGTCTTTTCACACAGGTTTTGCTTGAGTAGAAAGGGAGGCAGTAGAGAAGCTCAGTGTAAGATGCCTAGATCTGTAATTATAAAAACAATATTCCCACTGAGTTAGGCAGCGCCTGTGTCCTCAATTAACATTAGCTCAAGTCACAGAAAAGAGAAGCATATTGCTGCATGACCTCTCTCTCCTCTCTCTCTCTCTCTTTCACACACACACACACACATATGACCCCTACCCCTAGGATAAGTGTGATCCTGTTTCCGAATGCATCCCCTGACTTTTGGGATCTCACCTCCCTCTTTGTCTCCTGATTCCAACATTTCAGAGAAATAAAAAATAGTTCTTCTCCAGAAAATGCCAGGAACATGTTGAATTTGATGCTCTCCCAGATTCCATCTAGCCAAAAAGCTACGCCAATTCAGCACCTGTGTTTACCATTCTGCCTTTCACTTTTGAAACCTTAAGTACCTCTCTGTTGATGACTCTCATAATGCATGCCATCGATGATGTCCAAAGTCATCAACAATGACTGAACATTTACTGTGCTCCTGGCTCTGTGCTGAGTGCTTTCCACACATTTCCTCACTGCACTGCACTGCACCCCACGAGTGAGCTGGTTACCACGATTAGCTCTGTTTTAGACAAGAAAAACGAGCCTGCAAACAGTGACCAGTAGCCGCCATTTTAATCAGTATTTAGGCCATCACCTTTCTCAGAATTCACGCTTGTTACTCCAGTACTACACCATCTTTACAGAGAGTGGACTTTTTGGAGATGGGGAAAAGGATCAGGGGCAAAGGGGAGAGAAGAGGTCAAGAGGGGAGAAAAGGGACCAAAATAATCAAGATACGTTACATATGCATATATGTACTAATTCCCCCAAACAAATGTAATTATTATGTATCAGCAAAAAAAATTTAAATATCAATTCAGTGTTACTTCACTTTTTCCCAAAATTGATATGCCACCTAAGTCCTAATAATACTAAGTCTTCTTGGATGTGACTGCCCTTTGATTTTTATTCACAAGCTTAACTGAACTCCATATGTTCATATTTCAAGTGACAGCGTATTGATAGTTATCTTAGTAAATTAATAAAGTCAGGTAATCCCAAATTTAGATGCCAAAACACTAACTAAAAGTCTAAAATCCACATCCCACCTAAGTGGCTAAATTTCATGAGAAAGAAGACTGATAATAAAATCAAAAGCCACATGCACAAAGATCCCTAAACAAAGATATGGAAAATAATTAATATAAACATAATAAGATAATAAAAGATATGGAAAGATCAGAAAGGAATTTCTATACCAAATAGATCTGTGACTTTAAAAATATTTCAACATGTTGCGTATTTACAAATTCTGCATACAGTAACTGTTAGAATCACTACCCAAAATAGGTAGGCACACACCAAAACATCAGCAAAATGATTTAAGGCTCCCAAGGATTCAGATGTTGGAAAGCTGGGGGTATGAGAAGCAATTACATCATTGAGGTCACTGTTTTCTCAAGGGATCAAGGTCAGTCATTCTCCCGGGACCCCGAGTTGGTTCTCTTGAGAGGGTTCTTATATTAAAAAAAAAAAAAAAAAAAGCAAGACTCGACCCTTCCCTCTCTCTGGCTTCCTATCCTGCCCTGTGATTTCTCTCTACTGTGACACCATGCAGCGTGATATGACACAGCCAGAGGGGCCCTCACCAGGGCCAGTGCTGTGCAGTTTGTTTGCACTGTCAGCCTCCAAAACTGTGACCTCAACAAACCTCTTTTCCTTATAAAGCACCCAGCCTCAGGTATTTCATATCAGTCACAGAATGCAAACTAATACAGGTCCCCTCCCCCAAATTCTCATTTTATCCTCAGTATTTTACACACACACACACACACACACACACACACACACACACACAGGATTTATTTGCTGTATTCTGATTATACCTCTGTGCCTTTCCACATGACCCTCTTTTTGATTAACCTGCCTTTCCCTTTCATACCAACTAGAAAACCCCTACTCACTCTTCAAGGGCAACTCCAGCTCCATTCCTGTGCAATGGCTTCCTCTCCTCCCCTTCAATGTTTTCTGGAAATCCAAATAGCCCTCCTATGTTCCCTGGCTCACCAATGGCACCAAAATCATCCTCTCCCTAATTATGCTCCATATTCACCATCAAGTCATTGATTTCACCACTGGTGTACCCCACAACATTACCTCTAGTCTGCACCCAAACGGCTTACTGGATTATTATGCTGGTCTCCTGCCTGGTCTCCTAGCTTCCACCTCTGCCACCCTACACCCTGCTCTCCTATCACCCATCCTCAGCTGCTGCTGAAAGCACTGCAATGCCTTCACACCTAGTCTACATTCTGAATGTGGCCCCCCAGGCCCATACGGTCCAGCCTTGGCTTCTCTTCCAGCCTGCACCCCTGCACATTTCAATTCCTTAAAAGCCCTCTGCTCTCCTAGGCCTCAGGGCCATTGCACATAATGTCCTTGCTATGACTTTGCACCAAATCACCTGCCTCTTTCATCAAATGTCCTGTGTTCTTTTCTCCTTCATCCCTCAGCTCAGTCCTCTTCTCCTTGGGGAGCCTTTCCTGATCTCCTTGCCCAGGTCTCTACCTCCTAGTCCAGCCTCCTGGTCTAGGATGTGACAGAATCACTTTCCACTGTTAGACTAGTCATTTTTGTAATTTCACATTTTTTGTTTAGCTCATTAATTAATGCTTGTTCCCCCAGGCACGAGCTCCAGGAAGGCAAAGCCGTGTGCCTTCCCAGCTGCCCTATTACCTTCAGTGGTCTCTGCATCACTTTGCAGGTTATAAGCACTCAGTAGGAATCCACTGAATGAAGACATGAATAAAGGAGGGAGGAAGAAGGAAGGAAGGAGGGACATTCCCTATTCATGGTCATTTATTTAATTTGTGTTTGTTGGATTACTTTGCAGATGGTTTTTCAACACAGAGTACAGCATCAAATATACTATGGTAATGATACATTTTAAATGCTCAGCTCTGGAATTCTGCATATATGAAACTATATATATATATATATATATATATAGTTTCATATATGCAGAATACATATATACAGAGTACACCAAAAATATGTATACACACACTTCAGGAAAAGAAAAGTACTATGATGTTTTTCAACAGATGCTGTTCCCTCATATGGGGGATGCATGAGGCTGTCATATAGGGCAGAAAACCCACTACACCGCCAGCCCTTAGAGAAGAAACTGAAAATGCATGTGCAGCAACCTCAGTGACCAAGGTTACCCAGGCTACAGTTCACCTTACTAATAAATATCTGGAAGCTGACGGCCACCACTATGATCATTTCTTGTAATTGCAGAGGCTAAATGTACCTTGTATTAATCTCATAATGTCTCAATAAATTTAGTATTAAAATATTTATACAAGTTCTTCTTTTCCTGAAATATAGATACATGTATATATTTTTGGAGGCCTATCTATCATCTATCTATCTATCTATCTATCTATCTATCTATCTATCTATCTCTCTATCATCCATCTATCTGTCTCTCTATATACCTAGTCTGACCGAAGCCAGCTGCTCTCTCCTCCAGTTGCACTTGACACCTGGCTCTCCGAGTCCTGTGGCTGTCTGACCAGCCTTCCTTCCTGGCACTCACCTCCACACTTTGTCTCTTATATTCCCTGTGCAAACTGTCTTTACAAGCTCACTCATTTCTCAAGGCTCGTAGCTAGAGCTGTTTTTCTGGGAAGATCTCTTTGATGCCTCCGGGAAGGGGAGGCCCCCTTCTCCCACATTTCTACCACACTTGTACCTATCGCTATTAAAGAAATGACCAAGACTTCTTGTACTTATCTCTCCAGCAAGTCCATCTCTTCCATTACACTGTATGTCCCTTAATGGCAAGAGAGACAGAGCCCCAGATTGAGCACAGCCGCCTTGCACATAAACAGTCAATGCACAATAAATTTGTTGAAAGAACAATAAAGAAATGTGAATTTATAGTGAAGTATCACTTAACAGGGAGGCCTCCTGAGAAATCACCATTAGGTGAATTTGTCCTGTGAACAACATAAAATACACTACATAAACCTAGATGGCCCAAACTACAACACACCTTCTAAGCTACAAACCTGTACAACATGTTACAGTACTGAATACTATAAGCAAACTAACCCGTACACAATGGTAAGCATGTGCATATCTAAACATAGGAAAGATACAGTAAAACTACTAGGCAGTGGGAACTTTTCAATTCTATTATAATTTTACATGACTATCAATGAATGTGTGGTCTGATATTGATGTAAATGTCATTCTGTGGCATGCACACATACACACACACACAAACATATATATACACAGCGGTACCTCAGTTCACAAATGCTTTTGTTTGTGAACAATTTGGCTCACAAACAGAAGTTATTGACAAAATTTTGTTCTTGTTTGTGAACTGTGCCTCGGGTGACAAACATGACTGTGACCATCTTTCCTGAATGAACAGAAATGTGGCCATCTTTTCCAGGATCAAGGAACAAATTAAGTTTGTGAACTGAGGTACAACCATATATATATATATACACATATATTTTTTTCATGTATTTCATATGTGTAAAACTCCAGAGTTGAACACTTAAAAGTATATCATTAATATAGCATATTATTAAATGTTAGGAAGTATAATGGTTACAAATTCATCTGTACAATGGGTATATTAATACGTAACTCACAGGGTAGATACAAGAACTAAATAAGATACATGAATGAAATGTTTAGTACAGAGCTTGGCATACTGAAAGCACTTTATAAAAATTAACCACATAATCATAATAATAGGGAAATCAAATTGAATGTATAGTTCATTCTTCATATATATCAGCTTTATTTTCCAACTTTTTAATTAAAAATTTAATGAGCATTAGCAACCCTGTAAGGTCATAAAATAGCTAGAGAGGCTGTGACAGTTCATCTGCATTGTCAGCTTGATTAGATTAAGAGATGTCTAGAAAGGTGGCTGGATTTTGGGTGCTGACCTCATCAATGGACGTACCCATTCAAGACGTCAGAGCTGAGGATTAGGAGGTGAGGCTTAGTGGAGAAAGCTGCTCACTAGGGTCGTGTCTTAGAAGGGTACATGGCTCTTTCTCCCCCTCTGCACTTCTGTGCTGCCATGAGGTGAGCAGCTTTGCTCTGCCATGCTCTTCCACCACAATGCTCTGCCCCACCTCAAGTCACAGCACTGGGATCAGCTGATCATGGACAGAGACCTCTGAAATCTTGAGCCAAAATAAACCTTTCCTCCTTTAAGTTGTGTGTGTCGGGGCCAGTGAGATGGCTCAGCGGCATAAGCGCCTGCTTGGCAAGCGTGAGGGCCCGAGTTTGACTCCCGGAACCCACATACAAAAAAAGGGGCCGGTGATATCGCTCAGCGGCACGGGCGCCTGCTGGCGCACGACGTCCTGAGGTTGAACCCCGGTACCCACAAAAAAAAAGTTGTGTGTGTCAGTATTTTGTCACAGCAACAGAACAGTGACTAATACAGAGGCAATTCAGAAAACTAAGGGTCAAAGACAGTCTTATTCACTACAACTAAAGGATAAAATCTTGTTTCAGTAATCTATAGTATATGTGTGGGGGAATAAGGACATCAAGAGAGAATTACTTCCATACAAAAACAATCTCTAAAATCAAAATGACAGGAGTAACAATAAATATCACCATCCAAGTGCTATAAACACTTAGCTTCAATAATTATAAATATTTACTGTAAATTATTTCTTTTGCTAAAAAATCAAGGGAGAGATACACATTCATTCATTGATTTAATCACTGGACAGAGTAATGTGACTTTATAAACATTAAGGATCTAGCTAATGAATATACCATAACATGTTTCAATTAATAGCTAACAAGTCTCGTATGTGGTCTATTAGACGCTATTCTGATTTAGAATGTCTGAAATTTAATGAAATAGGTTATGCAAAAAGGAAAAGGAAAGAAGACTATTTGCATCCGTATTTTGGGGAAAAAAAATGAAAGAATGGATTGTTTACAAATGCTACCAGTATGTACAGTTGTCGATATTATTATTCTCAATTCACATTTATCTCTGTGATAAATGATGAAATTAAAAGTAAGTCAGGGGTCTGATTGGAGCCAAACTCTTTTCTCAGAGCTACTATAGTTAAAGGGAAATGCAAAAAGGAAACTACATTCATAATTTCTAATTACTTTACCACAAGAATATTAAACTTTAAACTAAATCATAAGTCTATTCACTGGCCAAACTATGGAGCAGTTTAACACAGTATAAATATATTATTCTTTGCAACATAATTAAAATAAATTAAAAAGGTAGAATACACAAAGTTAGCTCCAAAAGTCCTTCATTCAACAATTTTATATTTATTCACTATTAAATTCATTATCATGATTTTGTGTTTATTTCATAAAATCTGGTGAAATTTTTTGTAAAATGAGGTGAAATCCATCTTTATTAATGCTGGTCTCTTGACAAGGAATGTCCTTCTTACTCATCCAGGTTTCTCTTCCTGTAAGACGTTTCAGGTGTCACTTCCTCTGTGACACGCTGCCACATATGTTGTATTTTTCCTGCCATGCCGTGACCTCTGTCCCTTCTCTAGAATATGAGCTCCTTTGGGGCCATGACCAGGTCTACACATCTTTCATAACCACCTACTCAGTTCTTTGCACATAAAATATTCTCAGGAAATCCTGGTTCATTTTGTCAGTGAATGTACAATCCTGTTAAAGGCTATGGAGGAGAAGCCACTAGTTGTGATTTAAAGGTTAAAGTGAAAAAAATTTTTTTCCCGTTTTTTAGTGAAATGAAACTCATAGCATTTTGACTTCCAGATGCATCAGCATTACATAAAAGATGTTGAAACTATTTTAAAAAACAGACATGCTGCACATTTTCCTGTCTAAGAATTTATCTGAAATTACCAAGTTACACAGGGAGCTCTGGGTGTTCAGCTAGGTACTGATGCCATACACTCACTGGATGGAAATCTGGATTTAGACTGGGCCTCGGTACAGCACCCACACCGTACTCCCTTCTGCTGCCGGAGCAGACCAGCTTTGCCCTCTCTCCCAGCACCAGCCTGCGAGTCAATGAGGAGGAGTCCCAGCCCCCGGGCACCCCAGGGCTCAAATGCAGTCGGGCTCAAAGGCCCGACTTCCCTGTTCCACCTTTACTGTATTCCTGTTCTATTCCCTCATGGACCAAGTCCTCATACAGCAGCCCTCAGTTTTCCAAGATTGAACCTTTGAGCTATGACAATCTGCCTGGCTGCGTGCCTATGACATCACTACACTTGCGCCAGCTCCTCCCTCACGCTGAAAGCCACGTGTTGCTCAGAAAGGAACAGGCAACAACAGAATGAACAAGTTTCTCCTAATAACCGACGCATGCTGACGGTCCACACTCAGAAGTATTAGTCATTGTTGGGATGATAAATACAGATTTTCCAAGAGCTCACCGAGCCTTATTTAATGGATTTTCTTTCCTTCATGCATCAAGATTTTCTAGGCCTTTGAGAGGAAAAGCCACACAGACAGCATTCTTCTCCTTACCTATCCGATGCCACTTGGCAACTACCGTCACCTCGTCCTACAACTTCTACCACCAAATGACCCGAGGGTGTTCACTGTCAGAATCACACCCTCGAACCAGTCCTGTGTGATCTCAAGATGTTGGAGACTATGAAAAAGCACTATGTTAGATAATTGATAGATGATCAGAGCAAGAAGGGAAAATTCCGACACACACTATCGTTTTTAAAGTATTTGTACTAAGCTGGGTGTGGTTGTGCACATCTGTAATCTTAACTACTCCAAAGGGGGTAGCGGGAGGACTGCAAGTTCGAGTCAGGATGGGCAACCGAGCAAGACCCTGTCTCAAAATCAAAAAGGGCTGGGGATGTAATTCAGTGCTAGAACACTTCCCTAAAATGGGCAAAGTCCTGGGTTCAATGCCCAATATGGCAATAAGAAAAAGAAGTACCAAATTGTACAAAAGTAAAAACCCACAAAAGAATGCAGGCAACCTGTATATAATTGATGAAGCATGATGCTAAAATGAACACCCATAAAGCTGCCACCCTATTTAAGAACTGTACATCACCTGTACTGATATATCCACTTATTTGCTACTTCTCTAAAATAGCCCCCTACTTCTCCCAAGGTACTAACTGCTGTCTTGAATTTTGTATTTTTCACCCTCTGAAATATATCACTTAATTTTGCTTGATATTTAAGCTTGATAAATAATTTTATCATACTGTATGTAGTAGTTTTTTTTCACATACTATTATTTCTAAGATTTGACAATGTTATGGCAATGTTATGTCTATAGTTTGTTTGTTTTCACTACTATATAATATTCTATTATATTATTAAACTGACATAAGTTTGGCCTAAACCTACCTCTGTAGTCAGTCGGGTGGTAAAGTGTGGCCCAAAGCAGCCTCCACAGATAGTGAACTATTCCCTAACTCAATATGTAAACAAATTATAACCTAATCAAAGAGTATACTCTCACAACCAAGCAACTCAGCTTCAGCCACTTGAAGCAGTCAAGCTTCAGCCAATCACAGGCTGCCAACTAATCAGACAAGGTCCACACAAGGCTAATGCCAACTGCAGCCAATCAGGTTGTTTCCCTAGGTCACTTCCTCTTCTCTGGCTGTAAAAATAGCCTGCCTATGGGGTGGGTGGAGCATTCTAAGTCATCTTTCTCTGGAATGCTGAACAGTTCTAGAACCTTTTTCTTGCTCAAATACACTTTGTTAAATTTAACTCATCTCAGTTTTTCATGTAACGGTTTCACAGTGTGAATATATATATGTTTCCCTATATTGATGGACTTAAAATTTTTTTCAACTTCTATTTTTTTCCCCGTTAGAAACGTGTCATGTTCATTAAAACAATACATACACGCATAACTTTCTTTGGCATGCATGACTATTCATTGTTACATAATAATGCCACCCTATTTTCCAAAATGACTACATCAATCTATATTCCTACCAGCTGTGAAGCCCATACATTTTAAAATGGATCAATTCTTTTAGAATCAAGGAGACTTATTTGCGCTAAACCTGTTTTAATTTTAGAGGTTCAAGTTATGAATACCCATATAGGAGGAAGCATACCTCTCTCATATTGGTGAATTTACACTTCGTGTATCATTAAATGTAACAAATGAGTTAGTTCCTAAAATAGGTTTATTTTACTGGCTTCAAATATGACATTCAGTAATAACTTGGATTGGATAGAGGTAAGTAATGTGGAGGCTCTGCATGGCTTTGTTTCTGTATCATTCAGTCCTTAAGGTGGCTATCATCGACGTCAAAGAATGGTGTTATGACGCGTGAGGTCACAGAGGCCAAATCTGCCCACTTGAAACAGGAAATCATGTACAGTTATAAAGTACCATCAACTATGATGGTATTAAAAGATTCCTTTAATATTAGAGAAAAGCAGAAAAACATAAAGTTGAAATAGACGAGGAAAAGCATTAGCTTTACTTTAGAATAGAAAATTTAAGCACCCTTTTTTTTTTCCTTTTGTGGGTACCAGGAACCAAACTCAGGACCTTTATGCCGCTGAGCTATATCACCGGCCCTTAAGCACCTTTATAATTAGATTTTTGCAAGACCTGGGATTGGGAAAAGATTCATCCCTCTCCTTAAGACCAAGCTCAGAGGGCCAGTGAGATGGCTCAGCAGCGTAAGCACCTGCCTGGCAAGCGCAAGGACCCGAGTTCGACTCCCGGTACCCACATACGAAAAAAGGGCTGGTGATACCGCTCAGCGGCACGGGCGCCTGCTGGTGCGCGAGGTCCTGAGGTCGACCCCGGTACCCACAAAAAAAAAAAAAAAACAAAAAAAACTCAGAGCTTACGGCTCTTAAATCTTTGGTCCTGGCTTACAGTGTGAGCGCCCTATGGGCCAAAACTACATCATTCCTCCATTCTCGCTACACACCTCATTGGGTCTGAGTGTAGGGTTAGCAAGCAAAGGGCACGAGAAGAGGCAGAGAATAATACACACAGGTCACATTGTCAGAACAACGTCACTGTATTCTACACACCCTTTAACCTGAGCACAGCCGGGGGCAATGGGCTGGGAAGCAGGACATGTTGGCCAATCCTGTTTTCAGTCCTTTGGCTTTCTTCCCCCAGGCCACTTATTACCCTGTGTACCTGGTCTCAACTGCTGTTTTCTCCTTCCTTCTGCATTCTGGTCTCTTTCTTACAAGTTCATTCCCCAGGCAGGGAAATAGCCGAAAGGCAGGGACCATGGGAGGAGGAAGCATAAAAGGCTTTCGAATGCACAGTGGATGTCACTGGAAAACTGAATGTTGATGAAAAGTAAAATAAGCAAGTTATGCTGTTAGTGCCTGGTAAGTTGCCTACCTGAGATTTTCTGGTAACTATCAGCGTAGTTGCCTCTGATTAGATTTTCACGTTTTAATTAAAGTGAGGCCTTATTTTAATCACACTTTTCAGGCTAGTAAGCTGGAGCCCAGCCAGGCAATGTGAAGGGAGTGTGCCTTTCCTTCTTGGTAGGGAAGCTTTAACACAACACCCTCATTTATTTTCTGCTGAAAGTGTAGTTTTTGAAAAGCCAGCCTGTTTTGATGTCTAATATCTGGTGCTGGGTACCTGCAAAAATGATGGGGAAAAAAATAGGTCTGTAACCTCAGGTGAGACTCTAGATTATGGACAGCTTTCAAGATCAGCAAAAATATTAAAAAGCATCACATTTTTAAAGGAGCCCTTTGTAACACCGGTATGTAAAGATCCTGTTAAAATACAGTCAACACAACTACAAAAATCTTTTATTTGAAAATGACTTTGTATCCCGAATGTTGTGTTAAAAGTATGTCTGGCTTTTTGTTCAATGACTAGACGATCTTTTCAGGAGAATTATGGTACTCCATTCTAAGTGCTTAATGAGGGACTAATTAGTCCTCCTCCCTCCTTCTTTAAACTCCTATGGGAAATGAGGTCAGAACCTACTTCCTACCCAAAGCACCCAGCGGCAGTTGCATCAAATACTACAGCAGCATTTGTCAAAGGGCGGCCCTTTGCAAAGGCAAGGAAGGTAGAAGAAGCAACATCAAGGGCTCTGCCTTCAACTAACTGGCAGGCTCAGCACACAGAAAAGCCAAACACTTATTATAAGGTCTTGCAAAGGAGCTGTTGAAACAAGCTGGACCACCCGCCCATGTAATACTCATCTCAGGGACTCCTTCCTCTTTGTACTGCCAAAAGGACAGCCTTCCTGGTCCCTGATCAGTTGCCCCGGAGCACCACACTCACCTGCAAGGCGCCAGCAGAAAGCCCCCAAATCCCATTGCAACCCACCTGTCTTCCTGTCTGCAAAATAGGCACCCAGAGAGGAGTGATACAGCTTGGAGACACCAGCTGGCAGTGGCTCCCAGGCAGCCTGTCAGGGACTTAGCTCCTACCTTTCTCCTACAGGTATGGAGAGCAAATTAGCCATAAACACCTCTGGTGGAAAGGGGAAAATTCCTTTGGGCTTTGTAAGGGAACTTTCGTCAGCAACAGCGAGTGTCTCCAAGGTGTCAGAGTACTTACATGTTCACCCTTGTCTCTCAGCCCTGCCAGGCCTCTGTAGACCACACCTTTTTAAGGTCACAATTACGGCAGCAATGCCCATCCAGGAAAATGTTGCCTCACATGTTCAAAGAATGCCTAACATGTTTGAGAAAACTGCTGGTCCCAACAAGCTACATAAAGCTATTTTCAATGGAAGGAGAAGCCTGTTCCTAAATGCCAAATGCAGCACGGTCAAATCCATGGGGAGGGAGGAGGCTGGAAGGAAAATATCTGGGCTCCCAGCATGAGCTCAAGTTTTACTGGGGGGACACATATGTCTGGCCAAGGGCAACAATGAGAAGCAGCTGAGCTCTAAACTGTGCTGGAAGTCAGTGAGCAGTCTAGGATTAAATAAAACGTTAGGAAGGATGCTAAGTAAAAAGGATCAAGATGTAACATGTGTATGCAGCAATTCCCACAATGAATGTATTTATTGTACACCACCAGCATACACTAATAAAAAACAAAGCATGATGGTTTAATGCATGCCACGTTTGCATCACACAGTACAGGAGCTGGTCACCCATGTGGCATGGTTTTAAGCACAGTCTTCCAAGGACTCATTGCTACCTGAAACTCCATAATTAGATGTTTTCATTTAAAGATTCTCTCTCTCTCTCTCTGGACAATATGCTACCTTGGAACGGGACCTCCAGATATCCAAAATTAGTAGTTTTTGAGGGCAGGGATTATTTACTGCCTTCACCCTCAAGCTCATGGGCTGTAAAATGAGGCGTTGACACCTGCCTCAGAAAGCTAAAGTTCAATTATGGATATAAAAGTACACGGACCACACCACACCTACTGCAGCCACCCGGACACTGTTTTCTCTCCCTCTCTACAGAGCAGGTCACAGCAAGCCAACAGGTGAGGACAACACATGGGTGCTGACCTCCCAGAGGCCAGCAGAATGGAGATGGGGCAGCAGGAACAAAGGGCACCTGTGACACTGTCTGTTTCACAGGAGAGGTGAGGTCAGCTCTGCCGCAGCTCAGAGGGACTGAGACTGACATTTTGGCAGTGTTAACTGACAAGGTTGGAATCTGTGACAATGATCTCCACCAAAAAGCCACGCCTCCCTCCTCCCCAGGCTCTCAGCATCCAGCTGGGGGAGAGGAGGTATCCAGGGGCATCTGTACAGATGTCCCATAGGGCACCTGCAAGGCAGGGGGAGCAGGCAGAGCTTTGCCTGGCCGGGTGACAGACGGGTGAGGCACAGGACTAATGAGCTGCTGCTCCATCAGAACCTGCTGCTCACGGAGGACTGGGCCACACACAATGGTATAGCCATGGTCTACTCTCTTTGCACTGCGTATCACAGCCACGCTGATCTCGCTTGAAGACTTAGCAATCACTGCCTCCCAGGGCATGGATGGAGCAATCTCAGCAAGCACTCAGGGCACAGGCCACAGAGAGCACGAACAATGGTAGGAGTGGAGGGCCCTAAAGCAGGCTGCTGCAGAAATCTATTTTTAGGTTGAGAAGACCTTCGAAATCTCAAAGACCCTATTCAGGAATAAACTCTCCAAAAAACTCCATTATGACTGCCCATTTAAAACAAGGTAAATGGATAGGAAGAAGAGGGCTATCTTTTAAAAATAATAAACAGTCACATCCACCAAGAGTAAGGTAATATTATTTAGAAACACTGCTATGTCCAGAGAGCAGCTCTTCTGTCCCCTAAAAAGATCTGCTTGGAACCAGTAATATGCAGAATGCACTTGGGAGGGATCTGACAGTGTTCATTGCTTACGTTTACTGGAACACAACCTGGATTCACTTTTAGGAAACTTCAAAATGCAACACTTGGAAATAATGATATACACTGTACATGGGAATCTCTTAAATGTGGTTTATTGTGTCATGCCACTACAGTAAATTGTTGGCTATTATCTTCTATTTAATAATCAAAATTAATAGTCCTGGGATCACTCATGCTACGTATTATCTGCAATAAATTGAAAATTGCCGGATGACCCTTCCCTAGTCTGTTGGTATACTTTGGGCCATTCCCTTCTTCCTTCCGATGATGAACTCTGCGCACAAAGAATGTAGCACAATTTTTACACTATCTAAGCAAAACCGCAAATAAATAAAAGCATTATACAATGCTCCCCAAAGCCAAAGGTAATGACTTCGGAGTATACACATTCCTGATTACACTCCCTTAATACAGATAATTAAAAGTTGAGTATATAATAATATTAAATAGCAGGCACAACTTTTTGCAAAATTTTCCCTGGTATTAGCTATGCAAAAACACTGGATGCTCAGTGCTAATCAAATCCATCTCTTCTTAAGAGCAAGTGTAGCCTAAAAGGAAAGCTTTGAAAGGAATGCTTCGCTATCGTCTGATTATTCTAAATTTAAAGCTTCAACAAAGGAAAGGATTATTCTTCTTGAAGTTCAAGATTCATGAGAATTTGGTAATGAAATTCCTTTAGGAGAGCAAATAAAAAAATTGCTACCTACAAGCTGCCAGTGTTTTATGCCTGTATAGTGTTTTTACATCAAAGTCACCATTCATTCAACAACTGTTTGGAATAAATGAATGAAATCAATGGTCTTAAAATACTTCACAATTTTAATCACCTATAAGTTATGAATCAGGAAGCAAGTTCAGTCATCCCCCAATGAACAGGCCAAGGCAAGTTAAATGTCAGCTTTGACAAAAGGGGCCAAAGCCAGACCTGGAAACTCAAGTCATGTCCTGTGAGTCTTAGAAAATGACCCAGCTGCCAGAGCTTGCTGCTGGTTGCAGTTACCTCTTTGCACACTCTGAGTGCAATCTGGATAGGAATCAAGTCTAGGCCAGGTGAGACAAGATTAAGGAAGCACAACAAAGGCAGGCTTGTTCCTGAGATTATACAGGTAGCCCCCAAACGAAAAAAGAGCCCTCCCTCTCATCAAAAGCAAAGACTGAAAATGAAATTCTTAATATTTAAGTATGTTAACATTTTCACCCCCAGGAAGCACATGGAACAAATTACTCACTGGGACACCAACAGTAGGAGAAAAATGTACATGCTGGGCACTGCATAAGAGACGGGGAGCAGGGTTCCCCAGGGGTAAGGTTTCTTTGCCCAACAACACTACTAATACCCATCTTTTTCCATTCTGACCTCAACCAGGATAATCCGAGAGCCAGACAGCACTTAAAATCTCTTTGGGTCAACCAAGAAGAGACACACAAGTGGAAGCTTTTTACAAATGGAATCTACCGGGCACACAGAAAAATTCTCATGTCTTTCAGGCTGAGGGATCTCAAATCATAAGTCTTATAGATTTTAAAATCTGTACCAAAGAACTTGAAACTTTTAATATTATCCCCATTCTAAGCTGTCCTTTGTGTGCTACCCAAAAACACAGCAACGCCCTACTATCTATTTTTCTGGTCCCAGAGGAAGGTTCAGCAGCACAGCCTTTGACAGATCAGTAGAGAAGGTCAAGTTCATCTATAGGATGCTTCCTCTTTCTTCCCCAAGGGGCCTCCCCACTTGGCCCTAGAGGTTTCTGCTCTGTAATTCTTTCCCATCCCTCCCTCGCCAACATTAACTCTAGTGAAACATCACATTGTTCAATACGAATACACCTCACTCACTTACCCCACCCCCGATCTGTACTTTAAACCTTTTAATTTTTAAAGTGAGGCATCAGAAGCTTCCCTTTCCTTCCAGCATCAGCCAGCAGCCAACATTCTGGATGAGGAAACAGGATAAGGTAACTCTCCCTGCTTTTGCAAGCTTATTTTGCTTCATGTTAAGGCCTGCTGGAAAGATGGAAATGATCTGAAATCACAGACGGGGTACATATTCCACCATGGCCATGAGCAGACTATCTTACTGAGCCTCAGTTACTCATTTATAAAAGATAAATGATCATAAGTAACGAAATATGGTTATTAGAAGACAATGGCATACAGTGGCTGGCACATGCTAACTTAAAAAGCACTCTCAGAACACAGTGGTTTCCAAGTGCAGGTAAGAGCAGCAGCCCTGGGGTTGACCAGGTGTGGGGAACAAGGAAAACCTGATCCACCGCACTTTCTGAGAGCTTGAGGTCCTAGGGTCCTGGAGCCAGGCGCCCCCTACAGGCAGGTCTGGGGTTAGCCCTTTCCGCAGTTTACCGCTGTCCATTTCCAGGGCTCTTGTCCAGCCCGACAGGGGAACTGCCCTTCCCAGTCCTTGCATCTCTTCTCCTCCCATCCCGCTCTCCCAGGGAAGAGGGAACCAGGTGGGAGGAGGTAAGGTATCGCCCAAGAAGGGATCCCAGGAAGGCAGTGCTGAGACCTCAGGAAATCTCTAGGCCACAAGGGGAGGTGGCATGAGAAACAGTGGGTCGAGTCGCATCAGTCCTTGTGTCTCTGCCAGGGTTTTCCAGGTCAGCATCAGGAGACACCATCTCCCCTGAAGGAGTGGGGACACGGGGGGACAGGCCACAGAGGGGAGTCCATGGACCAGGGGTTTGCTTGTTTGTCCTCTCCTAGGATACGGATATGGCCTTGTAAAGGAAGCTTGATACAGTTCTGAACAGAGGTGGAGACAATGCGAAGTGGCTGCAAATGCTTCTCAAGACACCCTAGCGCCGGTGAGATAGTTCAGCAGCATAAGCGCCTGCCTGGCAAGCGCGAGGTCCTGAGTTCGACTCCTGGTACCCACATAGGAAAAAAAAAGACACCCTAAATTGAGTGTGTAGCACAGTGGTAGAGCACTCACTAGCATGTGCAAGGCCCTGGGTTCCATCCCTAAAATCCTGCCTAAACAAAACAAAAAATCACCTTGAATAAAAAGAGATAAAGGACAGAGGGATAAGGAAGATGCTTTACCTAGGTTTCAGAAAGGGACAAAGAGGAAAGCCCAACTGGTAAAGGCAGGACTGGGGACATCTGTATGTTACACACGTGAATTAGATGACATGCACATTTGTCTAACATATATTGCATCAAGAGAAAGTGTTTAAAAACTAACTACAGACCTCAGAAAACAAATAAGGGGGGAGAAAGAATAAAAAGTATCTTATTTTTTTGTAAAAGTAATACAAATTACAGTCATTTATGCAAACTGCTTCTAGTAATGCCCAATTATCAGGCAGCACAATATCAATTAAGTATACCATGAACTATGTGTCCCATTAACTCAAGTACATTAAATTTCATGACAACATTAAATTCTGTTTTGTATGTTCAGGCTTCCTATTTTGTGATGAATATAATTGCAGAACTTGGGAGCTAGAATGGCCCTCAGGGAGATCCCTAATTAACCCTTTTCATTTCACAAGGGTAGAAACCAATAAGGTAGGGCTTTCTCACAGCCACAAAAGAACTAGTTTACAGCAAGGCTGCTTATATAACAGGGCTGCCCAGGATCCATGCACTGTTCCAGGGTTTTTCTTAAGATCCTGTGCACTTACACAATCCTTCCTCTCTCATTGTGCAAGACCACTTGCTGACGATGTGGCATTATTCAAAGAGAAGGTGAAACGGGATTTATATGCCTGGGGGTAAGGTTAAACTCAAGCACTGGATGCTGGAGCTCTTGGTTAGGCAACACTTGGTTAATAAGATATTCAGAAGATCAGATATCCTGGAAAGAGAATTTGTAGGAGAATCAATGTGTTGCAGCAGTGGAAAAAAAAAAATGTTATCCAGTCAAAGGCCCCAGGATGTTATTTAGTCAAATGTTATCCAATCAATGGCTGGGGGCAAGGGAGAAAAATTTCCCAAGAAATTCCTTTCAATCATAAATGAGTCTGCTAATGATAGTTATTCCAAGAGCTATAGAATTAGATACAAGTATGTATGAAAATATCTACCACACAGTATAGGCTGAATCAATATGCAACAGTCAGTCAGTACTATCTTTCTTTATTATAGTTTGCTCACATAGTGCTGCTAAGAAAGCCTCACTTTTGAACACATATGCTGGGTACATGGATGGAGAAAAGTGTTTCCGATATCAGGTATAAGTTATTTCATGGGTAACCTTGGAAAGCACATCCCAATGTGTTAGGGTTATATTCATATTGTAATTTCAATATAGAATGCTAGTGTGAGGGGTGAATGGAAATCTAAAAGAGTTGTAAAAGCAAATTCTGCCTCTACTTGATATGTCAAAACACATGAACATACACCCATCTGCCTCAGGCCACCATGTCAACTGCTAGAAACTACTTCTCGCTTTAGCGTGAAATGTTTTACTAGCTTGGGTCAATGGAATTCCCAAACCACTCCTCTTAGTCTCTGATGATGGCTCTTTGCTCATTCTTTGTATTCCAAAATCTCCAAGAAGTTAATCACAGATACTAATATGGTCCACTATGGGACTTCGGCTCACAACCTGTCTCTCTGGACATCTATGAGCGGCTCTGAGGTACCCATGGCCTCAGAGGGGAAGGAAGCTATGGCTTTTGGACATAGTCCAGTCTGTGGACAAAGGCCCTTCAGGATGGTGGTGAATCCACTGAATTCTACATCTGTCATTTTATCATGTCTCTTCTTCATATATAATTTTGTCAGTAAAAGAAAGATTAAAGACTCATGGGGAAGAGAAGGGAGAAATTTCTGTATATGCTGTAAACAGATCTCCAGCCAGAAGCACTACCTTTGTCTACCTGCCCATCTCTCTTTCACACACACACACACACACACACACACACACACACACACACACAGTGTGTGTGCAGGCTCCAAGGCCTCTCTTTTTCTGAGACACCTTTGTTGACAATAATTGCAGCGGGACCGGTGGGAACTGAGAAAATGTAAGTCGATAAATATAACTCCTCTGGGTTCATTAAGCCTATGACCCACTGTCTGCTTGTGTGCACTTGACTTCTATTTTGTTGTTTCTGACTATGTCTATATTGTGTTCAGATGTGGACAGAACTGGGCTTTTTTTGTTGTTCTTTGTTTTCTTATAATATGTTGGCATTCCTGCTCTCCCTAGTAAGAGAGGGCCTTCGAGGATCACTGAAGCTTCTAGGATGAAGCAATTATCTGCTGAGCAACCAGAACCCAGCTGCAAATGCCACCAGGAAAAGTGCAAAGGCCGTATCGGGCATCACTCTGAAGCACAAGCATTATTGTAGGTGAAGCGACTCGCTGCCAGTTGGATGTTGTTCTGGTCCTAATTGGACCATGAAGCAGGACACTTCTGGGGGCCATTACAGGGATACAGGTGTAGCTTATAGTAGACAAAAGCCATGTGTCTAGCAATGTAAGGGAAAGTCTAACTTTCATCAACTACTTTATGCACTAAGTGTCCTGGGGGAGTTCATTATTTAAGAGAACTCAGTCAGTGTTTCTGTAATATTCACAGCCCCTCTATTTGTGTTGTATAAATTTTTCTTTTTGTCTTTCAAACCCATCATCAATCTTCACATCAGTATCAAAAGAGTACCAAAGCAAGGGGGAAGGTGACACTGGTGCTGGGAAACAGAGGAAGGCACCAGGCATTGTTAACATTAAGACATTTTGCTAGATAGACCACAGAAAGCATAATATAAAAGGTGCAAGCAGAAATGCGACTTGTGATTCTCCCTCCTGCAAAAGTATGAGTGCTATGAGGAGAAACAAGAAATGACTGGCAGCACCAGTAAGTCACAGTCCTAACACGGAGGGGTGAATGGTGGTGGTGAGGGTGAACCAAGACACAATGGATCACTGGTACTCACTGGCATCCAGATCACCAGGATCTAGGGGGCGCCAATGAGAAGAACTAAGCATAGATATGGCCATGCCCTCAGCTATCTGGTGGGATGGAGACTGTCTCTCTTCCATGTGAAGAATTCAGTCACAGGTACACAGAGGGCTTGCAGTGAAACTAGGGTCAGGGAGGAGTTCAGAATTAGAACACTGTCCCTTGCACAATGGTTCCACCCATTGCCAGGCAGAAAGCAGCCACAGAAGACCCCAGAGAGAGGCTGCCCATGGCTCAGACCCCTCCAATCTGTACTGCCTCTGGCAGGCACCACCTGGCTCAGTAATTTTTAAGAACCAAGCCTCTGTCTGAAGATAAAGCAAAGGAGTATCATCTTTGTCCGAAGGTATGGGGATCGCGTGAGAACAAACTCGAGGCCTGGCAAGACCTCTTACCATTTGATGAGTAAAGCAAAAGCAGGCAACATCAGGACGCTAAGGACTTGGTGAATGCACAAAATACAACGTAAGAAATAGAGGAAGGAGATAATTTCAAAGAAGAGCTACAACTGAAAGAGAAATAAATTCAGACAAGATATGATTTGTCTTTTCCAAATAAAGGAGAAGAAGAAGAAAAAAGTCCAGACTGAGACATAAATAGCAAGTGAATGAAAACAAAAAAAGTAACTAAATTACTGAAAATACATTAGAATATTTTCCAGTAATCAGTTATTAAAGTTTAATGTAAAACTACATAAGACCAATGAAAAGAAACAGTAACAGTTGAGTAAGTCACATCAGCCCTGAAAAAGTATGCCAAAATGCAGATAAAAAGTTGAAAAGGATTAAATAGTAAGATACATTGCAAAGGATATGGAAGACAAAGTAGGAAGCCAACATACAGATATCTGTGAGTCATAAAGTAATTGGAACACACACCAAAGAAGTAATTAAAGATATCATGTAAGAAAACTTTTCTGAACTAAAGAAATATGAGGTGTGATTAAAAAATATGGTAAATGTTTACATTTAAAAAGTTATTACAGAAAAGAATATGTTGCCACAGATCTCCCTCAAAATTCCCCCTCTGGCTCAAATGCACTTATCCCATTGTTCTTGCCACAGTCTAAAGCAGTTCTGGAAGTCTTCTTTTATGAATGTCTTCAGTTGTGCTGTCATGGCTGCTTCAATGTCCTGAACTGATACAAAACTATTACCTTTTATGGTCATTTTGACTTTGGGGAAGAGCTGTAAATCACAAGGTGCCAGGTACAGTGAATAAGGTAGATGAGGTAGATGTTTGTACAAACATGCCTTTCTGTTGGATGGCACTGGGCAGCAGCATTTACCTATTTTTGATCATACCTCATAAAGGCACTCATGAAAGAAGACTTACAGAATTGCTTTAGAAAGCACCAAGAATAATGGGATAAGTGTGTTTGAAGCAACAGAAAACATTATGAGGGGGATTAATGGCAATGTGTTCTTTACTGTAATAAGAATTTTTAAAATTTAAATGATCACTGTATATTTTGATCACCCTTTGTACCTGATTCCTATAACAAAAAGAAGTTTAACTGGTTCAAGAAAACAAGTAATGAAAGCTGAAATACACATATGTATACACATATAAGTTAATAAATTTATAAAAACTGCCATCTATTTACCTACCGAGGAAACATTTGAATTTTGAAGCCAAAGGAAGAAAATTATAAGCATCCAGTGAGAAAGGTGAAACAATGCAGTTAACCAGATCACTAAAAGGGAAAAACAGTTAGACTCCCATCTGAAAACAGAAGAAATAAAGCATGTGTATTTTAGATGGCAAAGAGTTTTGACACAGGATTTCTAAACATACCAAATTTTCTGCTGAGATATGAGAGTTAAGAAATAAAAAAGACACTCTTGGATCTAAAACAACAGTAAGAAAATCATGTACCTCATAAAGCTATTATTTGAAAAAGTTCTCTAATTTATCAAAATTTAATTTTAAAAAAGAAAAAGGAGACGCTGTGCTTTAAAATATTTACTATACATGCAACCAAACCATAAAAATTGGAAATAATTGAATATAGATATGAAAAAAAGGGTTCAGGTTATCTAGATAGGTCTTGTAAGAAAAGTTATATAATATTTAAAAAGAATAATTAATGGAATCCAAATATCTCTATGCCTACATTTATCTTTAAAAAGCAAGAATTCCAAGTGAGAATAAAAATGTGTTAATCTCTCCTTAAACAGGGGGAGGTATGGTCAATAAGCTTGTTGAGATTGCTCATACTGAAATATAGGTCATGTTTGATAAACTGGAGAAAACAAGAAGATTAAATATAATGTACTATATGAATATTACTAGAGAAAGTGGAAAAAGAACTATTAAGGAACTAGAAAAGCAAAAGGAATAAAAGTATGACAAAAATTAGAACAAGTATATCAACACTGAAGATAGGTATTAACTCTCTTTAAAGAAGTAAAAGAGGGCTGGTGAGATAGCTCAGCAGCATAAGCGCCTGCTCGGCAAGCGTGAGGTCCTGAGTTCGACTCCCAGTACCCACATTAAAAAAAAAAAAGTAAAAGAATCTCAAATGGAGTCATAAATTAAAAATGACCTT
The DNA here is from genome assembly GCA_028451465.1 of Erethizon dorsatum. Taxonomy (NCBI): domain Eukaryota; kingdom Metazoa; phylum Chordata; class Mammalia; order Rodentia; family Erethizontidae; genus Erethizon; species Erethizon dorsatum. Next base: position 17,452,847 of record CM051825.1, read on the forward strand.
ATGCTATGGGTAAGGAACCCATAAAAGTTAAAAGAAAAAATGAAGCAAAGAAATATCACAAAACTGCACTTTTAAGAGTGATGGAGTATTAATATAGAATCAGTATTAAATATCTAAGGCAGTAACTAAGAGTGAACCTTTTAATGACAAAAGGTACATTCCAAAGGAAAGTTAACATTTTATGTACTAAGATAGCATAACATGGAAATATATAAAGGAAAACAAGCAGATTCAGAGACATGAAACCGTGTTATTAAAATATACTCTCACACTTTCAATCTTTGGAAAAGTAATCAGATGAAAATTGACTAAGGACCTAGAAAAGTAAGATGAAATAATAAATAAAGCTGATTTGACTGGAGAAACCTGTTAATTACAGCACGCATCTTCTATACAGGGGCTCACAGAACATTAACAAAAATTAATCGTGTATTGAGGTATAAAGAAAATTTCACAACATCTCAATACCCCTGTGACCACACTGCAATAAAACTCATTAAAATAAGCAGAAGCATAAACAATACAATTAATTTGTATATTTTAAACGTAGTTTTCTAAGTATGTGCAAGGTCTAAGACATAATAAATTATGCAACTGCAGACTGAGACAATAACGATAATGAGCACCTCATGTATTACTTTATGTATCAAAGTGTAGGTAACTTACAGTCAGGCAAATACCTTATACATTTTCATTATTAGGAAAGTTTAAAACAAGGTCAACTCGACAAATTAGACAAAGCAAAGAAAGTTAAAGAAAGCAAAAGGAAAGTAAAGCACACAAAAATAATGACAGAAACACAAAAGTTTACATGAGAATATTTCAAAATGTGGTCTTTAAATATATTCAAAATTAAAACAGATTTATTACTAAGTAATCTAATGTTCCAAAGAACAATGAACTATATTAACAATGAGAAATAGGATAAAAGCACAAATGTTAAAGATATTTTCAATTTTAAGGATATACGATATTTGACTCTATGCTAATAAATATTCAAAATATAGAAATCACAGTATTTCTAGGAAAACACAAATTTTTTGGGGGGGGTACCAGGGGTCAAACTCAGGACCTCATGCGCCAGCAGGCGCCCATGCCGCTGAGCGATATCACAGGCCCTTTTTTCGTATGTGGGTACCAGGAGTCGAACTCAGGACCTCGCACTTGCCAGGCAGGCACTTATGCCGCTGAGCTATCTCACCGGTCCAGCACAAATGTTTTAATACTATTTTAAAAAGTAAAAGTCCTGATTTTAAAAAGTACTATATAGAAAAACATTTCAGAGAGTGGGGCTTTTATAATGTATCAACCAAAAAAGGACTGCAGTCCAATAAATTAGAGGCCCAATAATTTCATATCTTCCAGGAATGGTCAGTTTCTATGATGCATAAATTAAATTATACAATTGACAGTATTACTGACTTGGTAGGAAAAATGTGATTATTAAAGATGCTGAAGAGACATTTTCTGAAAGATTCTATGGGGATAGATATTGAAAAATTAGGCTACAATACTTCTTAATAATAGAAGATATTTACCATAAACCAATATTAAAAGTTAAAAACAAGAATCAAGAATTAAATTCAGAGGGCTGGGGGAGCAGCTCAGTGGGACAGCACTTACCTAGGGGGCAAGAGGCTGTGGGTTTGGCCCCTGGCACAGCGAAGTAAACAAATACATAAATAAATTCAGGATGCAGTCAAGTGTACCTGCTCTATTACTATCATTTGACATAATACTGGGATGTTGTAGTAGAAATGAAAATAAAAACTATTAACATGTAGGAGAAAATATTACCATTTTTGGAAATACTACTATTACCTATTAGGAGCACTTAAGGGAATTAGCTTAAAGGCTCTAAACTTTAGTGAGATGAATAAAATGACTAGTTATTAGAAGATATACACGCATGCACGCACACACACAAATATTAATAGTTTTCCTAAAACCCAGCAGTAATCAGCTGTAAATATAAGGGAAACAAAGATTAAGCTCACAATCACAACCAATATTGTAAAATCTCTAAGGAAATCATTACAAGAATTGCTCAAATCCTATAAAAATTTTAGACAACACATTACTAAAGGATAATAAAAGAATAAAATTGTATGCCCAGATCAAAAGTTGCAAGAGTAAAAAAAACAAAAAAAAATGTTGCAAGAGTTTTAAGTAAAAACTTCAATTCTCTCCACATTAACATGTAATCAATTACAATTACAATTTATTTTGAAGAGATGTTTTAAAATCTGAGCGAATTAGTCTTCCATTATGTACACATGGAAGAATAAATGAATAGGCTAAAAAAAGCTAACAAATTTTGGAAAGAGAAATTATAGGAGAATTTGAGTGCTGTGAAAAACTATTAGAATCATAGAATCAAAATGAACATGAAAAAATATAAAGATCAAGCAAACAGAATACAAAGGTCAGAAATATACCCAAGTCTTTAAAAATATTTAATTATTTATTTAGGTTCTTTTTGAGACAGGTTTTGCTATGTAGCCCTGGCTGGCCTCGAAGTCATGGCAATCCTCCTGCCTCTGCCTCCCGAGTGCTAGGATTACAGATGTGCACCACCACACCCAGCTTTAAAAATAGACATTAATAATGGTGGTATTTTCTATCAAATGAAGAAAAAGAGTATTAAATAAATAATGTGAGAACAGCCAATTAAACTTTTGTCAAAAGTGTGCTGGATTCTCATGTCTGAGATCATACCTCACCATAAACTCCAAATACAAACCAAGAGATAATAAAAGAGCTACAAGAAATGATAGGCGCATATTTATCTGATCCTAGTGCACAGAAGGCTTTTGTAGATATAAAAGAAAAAAAGAGTTAATGTGTTTGACTATACAAACACTTTAAATAGTTATACATCAGAATCACAATGAATAACAGCCATGGTAAAATATCAAAGTGGGAAAAGTTCAGAACTAATATATATAACACAAAATAAATCCACATAACTATGAGTAAAAAATAGACTCCCTAACACAAAATAAACAAGAAACATGAATAACCAATTTAAAACAGAAATATAAAAAACAGAGGAAACACAAGGAAAATATCTAACCTCATTGAAAACCATACCAATAAAGGCAAATTAAAACAAAATATACAGTAATTTTAACTTATCAAATTGGCAAGATTTTTGTGTTTTTGTTTTGTAATTGCAGTACTTCATGTTGCCCTGCATTCAGACATATGAATATCCTTTTTCATGGTTGGTGAGTGCTCAGTTAGAGTAATTTAATAACATGTATCAAAACTTTATGAGGGCCCTTATTATTTGAACCAATAGATTACATTCTAGAAATGAATCCATAGTAAACAACCAGAGATGTTCAAAACTAGATACAAGTTTGAGAAAGACCAGTACGGCATTATTAACAATACCAAAACATCTGCAGACCTAAATGTTGGACAAGTACATTACTTGTGTAAATTATGTGTAGCACAAATATAAGACCTTTACTTCTGAAAAGTTGCAAATATAAATATCTACAGGACAGAGAAAACTTTATGGGCCATAAGATCATGCTGTATGGACTGGAAGATGTCACCACATGTACATGACATACGGACCAGGGACGACGCAGGCCGCTTCCTAACAGGGCAATCAGCATGACCCCAGTTTAAAATTGTGTGTGCCTAGAGATACCAAAAATGTTTATGTTTGTCCTGTAGGTAATTTCTCCTTCATTCTTTTCTCCTAAGTGAATATATACCACTTGAAATGGATAGAACAGACTCTGGAGTCAGTCTGGTCAGGTTCGAATCACAGCTCTGTTACTCAAAGCTCTGCTATGTAGGGAAAACTGCTTATCTTTGTGGAGCCTCAACTTTCTCATCTGCCAAGTGGGCCTACTAATAGTAACTACGTCATTGGGTCACGACGGTGAGTGGACTTTACAACATACATAAAGGGCTTAACATAGCGTCTGGACCATTGCCAAGAGCTCGGTAAATATTAGTGTTATTTTTTGGCCTGATCCTTGTGACTGCTGTGTCCCTGACTGTTCCTTTGGAATGGGGTGGGGTGCTGGAAACTCCCTGAAGATGTCCAGCCCCCTTCTGGGTGTCGGTTTCAGGGTGCACAGGACACAGAAGATCCCTGTCTTGGTGAGGAAATCGAGGCAGAGCTGAGGGGACAGGAGAAAGACGCGATCAAGATACCAGAAGGGGCTGCAGTGGGAGGGTGTGGCTTTCTTCCTCTTCACTGAGGAATTAATCAGGAAATTGAATTGATGACAGGTATTATTGTGATTTTAAACAGGAGAAATCTTCAAAGGCTGTGAGTACCGTGTTAAACACAGATCCGGAGAAATGTGGGCAGTGTGACCATCTTGCCTTAATGGAGATCCTTTGAGCTCAGTCAGCAGTCAGCCCAGACCCACAAGAGATGGCTCAGATAAAGAAGCTGCTGATAATCAAATGACCAACATGAGGCCAAGAAAAAGGCTTCTCTCCTCCAAGACACGGTGGCTCTGCAGCAGTGAGCAGTGCGCTCTGAATGCAGCTGGAGTAGAAGGAGCCCCATGAAGGGGTTGGAAACCCCAGCCTTAGGACTCAGCCCAGGCCACCACCCAGCCCTGCATGCCCTTCTGCAGGGCTCCCCTGGTGACTGCACAGGAATTCTCCAGGGCCCCATCCAGACCTGGGATTCTATTAAAAAGGGTGACGACCTCGGCTGCTAACATTAGTTGTTTTATTTTTAACTTTCATTTCTGGCTCCTGCATCCCAAAACAAACAAACGAGAATTACAAGAATAAAGCTTTATACATTTACAAATGCTTTCCAGGCATCTAAGAGAGGCATTTTGCTTTTCCCTTCTGGGTTATTTCAGCCTATCTAGCAGTGTAGAAAGTGACAAATGAGCGCAGGTTACATGGCAGCACCTGTTCACAACCCAAGGTCATTAGACGCCATTAGAAACGGCAGGATGCCACACGCATTTAGGAGATAAGGCAGCTCTGTGAGTTATCTGTGAATCCTTCCTACTTGATGCCATGTCTGCTGCTCTCACAGATCAGCTGTGTTCTCCAAGCCTAGACAATAGCACTAAACGGGGCACGGGTATGAGCTGCAAAAGCCTGAGATTAGCTGAAGCTGAAATGTGCCGAAGCCTCTGCATATGCAAAACAGAGCTAGTCCTCAAAGGGGACATAACTGTTTGTTAGAAAGGTGCATTGATGGAATCATACAAATGATGATTTGAGAGTCTAAAAAGAAGGAAAGATGCTCTATGCCGAAAAAATAAAGTCACACCAGAATCAGCAGCCGATGATAGGCAACAAAACAGAGCAGTTAAGACAACCGGCTTTGATGTCAGGCATGCTGGCTTTAAATTCCAGCCCCCGCCAGTCACTAGCTGGGTGAATATGGACCAGTAATCTAAACTCAGCCTCCATTTTTGAAATAAAATAATATAGCAATATCTACCTCAAAGAGTTACTGGAATAACTGAGTCACCCCTTCACTCAGTCCAGAATTACTGAGCTTCTAAATGTGCCTGGCCCAGTTCTCAACACTGGACATACAGGAGAGAAGCATTCACAGCATCCACTTCCATGGACTATCTACTTCTCTCGAATTAGTGCAAGAGGAGACACAGTAAGTATGGGCAAGTGCAATAAAAAAAAATTAAACCAGGGAAAGGGATGGAAATTGAGTGGGGGAGGGGGTTATGCAGACTCTGAGGCAGGAACATGCTTGCATTAAATGGGCTATTTCTAAAGAACTTATCTTGGGGCTTTTAAAACCTTGTGTTTCAGGTAATGGTGACAACAACAACGATGATGGTGGTGGTGGCAGTGGTGGGGGTCACAGTCTTAAAATGATAACTCAATAAGCAAAGAGCACACGAGATGTGAGAATAAGTATGCCCCGTGTTAACTAGAGCAATGAAGTGATAAAATTAGTATTGAACACAGGAAGTACTGATTAGGATCTTGACTAATTTTCATTTATTAAAACTTGCAGCTCTATTTTTAGTTACAGCCTTCAATCTACCATCATTCAAGAAAAGCTTCTCTCCAAAAAATTCTATTTCAGGAATGTGAATTTTTTAAAATAAAAATGTTCTGCATGCATGATTTTTTTAAACCTAGCTATCGTTCTGTTGGTTTTCAGTCTGCCAGCAGTATGGATGTGATATTTTAAAGACTTACTATGGGGGGTACTTAGAAATTTCACATGACTATTGAAATGACAGGAACAGCCAATAGCCTTCTTTTCACATACACTCTCAGAACAGAGGGATAAGATTTTTAATTGATGTCTTTCTAGGCTTCTATCCTTTTCTGAATAATCTCAGGCTGAAATTCTGCTTTAATTGTTTAGTTATGTATATTTGCAATTTTTTAAAAAGAGAATAATTCATGTTGCATGAATTTTCATGCAAACTACCTTTTCAAGGGGGCTTAAAATCAGGTTGTTGACATTTATCTATATAAGTCTAATTTTAGGTGATTAATTTTCATTGCTATGTAGTGTTCTATTATTTGATTATAATGTAATTTGTTTATTCCACTTTGACAAACATTTGGGCACTCTAGGCTCACATAAGTAAAACTGATAGACAGCCTTCATACCTCCCAGTATACATGCACAGAAGTTTTTCTAGGGAAAATCTACCAGGAAAATTGTTGATTTACACTCCATGAATATTTTTCTTTACTAGATAATGCCTATTTTCCTAACTGGTTGTACCAACAAATCCTTCTACCAGCAGTATATAAACTTGGAATACCATTTACCTAAATTCAAATATTTTCTTTGCCACTGGGAATTCCAGATACCAAATAACTCAAGTGCCACTTCTGCCTGTAGCTCAGTTAACTCGAAACTGGTCTTTGAACAAATCTAGGCTTTAGGAAGTTTCAATGCTGTTGAATCTCTGTCTTACTCATCATAACCAACCTTGCAAACAAACAATACCATAGGAAGAATAACACTAATTAGTCACATATTGCTGGGTCCAGGAAGTAAAATGAAGACACTTCAATTAAAGCAAACATGCTGATGAAAATATTTTGGCTGTCTGAACTCATGTAAATCAAATCAAGCATACACTAGACATTTTCCCTTAACATTCTGTTCCCATTTATTTCATGGCACTTTTATAACTGGACTTGCCAGATAAGAAGCATTTGTACATTTTTGAGAAGTTAAAAAAAAATTATTGAATTTATCCTCTCTTCAAAAAAAATAAATCAATTGTAAATAGAATGAAAAGTCATTGAATGTTATGTTTTGTAAATTATACCTTAGTGAGGAATGATTAAAAATATAGCAGTTAAGTGAAATAAGCTGGTGACACAATGACTTCACCTTATGTGAGTAGTCTAAGTCAGAGAGAAAGAAAAGTACAAGGGTGGCTGCCGGGGACTAAGGAAGAGTAGAATGGAGAGTTGCTATGTAATGGGTAGATTTTTCAATTTTGCAAAAGGAAAAGAGTTCTGGAGATGGACTGCGGCGATGGGGGACAATAATATGGATGTCCTTAACACCTTGAATTGCACCTTTAAAAAATAGTTAAAATATAACCTTTATGATATTTACATTTTACCCAAAGTAAAAGTGGCTGTGTTTTCACTATAAAGTCCTATTCTAGCAAAGAGAAAAGGCCCT